>JAPQWS010000033.1:2471666-3707500 GCA_028651295.1 Catharanthus roseus | reverse complement strand
TTTCTACTATTTGAAGGGGCGGTATCATGGAAAAGTGTTAAACATACACTCATTGCCTCTTCAACTATGAAGGCAGAATTTGTAGCATGTTTTGAGGCATAATATCAAGCTATTTGGCTGCGTAATTTCATTACAGGACTGCGTGTGGTTGACAATATTGAGAGACCACTTAAATTATTTTGTGACAACAAAGCTGCAGTATACTTTTCTAACAATAATAGGAGCTAAACAAAATCTAAGTATATAGACCTCAAGTTTTTAGTTGTAAAAGAGCGAGTTCAGAATGGTATAATCAGTATTGAGCTTATTGGGTTAGGCTCCATGCTTGCGGATCCGTTAACTAAAGCATTGACACCGAAGGTCTTTTTAGAACATACTACCCATATGGGTGTTATATCTTTAAATAGTGTCTAAATTCAGTTGGAGTCTGTATATATATTTATGCTCATACTTTATTTATTTATTATTGTTAATGTGACAATAATTTTCTACTATTCGCTCATTAAGACTATGTTGTTGAGTTGTTCATTTCCTATTTATATGTTAAAGTGATCTCAATTATGTTGGACCAGTTGCAAATAGGCATGCATAGATTACATTCACATGTAATTTCCATGCTATAAACCCACACTTAACTTAGGTCATTTAGTTGAATTAATGCACATGACCAATGTTGGGTTTAACTGTTCTTTTAATGTAGTGAAAGTCCCTTTGATCCGTGTATTAATGAAATTAATGGACAGAGTTGGTTTAAGATGACAAATTAAAGTGTGCTAGCTACTACAGTGACGATCACATAATTGTTTGTTCAAGTGTATACATGAATATTAGTCCAAGTGGGAGATTGTTAGATCTTTGGACTTATTTCATGTGTACACGTATTTATACAGCATTTGGACATGTAGACGTATATGTATTACTTAATTTAATTATGTGGTTGTTATTATATATATTTTGAGACCCAATTAAGGTAATCTATATTTATATAGGTGGGTTTGTCACCTTAATAAAAGTGTGGGGTCTTTTTATAAATTGTAGAAACCTAGGGATCGTATTGCAAAACTATGATGGCTGTTTAGCAAATACATCTATATATTAAGGTTACGGTCCCTGATTACATGTATGCTTAGATCATTAGCCATCTCTAAAAGTCCCCATCTCTTTGAGGAAATCAGGCTGCGTGCGTAACCATCAGAAGATTCAAACCCAATCTTCAAATCAATCAATTGCCATGGATCAAGGTACACGTTTCGATTCATTATTCTAAATAATCTATTGAGTAAGGTTAATTTCATGGGTTTTATTTATTTAGTTCCATCACATATACTTTTAAATTCAGACAACTAATAACTTTATAAAACTTACAAGTGTAACCATTAAATGATATAAAATGGACGGATATATAAATATGAGTTTATCTAAGGAGAAACGTGCATGTGCTATGACCAATAAATATTTCTGATGTTAACTTTACAGAAAATGAGGGCACAAATCTAAACGGAGCCATTTGTTTTAGAAAACAACTCTACGAATGATTTTGAAGTTGTTAATCATATATTAAGAATGACGTGAAAGAGGTCACGATTTCATCATGCCAATATTAAAATTACCTATAATGTATAGTATAATTTATAAGCTTAAATGATGATTCCTATAACCAACCACGAGCCCGATAGCAACCGAAAGACCCTCCTGAAAGACAACAAAATATGGAGGGCAAGTTCAATTTTATTTTTATCTCTAATAGTTAAGTAAGATGGTAAAATTAATAGAGTAACAATAATGTTAAGCAGATCGAGCAACCGAACCTATTTACTATTACAAATTCCTAATTTACTATTACAAACCGTTTAACAATGAATAAAAAGATGAAAAATAGAAAAGGACCTATCTATTACAACAGGATGGTCTCGGTCTTCACGTTCCGAAAGGATTGTCAGAGAGACAACAAGAAGGTAAAGTAGTTAGCAGTAAACGAAAGGACGAAAGCAGTAAATCTTATCAAGAGATCCGAACGATCTCAGAAAGAATGGCAGAAGGAAACCGGACGAGCTTGGCGAGTTCGGTTTCCGCGTGCACAGTGACGGACCATCACCAACTTGTCCTTCCGAGAGGAGGATGAGAATCCCTTAGGTTCACACCGGTGAGCCTCAATGTAAACACAATCTCTCTATCTCTCAACAAAAGCAAGCCCTTTCCTCTCTCAGCCGAGCCACATGCACGGTGTCAAGGATAACAGTCGGCATAGGCTACCGGCGGTAGAGTGACAAAGGACAGCAAGCAAGACAAACCATGAATCGGTTCAAGGAAGAGAGAGAGAGAGAGAGAAGACAAACGGTCAGAGAGAGGGTGTAGGAGGCAGCGGCGGCTTCAATAGATAAAAGAGGAGATTAGGGCAAGTTGTGGAGAAAAGAACAATATATAGCCAAGTCACCTGGGCGGGTCGGGTAGAAACCGGCCCGCCTGGCATCAAGGTTCAGCCAGCCCATCTTCACTCCAATGAGGCCCAACCCGGTTATTCATCATAGGGATTAAATGGGCTGAGGAAAGAAAATGAAAAATGTGAAAAATATGGCCCAATAGGCCAATAAACTCCACGTTGAACATATTTTCATTGACTTTCCAGCCAACACTGACTTAAAGAGTCAACCTTCATCTATATGAAGGAGGTCCCTGCACAAGGAAAATTTAACAGTTGTCACAATTTTCGTACCAAAATCTGCAGGATTATCTTTAGTACTAATTTTATCAATATTTACTAAGCCACTTGAAACCTTTTCCCTCATGAAATGATACTTAACATCTCTCTGTTTAGTCCTCTAATGATAAACAGGATTTTTACACAAGTGGAGACAACTTTGGCTAGCAGTATAAATATCAGCCTTGGAATTTAAAAAACACGCAATTCAGTTAGAAGGCCTTGAAGCCAAATAGCTTCCTTAATTGCCTTCGTGGCAGCAATGTATTTAGCCTCCGCAGTCGATAAAGCGACTAAAGGCTGCAACTGGGACTTCCAAGAAATGCAATTGCCTATTAAAGTAAAGAAATAAGAAGTGGTAGATTTCCTTCCATCTTTGTCACCTGCGAAGTCAGAATCAACATATCCAACTAGTTCAAAATTATCGGACCAGTTATGATAAAGTAAACCCCTATCTATTGTTAATGTAGTGTAATAACCACTTGAGAGCTGGCCAATGATCCCTACTCAGATCAGATATGAATCGACTAAGAAGGCTTATGGAATAAGCAATATCGGGTCGGGTGGATATCATTGAATAAATGATGGATCCTATAGCCATCCTATAGGGTATGTTTGTCATGTCTTTCTTTTCTTTTTCAGTTTTGGAGCAGGATTTTTCAGAAAGCTGAAAATGGCTCGCAAGTGGGGTACAAACTAGTTTGCATAAATACATCGAAAATTTGGAAACAATTTTCTGCAAAAAAGATTTCTGCAATATGAATAAGGAGTGGTCAACTCTATCTCTACTGATTCTAGAAGCAGAACCTAAATCCTTCATATCAAACTCTGACTTTTAACAAGGATTTCAAACTAGCAATCTTATCTCTATACTTACAAGCAATCAACATATTATTCACATAGAGCAAAAGATAAACAGCAGTTTCAACATCATCACCACGAAAATATAAACAGCTATCATAATTGCTTTTAATAAAACCAGCTTTAAGCATGAAAGAGTCAAACACGCTTATACCATTGCCTCGGAGACTGTTTAAGTCCGTACAAGAACTTTTTCAAGAGACATGCCATTTGTTCCTTACCCTTTACCTCAAAACCTGGTGGTTGTCGCATATAGATAGTTCCGTCAAGTTCGCCATGCAACATCAAGTTGTTCAAGGTCAAGATCATAAAAAGCAACAATTTTATATTTAATCCTAATCGTTTTATATTTAACGACGTGAGAAATATTTCATTAAAATCGATGCCCTCAACTTGAGAAAAACCTTTTGCAACTAGCCTGGCCTTGAACCTTGGGGGCTCATTGGCTGATTCAGGCTCTTTGATTTTGAAGATCCATTTGCGATCAATCAATTTTTGTTTTGAGGGTTTTTGAACAAGAATCCAGGTTTTGTTTTCGTGAAGAGAGGACATTTCCTCTTCCATACCATGCAACCATAAAGAGCGATTAGGTCTCTTTAACACATCAGAAAAACACAGCAGTTCTTTCTCTTTCACGTAGGATGTAGCAGCAAAGGCATACGAGACAATGTATGAATCACCGTATCCAACAAGTTCTCTTGACACTCTTCTAGCCCCATCCCTAGATAGTTGGTAGTCTCTAAGGGCTTCTGCTTGTACCTCTGGATGATCCTCATCATCATCATCATCATCATCTGAATTTTCAGATTCAGGCGTATCGATTTTGGGTTAACTAGCCGGTATATCCGACTCACTATTGGTTTCAGGTTCAAGTGCGTGAACTTGTGAAGGTTCGGAGGTGTCCTCCACCTCCACGAGAATATTCCCATATGTGGAAACATCGGTATAACTATCAGGATGGGTTTTAGCCTTTAGACAAGGCATATCAAGCTCATTAAAGACAACATCCCTACTCACAATAACCCTCACTCCTGGCTAACCTTTGAGCCAAACTTTATATCTCTTCATCCCACTGGGGTAGCCTATAAACACTTCCTTTCTAGACCTAGGGTCTAACTTACCCTCCTTTTGATGTGCAAATGCAGCACATCCAAACACTCTAAGGTTGGACAGGTTTTGTGGTTCTCCAGACCACAACTCTAAAGGAGTGTTGAAGTTTATGGCTGTTGAAGGGGATCTATTGATGAGGTAGACAGCTATACTTACAGCTTCTCCCCAAAAAGGTTTTGGGATACCTGAGGACACCATAAGACACCTAACCTTATCCATAATCGTACGTTTCATTCTTTCAGCAGCACCATTTTGCTGAGGGTTGTGCCTAACAGTCCTATGATGCAAAATGCCATGCAGTGCACATAAATCAGCAAAATTTTTGTTACAAACTCAAGGCTATTATCTGTCCTAATTGTATTTAGTTTATTTTCGATTTGATTTTTGGCAAGGCATTTCCACTTAGAAAACTTTTCAAAAGTTTGATCTTTTGATTTTAAAAGAAATACCCATACATGCCTAGAAAAATCATCAACAATAGATAAGAGATAAACATTGCCACCATAGGTTGGAACCTTTTAAGGTCCCCACAAATCACAGTGCAAATAATCAAGGACAGAAGTGGACTTGTGTGTGCCAACATAAAAACTGATTTTATGTTGTTTTCCTAGAACACAATGGTCACAAAAATCCAATGAATCGATTTTGTCACCACACAAAAGATTTTGCTTATGACGACAATGTAGTTCCTTTTAACTGATGTGGCCAATCCGACTGTGCCACAACAAAGTCTTTTCAGGAACATATTTTGAAACCAATGCAGATGCTTCGCAAACAGTTTTTCCAATAAAATAGTATAGACCATTCTTTTTAAAACCTTTGAGCAATACTAGTGCTCCTTTGCAAACTCTCATAATACCATTTTCAAATTTGTAAGAATAACCATTTGAATCAAAAATACCGAGGGATATTAGATTCCGACGAAGGTTGGACACATATCTCACCTCAGTCAATTTTCTGATCACGCCATCGTGCATTTTAATGAAAACATTTCCAATACCCTTGATGTCACAAACTTGATTATTTCCTTTGAAAACTTTTCCATGATCAAGGGGTTTAAAATCTGAAAACCAATGCTTGTTTGGTGTCATGTGAAAAGTGCAGCTAGAATCAAGAATCCAATGATCATAAATTGAAGAAGGGGAAGGGGATACAAACAAAACCTTAGAATACATGGAATTACCATCTGATTCAAAATCGTGGGTTTTGTCATTTTTTTCACTCTCTTTACCTTGTTTACGCTGTTTTTCATCTTTGATCCTCTTAAAACACTTATTTTTTATATGACCTTCCTTGCCGAAACGTGACTAAAAGATTCTCCCCGGTCAACCCTCCTTCTCACGTAAAGGTTCTTTCCGTTAGATTTGTTTTCTTTTCTCAAATCAAGGTCTTTTGATTTTAAAGCATTTTTCACATAAAAAAGAGTCAAATCATCTCTGCCATACTTGATAGAAGATTTAACATCATTAAAAGACACAGCCAAGGAGTTTAATAAAATAACAGCAACGTTTTCATCGGAGATCTTTTCTCCAATGTTTTGAAGTTCCAAAATGATTTTGTTTAAATCATCAATGTTTTCTGAAAGTGATTTTGACTGGCTCATTTAAAAATCGAAAAGTTATTCTTTTAAATAAATCTTATTTAATAAGGATTTCCCCAAATATGGTTTTTCGAGTTCTGTCCAAATTTCAAAAGCATTGTCTTTTTCATCTATTTCTCGTAAAACATTATCGGTTAAATGCAAGGTGAGGCAACTGTGAGCATCACAAAGTATTTCAGAAAGCACTTCATCCTTCCAAGATTCCGGATACTTTTCAGGGCTACAAATTGCGGGTGCGATTTTATTTTGGACTAAAACTGCTTTCATTTTCCTCCGCCACATTACGAAATTAGATTTGCCATCAAATTTGTCAATTTCAATTTTTGGAATTGACATGATTAAAATGGAAAATGAGAGTAATCAATGGCTAGAAAAGTGAAAGATTTTAAAAAGAAGTTTGTCATACAAATAAAACAACCCCGATTTTTCTTTGAAAAAAAAACGGCGCGGTAAAATACGTGAAACGTACTAATATCTCACAAAAAAAGCGCAGAAGCACAAAATTAACCGAAATAGAAATAGACAAATAAAGTGTTGAAAAACAGCCATATGACACAACAAAAAAAATCAGTCACGAATAATGCAGTTGTTTTGTAAGCAGGTAACGAAATTCACCAAGGCACAGCTACTTGAAGTCTATTGGACTCAAGCCAGGCTTGGGTTTTAGATTTTCAAAAAAAAAAAAATACCAGAATGACAAAACAGGTTCGAAGCTGAAATAGTGCAGAAATCCGTATAACCAAGAGAGTAAACTCAAAAACGGAAGAGTCCAGAACAATCAGAAACAACAGAAATCCTAGCAACAGTTTTAACCAGAAAGTGAGCAGATTTATGAAATCATCAAGAAAACAGAAAATGGTAGACCTATCCCAAGAACAGATTTAACAGAAATGAGCTCCAAGAGTAACAGATCTAACAAGCATAAACACAAACAGATCTGATAATAATCGAAAGAAAAAAAGATCAAGAGAATGTTAAGAAGCTTTCCTGAGCCAGATCCCGCGCTAATCTGGAAAACCGAGTAGTGAGTGGTTACCGAATGATTGTAGACAACTGCGGCTCTGATACCACTGTTAAGCAGATCGAGCAATCGAACTTATTTACTATTAAAAATTCCTAACTTACTATTACAAACTGTGTAACAATGAACAAGAAGATGAAAAACAGAAAATGACCTATCTATTACAACAGGATGGTCTCGGTCTTCGGTCTTCATGTTCCAAGAGGGTTGTCGGAGAGACAACAAGAAGAAAGCAGTTAGCAATAAACGAAAGGAAGAAAGCAGTAAATCTTACCAAGAGACTTGAATGGTCTCGGACAGAATGATAGAAGGAAACCGAACGAGTTCGGTTTCTGCGCGCACAGTGACGGACCATCACCAACTTGTCCTTCCGAGAGGAGGATGAGAATCCCTCATGTTTAAACCGGTGAGCTCAATGTAAACACAATCTCTCTATCTCTCAACAAAGGAAAGCCCTTTCCTCTCTCAATCGAGCCACACGCACGGTGTCAAGGATGACAGCTGGCACAGGCTACCGGCAGTAGAATCACAAAGGGTAGCAAGCAAGACGAATCGTGAATCGGTTCAAGAAAGATAGAAAGAGAGAGAGAGAGAGAAGACAGAAGGTCAGAGAGAGAGTGTAGGAGGCAGCGGCGGCTTCAATAGAGAGAAGAGGAGATTAGGGCAAGCTGTGGAGAAAAGAAGAATATATAGCCAAGTAACCTGGGCGAGTTGGGTTGAAACCGACCCGCCCGACATCAAGGTTCAGCTAGTCCATCTTCAGTCCAATGAGGCCCAACTCGGTTATTCATCATAGAGATTAAATGGGCTGAGGAAAGAAAATGAAAAATGTGAAAAATATGGCCCAATAAGCTAACAAGTAATAATAAAGTCAATTTATCAATAAATAAGTAATAGTACCTTTTAATACATTACCAAAATGTATAACTTTATTCTTCCAACTGATATAGAATTTATTACATGAACTTTGGACCATCTTACCTAGGTGATGTCATTAGATTCAAGTGTGAGGTAATCCAAAGAGTTCACTTCTTTAAAGTCTTCTTTCCTTGATAAGGGGGCTTGTTGGACCAATCTTATTAATTAAGATTGATTGTCCCATCATAAGCCCCCTTAAAAAGTCCCTGCAAATTTTGTGATACTTTATTTTAAATGTTCTATATATTTCAATAAAATCCCTTAATCTTAGGGTTTTTATCCCGAACGACACACTTGTCTATCTCTTTCTCTCGACAACTTGCTTTTTTCCTATTTCAACTTTCTCTACAAATTTGAAGTAGTTTTACGTTGAAGAAAAATGGCTCCTCCCAAATCTTGATCTTCATATTCTGGTAAGTACCCAAAACTCATTGTTCGATCTATAACCTCTAATTCTAAAGATATTTTGAGTGGTGAAAAATACGAGTTGGGTGAGTTTTCTGTCCTTTTCCCTTTCTTAAATCGCAATGACATTCCTAAACTGATGCTTAGACATGTCCGTCCCAAAAGATTATTTGATTATGGAACTAGACATAATATTGAGGTTTGCAAAGTCAGGGTGCCGTGATGTATTCCTCTGAAATTCGTTACAGTCAGCTTCCTACCATCGCAATTGATTGCCCTCAATCAACAGCAACGTTTTCATCGGAGATCTTTTCTCCAATGTTTTGAAGTTCCAAAATGATTTTGTTTAAATCATCAATGTTTTCTGAAAGTGATTTTGACTGGCTCATTTAAAAATCGAAAAGTTATTCTTTTAAATAAATCTTATTTAATAAGGATTTCCCCAAATATAGTTTTTCGAGTTCTGTCCAAATTTAAAAAGCATTGTCTTTTTCATCTATTTCTCGTAAAACATTATCGGTTAAATGCAAGGTGAGGCAAGCTGTGAGCATCACAAAGTTTTTTCGAAAAGCACTTCATCCTTCCAAGATTCGGGATACTTTTCGGGGGCTACAAATTGCGGGTGCGATTTTATTTTGGACTAAAATCGCTTTCATTTTCCTCCGCCACATTACGAAATTAGATTTGCCATCAAATTT
The DNA here is from genome assembly GCA_028651295.1 of Catharanthus roseus. Taxonomy (NCBI): domain Eukaryota; kingdom Viridiplantae; phylum Streptophyta; class Magnoliopsida; order Gentianales; family Apocynaceae; genus Catharanthus; species Catharanthus roseus. The sequence continues at coordinate 3,698,189 of JAPQWS010000033.1, read as the reverse complement.
GTCAATTTCAATTTTTTGAATTGACATGATTAAAATGGAAAATGAGAGTAATCAATGGCTAGAAAAGTGAAAGATTTTAAAAAGAAGTTTGTCATACAAATAAAACAACCCCGATTTTTCTTTGAAAAAAAAACGGTGTGGTAAAATACGTGAAACGTACTAATATCTCACAAAAAAAGCGCAGAAGCACAAAATTAACCGAAATAGAAATAGACAAATAAAGTGTTGAAAAACAGCCATATGACACAACAGAAAAAATCAGTCACGAATAATGCAGTTGTTTTGTAAGCAGGTAACGAAATTCACCAAGGCACGACTACTTGAAGTCTATTGGACTCAAGCCGAGGCTTAGGGTTTTAGATTTTCAAAAAAAAAAAAATACCAGAATGACAAAACAGGTTCGAAGCCGAAATAGTGCAGAAATCCGTATAACCAAGAGAGTAAACTCAAAAACGGAAGAGTCCAGAACAATCAGAAACAACAGAAATCCTAGCAACAGTTTTAACTAGAAAGTGAGCAGATTTATGAAATCATCAAGAAAACAGAAAATGGTAGACCTATCCCAAGAACAGATTTAATGAAATGAGCTCCAAGAGTAACGAGATCTAACAAGCATAAACACAAAGCAGATTCGATAATAATCGAAAGAAAAAAAGATCAAGAGAATGTTAAGAAGCTTTCCTGAGCCAGATCCCGCGCTAATCTGGAAAACCGAGTAGTGAGTGGTTATCGAACGATTGTAGACAACTGCGGCTCTGATACCACTGTTAAGCAGATCGAGCAACCGAACTTATTTACTACTAAAAATTCCTAACTTACTATTACAAATCATGTAACAATGAACAAGAAGATGAAAATGAAAAATGACCTATCTATTACAACAGGATGGTCTCGGTCTTCGGTCTTCATGTTCCAAGAGGGTTGTCGGAGAGACAATAAGAAGAAAGCAGTTAGCAATAAACGAAAGGAAGAAAGCAGTAAATCTTACCAAGAGACTTGAATGGTCTCGGACAGAATGATAGAAGGAAACCGAACGAGTTCGATTTCTGCGCGCACAGTGACGGACCATCACCAACTTGTCCTTCCGAGAGGAGGATGAGAATCCCTCATGTTTAAATCGGTGAGCTCAATGTAAACACAATCTCTCTATCTCTCAACAAAGGAAAGCCCTTTCCTCTCTCAATCGAGCCACACGCACGGTGTCAAGGATGACAGCCGGCACAGGCTACCGGCAGTAGAATCACAAAGGGTAGCAAGCAAGACGAATCGTGAATCGGTTCAAGAAAGATAGAAAGAGAGAGAGAGAGAGAAGACAGAAGGTCAGAGAGAGAGTGTAGGAGGCAGCGGCGGCTTCAATAGAGAGAAGAGGAGATTAGGGCAAGCTGTGGAGAAAAGAAGAATATATAGCCAAGTAACCTGGGCGAGTTGGGTTGAAACCGACCCGCCCGACATCAAGGTTCAGCTAGTCCATCTTCAGTCCAATGAGGCCCAACTCGGTTATTCATCATAGAGATTAAATGGGCTGAGGAAAGAAAATGAAAAATGTGAAAAATATGGCCCAATAAGCTAACAAGTAATAATAAAGTCAATTTATCAATAAATAAGTAATAGTACCTTTTAATACATTACCAAAATGTATAACTTTATTCTTCCAACTGATATAGAATTTATTACATGAACTTTGGACCATCTTACCTAGGTGATGTCATTAGATTCAAGTGTGAGGTAATCCAAAGAGTTCACTTCTTTAAAGTCTTCTTTCCTTGATAAGGGGCTTGTTGGACCAATCTTATTAATTAAGATTGATTGTCCCATCATAAGCCCCTTAAAAGTCCTGCAAATTTTGTGATACTTTATTTTAAATGTTCTATATATTTCAATAAAATCCCTTAATCTTAGGGTTTTTATCTGAACGACACACTTGTCTATCTCTTTCTCTCGACAACTTGCTTTTTCCTATTTCAACTTTCTCTACAAATTTGAAGTAGTTTCTGTTGAAGAAAAATGGCTCCTCCCAAATCTTGATCTTCATATTCTGGTAAGTACCCAAAACTCATTGTTCGATCTATAACCTCTAATTCTAAAGATATTTTGAGTGGTGAAAAATACGAGTTGGGTGAGTTTTCTGTCCTTTTCCCTTTCTTAAATCGCAATGACATTCCTAAACTGATGCTTAGACATGTCCGTCCCAAAAGATTATTTGATTATGGAACTAGACATAATATTGAGGTTTGCAAAGCTGGTGCCGTGATGTATTCCTCTGAAATTCGTTACAGTCAGCTTCCTACCATCGCAATTGATTGCCCTCAATCAACAGCAACGTTTTCATCGGAGATCTTTTCTCCAATGTTTTGAAGTTCCAAAATGATTTTGTTTAAATCATCAATGTTTTCTGAAAGTGATTTTGACTGGCTCATTTAAAAATCGAAAAGTTATTCTTTTAAATAAATCTTATTTAATAAGGATTTCCCCAAATATAGTTTTTCGAGTTCTGTCCAAATTTCAAAAGCATTGTCTTTTTCATCTATTTCTCGTAAAACATTATCGGTTAAATGCAAGGTGAGGCAACTGTGAGCATCACAAAGTTTTTCAGAAAGCACTTCATCCTTCCAAGATTCCGGATACTTTTCAGGGCTACAAATTGCGGGTGCGATTTTATTTTGGACTAAAACTGCTTTCATTTTCCTTCGCCACATTACGAAATTAGATTTGCCATCAAATTTGTCAATTTCAATTTTTTGAATTGACATGATTAAAATGGAAAATGAGAGTAATCAATGGCTAGAAAAGTGAAAGATTTTAAAAAGAAGTTTGTCATACAAATAAAACAACCCCGATTTTTCTTTGAAAAAAAAACGGTGCGGTAAAATACGTGAAACGTACTAATATCTCACAAAAAAAGCGCAGAAGCACAAAATTAACCGAAATAGAAATAGACAAATAAAGTGTTGAAAAACAGCCATATGACACAACAAAAAAAATCAGTCACGAATAATGCAGTTGTTTTGTAAGCAGGTAACGAAATTCACCAAGGCACAGCTACTTGAAGTCTATTGGACTCAAGCCAGGCTTGGGTTTTAGATTTTCAAAAAAAAAAAAATACCAGAATGACAAAACAGGTTCGAAGCCGAAATAGTGCAGAAATCCGTATAACCAAGAGAGTAAACTCAAAAACGGAAGAGTCCAGAACAATCAGAAACAACAGAAATCCTAGCAACAGTTTTAACTAGAAAGTGAGCAGATTTATGAAATCATCAAGAAAACAGAAAATGGTAGACCTATCCCAAGAACAGATTTAACAGAAATGAGCTCCAAGAGTAACAGATCTAACAAGCATAAACACAAACAGATCTGATACTAATCGAAAGAAAAAAAGATCAAGAGAATGTTAAGAAGCTTTCCTGAGCCAGATCCCGCGCTAATCTGGAAAACCGAGTAGTGAGTGGTTATCGAACGATTGTAGATAACTGCGGCTCTGATACCACTGTTAAGCAGATCGAGCAACCGAACTTATTTACTACTAAAAATTCCTAACTTACTATTACAAACTGTGTAACAATGAACAAGAAGATGAAAAACAGAAAATGACCTATCTATTACAACAGGATGGTCTCGGTCTTCGGTCTTCATGTTCCAAGAGGGTTGTCGGAGAGACAACAAGAAGAAAGCAGTTAGCAATAAACGAAAGGAAGAAAGCAGTAAATCTTACCAAGAGACTTGAATGGTCTCGGACAGAATGATAGAAGGAAACCGAACGAGTTCGATTTCTGCGCGCACAGTGACGGACCATCACCAACTTGTCCTTCCGAGAGGAGGATGAGAATCCCTCATGTTTAAACCGGTGAGCTCAATGTAAACACAATCTCTCTATCTCTCAACAAAGGAAAGCCCTTTCCTCTCTCAATCGAGCCACACGCACGGTGTCAAGGATGACAGTCGGCACAGGCTACCGGCAGTAGAATCACAAAGGGTAGCAAGCAAGACGAATCGTGAATCGGTTCAAGAAAGAGAGAAAGAGAGAGAGAGAGAAGACAGAAGGTCAGAGAGAGAGTGTAGGAGGCAGCGGCGGCTTCAATAGAGAGAAGAGGAGATTAGGGCAAGCTGTGGAGAAAAGAAGAATATATAGCCAAGTAACCTGGGCGAGTTGGGTTGAAACCGACCCGCCCGACATCAAGGTTCAGCCAGTCCATTTTCAGTCCAATGAGGCCCAACTCGGTTATTCATCATAGGGATTAAATGGGCTGAGGAAAGAAAATGAAAAATGTGAAAAATATGGCCCAATAAGCTAACAAGTAATAATAAAGTCAATTTATCAATAAATAAGTAACAGTACCTTTTAATACATTACCAAAATGTATAACTTTATTCTTCCAACTGATATAGAATTTAGTACATGAACTTTGGACCATCTTACCTAGGTGATGTCATTAGATTCAAGTGTGAGGTAATCCAAAGAGTTCACTTCTTTAAAGTCTTCTTTCCTTGATAAGGGGCTTGTTGGACCAATCTTATTAATTAAGATGGATTGTCCCATCATAAGCCCCTTAAAAGTCCTGCAAATTTTGTGATACTTTATTTTAAATGTTCTATATATTTCAATAAAATCCCTTAATCTTAGGGTTTTTATCTGAACGACACACTTGTCTATCTCTTTCTCTCGACAACTTGCTTTTTCCTATTTCAACTTTCTCTACAAATTTGAAGTAGTTTCTGTTGAAGAAAAATGGCTCCTCCCAAATCTTGATCTTCAGATTCTGGTAAGTACCCAAAACTCATTGTTCGATCTATAACCTCTAATTCTAAAGATGTTTTGAGTGGTGAAAAATACGAGTTGGGTTAGTTTTCTGTCCTTTTCCCTTTCTTAAATCGCAATGACATTCCTAAACTGATGCTTAGACATGTCCGTCCGAAAAGATTATTTGATTATGGAACTAGACATAATATTGAGGTTTGCAAAGCTGGTGCCGTGATGTATTCCTCTGAAATTCGTTACAGTCAGCTTCCTACCATCGCAATTGATTGCCCTCAATCAAGGTGATCGTGCCCATTTACCCTAAGAGCATATATACAAGTGTATCGAGAATAATTGGGAGTTGGTATTAGGTTTCCTTCATGTACATTGATTCATGATATGCTTATGTACTTGAGAGTAGCTCTGGCATAATTATCCCCAATTATCAGGGGTGCGCTCTACAACTAAGCTAATAGCCCATTATACAAGCCTCCCACTGGGGCCCGCTATGCCAAAAGCAAGAGAAACCCTATCCCTCTCTTTCCTTCTTTCGTCCCCACGTCGCCACACGGGGGACACGGGGAGACTGGAAATCTAGGGGTAAAGCACTATTTCGGTGCGGGCTGCGAGAGCGGTATCAAATTGAGGCAAACTCTGAATACTAGATATGACCTAAAAAGTAACAGGGGTCAAGGTCGACCAGTGAGACGATGGGGGATAAGCTTCATCGTTGAGAGGGAAAGAACCCGGATCACCAGCTAAGGCCTCTAAATAACCTCTTAGTGATAAATCTTTTAGGATTCTAACAAATTTAGATATCTTTCGAAACTTTTTTGATATAAGACCCCTGAATGATAGACCTGGTTGGTATAGTTTATAGCAAAAACAAGTAGCAGAAAATTTTATTGAAAAATTACACGCGGAGATCCATGGATAGAAACATGGGTTTTTCATCATGAAAGACATCGCTTCCTCAATGACTTATGAATGGAATAAACGGTGAACTTTTCCAAACAAAGAGGTTAAAGTGGGAGCAGAATTTGTACCTCAATGCACTAATATTTTAAAAGGGTATGTATTTGGAAGCGTGAGAGCTGGTTAGAATCTATGTTTGAGGCAGCAAGATTTTATAATACTCGAGACCTTAATTTGAAAATATTAACTTAGTATTTGTAATAATGTCCTGAAATATTTTGTACATGTGATATTTTTTTAGAAGAAAAGAATATAAAATAACAATTATCTATTTTGCATTTAGGAAACCATATGGGATTCTTCCAAACGAGGTGAAGCCTCTACTGTGGCTCATGGAAAAAATAAAGAAGCAGAGTCTGCAAAGATTGCTAAAGGTAATACTATAAGAACTGTGTCAAGTGTATATAATATTTGTTCAATGCGGGGGTACCTGATACGAGTAAAGGTGTGAAGAATAAACAAGGAGATGTGGACGATTAGAATAGGGAGATTAGGACCAAAAGGAAAAAAGATCCTACATTGACAATCGTCCATTGATTGAGAGCTTGCCAGAAGAATCCTTTGTTCAAAAGAGGAAAAGGAGCAAAAATATTGATAGGAGGAATGACTCAACTAGTGGAAAACTTCTTCTCAAGATCTTCCACTTCCATCTATTACTAAATAGCTTCCTAATATAGAGAGTAGGAGAGATAATATTCTTAATTGACATCCAGTTAGAGTTGTTCAAGAGGAAGAGGAACCATTCTTCCAAAAATGGTCATTGAAGAACAAAAGTAGATTAATCTATAGTGGGATTGCTCGAGAATTAGTAGGAATAATTCATCCACTAGCTAACATAGAATTCATATTGTAATGTTTGTGGGACAAATTATTTCAAATGGGAACATTGTATTCCTGTTTTGTAATGGGACCAGTGAACTCTTGTTTAAAGTGACAATCGTCATTTTGAAGAAAAGGGATTCAATTGAAGAGGTTTTCAATTCTAAACGAATGACAATGTCTTCATCAATGACGGGGCCACCTTTGTTCATGATTGCTGACCTCTCTTTTCTTCTCCGATGAAAAAGCTTATGATATTTCCCCTTTAGATTTCTTTGATGTTGGTGTTTGCTGGTTCAATTTTTTTGTGCTCTATTACGACATTTATGGTGATTTTACCTGGATTCTTGATTAGAGATATTAGGCTATGCAGTGAATTGTTGACTAGTGACCTTGCTTATCTTTTCTCTCCCGGTGTTTCCTTTCTTTAGTGAATCTCTTGAGGTCTGTGACCCACTGCTTGATTGTGTTTCTCTTGGGACTATGATTCTCCTGCTTGATTGTTATTTTTCTTCTAGGCTATGTTTTCTTTTCTGTTGATGGTGTTCTTCTGGTTTTTTTGCTAGTTTTATACTTTTGTAGATGGTGTATATTTTTTTCCTACTGTTATTTTGCTTCTGCAGGTACATTTCTATCATTTTGTACTACTTTTTGCTATTTGGGATTCTGTTTTTTGCTGTGTTCTGTGAGGAGTTCCTCTTCTCTGTACCATTATTCTCTAATGGGGGATACTGTATCCGGTACCGGTTGGTGTAGAAAATCTTTTGCAGAACTTTTTGGTCCAATCTCACAGCCTGTAATTCATTCTGTGAAGCCGTCTTCCCTTTTCAAAGGAGAACTTCTTGTGTATTTTGAGAAAGGCTGAAATTGAATCCCTTGTAAAACTTTTCAATTTGTGCCTTATTTTGAAATTTTCTTTTGGGAAACTGCCAATGGAGATTCTTCAGAATGAGTTCAATATGGTGGCTTCTAAAGATCTATTCAAAATATAATGGATAGACCAAAGACATATCTTAGTCTGTTTCGACCTTGAAGAAGACTACATGCGATTATGGCTTAAAGGATCGTGGAGATTTAATGGGTTTTCTGTGCGAGTCTTTAAATGATCTACGGATTTTCAATTATCCGTTAGCCTTCGATAATTGGCATGGATTGGTTTGGGGGGCGGGGAGGGGTTTTCCCATTCATCTCTTCAATAAGAGCTCCTTGTTCTTTATTGGAAATCTTATCGGTAAGCCTCTGAAACTTGATGAGCCAACAGCTAGCCTGAGCAGACCGAGTGTACCTCGGATTTGGATTGGAACTAGTCCATCTTAGGGATTTTTGTAGTATATTAATTATGAGGATCTTCCCCCCTATTGTCTTAATTGCTCGAAGGTGGTCATGTGTCAAATAGGTGTAGAATGAACTTCGGGGTCCATGTTTCTGATGCTCCTCCTCCTCCTGCATTGCAAGGGCCTGAGGTACGGAAAAAATCCTCTTGGGTGGCCAAAGTAGTTTCACAATATCAAAACATGTAAAAGCAGCAGCAATAGATTCATCAGTCGCAGCAATTACAGCGGCTTCAAACGGACGGACCCTGGCAAGCATCTTTTTCAAAATCAGTTACCGATGGTACAAATCGTCAGAAGATGTTGGTAAATATACCGACAGCTTTGAAACTGTCAGTATATGTGTTAGCATTTATTAGGTATAGAACGCAAAAAGCTGTCAAAAATGTCGTCGGCATCTAGTACTGACAAAAAGATCGCGTCGGCTAGTGAAATCCTATGGAACAAAAACAATTATGTCTGTACGTTTGTCGGGATCAGGAATTACCGATGGCAAGCTCTTGGTAATATTTGTCGGTAAATAGTGAGTTTCGACAATAGAAAGATATAGGCTACAGATCTAATCTGTGTCGTAAGGTGACTACTATCGCTAGCAGCTCAAATGTCTGCCCGTGGAATCCTACCAGAAGGATCATGAGTAGAGCCTAAAGCCCTCCAAAGTCCTTGCTCACTATCTAGACGATCTCTTCCTGGTTGAACTTTGTGTCAATAGTATCACCGTGTACCAGTATACAAAGTATCAAATCCACGACGTATGGTGTAATGGGCTCACCAAATGGTATATGAAAGGAGTTGATGTCTGGCTACTATATCTTAAAAACTGTACTCAAAAGCACACAGTGTGAGTGCTGAAACATACAGGACTGTAGATGGACAAGTCTTGATGTAGCTACCATCTGCCTGACAACTGGGCTACTCCATGTCCACGACATAAGTACGGTGTGGCAGGAACACATCTTCAACACATCTCTTCTACATATACAATAATACAAAGCCATAAAAAGAGAAGTTGTTACATGAGTGAGAAAAAAATACAAAATATATTTATCGATTCATAATAAATTAAATCATATGAAATAAAAACGTAAGATTTACCTATCTGCTTTATACAGCTACAGTAACGTTTTCACTATATAATTGAAGGATATCAGGATCCTGGGGTGGGTCCTTTCTACTCCCAAGAATCATCAGGTGACTGATCAGTCGTCTTAGACTGGGAGCTCCTAACAATCCTCACTGCATTTCTCAATGCAGCCATTATACCTCCATTGATCCTTTTCCCCTGCCAGCTCTACATCCCGATAACGATGTAGAAACCTCATCAATCCCCTCCGAGACGAAGGTATTTTGTAGCAGTGCTGTTGTACCGACAAAAGACGGAGAGAGGTATTTCTTTTACTAACATCTTGAAGATAAAACTTGAGCTTTTGGCTCATGATATTTTTAGAAAAATTTTATATTTTTCTCTTGTAATTATTTATACAAATTAATTTGGAGGGTCTAGAAGACATCATTAAAGAAATATATTTAGATGTAAGTATCTTAAAGACATAATTAATAGAACATTAGCATTAAAGCCACATGCATTAGAAAACTTTAGATCAGCTATGAAACCACCAGAAATCGGTTGTTATATAATTTTAGATCAACTATGAAACTGCTAGAAGTTGATTATTATTCAAACACCGATTGTGTTTAGTTATACTTGTGACTACAAGCTTTATATATATTAATAGCATTTCAAATTTAGAATTTCTCCTAATCAAAATCTACACGGAATATATTTTTGTTGGTGTAATTAAGAAAATATTCTACTCTTATCATGTCTCAAATATGCTCCTGCAATAGCAATATCGAGAAAGATATTTAGATGTTTAAATTAGTCTCATACCTTCTTGAGACTAAATGGAAAGTGAGTCATTGATGATACTGGTCGACCAATTGATTTTGTCATTTCCTGAAGTGAATGCATTAAGCTTATAATATATAAAATAGATTTTGGTTGTGACCACAACTTTTATATAAATATTATTTATAGTTATTACAATGACTCAACAAACTCTCAATGTATAGATTTTCATCAGAAATGAAAATAGTGAGAAGGAAAAGAAAATATATGTTTCAACACTTTATAGAGTAGTTATTGATGCGATTTGTTGTGTACCTGAAGTATGCTATTTAAATTATTAATAAGTATTGTCTAAGAAGAGATATGAAAGTATTGTTTACTTTACAAAGTTATGCCACTGATACTAATGATGCTATTACATTATCATCAAAATGACACGCACAAGTGATGTCAAGTATTCAAAAAATATCTAGATATTTTTCTTGATATGTTTTATGATTTTTAAAGTTTCAAATTATTTCTTTCTATTCTTTTTGTTTTAATTCTTAGCATTAGTATTTTATATAATATAATGGTGAGATGAAATATCTCTGATTATGATGCATGAGGACATGTTGCATAAAAGTCCAAAAATATAAATGAGTGCAAAGTTCCAGAAGAACTGATCCAGAAGAGTTATTCAATTAAAGACTCCAGAAGAGTTAGTGTTCTTACACTGACATTCTAAATATATAATGCATTCTTTTTGACAAAGTGTCATAGGATATTATTTTTAGTCTCGGTGATATTTTTCATCATTTTGAGACAGTGTATGGGAAATATGTATTACTTTTAGTGTTCTAGGAAATATGCATTACTATTAGTGTTTTATGAAACAAATACTACCATTTATTTTCTTGTAATTTGAATTGTACTAAATATATGTGATCGAGATATGTAATCAATACACCTGAAATTTATTGATTTAAATAATTTATTATTGTCATGACGGGTTTGAACACCTTGGATCATTGAAAGACAAATAATATTTAGGAATTCATGAAAAAATATGGAAGCAGAAGTTTCCTAATTCTATGAATTGCATGTGCTACTAATTTGAAATGTAAATTACTTTACAATTATCTTCCAGTACTACTTTAGGGTGCAATATGTTACTTTGGGATGAATACAAAAAAAAAAAAAAAATATTATTCGATGCATCGATAAGATAGTTGTATATATATTGTTGACTATAACCTGCAATTTACGATGTTTTAATAATGAGCTCATACTTTAAATTCTCCTAAAAGACTAATTCATCCTAATTATGCTGGTTGTGATATGTATATATTGATATTATTGTTGAATATCTTGCAAAACATGTTCATACACTAAATGTTCTTTTAGACCGTAAATGCATCAATATGAGTTCTTATAAATGTAATATCATTCACTTCGTATTTTTGCCAATAAACTATTATATATGGTCCTCTTTATTATTGGTTTATGGTAAAAACGTTAAATGTGGCATTATTTATTTTTCTTGCTACACCATAAATAGATGAGATTATATATGTTTGGCAAAGAATATGAAAAAAGATATTCACAATTTGTTGATTTTGAATATCCCAACATTAAGAGGAGAAAAACAAGTAGTCGTATACAAATATTAATTACTTTGTGTTTCTAATATGTTTTGAACAAGAAGTTCAAACATATATAGCCATCCATGTTATCTGATCAACATCTGACCAATAATGCTCTAATATATTTGATGTCCTTAAAGGACAACTTGCCAACATCAAAGTAACTGAGACACAATCAAAATGTGGCAGATAAGTCAAGTCCGTGAATATCAATTCCTCGCATATGAAAGGAGCAAATATTTCGATGGTCATACTATAAAGTCGAGGAAATAAAATCCAGAAGAATCTTACAAGAATGAAAAATGCATTTTTCTCAGAAGAAATTCAAATACCTAAAAATGGTGATATTATGAGATCTCATTATAATAAGTCATGATATATAACGAACAGAATCGCACAAGTACAAGAATATTTATCCGCATAGTGATATTGAATTTGCATAATTCAAAGTCAACAAACTGATAATAAAGAGTTCGCATGAGAAGTATAAAACTTAGTTCAGACAATTAACGAGTACACATGAAGTGTACATAATTCCTAGATGGAATTATATACCTGAAGTGTTAATCCCAAAAGTATAATTATGAATATTTATTTATGATATGCGATCTATGAAATAAATATTCATTATAATTTTTTAAAAATTCTTTGTAAAAGCCTGACGTTCCTTACTAAGAAATATTTCTGGTGGAGAATATGATTAATAACGCCCAAGAAAATTGATATACATTTGTCTATGTTATCATTTGATAAAATATTTATGTAAAGTTCCTTATAGACTTAATATACCTAAAGCATGTAAATAAATTTTTCTAGAAGAACATAATATAACTTAGTCTTAATGAATCATCATTGAAAATTATGAGAAGAAGATTGAATATGTCCATGTTTGAGGAAACATTTTCTGGTGTTAGTTAATTATACTTGCCATGTATATTAATTTTGTTAGAAGATATTTTTATTGTGAAATTTTTTGATTAACACTTTGATGAACTAGTGTGCCCCATATTATTAGGGGGAGAAAATCAATAATAAAAGAATTATATCATATGAGAATATCTTCTACCTACAAGAATGACTGAACTAGAAGTTCACAAGATTTGGCCATTTGCAAATAATTGCGAATCAAGTATTTTATATACTTTTGCCAAATTTATGAGAGTTTCTAATATATACTCTTATTTGGGTAGATATCCTAGAAGAACCATAGATCTCATAAGTTTGAATAATGCTCGAAGCTTATTATACTTGATTATAAAGATATATATCCTCTAAAAGAAGAGGATTATATGAGTAGATGTTATTCCAAAATAATAAATACAGGTAAGCATGATGATCAAGAGTACTGAAATGAAGCTTTTGTCTTGATTCATATATTGAACATTCCGAAAATGTTCTAGATGGACATGGCACATCATTACTATTGCAAGTCATTGAGTCATTAGATATCAATAAAGATCTTTTGTAAAAGAATATTGAAGAGCCAATTACTCCTATAGCACCATAATTATGCAAATTAGTATATAATTATACTTGTTTTATGCAAGTGTATTGCTATTATAGTTCTTCTGTACCTAATGATTTTGGAATATATATGTATATATATACATACACACATATATATACACACATACATATATATACACACATATATACATATATACACATATACATATATATATGTATATATGTGTGTATATATGTATATATATACATATATATACATATATATAAAATCATATATATGAACTAATTGCTTGATGTCTCTTTCAAATGATTATCTCGAATCTTGAGAAACAATCCAACTCCTATAGAGATAGATATATAAGATATTGAGTATTTAAATGATCTACGCAAATCATATCATATATTAACATAAACTATGATTGTCTATATAGATATATAGTGTCACTTCTTTCATTTATGTTGAAGGAATAATTAATTATGATGGCTGATTAAAATGTGTGTGATCAAGATGAATAAATTATTATATTCGAGATTTATATATCGTCTTAGATTAAATTCTAATTATATCATGGGAGATGATTATAAAGTTTGAGGATATGCAAAAGGAGATAAGATAAACATATCTATTCATGAGCTTCACAAGAGATACACTAATGATTTGCAAACACATTCGATCACTGAAAACTTGAAGATTTATCCACGAACACATTACCAATAACAACACTTGAGATTATCTATGAGTACATTTATTTAGAAATCTCAAGTGATTATCTCATAAGGGTGAGTAATGTTCAACATACAGAATAGTGTACCTTTTTTCCTTCACTAGAGTTTTTTTCCACTGGGTTTTTATCTAGTAAAGTTTTAACGAGGGATATTCTCTATGTAATAGACATCCAAAGGGGAGTGCATGTTATGAATTAATAATATTTGTGTTTGTTCATAAGAAATAAAAATATTTAAGATAAATTCTATCTTTTGAAGACATAGATATTCTTAAGATATAGACATCCTAAAGAGAAAGATGTTCTAAAGATAGATATCTTGAAGATATAGAATCTAGTTAAGAGATAATGATAGAGTTTTAATCTTATATTAAATATGATTAGATATGATAGAAACTATCACTCTATTATATCTCTATCTCTTTTAGGCCCTAAGCATAATAAATACGTGCCCTTGACTTTTCGTTGTAATCACACCTCAGAGAGAAATCAATGAAACTTCTATACTTTTCTCTCTACTCTTTTCTATCTTCTTTTTTTCTCTATCTATTCTTTTAGTTATTCTTCATATTTCTATTCTCTTTTCCTTAGTCTTTATATTTTATATAGATTATTCTATTGTGCCGATGATGCTGTGGTAACAAGTTTCATAACATTTTTAACTATTTTGATGGTTTTTTAATACATCAATAGAAAATGATGCGATTCAGGTCAATATTTTTATCTCGTAAAGAAAGATTCGATCATTAAATTATTACTTTAATCCAAATCATTTTGATGTTAATATTAATAAGATTATGCTGTCTTTTTTTTAACCCAACAAGATTATGTTTTCGTGATGTACATTAGTAAGGTTGAATATATTTAAAAGTTAATTACATTTTTCTTAGATTTTTTTTATTTGAATTATAATTTTTATGTATTTATTTTGAGCCAATAAATTCATAATTAATAATTCATTACAATGTACTCATTGCAGTAAAAAAATTTATCAACTACTTATAACGATCATATGCCATAAAGTTAGGGATGGCATTGGGCGAGTTGGGATGGGGACCCTATCTCCCGGTCGTGTCCTCACCTTCCTACCTTGTCCCTATTCCCAGTTCATCCTTGTGTTTGGGCACGAAACTCATTTTCATTCTCAACCTAGACTCTCCTAGTTAAGCCCCATCCCCAATCTATCCCTACACTTGCGGATGGAATTTAGCCTCATCCTCGCACTTGGGGATGAAATCTAGCCTCATCCTCAATCAATCTCCATTAAACCAACTGGGAAATTGGGCCCAAACGAGGAATTACATGTATTGTTTTCAATAACCCTCTTAAACACAAAATAACAATAGGCATGCTACAAAATTAAACGAATTAAAAAAGAGAAAATAATAGAAGTTGTAATCCATTTAGAAATAAATAGTTTAACCATGTGGAACAATACAAAAAACTCATAAGCTAGTTCAACAATATTAAATCTAATTAAGACATAAGTTCAATAACATAAATATCAAAGTTTAATAACATATAAGTTCAATAACATAAATATCAAAGTTTAATAACATAAGTGCATTGATAAAGTTGCAATAACAAAACTGAAGAATCTTCAATGGCACAAATGGCAAGTTCGTGAAAATCTTTATTGACCAATCAATATAAATATATATATAATAATAGGGATAGGTGGGGACAGATGGGGATGGCTAGGAATGGGGACGGTAGGGATGGGTAGAACCTAATCTCCTTCCCCAACCCATACCCAAACTTCGGAAAAAAATTTATCCCATCCTTACTTAGGTCCCCTAGTCAAACTGGAATGAAACGGGTACATATAGGTTGATCGGTATCCAGTTGGACCCCCATTGCCATCCTTACACAGAATTTAAATTTTCTCTTGTTTGGACAGATAGTTTAAATTTCCTAAACTATTATAATTTTAAATAATAATATTCCTAAAAATATTATGACTATACTTTTTGTCATAATGGGGTATTATTGTTTTAAATATAAAATACTTCAATGTGGGCCCATAAAATGATTTTCTAGACCGAATCGAAAATTGTTTGGTATTAAATAAAAATGGCTAGTGAGAGAAGATGTGAGATTAACGGTATAAAAATAAAAAATCATCAAAATTTAAAAATTATAGATAGAATCTATATGTTATTTTTTATCCCAATATATTTACTTCTGTCAAATTTGTTCTTAACTATCAATTTTATCTTCTTTGATCCTAAATAATTTACATACCATACTTTCCTTCATGTTTAACTGATGCTAAAAATTTATATTTGAACATATTACTCTGTTTACTTCATTTTTACCCATTGTTGTTTAATATACTTAAAAATGAATTTTCATTTATAAATTGTTTTTTTATAAACCAAAAAGAGATTATTATCCACGAGTAATAAGAGAAAAAAGTTACTCAACTCAAACTATAAAACTCTAACAAATTTATAACATTGAAGCATTTGCTAGCACTCTTCCGATTCACATCTCATATCATAAACTCTGACTCAAGAAAAAGAAGTAAAAAACTTCCCTTTTGGTCGTCAAATTATTATTTTGAGAAGTAAAAAATAATTAAATGGTGTGAGAAATAGTGGGTTCGGTGTAAAAAAATAGAAAGAAAGCATACAAGTGGCCAGTGATTACTTACTAATTGTTTTCTATTACTGAACGATTGGTATAATTGAATGATATATAATAAAAAATTTTATTATTCGAAATTCTTTTACACTCGGAATGGAATGAAATCTTTCTTTTGTCCCAGTATTTGGAAGGAAAAGGTAGAGTGGAATCATTATTTATTTTCTTTTTTTGCAAAAATTATTACTCAATTTCAGAATGAAATGAAATTTTGTAGTAAATGAATTAAATGTCCCTATATTTAAAATTTAATATTTAGAATGTAGATGTCATGAAGATATAAATAAATAGTAAATATAAATAAAGAAATAGTAAAATATATAACATAAATTCTTACATTAGTTATAAGTTAAATTTTTGTTGTGTATTAAAATTCACATATATATTGCATAATTTTGTTTAATTTTTTTTCTATTAATGAAATGATAACTAGAGAGCAATATTTTTTCATAAATATTATGAGGGCATAATAAACACAAAATATTTGTTTTCTTTTTTTCTTTCGCACTTCTCCTAGAAAGGTCTTTCCATAGATTTTAATGTGGAACGGCCTTTCCCACTTCTTCTTGTGATGAATTTTCATGTCAAAAGGTTTTTCCTAACTCTATTTAGTTTTTTATTTTTGTAAAATTAAATTATTTAAGAAAAAAAGAGTTCAAATTTAAAATTTTGTTTAAGATTCTAAAATGGAATCTGGGATAAATAAAATCATAGCAAATCTTTTTTTTCCAAAATAAAAAACCGTAGCAATTAGCTAACTTATAAAATTGTGTAAATTGTTTTAAGAAAATATCTCCTGAAGTGTCCTGTTTTAATTTTACTAGTTAGGACCGTGCTTGAAGTATAGGATAAACATTTATAAATTATAAAATTTGTAATTCAAATATGATAAACTTTTAATAAATATACATATTATTATACATAAATATACATAAACCTATCATACAATGATCTCCGTATCAATATTTGTACTTTTCAAAACAAATTAATGATGGATATCATTGTTAAAGAAAAATAAATAAAAATAAATAAATTTTTATATGATGAAATATTTATGATTAACATAAAAATTTTATATTTATACTTTCTTACACAAAATTTATTTGGATGAAGCTTGAAATTTTCATTACCTCCTAATTATTCTTCCCCATCTGAGGAAAATGCATCAAAGTAAAGAAATCTTAATATAATGAAATATTTTATAAATAACATTTAAAATTTAAAATATATACCTTCTTACACAAATTTTTTTAAGAGATAATTGGAATACTCCTGCTTTAATGAAATATTTTCCTGCTTTAATGATTTTTCTTCATCAACATCTTTAATGTCAAAAGTAGGCTTAAAGAATTTTGTTGAATTCACTTTTTCATTCCATGTCCCAATCAGCAAAGCATATTTAAAATATAATATTATTAATTCATGAAAATAACATATAGAAATAAATATATGAATATAATTATAACCAGACTTAAAATAGATTCTTTTTGGAACACAAATTTTCAAAAATTCTTCAATCCCAAAAATCTCACAATAAAAGAACCCATAAGAAAATTAAAAAAAAAATCTTAGTTTAGGAAAAACTGGAAAACAACTTTAGTACTTTCAATATTACAAAAAGGGAAAAGTAAACGGCAAAAGGAGTTCTTATTTAGGGATTTTTTTTTTTTTTGGGAAAAAACCCTCATATTTCATTGTGTATTAAATCATTCTTAATTTAGTTAAATACCTTCACATTTATTACGATTTGTTCAAAGTATAAAGAGATCTTTGAGGTTTGTTAAACTATATTCTTCCCACTTTATTAACAAACTATTAGCCAATTAATCCTAATGTAATATAAAATTATTATTCCTGGAAATAAATATTTCAAGTGTATAAAAAGTTTTTAAATCAAGTTACAAATAATTCTATCAAAGTGGGTCATCCTTTAATAAATCTTATGCATTAAATTGTATATACTATATGTTGTTCCTCATAGTAAAACTATACTAATTTTCTAAAATAAAATGATTATAGTCCAATCTTCTCTTCTGCCTATCTACATTAAATCCATTTAATTTCTTGTATTTGATAATGGGTAAAAAATTGTATTAATCACTTTTCCAAATACACTAACCAATTAATGTTATTTTGTGAAACAAAAGTTTATTTCCTAACAGATTGATATGCTAAGATAAATTTGTTAATAGTCTTTTGGTCAATGGAGGAGAATGCAGTTTGACGAAACATCAAGTATCTATTTGTAGATTTAACAAATCACAGGAAGGATAATAATTCACTATTCCAAATTTTAATTAGTCGTGGAATAGATTCATTCAGATTTTGGTGTTGTAGATATTAAAATTATTCTTATTTTAAAAATTCTTATAATATTTTTTTTATCCTATATTATATTTTTTATATTTATTTGATATTTACAATTATTATTAATTTTAAGAAATTATTAAAAATTGCATTCTGTCCGGTTTTAACTATTAAAAATCAATGCCTTTTAAAAATATTAAGAAAGGTAAAAAAACGTATTGAAATCAATTAATACAATCCTGCATGTACTACTATGAATTTATTTGTACAATAATTCATGTTCGAGTGAATATGTAGCAATTACCTTTGTGTAATGTATGGACTATTTTTAATTTTATTAAAATATTTAATTTTAAATCATTGCTAAATATAAATAAAGACCTTATACAAAATATTTACAGAAAATTATATAATTAAATAAAATCCGTCAATCGATTTTAAATGTAAAATTTTTTTATACATTGAGAGGAGAGGAAGTAGTTCGAATCCAAGAGCCTTGGAAGTATTTCTACCACTAAGAGTTACTATTTTTTTTGGATGAATCATTGAAAATTACTATGCTGCCATATTAATTTGTTATATATTTAAGTCATTTATATTTATGACAATTGATATATTACGAGATCAAATTTTGAATGTAAGGTAAAATTCTTTTGTGACCCAATTTTACCTCACTAAAATTCTCGCTTATTGTTTCATTAACCTTGCCTCCATTAACAACTCCACCCATCTCAACAAACCCTATTTCTACACCTGAACCACTTTTGCCACCCCCTTCGTTCTTCCACCACTCTTCTTTCTTGTGCGTTTCATCAAGTTGGATTTTCTAGACTGTTTTTTATGCTATTGTCCTCAATTAGAAATTTAGTGAATAAAAATTTTAGAGAACAAAAAATAAACATTATATGTTCTAAAAATATGTAAAAAAAAATATTTAAGGTAAATTCAAATAGAGATTATGAAATGAAGGAATAAAGATAACATAATTTTTCCTATCATCTAAATTTTTCAAAAACTCAAATAATTTATATTTTATGTTATCTTTAATAGATTGGTTGAGAATCCCACATCGGCTAATTAAAAAATTAATGAACCCTTATATTAAAATATTAAGAAAAAGGGAGGAGGTGTCCATATGGACGTCAAGTATAAAAAGCCAACCACACTAGATTCCTTTATTTTCATATATATAATTATTAGTAATATTTAATATCAATGGCAGTAGTATCATTATGTATATTCTTTTTTCTTTTTTTTTAATTTTTGCATAGGGAAAAAAAGGAGGAGGGTGCCACGTGGTACTCTTATGGCACTTAGCCTTAGTTTGGTTGGGGTGAAATTAGGGAAGGGAGTAGGAGGAGATTTAAATCAGGATATAAGTATTAGAACTTCAACATAAGGATCATACACATTCTCAGCAAGTTACATAATAATTTAGAACTTCAACATAGTTGAATAAGTGATTGCTATCATCACATATACATAACGTTATTGTTTTAGAATCTGAATTTGTGTATCATATAAGAAGCAATTTGTTGTTTTATCCATCTCATTAGAAGTTGGATTTTCTTCATAATTCAAAATTAATTATATTGGAAAAATATTGTAGGATAATAATAATATTTGTGCTTAAGTCATATAAAGAAAAATATGCACTATTTGCATGAAGTTATGGTACTTCAAGAGCAATAAATATCTATGACCTTCTTATCTATAAATATTTGGTATTTACCAACATTTAATAATACCTTGACTATTGGATAATAATGTGCAATAATATATCCATTTAAAACTTATATGAATAGATATATTTCCATCTTCGGGATATTCGATTTGTAAATCAATACAAAATTTTGAAATACTTACTTCAAGTATTTGCTTGTCTATCATAAACTCTTCAGGAGGAATATTTTAAATATTTAATTATTTCTCTAAAAAACGTTAATAAATAAAAGGTTGATAACACTTTAGGCATGATTTAATATTGCTAGTTATAAAACTTATCTCCTACTGGGACATCAATACAAGCATCCACAAAATCAAATATTTTGTAACTCTTCTATAGTTAACAAAATATCAAGTACAACTTTAGCAAATAAATAACCTATATAACTTCTAATTCACGAATACTTGTATATAAATTAGGATACTTCAATATTGAACTCTAATTTTTCTCCCCTAACGTGGAGAACATTAAAAATAAATAAAGAATCATAAGAAGCCAGCATAACGAATTTTAAGATAAATTTTATGGATATATATATTCGATCTTAATTTTATATATTTACAAAAATCACAAGACAATGATGTTATGTTATTCAGGAACAATTCACTTACATGCTTCAGATTATATATCTATCAAGTCCTTCAAGGTTTTTATATAAATTCTTAGAGTTTTGTGCGCTATTATCTCAACCCAATCCACCACCATAAATTTTATTTCTTCATATCAATATTGCAAAGACTTTACGAAGAAGCTTATACAAGTTGCACTTTATTTGTTAATTCTTATCCTTCTAGGATTATACTTCAGGTGTATATATTCTTCAAGGAATACATGTACACTTCAAGTATACTTAATAATTATCTAGAATTTTTTATATTTTCTCATTCAAACTTGATATTCTATTTTAGCCAAATATCTTTAATATATTATAATCTCGAATCTTCGGACTTTGATTCAAGGTTTCATCTAATATATCACATGCACATAAATATCGTCAATGTTTTTTGCTATTTTACTATCCCATATATTTATATCATGACATGATACAAAGAGATTTCATAATCATTATGACTTCAGGTACCTGAATATCTTCTAGAAATAATAATAAAGTCATGTCCTAGAAAATTCTGCTAGAACTTTCATCTTCTCGACTTAATTACGTAGGACAATCTTAAATTAGTGCTCCATTACATACGCGGAGATTTTATTGGAACCAATTTATCCTACCACATTTGCATGTGTCTCAAGTTATAAGTAGTGGTAGACTATCCTTCAGGACATTAAATAATAGGAGCATCGTATGTCATATTTTCTTTTATCAATAAATACGCCTGACTATTCAACTTTTGAACTTTTGGGTCAAACTATCTTTTATATGAGAATCAAAATGAGACAAATAACTTTGTCTCTATGCGACTATATAATTCTCCTCTTTTCAAAATCCATCTGAAATACATTGCGGTAGAATAATATATTTATGTACAGCATATATAAATATTAGATGAAAAATAGTTTGTTCCTCATCTTGAACCAAATATAACAAGGAGAACTTAAAATAATATGTTGGCGAAATACGAATAAATACTACAAAATACATATCAATCAATTCAAGGTCTATGAACATGTTCTGCGGGAACATTAAACGTATATACAAATCATGCAATATCATTGATAATATTAGGACAAATTATGTTAATGGGAGAATAAAAAATATGAGTTCATTATCTCGCAAAGTTTAGCTTACAAGTCAACAGTAATATATATTACCATGGGTCGATGCATCGACTATATATTTTTCCAAAACACATTCAACCTTAAATAAATATTGATGAATTTTAAAATTATTTTGCCTTAAAAAATAGTAGTGTAAAGAAACTCTGTTTAATCAGGAACTTTCGGTTCCATAAAAATATTGTCACAAATTGTTATGATAATTCGTATTTCAATGATCCGAGATGGTCTAATTGGTTATGTCAACATTTAATATTTTGAATTAGTAAACTTCACGTCTACTCAATCATGCATTATAATTACATCAATTTGTCAATTACAAAACTTTATGGGGAGAAAATAGTAATTTATGTAATTCACATTTATTTTATAACTCGTGATAATAAAACATAATTATCATGTGACCTCCTAGGTCAATTTACTCTTCAAAGGTCTTTAAATAATTAGTTCTTCTAGAACTTTCCATTAACTAACTCTTATAAGTCTTTAGTAAATACGGTCTTCTAGAACTTTAATTATCTTTTAGATATCATAGATATCTTCTAGATATTTAGCTTTTCTAGAGATTTAAAAATTTTAGCTTTTTTGAAGTTTTTATTAATTAGCTCTTGGGAGCTTTAATTTCAATCTTTAACTTTTCTGGAGCTTTCTATTAATTAACTCTTTTAGAGTTTCAATTCATTCTACCATTAATCTTCCCAATATATATCTTTTTCACTATTCTTGAATATATATATATATAATAAATCAAAGGGCATATATATAATATGCAAGAGCTCATAAGATCACAAACAAAAAATAATTTTTTCCTATAGGAATTGTCTACATTAAGAAGTCAATATATTAGTAGACATGATTAACATATAAGATCAATAATGGCATAACATACGAGATATTTAAAATGTTGTTTGACGTACTGCAGATACGCTACAAACTCTCTATTATATTGCATCAATAATATTTATTTGAGATTCTATGTTCCCTTTTCCTTTCTCATTATTATCACTTCTAGAGATAATTTAGATAGTGGGTTCATGAGTCATAATAATTATAAATTATTATAAATAATTATAATAATACATATAACATATTATAGAGATAAAATTTTTAATTGCATTTGCTTCAGGGAATGACATAGAATTTTTAAGAATATTATAATATTCCATCAATAATGACTCAATCCTTTATTTAGTCTCAAAAGGTGATCAATAACATGAGATTTTGCCCTCAATGTTGCTACTACAATATCATATTTGAGATATACAAAGTGGAATATTATCCCTATATTATTTTAATTGACAAAGAATCTAGATCAAATATAGTATTCTATACTGATAGATGATGAAAATATCGTAGCCACAAATAATATTGGTATTGTGTGTGCATAATGACCATCTTTTGTTGATTGTGCCTTCCATTTAGATTTCATCAAAAAATTTTCTTAATAGATTATTGAGCCTTCAGGGCCTCATAAATTAATGAGGAAAGAAATATTTATAATCGTAATTTCTCAATTGCGTCTTCAGGATTTAAATAGATTTATACAAGAATATGTGATAAAAGATTTGATCTTTCCATGACATCAAGTCATATATTAAAAATAAAACATAAAAAAATATATATTTGATTTTTCTTGCCTCAAGAAGTTTCAAGAATCTTTTTACCTTTAACGAACTTTGGAAAAATCACCTTCAGGTTCTCGTTCTTCAAACAATCTTGTCGTCCATCAATCGTGCTGATAACGTGTCATGAATTTTTTGATCGCGACAAGATGAATTGTTCAGAATAATAATATAATATAAAGATGAAGAATATAGACAAAAAAAAGTACAAGAGAGAAAATGTAAAACTCAAGAATCAAGTATAAATTATTATATTAATGTCTTATCATATGGACTATTTATAGGTTCAAGATACAAGAGATTATAAAATCCTAAAAGAATCTAACTAAATCAATGGGGACATCGTGAATCCAACTGGGATTAGTATTCTGGAGTTTAGTTCTCTTCAGAAAACATATTTGAATATCCACTATATATTTATTATTTTCATAACAATTTATTTCCATGTTGGCTTTATTATCCCCTTTGTAAAAACTTCCTCAAGTAAAAATGTGTTTACTTAATGCGTGTTCTAGAAGCATTGGTTAATTTGATTTAAAAATTTTGCATTAATATTATATTTTAACTTTTTTTACAGTTTAATAATCGTTGTTGAGATTAGAACAAGTATTAAAATGAATTATAGTATTCATTATATTTTATATGTATTAACTATTTGGATTTGGTTTAAAAAATTTAATATTTTTTTTTTATTTTTTCACTTGGGGTTTTACTTCTTCTTTCACAAACAATTCATTATTTACGTATTTCAAGTAAAAAATCTTCATACTTTTCATTCTTATTTTCAATATAAATGGACTCTCACAAACATTCAATAGAGTTGAATTGGAAATAAAAAATGAAAGTTATTTCAAACATACATTCAAAATAAATTTAAAAATTTTTTTGGTATAACTTAAATTTTCAAGTGTATTTTATTAGTCATATTTTCAGAACAATTTTATAACATTTTGAAAAAAAAAAGAAAAAAGGCATTTTCCTCAGAGAAGCAATGCCTATTTTTGTACAACAGGATGGAGCGAGGGAGGGGGGTTGATATTTGTCGCCAATCATTTTCCCAGGTTATAGTTGCTTTGCTGACGTTCAAAATGCCTTCACGTGGAGAATTAAAATATTTTTACAAGTTTTTAAATTTTTTTTTTCAAATTTCAATTTAACATAAGCGTAAAACAACTGTTCCAAAATAATTTTGAACGAATTAAATCTAAGAATATAACTTCGTATTAAATCTTAGAGTACAGTAATATTGTCAATATACATCAATTATTCTATAACCGTAAGAACGATAAAATTAAATCACATGACATAATGAATATTGCTTTCTGTGATTGAATGCATTATAAATGAAACTATGCCTCTCCCATAATAGCAATTGGTTTTAAAGCAATTGATGATTTATCCGGACACATATAATTGCAGTTGTGATCATTTAGAACCATTTACCACACTTCAAACTAAACCTAAAAGAATGTTACAATAAAATAGACTTTGAGTTATACAGGTGGCAATAAAATAGCTGCATCATTGCGGTCGAATCGTTTACTACATCTTCTGCTACATTCTCTAAGTATACACATTATATAATAATTTTATTAATAAAAATTTTATAAAATGAAAAATAAATCCTGAATTCTAAAAAATAAATTAAAAAAATATATTAATAAAGAAAATGTATTAGAAAGGGTATATAGAATATAATAAACGATTACGATTTGCAGCAATATTATTGCATTCGGAAGTTTAACTTTAGGATAAAAATTAAAAAGCTTAACAAATAAATTCAACATTATATTTGTCACTATCTATCGATCATCCTTAAGCAGAACAATTGGCCGCTAACTCCAAAAAAACCAGAGCCATTTTAATTTAATCCACAATTAACAGCATGAAGAGTGCTAACCACATCTACACGTGAAGAGTAACTCTTTAAGAGTAATAATGGACACTTTTTTTTTTTAACAAAGACACGTTTTTAGCAATTTAGAAAGTTATTACGTCATATTTCTAATATTTCCCACTAACGACCGATTCACACTTCACAGTAATGGATGGGGCCACCTTTGTTCACCATCGCTAACCTCTATTTTCTTCTTCGATGGAAAAGCTCATGATATTTTCCCTTCAGATGCCTTTGATGTTGGTGTTTACTGGTTCAATTTTTTTTTGCATCTATTACTTTATGGTGGTTTTACCTGGATTCTTGATCGGAGATATTGGGCTATGCACTAGAATTGTTGACTAGTCACCTTGCTTATCTTTTCTCTCCCAGTGTATCATTTCTTTAGTGAATCTCTTGAGGGCTGTGACCCACTGCATGATTGCTGTGATTCCCCTGCTTGCTTCTTATTTTTCTTCCGGGTTGTGTTTTCTTTTCTGTTGCTGGTATTCTTCTGGTTTCTTTACTGGTTTTGTACTTCTGCAGATGGTGTAGGCTTTTTCCTGCTCTTATTTTGCTTCTGCAGGTGTATTTCTGCCATTTTCTGCTGCTTTTTGCTCTTTGGGATTCTGTTTTTTGCTGTGGTCTGTGAGGGGTTCCTCTTCTCTGTACAATTATTATCTGATAGGGGATACTACATCCGGTACTGGTTGATTTAGAAAATCTTTTGCATAGCTTTTTGCTCCAATCTCATAGCCTGTAATTCATTCTGTGAAGCTGCCTTCCCTTTTCAAAGGAGAACTGGCTCTGTATTTTTAGGAAGGCCCAAATTGAATCCCTTGCATCACCTACCAATTTGTGCCTTATTTGGAAATTTTCTTATGGGAAACCGCCAATGGAGATTCTTCGGAAGGAGTTCAATACGGTGGGTTTTAAAGATCTATTAAAAAAATAATGGCTAGACCGAAGACATGTCTTAATCCGTTTCGACCTTGAAGAAGACTACATCTGATTATGGCTTAAAGGAACGTGGAGTTTTCACCGGTTTTCCATGAGAGTTTTTAAAATATCTACAGATTTTCAATTATCCATTGGCCTTCGATTATTCGGACGTGGATTGATTTGGAGGGCTTGCTCATTCATCTCTTCAATAAGAGCGCCTTGTTCCCTATTGAAAATCTTATCAGTAAACCCCTTTAACTTTAGGAGTCAATAGCTAGCCCTAGTAGACCTAGTGTAGCTCGGAATTGTCTTAAACTTGATTTGTTGAAGCCAATCCCTAGTAGGATTTGGATTGGAACTGGTCCATCTAAGTGATTTTGGTAGCATATTAATTATGAGGATCTTCCCCCTATTGTCTGAATGCTTGAAGGTGGTCATGTGTCAAATAAGTGTAGAATGAACTTTGAGGTCCCTGTTTATGACACTCATCCTCCTCCTGTATTGCAAGGGCTTGGTATGGAAAAAATCTTCTTGGTAGCCAAAGTAGTTTCACCACATCAAAACATGCAAAAGCAGCAGCAGCAGATTCAGTAGTCACAGCAGCTGCAGCGGCTTCAATCTAGATAGAAGCCTACTGCAACCTCTCCAATGGTAGTGAGACAATCTGTTAGCATGCATCAACCAGCAATAACAAACAACATGGAACAACCAACATAAAGCTGTGAACAAAGCAGAGAAATGGTTGCAGATCAACATAATAGTTTTTTGAATAGTGGATCTGAGTTGGATATTTCTTCCCTCTCGTCTTCGACATAAAACTCATTCGTAATATGTCGAACAAGCTTGCTAAAAGACATTTGGTAGCTTCTTGTTCTAAATCTAATAGGGTCGTAAAATCTTCTCATGACCAGCTATCTTTCTTACACAGCTCCAATGATTTTACTCAAACATCACCGACCAAACCTCTGGCTTAAACTATTTCGGATATTGGCCCATTAGTTTCTTAAAAAATAGTTCTATGATCAAATATTGAAGAGGTTTGTTCACCAGATAGTTCACAGTCACCACATGCAGTCCTAGCTAAAGAGTCTCAGACAATAGTTATTCATATAACGTATCTTTTTGTGGATTTGAGCGATGTTGCCTCCAGGAGGACTTCATTCCATTCATCACGAGAAAGAATAAAAAAGAAGCCAGAAATCGAATGCACCATTTTAACTAGACAGTTAGGCAAAACTAAGGAATTATTGCTTTCATAGTTTTTATTGATTTATTTTATATTTCTCTTGTAAAGCCCTTTTTAGCTATGCACATTTTGTGTAATACATATATATACACACATATATATACATATATACATACATATATCTATATATAAATATATATATATACATATATACATTAGTACATATATAAATACATATATAGATACATATATATATACATATACACACACAAACACATATATATAATCAGATAGCTGCTCGATGATGTTTATTGATATTTATTATCTAGGTTTTGTATAGAATTTGAATATTAACAGAAAAATGTCCAAACGCTTGTATTCCATGCAAGAGTTGCAAAAAGAGTATGTTCGAAGGTTGGTGACTCTTTCTTCTAAAAACAAAGGTTGGAAGAGGGCATAGTTTGGTTGACTAACAAGAATTTGGATTTGAAAAATGACTTTTCAAGAGATTAAAGGAGTGAATACTAATCTGGCTGAAGTTTTGGTAGCCAAGGAGAGGTTAGTTCTATGGAAGATAAGAAGAGGATAGATGCATTAAAATATTAATGCCAGGAAAAAGAATTCAAAATAAGTGAGATGAAGCGATAAACTTGAAGGACCAGCTATATCCTCTATTAAATCGAGATAGGAGATTAAGTGATGTTGTGAAATATATTGTGATCACGAATCTTGCGAAGGAGGGAAAGGTAGGAAATGGTTTTTACCCATGCTTACTGCTGCAGTGAAAGAGCTTGTGCAAGATGTGTTGCAGAAAGATCTTGATTATGAATTTTCAAATATTGTGAAAAGGTATTATGATCAAGATGTCGAAGTATTAGATTTTCCTTCGGATAGGTATGTCAAATTAGGTGTTGAAGATTCTTCTCCTTCTTTAATAGATACTGCTTTAAGGGAAGAAGATCAACAATCTTTTTAGGGAAATAATCAAGAAGATAGTACTGTGGGTGAACATCGTCTTCCACTGAAGCAAGAGTATACGCAGTGGGCGCATCGAAGAACAACCTCCTAATACTCCGTCTATAAATATTAGAGATTCTCAACCCATAGAAGAAATTCCAAAGATTGCTTTGGAAGCTTGTAGTAAGGAATCTGAGAAAGCTATGATTCTTGATGAGAATGTCTCTAAAGGTGCTGTTGCTGGAGAACAAGTGCTCTAGTTATTTGAAGAAACAAGAGAAAGAGACCAGGATAAGACTTTCTGATTAGGTTGTTGTTAAGGTAACAATTGAAAATATAAGTGATCTTATTGCTCCAGAGTGTTTAAAGTTTGAGGAGTTGAATTCCGTTGTATTTCGCTAATACTCTTAGGAAGAAGAATGGGCTTGACCCTTCTTCTATGAGGAAGAATAGTCGTAAGTTTTATTTTTTGAATTATGCACATAATGGATGATTTATGGAGCCTGATCTTGTTGGAATGAGGGTTTTATTAATTGGGTGAATTAACTTGTAAGAATAAGTTCTAAGAAACAATTTGTTACGTGCGTGAACATATATATTCACACTTATCATCCTTATAATAAAGAAATTTGAAAAGATAAATAATACGAAAGTGGAAAGGACACATGTCTATTAGTAAAAGACGCGTCGTTTCCTCTACGCGGAGTAATTACTCTTTCTCCAATTAATGATGATAAGACACCGTTTTTTCTTCTCCATGAAAGCTTATTAATGTTATTTTGAGAAGGCCAAAAGTGTTGAACTTTGTCTATAAATACCACCATATAGGAAATTCCTCTTCATCACCTTCGTCTTTAATTTTTCTGCTTTTACTTATATTTTCCACCATAGCTCTATCTGAAAGAGTAATGAAATATTTGGCCGAGCTTGAAAGATGTCTTCTAAAACCTCTACCCGACCATTAGAATGCCACTACCTAGTTATCCTATCTCTGCAATCTTCACACCAGCGAGGGCAAACAATATATCCATGTTAGTTTCCATAAGTTGATGCAATTCAGGAAAGGCGTTTCTTTCTATCACTTTTCCACTCTGCCAAGACCTATCTAAAGTTTATGTATGATACTATTGAAATATGTTGGAGAAATACGAATTCCGCTAAAGGTATATATTTAGAAAGGTCGGTACAAAACTGCGACCCATCATGCTGACGTGCCTCATGAGATCTCTATCCTGATTTGGAAAGTGTCCTGTGAAACCCTCTTTTCCTCTCCTTCCTTGATTACTTATGCTTGTGAATTCAAAGCAAAGAGTTGGAGAGGAAGCTTTCATGAGGGAAACAGTGAAAAGGCTTAAAAGAGAAAACAAGAAGTAAAAGAGAGCGTTTTGACAAATGGAAGAAGGGTCAGGAGAAGATGGTTACTCTAGAAATTTTTCTTAAATAATTTTTTTTGATTGTCTTTCATTTTTGGGGTTTCCATATAACTCTCCACACTCATTACGAGTGTCTGATTTTAATATGTTATTTTAATGTTTGTTTATTTTGTTTTGTTTTGTTTTTTCGTGAAGAAATAGGAGACTAGGATAGTGTCCTGATCTTTTTTGCTGATGTACTAGACTTCCATGTCCTTTTGCTATAATATATATGAAATATTTAGTGATGTCTAAGTATTGCTATTGAAAATATCATATGAAATAATCATAGATGAACAAAGGATGAAAAGAAAGGCTTAACTTTAAGAATAAACTTTTTGTGGTTTACATCATTCCAGGATCTAGCAAGAATTTTCCCCTCCCATCTTGCGGTCTGTAACTGTCATTGCTAGTACTTATGATAATACGATATGGACCCTCCAAAACAGGATCCAATTTCTTTGGTTCCACAAGACTTTATTTTTTCGAAGCACTAAATCTCCCTCTAGGGTTTCTGATTGTTTAACGTACATTGTGATACCTTGCAATGGTCCTTTTGAATTGGGGGTCTTTCTGTGCCGCTCTTGCTCTAAGTTTGTCCAGTAATACCAAACTTTCCTCTATCAATTGGTTTTTCAGGTTTTTATGAAAAGCTTTTCTTCTTAAAGATTTAATCCCAATTTTAGTTGGTATTAAAGCCTCAACTCCAAAACACAAATAAAGGGGAGATTCCCCTGTTGCCCTGTGAAGAGTGGTTCTATAAGACCATAGAACATTGGGAGCTCCTCTAACCAATTTCCTTTTCTAGAATCTAATCTTCTTTTTAATCCTTCTAAAATTGATCTATTGACAACCTTTGTTGCTCAATTCACTGGGGGGTATCCTACAGTGTAAACCTTTGCTTAGTTCTCAACTATTCAAAAAAACTTCGAAATTCCTTAAAATCGAACTATTTGTCATTATCTGAAATAAGAATTTTTGAAATGCCAAATTTGCATATGACGTCATTATGGAAGAAGTCTTTGACTTTTTCGGAGATGATACTAGCAACAACTTTTACCTCTATCCATTAGGTAAAATGGTCAATTGCAACTATGAAATGGTTTTTTCCTACTAAAGCTTTTTGAAATGATCCTAAGAAATCTATACCCCATTGTGCAAAGGGAATAGGTGTCTTGAAAATGTGATATAAATTCGTAGCCAAGTGATGTTCATTAGAATGGATTTGACATTTTGGACATGTTGGGACTAAATTTTCAGCGTCTTTTGTCATTTTTGGCCAATAATAAATTTAGTCCCAAAAAAAATGTCTAACATATCTAATATTGTCCAATAAAAATTATGTTTAGATTCTAGTAGTATTCTTCAAAATATTCTGTTCCTAACACAATATATTTTTTCTTAAATTTACCACTTCAAACCTTACACGACAATGTCAAGTATTCAAATCCTAAAATATGTATGCTAAACATAGTAAAAAAAAAAAAATAACCTCAAAAATATTCGTAAACTCCACTACATTAGACCCCAAACTCTACGTTCATGACGAGTGCACTTTTAAGGCCATGCGAGGTACTTACCAGGTAGGGTATTTAATATTTTATTAATTTAATAAATTATTGAAGCATTTCAAAAAATAGTGCTAGAAGTGGAATTTATAGAAAATAGTGGAAATTCGATTTCATAGACAAAATACAAGTTTTTTTTTGTGAACCATATGATCATATTACTATATAAATTGCTTAAAAATAATACGCTCTTTAAAATAAAGGAAGTTAATTTTATCAATTTTAGAATTATTAAGGTCTTTAGAAATATAGTACTAGAAGTTCAATTTATAGGAAATAGTAGAAATTTCATTTCGTAGATGAAATACAAGTTATTCTGTGAATCATATCATCATATTAGAATAGGATATGACTTACTATAATAAGTTCTTTAAAAAAGGAAGTTATTTTGTCAATTTTACTAATTATTTAAAGTCTTTCAAAATATAATACTATAAGAGCAATTTAGAGAAAATAGTAAAAAAAACAAGTTCATAGACGAAATACAAGTTATTTTGTAAATACTATAATCATATTACAATTGGGAATGACTTAAAATAATATGCTATTTGAAAACAAATAAAGTTATTTTATCAATTTTACAAATTGTTAAAGTCTTAAAAAATATACTGCTGGAAGTGCAATTTATAAAAAAAGACTAGAAATTCATTTTCATAGACGAAATACAAGTTTTTTTATGAATCATTTGATCATATTATGATAGGAAATGACATAAAATAATACGCTCTTTCAGAAAAAAGAAGTTATTTTTATCAATTCTACAAATTATTAAGGTCCTTAAAAACATAGTACTAGAAGAGAAATTTATAGGAAATAGTAGAAATTAGTTTTTATAGACAAAATGCAAGGTTATTTTTTTTTTTTTTTTTGAATCACATGATCACATTACGATAGGACATTACTTCACATAGAAAGTTATTTTTTCCATTTTACAAAATATTAAGGTGTTTGAATATAGTGCAATTTATAGAAAAGAGAAGAAATTCGATTTCATAAACGAAATACAAGGTATTTTATGAAGACTATAATCATATTACGATAGAAAATAACTTAAAATATTACATTTTTTAAAAAGAGAAAGTTATTTTATCAATTTTGAAAAACCTTAGAGGGGGGGTGAATAAGGTTTTTGGCTAATTTAAAAAATCTTTTGTTTGATTAGAAAGATAAACCTCCAATTTGTTTGTGAAAGATTTCTAAAACTCTTTTTAATAAGAATCCACACAAAGCATAATCTTATAGAATTGGCAATTAAGAAGTGAGCAAAGAATTAAATAGCATGCACAACAATTTATAGTGGTTCACTCTCTCCAAGAGCTACATCCACTACCTTGAGCCTCAACCCAAGGATTTCACAAATCCACTAACTTTAAAGTTGGTTACACAACTACACAATAAGGTTCACCCTTCAAGGGTTTTACACTATAACCTCAATCACAACAACACAACAAGTTTATCAAAGGATCACCCAAAGGGTTTTCCACAAACCTTTGATTACAATAAAAGAATAAGTAGAGTAAGGAACAATGTTACCAAATTAGCTTGAGAAGAGGAAGATTACAACTCAATGGAATACTTCTACAAGCACCTCTTATCTTCTTCTTTGATGGATGATCAACAATGAAGCTCAAGAAGATTTTTGTTTGGGATTGAAAATGATTTGTAATAAAATATATTTTTGAAGCTCTTGAAATGTACTAAATGTTCTCAATGAGTAATTCCCAAACTTCTTGATTTTATGGCTGAGAATTGAGTGTATATATAGGATTTTTTAAGCTCAAAACCGTTGCCTAAGAAATAGGCTGTCAAATTTCAGAAATGACCGTTGCTTCATTGCAACGGTAATATTTTTACATCGACAGACTAAAAACGGACGACCGGTTCCAGAAAACGGACTTCCGGTTCTTTGAAACAGAAAGATTCGGACTTGAGTTTTCTAAAAACGGACTGCCGAATTAAAAATTCGGACGACCGGTTAAAAATTCGGACTGCCGAATTTCTGAACAGAAAGATTCGGACTTGGTTTTTCTGAAAAACGGACTGCCGAATTTTATACAATGAAAAAACGGACGATCGGTTTTAAAAACAGACTTCCGAATTTCTGTTTTTCCTCAGCCAAGTTTTTTTTTAACAAAACTTTCTTCCAAGTTTCAAAGGCATTCTTGACAATTTTTAAAGAGAAGAAAAACTATTCAAAACATCTTTAGTCAAGAATACTTGGATTTAATCAAAGGATTATATTTTGGAAAATCAAGTGAAGAGCTTCATGTATGATCAATGAATCAAAAACTAAGACTAGAGAGTTTTACAAGATAGTACCTAATTCACAAATACAATGTCTACAATTTGATTTGATCTTGGTATGGCTTGATCTCTTCTTCTCTATTTTGCCCTTATCAACAAGATCTTTTGCTTGAGACTTTGAGACTTCATATGTTCTTCTTTTGTTCTATGGAGGGTTAGCTAACATACTCACACAAACACATGTTAATCATAATCAAAACACAAGTAATAATGCCCTTAGGGCTAACAATCTCCCCCTTTTTGATTATGACAAACACATATGCAAGAAGAACAAAAAAGTAAAGTATGATGATGCATCAAAATATCAAAGAGGCAAGGCATAACAATCACCAAGAACAGGAGGTAACTCCCCCTTGCATCAATAATCATTGTAAACATCCATGATAATCATTTCTCCCCCTTACATCTTGCACTATTTTCTCCCCCTTTTGTCATAAATCAAAAAATTGTAGGAGAAAAAGTACCAAGGGATCATAGAAGAGATAATAGCAGGACTTTCAACATAAAAATGTCATCATGAAGTCCATAAACAACAAAGGGCCTAAAGAGCAATGACCAAATCACATAAAAGCATAGTTGTAATTGGAATAAGCAAGTTAAAAATATGTCATTAAAATTGAAAACAGGAGTTTTGAAAAGAGTTACGAATAAAAAAAACAAGAGGAAGAAAGGTTTATAGGAAAGTCTCAATCATCTCCAGCTCTTCTTCCTTGCTCAAGTCTCTTAACTCGTTCTTGTGTATCGGTCATCTTTTGGTCCAAAGCATCAATTTTCCCATTCAAAGCCTCAAAGTGACCGTCGAATGCATCAAGTCGGGTGTTCATAGATGTTTGGAGAGAGACTATCATATCCATAAGTTGACTCATGCTTCTCGAAGATGAGCCTTCTTCGGTTCTTTCTTGTCTTTTTTTTTCGTCTCGTTTCTCTCCTTTGGATTTCTGCCTCTGTTTCTTCCTCGCTATCTTCTTCTTCAATATCCATATCCTCTGGATCTTCATCATCATCTTCCTCATCATCACTGTCATCAAGCCCTTGTCCACCTCGGATGTACATCCCAGCTTCGTCTTTTTCAAACCCCATTCTCTTGAAGGTTTGCTGAGTGTATATCTTGCCAGGTCCAATGTGATTACCCATCCCAACCAGATTAATCACAAAATGTTGGAGGATTTTAGTGATGAAACAACCATATGGCAAACATTTGTTTTGGGAAGATTGGGCGACTAACATATGCTCTATTGCCATAAAGCCAAAATCCATTCCCCTTTTTCTCATGCAAGGCAAGCATCACAAATGCATGCATGTTGGTGATAGAGGATTTATGCCCAACATTAGGAATGATGATGTTTGAAATCATGTGATGAAGCACTCGCCCATATGCATCCAATTTATTTACATTTCTATCATCATGCCTTTTCAATATCACCCCCTTAGTGAAAATTTCAGCAAATCGTTTTTCACTGTATAAATTGGCATCATAGCATTTCTTGTTTTTGGTATAAAATCTTATACCATCTTGAGGGGTATCCAAAATTGTATTCAATAGCCTATCATCAAATGCTATATCCCTTCCCCCAATTCTAGTCACTAACCATTGATGTGAAATGTTATCCACCTTTTCAATTCTACCCTTGTGGAGATTTGCATAGAATTCATATATCATGTCCACATAAAATAGTTCATTGACAATCAATAGAGGTATCCAACCAATTATTTCAAAGAGATTAGGGATAACCTCCATACCTTGCATATCATCCAAGTCCACCCTATGACCTGGAGCAATTTTTCGATGATTCCGAGTCCACTCTTCAAACCGAGCAGCTTCCTTTACTCGAGATAAATCTATCAGCGAGTTCTAGAAACCCTAGCAGCGAGTGGCAGCCCCGGTTCCCAAAGCAGGGTGTTCTTTTTTCCTTTCCCTTTTCCTCTACTGGGTGCCTCGCTTCTTCGGGGATTTTGCCCCTGAACCAACTTGGGCATTCTTTGTTTTAACCATCTTTGAACAATTTGAGGTTAGGATTTGGAGAGGAGATGAAGAGTTTTGGAGATTGATAGATATTAATCAGAGAGAAAGATTGCTTCTTTGTTGTGACAAGAGATGAATTTGAAGAGAAATGACAAGAAGATTGAAAAACCGGATCAAGAAATCGGATGGGTTTGAGAGGAAGAGAGTTTTTTTCGGTCGAGAGAGTGAGAGAGAGTGTGGAGAGGAATGAGAAGAGTTGTGAGAAAGTCTGATTTTAAAAACGCATTCCCGACCCCCTTTTTGAGAAATTCGGTCGACTAGTTTGTTAAAACCGGTCTTCCGGTTTCGAAATTTTGCAAAATTCGGACGTCCGGAGTTTTTGGAGCAGCGTCCCGGTTTGAGAGTCCGAATATCTCTGGAATTTTTTTTGAAGAAGGGGGGTATGAGTCCGGTTTTAAAACCGGACGTCCTAATTTCAAAATAAGAGTCCGAATTCTCTTAAAACAACAGCAAGTCAAGAAATAGGGAAAAGGCAAATACAAGCAACACACATTACTCATTAAATCTCCCTATACCAAGTAATTTTCTTAAATGGCAAAAACGATCTTTTGAAAGAGGTTTAGTAAAAACTTGGTTGTTGAATTTTCTCCCCTAACACTTTGCAAACAAGAAAGGTTTGGAATGAATAATACAAGATAAATTAAACTACAAACCATCAAATAAAGGCACTTCCTTAATTAAAGAAGATAAACTATATGCAATGTTACCTATATCAATGATTCTTCCAAAAACAAAGCACCTTCGGTTTTCCTTGGTTTAATCAAGAGGGATGCATATCCGGTCATGTGTCTTAAGCATCCGCTATCCATGTACCACTTATATGACCTTGACTTGTGTTCCTACAACAAAAGAAGTAGAAGGGTCTTTTGGTACCCACATCTTTTTGGGTCCATGGATGTTAGTTTGATTTTCTTTAACTTTCCAAATGGTTTTCACTCCTCTTTCAATCTTTTTCTTTATAAAACACTTTGTGGCTTTATGACCACTCTTTTCACAATAAGTACAACAAAAGTGTGAAAGGGATGAGGAGGCTTTTACAAAACGTGTTTGTTTAGAAAAAATATTGGAATGATCATATCCAATACCATTTTTGTTAAAAGGTGATCTTTGAGAGCCAAGAAGTTTTTCAAAATTTTCTTTTCCCTTTGTGAATTTTTCAACACATAGAGTGAGATCACTCACCTTTTTTTTTAAGACATCATAATCAATTAAACATTTTTCAAGAAGGGAAATCTTTTCACAAAGGTTTTTGTTTTCTAAAACAAGTTTTTTGAAAGTCATTATTTGAGCTCTCTTTTTTCTTTCTTCAAGACTTCCAAGGATTCAAGAATGGCTTTATTTTCACAAATGAGTCTTGAATTTTCATCTAACAAAAATTGAGTTTTGCTTTTCAAATCTTTGTTTCGTTTGGTAACCTTTTTTGCACTCATCATACATTTCAAAAAAGCATTATGCTAGGATCAATATCATAATCATCAACGATACTAGAAGAGTTAGGAAGTGAAAATTGTACCTCGTTTTCTAGAGCCATGAAGCATATGTTGGCATTTTCTTCTTCTTCATTTTCACTTGAGTCTTCATCCCAAGCTCCAATTAGGCCTTTGCCTTTCTCCTTTTTCTTCAATGCCTCAAGCTTGACTTCTAAAGCTTCCTTTTCCTTTTTAAGGGCCTTGGGACAATCGGCTACAAGATGATTGGTGCTATTGCATTTAAAACATCTAGCCTTGAAGAGTGATGAACTTTGTCCTCCTTTCTTGAATGGAGGATTCTTTCCTCTTTTGAAGTCTTCTTTGTAAAATCTTTTAAATTTCCTCATCATTAGGGCCATATCCTCAATCTCATCTTCATTGTTGGACGAGCATGTATGATCATCATCATTCACTTTGAGTGCTATGCCTTTTCTTCCTTTGTCTTCATCTTCCATTTCATCTAGTCTTTTTATTTTCATCTCATAGGTGAGGAGAGATCCTATGAGTTCTTCAATAGGAAGTTGACTTAACTCTTTTGATTCTTCAATGGCAAGAGTTTTTGGTTGCCATGCTTTTGGGAGTGAATCAAGAATCTTTCTATTTACTTCTCCCCTTGTGTACTCTTTTCCATATGCCTTTAAGCCATTTGTGATGTTGGTGAACCTTGTGAACATGTCACTAATGCTTTCATATTGTTTCATCATGAATAGCTCATAATCTCTCACCAACATAGCCAATTTAGACTCCTTCACTTGATTTGTGCCTTCGTGAGTTACTTCAAGTAACTTCCACATTTCATGAGCCGAGTCGCATCCGCTCACTCTATTGTATTCATTAGCATCCAAGGCACAACTCAATATGTTCATAGCTTGAAAGTTTAGAGTCATCTTCCTTGAATCAAACTCATCATAATCTTCGACCTTTCTTGACAATTCCATCCTTTATAGGAACATAAGGTCCATTCTCTACAATGCTCCAAAGATTAAAGTTAATAGAGCAAATATATATTTTGATTCTAGATTTCCAAAAAGTATAATTTGAACCATCGAAAAGAGGAGGTCTATTTGTAGAAGAGCCTTCTACATATGGTAAACTAGAAACATTAGCCATAGTAAAATAAAGATCTTTTGCTTCAAGGGTGTTAGTCCTTTTTTTTTAAGAAGCCCCGCTCTGATACCAATTGAAAAACCTTAGAGGGGGGGTGAATAAGGTTTTTGGCTAATTTAAAAAATCTTTTGTTTGATTAGAAAGATAAACCTCCAATTTGTTTGTGAAAGATTTCTAAAACTCTTTTTAATAAGAATCCACACAAAGCATAATCTTATAGAATTGGCAATTAAGAAGTGAGCAAAGAATTAAATAGCATGCACAACAATTTATAGTGGTTCACTCTCTCCAAGAGCTACATCCACTACCTTGAGCCTCAACCCAAGGATTTCACAAATCCACTAACTTTAAAGTTGGTTACACAACTACACAATGAGGTTCACCCTTCAAGGGTTTTACACTATAACCTCAATCACAACAACACAACAAGTTTATCAAAGGATCACCCAAAGGGTTTTCCACAAACCTTTGATTACAATAAAAGAATAAGTAGAGTAAGGAACAATGTTACCAAATTAGCTTGAGAAGAGGAAGATTACAACTCAATGGAATACTTCTACAAGCACCTCTTATCTTCTTCTTTGATGGATGATCAACAATGAAGCTCAAGAAGATTTTTGTTTGGGATTGAAAATGATTTGTAATAAAATATATTTTTGAAGCTC
This sequence comes from Catharanthus roseus, assembly GCA_028651295.1. NCBI lineage: Eukaryota > Viridiplantae > Streptophyta > Magnoliopsida > Gentianales > Apocynaceae > Catharanthus > Catharanthus roseus. The sequence goes on along the minus strand of JAPQWS010000033.1, from coordinate 3,659,125 downwards.
TTGAAATGTACTAAATGTTCTCAATGAGTGATTCCCAAACTTCTTGATTTTATGGCTGAGAATTGAGTGTATATATAGGATTTTTTAAGCTCAAAACCGTTGCCTAAGAAATAGGCTGTCAAATTTCAGAAATGACCGTTGCTTCAGTGCAACGGTAATATTTTTTACACTGACAGCTAAAAACGGACGACCAGTTCCAGAAAACGGACTTCCGGTTCTTTGAAACAGAAAGATTCGGACTTGAGTTTTCTAAAAACGGACTGCCGAATTAAAAATTCGGACGACCGGTTAAAAATTCGGACTGCCGAATTTCTGAACAGAAAGATTCGGACTTGGTTTTTCTGAAAAACGGACTGCCGAATTTTATACAATGAAAAAACGGACGATCGGTTTTAAAAACGGACGATCGGTTTTAAAAACGGACTTCCGAATTTCTGTTTTTCCTCAGCCAAGTTTTTTTTGAACAAAACTTTCTTCCAAGTTTCAAAGGCATTCTTGACAATTTTTAAAGAGAAGAAAAACTATTCAAAACATCTTTAGTCAAGAATACTTGGATTTAATCAAAGGATTATATTTTGGAAAATCAAGTGAAGAGCTTCATGTATGATCAATGAATCAAAAACTAAGACTAGAGAGTTTTACAAGATAGTACCTAATTCACAAATACAATGTCTACAATTTGATTTGATCTTGGTATGGCTTGATCTCTTCTTCTCTATTTTGCCCTTATCAACAAGATCTTTTGCTTGAGACTTTGAGACTTCATATGTTCTTCTTTTGTTCTATGGAGGGTTAGCTAACATACTCACACAAACACATGTTAATCATAATCAAAACACAAGTAATAATGCCCTTAGGGCTAACAATCTCCCCCTTTTTGATTATGACAAACACATATGCAAGAAGAACAAAAAAGCAAAAGTAAAGTATGATGATGCATCAAAATATCAAAGAGGCAAGGCATAACAATCACCAAGAACAGGAGGTAACTCCCCCTTGCATCAATAATCATTGTAAACATCCATGATAATCATTTCTCCCCCTTACATCTTGCACTATTTTCTCCCCCTTTTGTCATAAATCAAAAAATTGTAGGAGAAAAAGTACCAAGGGATCATAGAAGAGATAATAGCAGGACTTTCAACATAAAAATGTCATCATGAAGTCCATAAACAACAAAGGGCCTAAAGAGCAATGACCAAATCACATAAAAGCATAGTTGTAATTGGAATAAGCAAGTTAAAAATATGTCATTAAAATTGAAAACAGGAGTTTTGAAAAGAGTTACGAATAAAAAAAACAAGAGGAAGAAAGGTTTATAGGAAAGTCTCAATCATCTCCAGCTCCTCTTCCTTGCTCAAGTCTCTTAACTCGTTCTTGTGTATCGGTCATCTTTTGGTCCAAAGCATCAATTTTCCCATTCAAAGCCTCAAAGTGACCGTCGAATGCATCAAGTCGGGTGTTCATAGATGTTTGGAGAGAGACTATCATATCCATAAGTTGACTCATGCTTCCTGAAGATGAGCCTTCTTCGGTTCTTTCTTGTCTTTTTTTTTCGTCTCGTTTCTCTCCTTTGGATTTACGCCTCTGTTTCTTCCTCGCTATCTTCTTCTTCAATATCCATATCCTCTGGATCTTCATCATCATCTTCCTCATCATCACTGTCATCAAGCCCTTGTCCACCTCGGATGTACATCCCAGCTTCGTCTTTTTCAAACCCCATTCTCTTGAAGGTTTGCTTTGAGTGTATATCTTGCCGGGGTCCAATGTGATTACCCATCCCAACCAGATTAATCACAAAATGTTGGAGGATTTTAGTGATGAAACAACCATATGGCAAACATTTGTTTTGGGAAGATTGGGCAGCTAACATATGCTCTATTGCCATAAAGCCAAAATCCATTCCCCTTTTTCTCATGCAAGGCAAGCATCACAAATGCATGCATGTTGGTGATAGAGGATTTATGCCCAACATTAGGAATGATGATGTTTGAAATCATGTGATGAAGCACTCGCCCATATGCATCCAGTTTATTTACATTTCTATCATCATGCCTTTTCAATATCACCCCCCCTTAGTGAAAATTTCAGCAAATCGTTTTTCACTGTATAAATTGGCATCATAGCATTTCTTGTTTTTGGTATAAAATCTTATACCATCTTGAGGGGTATCCAAAATTGTATTCAATAGCCTATCATCAAATGCTATATCCCTTCCCCCAATTCTAGTCACTAACCATTGATGTGAAATGTTATCCACCTTTTCAATTCTACCCTTGTGGAGATTTGCATAGAATTCATATATCATGTCCACATAAAATAGTTCATTGACAATCAATAGAGGTATCCAACCAATTATTTCAAAGAGATTAGGGATAACCTCCATACCTTGCATATCGTCCAAGTCCACCCTATGACCTGGAGCAATTTTTCGATGATTCAGAGTCCACTCTTCAAACCGAGCAGACTTCCTTTACTCGAGATAAATCTATCAGCGAGTTCTAGAAACCCCTAGCAGCGAGTGGCAGCCCCTGGGTTCAAAGCAGGGTGTTCTTTTTCCTTTCCCTTTTCCTCTACTGGGTGCTCGCTTCTTGAGGATTTTGCCCTGAACCAACTTGGGCATTCTTTGTTTTAACCATCTTTGAACAATTTGAGGTTAGGATTTGGAGAGGAGATGAAGAGTTTTGGAGATTGATAGATATTAATCAGAGAGAAAGATTGCTTCTTTGTTGTGACAAGAGATGAATTTGAAGAGAAATGACAAGAAGATTGAAAAACCGGATCAAGAAATCGGATGGGTTTGAGAGGAAGAGAGTTTTTTTCGGTCGAGAGAGTGAGAGAGAGTGTGGAGAGGAATGAGAAGAGTTGTGAGAAAGTCTGATTTTAAAAACGCATTCCCGACCCCTTTTTGAGAAATTCGGTCGACCGTTTGTTAAAACCGGTCTTCCGGTTTCTGAAATTTTGCAAAATTCGGACGTCCGAGTTTTTGGAGCAGCGTCCGGTTTGAGAGTCCGAATATCTCTGGAATTTTTTTTGAAGAAGGGGGTATGAGTCCGGTTTTAAAACTGGACGTCCTAATTTCAAAATAAGAGTCCGAATTCTCTTAAAACAACAGCAAGTCAAGAAATAGGGAAAAGGCAAATACAAGCAACACACATTACTCATTAAATCTCCCTATACCAAGTAATTTTCTTAAATGGCAAAAACGATCTTTTGAAAGAGGTTTAGTAAAAACTTGGTTGTTGAATTTTCTCCCATAACACTTTGCAAACAAGAAAGGTTTGGAATGAATAATACAAGATAAATTAAACTACAAACCATCAAATAAAGGCACTTCCTTAATTAAAGAAGATAAACTATATGCAATGTTACCTATATCAATGATTCTTCCAAAAACAAAGCACCTTCGGTTTTCCTTGGTTTAATCAAGAGGGATGCATATCCGGTCATGTGTCTTAAGCATCCGCTATCCATGTACCACTTATATGACCTTGACTTGTGTTCCTACAACAAAAGAAGTAGAAGGGTCTTTTGGTACCCACATCTTTTTGGGTCCATGGATGTTAGTTTGATTTTCTTTAACTTTCCAAATGGTTTTCACTCCTCTTTCAATCTTTTTCTTTATAAAACACTTTGTGGCTTTATGACCACTCTTTTCACAATAAGTACAACAAAAGTGTGAAAGGGATGAGGAGGCTTTTACAAAACGTGTTTGTTTAAAAAAAATATTGGAATGATCATATCCAATACCATTTTTGTTAAAAGGTGATCTTTGAGAGCCAAGAAGTTTTTCAAAATTTTCTTTTCCCTTTGTGAATTTTTCAACACATAGAGTGAGATCACTCACCTTTTTTTTTAAGACATCATAATCAATTAAACATTTTTCAAGAAGGGAAATCTTTTCACAAAGGTTTTTGTTTTCTAAAACAAGTTTTTGAAAGTCATTATTTGAGCTCTCTTTTTCTTTCTTCAAGACTTCCAAGGATTCAAGAATGGCTTTATTTTCACAAATGAGTCTTGAATTTTCATCTAACAAAAATTGAGTTTTGCTTTTCAAATCTTTGTTTCGTTTGGTAACCTTTTTGCACTCATCATACATTTCAAAAAGCATTATGCTAGGATCAATATCATAATCATCAACGATACTAGAAGAGTTAGGAAGTGAAAATTGTACCTCGTTTTCTAGAGCCATGAAGCATATGTTGGCATTTTCTTCTTCTTCATTTTCACTTGAGTCTTCATCCCAAGCTCCAATTAGGCCTTTGCCTTTCTCCTTTTTCTTCAATGCCTCAAGCTTGACTTCTAAAGCTTCCTTTTCCTTTTTAAGGGCCTTGGGACAATCGGCTACAAGATGATTGGTGCTATTGCATTTAAAACATCTAGCCTTGAAGAGTGATGAACTTTGTCCTCCTTTCTTGAATGGAGGATTCTTTCCTCTTTTGAAGTCTTCTTTGTAAAATCTTTTAAATTTCCTCATCATTAGGGCCATATCCTCAATCTCATCTTCATTGTTGGACGAGCATGTATGATCATCATCATTCACTTTGAGTGCTATGCCTTTTCTTCCTTTGTCTTCATCTTCCATTTCATCTAGTCTTTTTTATTTTTCATCTCATAGGTGAGGAGAGATCCTATGAGTTCTTCAATAGGAAGTTGACTTAACTCTTTTGATTCTTCAATGGCAAGAGTTTTTGGTTGCCATGCTTTTGGGAGTGAATCAAGAATCTTTCTATTTACTTCTCCCCTTGTGTACTCTTTTCCATATGCCTTTAAGCCATTTGTGATGTTGGTGAACCTTGTGAACATGTCACTAATGCTTTCATATTGTTTCATCATGAATAGCTCATAATCTCTCACCAACATAGCCAATTTAGACTCCTTCACTTGATTTGTGCCTTCGTGAGTTACTTCAAGTAACTTCCACATTTCATGAGCCGAGTCGCATCCGCTCACTCTATTGTATTCATTAGCATCCAAGGCACAACTCAATATGTTCATAGCTTGAAAGTTTAGAGTCATCTTCCTTGAATCAAACTCATCATAATCTTCGACCTTTCTTGACAATTCCATCCTTTATAGGAACATAAGGTCCATTCTCTACAATGCTCCAAAGATTAAAGTTAATAGAGCAAATATATATTTTGATTCTAGATTTCCAAAAAGTATAATTTGAACCATCGAAAAGAGGAGGTCTATTTGTAGAAGAGCCTTCTACATATGGTAAACTAGAAACATTAGCCATAGTAAAATAAAGATCTTTTGCTTCAAGGGTGTTAGTCCTTTTTTTTTAAGAAGCCCCGCTACGATACCAATTGAAAAACCTTAGAGGGGGGGTGAATAAGGTTTTTGGCTAATTTAAAAAAATCTTTTGTTTGATTAGAAAGATAAACCTCCAATTTGTTTGTGAAAGATTTCTAAAACTCTTTTTAATAAGAATCCACACAAAGCATAATCTTATAGAATTGGCAATTAAGAAGTGAGCAAAGAATTAAATAGCATGCACAACAATTTATAGTGGTTCACTCTCTCCAAGAGCTACATCCACTACCTTGAGCCTCTAACCCAAGGATTTCACAAATCCACTAACTTTAAAGTTGGTTACACAACTACACAATGAGGTTCACCCTTCAAGGGTTTTACACTATAACCTCAATCACAACAACACAACAAGTTTATCAAAGGATCACCCAAAGGGTTTTCCACAAACCTTTGATTACAATAAAAAGAATAAGTAGAGTAAGGAACAATGTTACCAAATTAGCTTGAGAAGAGGAAGATTACAACTCAATGGAATACTTCTACAAGCACCTCTTATCTTCTTCTTTGATGGATGATCAACAATGAAGCTCAAGAAGATTTTTTGTTTGGGATTGAAAATGATTTGTAATAAAATATATTTTTTGAAGCTCTTGAAATGTACTAAATGTTCTCAATGAGTGATTCCCAAACTTCTTGATTTTATGGCTGAGAATTGAGTGTATATATAGGATTTTTTAAGCTCAAAACCGTTGCCTAAGAAATAGGTCTGTCAAATTTCGAAATGACCGTTGCTTCGATGCAGCGGTAATATTTTTTACACCGACAGACTAAAAAGCGGACGACCGGTTCCGAAAACGGACTTCCGGTTCTTTGAAACAGAAAGATTCGGACTTGAGTTTTTCTAAAAGCAGTCTGCCGAATTAAAAATTCGGACGACCGGTTAAAAATTCGGATTTGCCGAATTTACGAACGAAAAGATTCGGACTTGGTTTTTTCGAAAAAGCGGACTGCCGAATTTTATACAATGAAAAAAAGCGGACGATCGGTTTTAAAAAGCGGACGATCGGTTTTAAAAAGCGGACTTCCGAATTTCTGTTTTTCCTCAGCCAAGTTTTTTTTGAACAAAACTTTCTTCCAAGTTTCAAAGGCATTCTTGACAATTTTTAAAGAGAAGAAAAACTATTCAAAACATCTTTAGTCAAGAATACTTGGATTTAATCAAAGGATTATATTTTGGAAAATCAAGTGAAGAGCTTCATGTATGATCAATGAATCAAAAACTAAGAGTAGAGAGTTTTACAAGATAGTACCTAATTCACAAATACAATGTCTACAATTTGATTTGATCTTGGTATGGCTTGATCTCTTCTTCTCTATTTTGCCCTTATCAACAAGATCTTTTGCTTGAGATTTTGAGACTTCATATGTTCTTCTTTTGTTCTATGGAGGGTTAGCTAACATACTCACACAAACACATGTTAATCATAATCAAAACACAAGTAATAATGCCTTTAGGGCTAACAAATTTTACAAATCATTAAGGTCTTTCAAAATCTAGTGCAAGAAGTGCAATTTATAGAAAATAGGAAAAATTCAATTTTATGAACGAAATGCAAGTTATTTGGTGAGTAATATGATAATATTAAGATATGAAATTCGTTCTTTAAAAACAAAAACAGTTATCCAATAAATTTTACAAATTATTAAAGTCTTTCAAAATATAGTGCTAGACGTGTAATTTATAAAAAAAAAAAGTAAAATTTTGTTTTCATAGATGAAATACAAGTTTATATGTGAATCATAAGCTCATATTGCAATAGAAAATTACATAAAATAATATGTTCTTTAAAAAAAAGAAGTCATTTTATCAATTTTAGAAATTATTAAGATATTTAAAAATATAATACTAGAAGTGCAACTTGTAGAAAATAGTTAAAATTCAATTTCAAAGACAAAATCCAAGTTTTTCTGTGAATGATATGATCATATTGAGATAGGAAATGACTTAAAATAATATGTCCTTAAGAAGGGCGAATTTATTTTATCAATTTTAAAAATTATTAAGGTCTTTCAAAATAGAGTGCTAGAAGTTCAATTTATAGAAATTATAGAAATTCGATTTCATAGAAAAAATATAAAATTTTTTGAATCGTATATAAATTCGATTACCATAGGAAATGACTTAAAAAATAATGCGTTCATTAAGAAAGGTAGTTATTTTATAAATTTTAAATTTATTAAGGTGTTTCAAAATATAGTGCTAGAAGTGCAATTTATAGAATATAGTAGAAATTCGATTTTGTAGATTAAATACAAGTATCTTTGTGATTCATATGATCATATTACGACAAAAAATGACTTGGAATAATAAGATAGGATATAATTTTAAATAATAATTTCTTTGAAAAGAAAAAAAGGAAGTTATTTTATTAATTTTACGAATTATTAAGGTCTATCAAAATATAGTGCTAGAATTGCAATATGTAGAAAATAGTTGAAATTCGATTTAAGAGCAAAAATAAAAGTTTTGTGTGAATCGTATATATGATCATATTACGATAAGAAATTGCTTCAAATTCTAGGTTGTTTAAAAAGAAAAAGAAAGTTATTTTATTAATTTTATAAATTATTAAGGTCTTTTAAAATATAGTGCTAGAAGTGCAATTTATAGAAACTTGTAGAAATTCAATTTTATTCACCAAATACGAGTTATTTTGTGAAGACTATGATCATATTACGATAGTAAATGACTTAAAATATTACGTTCTTTAAAAAAAGAGGAAGTTATTTTTTAAATTTTACAAATTCTTAAGTCCTTTGAAAATATAGTGCTAGAAGTGCAATTTATTAAAAACAGTAGAAATTCGATTTGATAGAAGAAGTACAAGTTATTTTGTAAATGCTATGATCATATTACTCTAGAAAATGACTTACAACAAGTTCTTTAAAAACAAAAGAAGTCATTTAATCAATTTTACAAATTATTAAAGTCATCCAAAATATAGTGTTAGAAGTTGCAATTCATAGAAAATAGTAGAAATTCGATTTCGTAGACGAAATAGAAGTTTTTTTCTAGAATCGTATGATCACATCATGATAGTAAATAACTTAAAATAATACGTTCATTAAAAAAAAGAAAGTAAATTTATCAATTTTACAAATTATTAAGGACCTTTACAAATATAGTGATAAAAGTGAAATTTATAGAAAATAGTAGAAATTCGTTTTCATAGACGAAATACAAGTTTTTTGTGAATCATATGATCATATTACGATAGAAAATTACATAAAATATGTTCTTCAAAAATAAAAATCAAATTATTTCATCTATTTTACAAAATATTAAGGTCCTTCAAAATATAGTGCTAGAAGATAATTTTTATAGAAAATAGTAAAAATTCGATTTTATAGACAAAATAAAAGTTATTTTGTGAACACTATGATCATATTACAATAGGAAATAACTTAAAATATTACATTCTTTAAAAAAAAGGAAGTTATTTTATCAATTTTACCAATTATTAAGATCTTTCAACATATAGTGCTAGAAGTGCAAATTATGGAAAATAGTAGACATTCCATTTCAAAAACGGAATACTAGTTATTTTGTAAATACTATGATCATATTACAATTGGAAATGAATTAAAACAACTTGTCCTTTAAAAACAAAAGAAGTTCTTTATCAATTTTACAAATTATTAAAGTATTTCAAAATATGGTTCTAGAAGTTTAATTTGTAGAAAATAGAAGAAATTCGATTTCATAGACGAAATACAAGTTTTTTTGTAAATCATATGATTTTATTATGATAGGAAATGACTTAAAATAGTACATTCTTTAAAAAAAAAAGGAAGTTATTTTATCGATTTTACAAATTATTAAGGATCTTCAAAATATAGTGGTAGAAGTGCAATTTATACAAAATAGTAGAAATTCGTTTTCATAAACGAGATACTAGTTTTTTGTTGGATCATATGATCATATTACGTTCTTTAAAAAAAAAGAAGTTATTTTATCAATTTCTCACATTATTAAGTTCTTTCAAATTATAGCGCTAAAAGTGCAATTTATAGAAAATACCAGAAATTTGATTTCATGGATAAAATAAAAGCTTTTTTATGAATCATATATAATGATATTATTATAGGAAATTACCTAAAATAATACGTTTTTTAACAAGAAAAGATGAATTTATTTTGTGAATTTTAGCAATTATTAATGTTTTTCAGAACATAGTGCTAGAAATGCAATACGTAAAAAATAGTAGACATTCGATATCAAAAACAATAAACTTTTTTTAATCATATACATCATCATATTACGTTATGAAATTACTTAAATAATACGTTCTTTAAAAAAAGAAATGAAGTTATTGGATCAATTTTTAAAAATTTTTAAGGTCTTTAGAAATATAGTGCTAGAAGTGCAATTTATAAAAAAAATACTAGAAATTCGATTTCATAAACACAATACAATTTTCCTTTTCTGAATTATATGATTATATTACCATAGGAAATGACTTAAAATAATACATTCTCTTAAAGAAAAAAAAGTAATTTTTATCAATTGTACAAATGATTAAGATGTTTCAAAATATATTGCTAGAAGTTCAATTTATAGAAAATTATAAAAATTCGATTTAATAGACTAAATAGAAGTTTTTTTTTGTAAAACATATGACGCTATTATGATAACATATGACTTAAAATATACATTCTTTACAAAAAGGAAGTTATTTTTTCAATTTCACAAATTACTAAGTTCTTTCAAAATATAATACTAGAAATGTAATTTATAGAAAATAGTAGAAATTTGATTTTTCAAAAATGAAATACAACTTTTTTTTTAAGCATATGATCATATTACAAAAGAAAATAAATTAAAATAACATTTTTTTAAAAAAAAAGAAACTTAGTTTATCAATTGTATAAATTATTAAGGTCTTCAAAACATAGAGCAAGAAGTGTAATTTATAAAAAAAAAAATTTATTAGAAATTCAAATTCTCTACAAAATACAAGTTCTTTTGTGAATAATATGATCATATTACTAGAGGAAATGACTTAAAATAACACATTCTTTAAAAAAAAGGAAGTTATTTTATCAAACAAATTATTCATGTGTTTCGAAATATAGCACTAGAAGTGCAATTTATAGAAAATAGTAAAAATTCAAATTACATAGACTAAATACAAGTTTTTTTTAATCAAGTGATCATACTACCATAGGAAATGACTTAAAATAATTATGTTCTTTGAAAAAAGGAAGTCATTTTATCACTTTTACAAATTATGAAGGTCTTTTAAACTATAGTGTTAGAAATGCAATTTATAGAAAATAGTAGAAATTCGATTTCATAGACAAAACACAATTTTTTTTTGTGAATCATATGATCATATTACCATAGGAAATAACTTAAAATAATACGTTCTTTATAAAAATGAATTTATTTTATCAATTTAACAAAGTATTAATGTGTTTCAAAATATAATACTAGAAGTGAGATTTGTAGAAAATAGTAGAAATTCAATTACATGGACAAAATACAAGGTTTGTTTTTGTGAATCATATGATCATATTATGATAAGAAATTACTTATAATATGTTCATTAAAAAACCGAATTAATTTTATCAATTTTACAAATTATTAAGGTCCTTTGAAATATATTACTAGAAGTGCAAGTTATAGAAAATGGTAGAAATTCGATTTCTGAGACGAAATACAAGTTATTTAGTGAATCATATGATCATATTACCAAATGAAATGACTTAAAGTAATATGTTATTTAAAAAAAAGGAAGTTATTTTATAGAATTTTCAAGTTATTAAGGTCTTTCAAAATATAATTCTGTAAGTGCAATTTATAGAAGACAATAGAAATTCTATTTCATAGATGCAATACAAGTTTTTTTGTGAACCATATGATCATAATGCGATAGTAAGTTACTTGAAACTATACGTTCTTTAAAAAAGAGGAAGTTATTTTATCAATTTTACAATTTAATAAGGTCCTTTAAAATATAGTACTAGATGTAAAACTTAATAAAATAGTAAAAATTCGATTTTAGACACATAATACAAGTTTTTTGTGAATTATAGATATGATCATATTATGATAGGAAACTATTTTCAAATAACACGTTCTTTAAAAAGAAAACTTAAGTTTATTTTGTCATTTTATAATTATTAGGGTCTCTAAATATAGTTCTAAAAGTGGACTTTATGGAAAATTATAGAAATTCAATTTTATAGACTAAATACAATTTATTTTATGAATACTATGTTCATATTACAATAGAAACTGACATAAAATATTACATTCTTTCAAAAAAAGAGGAAGCTATTTTGTAAAAGATGAATAGAAAAGAGGGGCGGGAACATCATAGTTTGGGGAAATACTGTTAGAAATAAGGCAAGATTGGAGGAACTTGTGACTCGATCATATTAAAAAGAGAGACGAACTCAGATATGTACTGCAACTGCGGATATCATCAAAATTTACCTTACTTATATATGAATTTTCCCCTAGATTGCTCCTCATTTTTCAATTCCAAACAACCTTGTCCCGAAAAGGAATCTATTGCTTGAAGTGCAATTTATAGAAAATAGTAAAAATTCAATTTCATAAACGAAATACAAGTAATTTTGTGAATGCTATGATCATGTTACGATAGGAAATGACTTAAAATAACACATTTTTTAAAAAACAAATAAAGTTATTTTCTCAACTTTACAAATTATTAAGGTCTTTCAAAATATAGTGCTAGAAGTTTTTTTTCATAGACAAAATACAAGTTTTTTTTGTAAATCACATAATCATATTACCACAGGAAATGACTTAAAATATTCCGTTCTTTAAAATAAGAGGATGTTATTTTATCAATTTTACAAATTATTAAAGTCTTTAAAAATATAGTGCTAGAAGTGCAATTTATAAAAAAATAGAGGAAATTCGATTTCATACATGAAATACAAGTTATTTTGTGAATACTATGCTCATATTACGAAAGGAAATAACTCAAAATAACATGTCCTTTAAAAACAAATGAAATTATTTTATCTATTTTCATACATTATTAATGTCTTTTAAAATATAGTGATAGAAGTGGAAATCGTAGAAAGTATTAGAAATTTGATTTCATAGATGAAATAAAAGTTTTTCTTTTTGTGAATCATATTACCGTATTATGAAAAGAAATGACTTAAAATAATACGTTGTTTAAAAAAAATAAAGTTATTTTACTGGTAAAAATGTGATCCAAATGAATTATATGATCATATTACTATAAGAAATTACTTAAAATAATACGTTCGTTATAAAAAGAAGGTTATTTTATCAATTTTACAAATTATTAAGGTCTTTTTTTTAAAAATATAGTGCTAGAAGTTCAATTTAATGAAAATAGTAGAAATTCGATTTGAGAGACAAAAAACAAGTTTTTTTAATCGTATATATGATCATATTACGATAGGAAATAAATTCAAATTATGCATTCTTTAAAAAGAAAAAGGAAGTTATTTTATTAATTCTAGAAATTTTAAGATCTTTCAAAATATAGTGCTAGAAATATAATTTGTAGAAAATAGTGGAAATTCGATTTCATAGACTATATAAAAAAAGAAAGTTATTTTATCGACTTTACCAATTATTAAGGTCTTTAAAAATATAGTGCTAAAAGTATAATTTATAGAAAGTAGTAGAAATTCAATTTCATTGGCAAAATAAAAGCTTTTTTGTGAATCATATGATCATAATAACATAGGAAAAAACTTTAAATATTACGTTTCTTTAAAAAAAGGAGGATTTTATTTATGAACTTTACAAATTATTAAGGTCTTTTAAAATATAGTGCTAGAAGTACAATTTATAGAAAATAGTAGAAATTAAATTTCATTGATGAAAAACAAGTTATTTTGTGTATACTTTGTTAATATTACGATAGAAATGACTTAAAATCACGTGTTCTTTAAACACAAAGGAAGTTACTTTATCAATTTTACGAATTATTAAGGTCCTTCAAAATATAGTGCTAGAAGTACAATTCGTAGAAAAGAGTAGAAATTCGATTTGTAGATGAAGTAAAAGTTTTTTCGTGAATCAATTGATCATACTATGATAAAAAAATGACTTAAAATAATAGGCCCTTTGAAAAAAGGTAGTTACTTTATCAATTTTACAAATTACTAAGGTTCTTCAAAATATAGTGATAGAAGTGGCAATTTATAGAAAATAGTAGAAATTCATTTTCATTGACAAAATACAAGGCTTTTTCTTACCCGTATGATCATATTACGATTAGAATTACTTAAAATAATATGTTCTTTAGAGAAAGGAAGTTTTTTTTTTTTTTTTTTTTTTATCAATTTTACAAATTATTAAGGTTTTTCAAAATATAGTGGTGAGGTGCAATTTTTAGAAAATAGTACAAATTCTATTTCATAGACAAAATACAAATTTTTTTTGAATCATATGATCATATTACCATAGGAATATTACTTAAAATGATACTTACTTTTAAAATAGAAGAAGCAATTTTATCAATTTCACAAATTATAAGGTGTTTAAAATACAGTGTTAGAAATAAAATTTATAGAAAATAGTAAAATTTTATTTCATAGACTAAGTACAAGTTTTTGTGAATCATACGATCATATTACGATAAGAAATTATTTAAAATAATTCTTTATTTAAAAAACTTGAAGTTATTTTATGAATTTTACAACCTATTAAGGTATTTCAAAATATAGCGCTAAAACTGTCATTTATAGAAAATAGTAGAAATTCAATTTCATAGACTAAATACAAGTGTGAATTATATGATCATATTACGATAAAAAAATTGCTTAAAATAATAAATTCTTTATTAAAAAAAAAAGAAGTTATTGTATCAATTTTACAAATTATTAAAGGTTTTTTAAAATATAGTGCTAAAAGTGCAATTTGTATAAAATAATAGAAATTCGATTTCAGAGACTATGTACAAGTTTTTTGTGAATAATATGATCATATTACGAAATACAAGTTCTTTTGTGAATTATATGAATATATTATGTTACGAAATGACTTAAAAGAATACGTCTTTTTAAAAATAAAAAAAAAAAGTTATTTTATCAATTTTAAATTTATTATCTTTAAAAATATAGTACGAGAGATGCAATTTATAGAAAGTAGTTGAAATTCAATTTCATACACTATATACAAGTTGTTTTGTAAATAATATGGTTATATTACAATAGGAAATGACTTAAAATTGCACGTTCTTCACGAAAGAAAAAGTTATTTTATAAATTCTACAAATTATTAAGGTCTTTCAAAATATAGTACTGGAAGTGCAATCTACAGAAATTCGATTATATAAATGAAATACAAGTTTTCTTGTGAGTCATACGATCATATTACGATAGAAAATTACTTCTAATAATATGTTCCATAACAAAAATAAATGTATTTTTATCAATTTTATCAATTATTAAGGTCTTTCAACTAATTTTGTGAATCATATCATCATATTACGATAGGAAATTACTTAAGCGAAAAATTTTTTAAAAAAGCAAGTTATTTTTATCAATTTTACAAATTACTTAAGTCTTTCAAAATAAAGTGCTAAAAGTGCAATTTATAGAAAATAGAAAAAATTTTATTTCAAAGACGAAATACAAGATTTTTTGTGAATCACATGATCATATTACGATATAAATTTCTTAAAAAAATGTGTTCTTCAAAATAAAGGAAGTTATTTCATCAATTTTACAAATTATTAAGAACTTTGAAATGTAGTACTAAAGTGCAATTTATAAAAAATAGTGGAAATTTGATTTCGTAGACGAAATACAAGTTATTTTGTGAATCATAACCTCATATTACAATAGGAAATGACTTAAAATAATAAGTTCTTGAAAAAAAGACGAAGTAATTTTATCAATTTTACAAATTATTAATGTCTTTCAAAATATAGTAGTAGAAGTTTAATTTATGGAAAATAGTAGAAATTCAATTTCTTAGACGAAATAAAAGTTTTTTTTTTGTGTCACATGATCATATTACCACGGGAAATTACTTAAAATAATATGCTATTTAAAAAAAAGGAATTTGTTTTATCAACTTCACAAATTATTAAGGTCCTTCAAAATATAGTACTAGAAGTGCAATTTATAGGAAATGGTAAAAAATCGATTTCATAGATGAAATAAAAGTTATTTCGTGAATAATATAATCATATTATGATAGAAAATGACTTATGATTACGAGGCAATCCTTAAAAACAAAGAAAGTTATTTTATCAATTTTACAAATTATTAAGGTCTTTCAAAAGAAATTTCTAGAAGTGCAAATTATATAAAATTGTAGGAAGTGAAGTTCATAGACATAATACTAGTTCTTTTGTGAATCAGATGATCAAATGACAATAGAAATTTCTTAAATTAATACTTTCTATAAAATACAGGAAGTTATTTTATCAATTTTTTATAAATTATTAAGGTCTTTTAAAATATAGTATTAGAAGTGCAATTTATATAAAATAGTAGAAATTTAATTTCATAGACGAAATACAAGTTATTTTGTGAATCATATTATGATAGGAAATGAATTAAAATAATAAATTCTTTAAAATAAAGTTGTTATTTTATCAATTTTACAGGTTATTTAAGTCATTCAAAATATAGTGCTCGAAATGCAATTTATAGAAAATAGTAGAAATTCGATTTCATAGACGAAATACAAGTTAGTTTGGCAGTACTATGATCATATTACGATGATAAATAACTTAAAATAACATGTTCTTTAAAAACAAAGGAATTTATTTTATCAATTTTACAAATTATTAAGCTCTTTTAAAGTATAGTGCTAGATGTTCAATTGTAGAAAATAGTAGAAAGTCGATTTTAGAGACTATATACAAGTTTTTTTATGAATAATATGATCATATTATGAAATACAAGTTTTTTTTTGTGAACTATATGAACATATTATAATAGGAAATGACTTTAAATATACCTATCTTTGGTTTTTTTTTTTTTTAAAAAAAGGAAGTTATTTTATTAATTTTACAAATGATTAAAATCCAGAGGAAGGTTATAGAAAAATAGTTGAAATTCTTTTTCATAGACTAGACACAAGTTTTTTTGCCAATAATATGATCATAGTATGATAGGAAATGACTTAAAATTATAAATTGTTCAAAAAAAAGTTATTTTATCAATTTTACAAATTATCTAAGTGTTTCAAAATATAGTGCTAGAAGTGTAATTTATAGAAAATAGTAGAAATTTGATTTCGTTGACGAAATACAAGATTTTCTGTGAATCATATTATCATATTACGATAGAAACTACTTAAAATAAAATGTTCTTTAAAATAAAAGAAGTTATTTCATCAAATTTTAAAGTTATTAAGGTCATTCAAATATAGTATTAGAAGTGTAATTTATTAAAAATAGTAGAAATTTGATTTCATGAGGAAATACAAGTTATTTTGTGAATCATATCATCATATCACATAGGAAATGACTTTAAAATATAATTTATTTAAAAAAGGAAGTTATTTCATCAATTTTACAAATTATTAAATTCCTCAAAATATGGTGCTAGAGTGCAATTTATAAAAATAGTAAAACTTCGATTTCATAGACGAAATACAATTTATTTGTGAATCATATAATTATATTATGATAGGAAATGAATTAAAATAATAAGTTCTTTGGAAGAAAGTTGTTATTTTTATCAATTTTACAAGTTATTTAAGTCTTTCAAAATATAGTGCTAGAAACGCAATTTATAGAAAATAGTCGAAATTCAATTTCATAGACGAAATACAACTTAGTTTGGGAGTACTATGATCATATTACGATGAGAAATAACTTAACATAACACATTCTTTAAAAATAAAGAAGTTGTTTTTATCAATTTTATAAATTATTAAGCTCTTTTAAAATATAGTGCTAGAAATGCAATTGTAGAAAATAGTAGAAAGTCGATTTCAAAGACTATATACAAGTTTTTTTGTGAATAATATGATCATATTACGAAATATAAGTTTTTTTGTAAACCATATGAACATATTATGATAGGAAAAATACTTTTTTTTTTAAAAAAAAAAAGGAAGTTATTTTATCAATTTTACAAATTATTAAGATCTAGATGCAGTTTATAGAAAAATAGTTGAAATTCTTTCTCAAAGACTATACACAAGTTTTTTTGCGAATAATATGATCATATTATGATAGGAAATGACTTAAAATTATACATTCTTTAAAAAAAAAAAAGAAAGTTATTTTATCAATTTTCCAAATTATTTAAGTCTTTCAAAATATAGTACTAGAAGTGTAATTTATAGATGATAGTAGAAATTTGATTTCGTAGACGAAATACAAGATTTTTTGTGAATCATATGATCATATTGCGATAGAAGTTGCTTAAAATAATAAGTTCTTTAAAATAAAGGAAGTTATTAAGGTCATTCAAAATATAGTATTAGAAGTGCAATTTATTAAAAATAGTACAAATTTGATTTCATGGACGAAATACAAGTTATTTTGTGAATCATATCATCATATTACATAGGAAATGACTTAAAATATAAATTCTTTAAAAAAGGGAGTTTTTTCATAAATTTTACAAATTATTAAGGTCTTTCAAAATATAATGCTAGAAGTGTAATTTATAGAAAAGAGTAGAAATTTGATGTCATAGACGAAATACACGTTTTTTGTGAGTCATATGATCATATTATGATAGGAAATTACTTGAAATAATACGTTCTTTAAAAAGGAAGTTATTTTTATCAATTTTATCAATTATTAAGCTCCTCAAAATATAGTGCTAGAAGTGCAATTTATAAAAAATAGTAAAACTTCGATATCATAGACGAAATACAAGTTCATTTGTGAATCATATGATCATATTAAGATTGGAAATGACTTAAATTTATACATTCTTAAGAAAAAGGAAAGTTATTTTTATCAATTTTACCAATTATTAAAGTTATTTAATAGTAAAAATTCGATTTCATAGATGTAATAAAAATTTTTTTATTAATTATATGATTATATTATGATAGTAAATAAGTTAAAATAATATTTTCTTTAAAAAAAAGGAAGTTATTTGATCAATTTTACAAATTATTGAGGCCCTTCAAAATAAATGTTTTTTTTTCTAAATTATATGATTATATTATGATAGTAGATAAGTGCAATTTATAGAAAATAGTAAAAGTTCAATTTCGTAGATGAAATACAAGTTTTTTTGTGAATCATATGATCGTATTACCATAAAAATTGCTTCAAGTAATACTTTCTTTAAAATGAAGGAAGTTATTTTATGAATTTATTAATGTCTTTTAAAATGTATTACTAGAAGTGCATATTATAGTAAAGAGTAGAAATTTCATTTCATTGTCGAAACACAACTTGTTTTGTATATCATACCATCATATTAAGATAGGAAATTACTCAAAATAAGAAGTCTAAAAAAAGGAAGTTATTTTATCAATTATACAAATTACTTATACAAATTACTTAAGTCTTTCAAAATATAGTGTTAAAAGTTCAATTTATAGAAAATAGTAAAAAAATCGATTTCACAAGACAAAATACAAGACATTTTGTGAATCATATGACTATATTACCATATAAATTTCTTAAAATAATACGTTCTTTAATTTCTTAAAATAATACGTTCTTTAAAATAAAGTAAGTTATTACATCTATTTTACAAATTATTATGGTCTTTCGATATAGTACTAGAAGTGTAATTTATAAAAAATAGTAGAAATTTGATTTTATAGACCAAAATACAAGTTACTTTGTTAATCATAACATCATATTACATAGGAAATGACTTAAAATAATTTCTTTATAAAAAAAGGAGTTACTTCATCAATTTTACAAATTATTACACTACAAAAAAATAGCAACGTACCGATAGACAAATAAACCGTCAGTAATCACCAATAGGACACAAACAAACAAAGGAATGTCGTGGGTTTTAACAATTTTAGACAAAAAAATGGAGGGAAATTGGGCACCAAAAAGTGACAACTTATTACGGACGGTATTAATTGTCTGCTATTTATAGCACCGACAGTTTGGAAACTAATTTTTTTTCGTCAGTACCTGAAATAATTTACTGATGAAGTTAACGACGGCCTTTTCTGTCATCGGCTATAAATTTAACTTCCTTCGGTGCTATCAATGACTTTTCCATCGGTAACTCTTGAAAATTACTACCGACAGTGTGTGTCGTCGGTAATAAATTAGTAGATGTACATCAGGAAAACCCGTCTCTTCTTCCCCAAATCAATTCTCCAAAAAAGCTTTACCGATTTCCCTCCCACTCCTCCCACCATCTCACCAATAGTCTCCCTATCACCGACAACGTTTCAACCGACACTGACCGTCACCGCTGTCGGTAATGCTCTCTCTCTCTCTCTCTCTCTCTCTCTCTCTCTCTCTCTCTCCTATCTCTCTTTCTATCTCTCGATTATTAGGGGTGTTATTTTTTTCTTTATTCTTCTTCTTATTTTCTTCTTCTTCTTTCTTCTTCTTCTTCTTCTTCTTCTAGCTGTTAGAGCTCACTGCGGCCGTTGTTGGAGCGTTCGTCGTTACCACTACTGCCGTAGTTGCATCAATAGACAGTAATTACACAGTTTTTTTGGTTCATAAAGCCCCACTTTTAATTATTACTTTCTCTGTTTCTTTTGTTTTAGAAATAGGAAACTGAAAAAAAAAACTTTTTTTATTTTTTTTTCAGTTTGTTTTCAAGAGAAATAAAATATAATGTTAAATAAATTCTGTTCAATTCTTAAGGAAAAATTTATTGCAAGAAGAGAACTCTATAGTGGATTTTTTTAACTGTAAATTGAGCATTTGATAAGTGGTATTGTAAATATTTGTTTTAATTTTTACAAATGTGAAAATATTAAAGAGAAAAAAGAAGCGTAGATGAAGCTTTGGTGAGTTTAGTGAGTTTGTTAGGATCTGTTTTGCTCAAATCTCCTCGAATTGTTGTTTTTGTTGTGGGATATGTTGATTTGTGACGATGATAGTGGAGGGAATAGGGTGAGAGAAGGTAGGAAAAAGAAGAGAAAAATGGTGCAACTGTTCAGCTTTGTTTATAGCTATTGACATGTAGTACTGTAGTTGTATGAAAATTTTGAATGATGAATATGGGAGATTGATACAATTGAAAGATGAAAAGGGTATAGTAATCGTCCAATGTAAGTACATACTAGGGTTTATTTGGATTGGTTTTTAATTTGAAAAAAGTTAAACCTTTTCATCATTGGATATAGTTCGAAGACATAGTTATGAACAAATATTATTATTCTGCTTTGGTGTCTCATTCTACTAGGAAATTGTGTTAGCTTAGGGAATAGTATTTCCATCTTTTTTACCGAATGGATTCACCTTTTTCATTGTGTGAAGTCCTGAAGTTATTTGTCCTTGTGAACATTGTTATTGAAGATAAGGTTTATTTTTGAGAAAATGAAAATGGGATTGTCTTTTACAACATATTATAATATCGGAATGGGAGAAATTGATTCATTCTTCAGTGGAAATTTTGCTCACTTGTGATGTAAATCTTCAAGTGCAAATAGACTTGATTTCACACTTTCCCAAGATCGCCTCCTTCATGAAGAACCTCTATTAAGGATTTTGTAGCTTCAACATTCCAATAAAAAAACTATGAGGATCTAAGCCTCATAAGCCTAACATTGAGAGGAAAAATTCTTTCCTAAATTCATAGGAAGAACCTTGAGGAAACTAAGGCCTCAAAACTCCAACTACACAATTTAGAATACTTGGTATTAATTGAATCAAAGAACAAGAACTCTAAAACTTAATCAATGAAGGAATTAAGATGATCAATTGAATTCCATAGATGCATCAACCTAGGCAATCAATTGTTCACGATTAAGGACATTAACCCTTAGCAAGCTAACTAAAAAAAGGTAAAGAACCCTAGAGACGAAGATAATTCTCTCTCAAAAATTTTTGTAAAATTCACCCAAGATTAGTTACATTGAGTTTATAATTGGGTATTTATAGGCGAAGCCTTAACCTTAGCTAAAAAAGTGTTTAATGACTTGAATTACCCATAAACCCCTTGATTAAAAGCTGGAAAAACAACCTGAATTAAAAACTCTCGCCCAAAAGGACGTATAAGCAACTCCGCTCCTGAGGCCTACCGGCGATGGTAGGTAAAACCTACCGTGCATGGTAGGTATCATGCTTCAAAGTCTTGTGCCGATAAAGGCTTACCAGCGACAATAGGGGTAGACCTACCATCGGCGGTAGGGTGGATTCCTTCCAAGACTTAGCCAAATTCTCCTCCAATTTGCTCCCTTGTTTGGTTCTTGCTAATTGAACATTAGGAGAAAAACTTGGACACCCTTTCTTGACCTTCAAACCTTTCCGACTTGATCTTCAAAGCTTCCTCCAAATAAGCAACCATGCCATTATCTTCTAAAGCTTTGAGTTTCCTTCTTTGAGCTCTAGTGATTGGTCCACTCTTGGCTTCCTAAGGTCATTGACTTGTTCGGTCACATAATTCGCCCCGCCTTTAAAAAGATTTATCCTCAAATCTTCACCCACATCAAAAAGAGACAGATTAGAAACATTAAAAGTGGCACTGACCTTGTGAGCACCCGGAAGATCAATTCTATATGCATTATCATTAAGATGCTCAAGAACTTGAAAAGGTCCACCGCCACGAGCATCAAGCTTAGTCTTGCATTGAGAAGGAAATTGTTCCTTCCTAAGATGAATCTAAACCTAATCACTAGGTTTAAACATTACACATTTCTTTCCAACATTTCATGTAGCCACCAATTTCTTATTCTTCGCCTCAATAATGTCATGCACCTTGGTATGAATAGACTTGACAAGCTTTGCCTTCTGTTTTCCATCCAAGCTCACAATATGATCTATAGGAAAAGGAATAAGTCGAAAGAGTCAAAGGATTAAAACCATAGACAATCTTAAAAGGAAAAAATGAAGTAGTAGAATGTTTAGCCCTAATGTAAGCAAACTCAATATGAGGAAGAACTTCTTCCCATTGGCACGAATTCTTGTTAAGGATGGCCCTAAGAAGTTGCCTACTGGTCCTATTAACCACCTCCATGTGGCCATCGTTTGTGGATGGCAAGCTGTAGAATACAACAAGTCAATACCAATTTTTTTCCATGAAACACGACAAAAATGACTAAGGAATTTGGTGTCATGATCTGACACAATAGTCTTAGGTATTCCATGGAATCGCCCCACCCAAATGAAGGACAGGTTTTGCTACATGGCTAGCATCATCGGTTTTCATACAAGGTATGAAATGAGCCATCTTAAAGAACCTATCTACTACAACAAAAATAGAATACATTCCTCTAGGAGATTTAGGTAACCCAAGAATAAAATCCATAGAAATGGAAACCCAAGGAACTTTAGGCACTTCTAAAGGAGTATAAAGACCATGAGGCAAGGAAGTAGATTTAGCCTTTTTACATTTCAAACAATTTCCAATAAACTTCTGAACATCTTTTCTCATGTGAGGCCAATAGAAATACTCATGCAAGATATCATAAGTTTTAGTTATGCCAAAATGTCCCATTAAACCACCACAATGAGCCTCTTTAACCAACAACAATCTAGGAGAACAAGATGGAATGCACAATTTTCCATCACTAATAAAGAAAACCATAATGAATAATGTACTTATCACTAGGCACAAGCAAGCAATTCTCAAATATATCCTTAAAATCTTGATCAATTGTATACAATTCTTTAAGCATCTCAAAACCAAGAATTTGAGCTTGCAAATTAGAGATTAGAGTGTACCTTCTTGACAATGCATCGCTACAATTTTTTCTTTACCTTTTTTGTAAGGAATGATGTATGGAAAAGTCTTAATGAACTCCATCCATCTTGCATGCCTTTTGTTCAACTTTTGTTGTCTTTTAAGAAATTTCAAGGACTTATGATCAGTATGCACCACAAACTCCTTTGGCCACAAGTAATGTTGCCCATGCTTCAATGTCAGCACAAGTGCATAGAGCTTCTCGTATGTTGCATAATTTAATGCCACACCGGTCAACTTTTCACTAAAGTATGCCAAGGGGCTTTTGTCTTCCATCAAGCTCCTCCAATGCCAACACCTGATGCATCACATTCTATTTCAAACATCTTCTCAAAGTTAGGTAGTGCAAGTAGAGATGCACTACTCAACCTTTCCTTTAGTAGCTTGAATGCCTTCTCTTGACTCTCCTCCCAATTGAATCCATTCATCTTCTTTATAACATCCGTCAAAGGGCTTGCAAGTGTGCTAAAATCCTTGATAAACTGCCTATAGAAACTTGTTAAACCATGAAAACTTATCACTTCGGATGCATTTTTGGGAGTATTCCATTCTTTTATTGCTTTCACTTTCTCTTGATCCACATGAAGGCTTTGAAAACTCACCACATAACCTAGGAAAGTCACTTTTTTCCAAACAAAACTCACATTTTTCAAGGTTAGCATATAACTTCCTCACTTCTTAAAACTAAAAAACTTGTTTAAGATGATGCAAATGATCTTCATAAGTTTTGCTATAGATCAACATATCATCAACATGCACAACAACAAATTTACAAATAAAATTTCTCAACACATGATGCATAAGTCTCATGAATGTACTAGGACCATTAGTTAAACCAAAAGGCATGACTAGCCACTCATAAAGACCAAAATTAGTTTTGAAAGCTCTTTTTCGCTCAACCCCTTCTCTCATTTTAATTTGATCGTAACCCAACTTTAAATCAATCTTTGAAAATATTTGAGGACCATGAAACTCATCAAGCAAATCATCTAATCTAGAAATAGAATGCCTACACTTGATATTTATGTTATTAATGGCTCTACAATCTGCACAAATACGTCATGTACTATCTTTCTTTGGAACTAATAAAACGGAAATGGCACAAGGGCTTACGCTTTCTCTTACATATTCTTTAGAGAGAAATTCCCAACTTATCTTCTTAGCTCCTTGGTCTCTTTGGGAGGACTTCTATAAGCCGGTCTATTTGGCAATATTGCTCCAAGTACAAAATCAATTAATGCTCAATCCCTATTAAGGAAGGAAATCTATAGGGTATATCTTCAGGGAAAACATCTTTAAACTCTTCACTGACCTTTACTATAGCATTAGACAAAGAAGATAAATGATCATTAGCAGGAAAAAAATGTTCCCTTGCAATAGAGAAGCAAAACCAACTATTCTTTTTCAATGGCTTCTATGATCTCACTCTCTTTTGCAGAGAAGTAACTTTTCTCTCCTTTACAACTATCACTCTTTTTCTTGTCTCTCTTCAATTTTCCTTCTCTAGGACTGTCACACTCAATTCTTTTTCCCTCTTCAATCCTTTTTTTCTTTTTCTTACTCTCTAGTCTCTCTATTTCTCTAATTTTCTTTTGTTCTATAAAGACTTGACTAGAAGTCAAGGGATTCAATATGAAATTTTCTCCATCCTTTTCAAAGGTGTAGGTGTTCTTCACACCTTCATGAATAGCCTTTCTATCTTATTGCCAAGGATGTCCCGACAACAAATGCCCTGTTTGCATAGGAGCCACATCACAAAGAATCTCACCATTATATGTGTTAGCCGCCCTAGGGGCATTAATGCATATGATTTTGATTATGATTAACATATGTTTGTGTGATGATGATTAAGCCTAGTTTCTATTGAGCAAAAGAAGCATCTTTGTACTCTCAAAGCTACACTAAATAGAAGCAAAATATTGTGGTGATCAAGGCATAATGAAGAAGAAAAGATCAATCCATTGAAGAACTTGAATACTTATGTGTTAGTTAGGGATATGCTAAGGTACTTTGTAGAACTCCCTAACTTTTATCTTTGATTCTTCATCAATTATGGAAGCTCCTTGAATGAAATACTTACAAACTATTCTTGAGAAACCTAAGTACTCTTGATGGAGTTTTTGATGTTTTTGAATATTTACTTATCTTTAAAGAGCATCAAGAATACATGTTTTTTAAATGTGAAGGAAAGCTCTTTTTGTTAAGGAAAATTGGTCTTCATATATTTTCAAAAAGAAAAGGGGTTATCCGATTTTTCCAAGGGAAAAGAAAAATCGAACGCCTATTTTAAAATCGATCATCCGATTTTTATAAAGGATCATCCGATTCTTTCTGCAAAACAAAAATTGGTCTTTCTATTTTAAAAAGGGCTCATCCGATTTTCCTTTTACAAGGAAATCGGACATTTGCTTTTAGAAACCGGTCGTCCAGTTTTCTAGTTTTGTACTGTTAAAATGCTACTGTTACAGACAGAGAAGCAGTCAATTTTTTTCCTTTCTTTTATATAAATTGAGCCTTGATCTGCAGTAAATTCACCAAGTTGTTGAAATCAAAATTGAGTTCATTTAAGAACTTTTAAAGAGCTTTAAGGTTCATTCTTCAAACATATTTATTTTCAAAAACTAAAAGAAAAATCTTTTTGGAGCTTCATTATTGATCATTCATCAGGGAAGAAGAAAAGAGGAGCTTATTGAAATAATTGTTGAGTTGTATCTTTGCTTATCTCAAGCTCATTTGGTAACATTGTTCCTTACTCTTCTTATTCTTTTATTGTGATCAAAGGTTTGTGGAAAATCCTTTGGGTGATCCTTTGATAATTTATTGTATTGTTATCTTGTGTAAACTTTGAGGTTTTTGTATAAAACACTTGAAGGGTGATCCTCATTGTGTTTTTGTGTAACCAACTTTGAAAATAGTTGATTTGTGAAATCATTGAGTTAAGTCTCAACATAGTGGATGTAACTCTTTGAGATAGTGAACCACTATAAATAGCTTGTCTCTCTTCCTTGTGTTTTATATTCTTTTTGTATGCTTACTATATAAATCTTTTTCTTGAAATTAGTTTTAATTCTAAAATTGATTCAAAAAGTGTTATATTAGACAAAAACCTTATTCAACTCTCCTCTAAGGTTTTTCAATTGGTATCAGAGTGGGTCTTCTTTTTAAGGATTAACATCCTAAAAAGCAAAAGATCCTTTTCAAAATGGCTAGTATTTCAAACCTACCCTATGTAGAAGACTCTTCTACAAATAGGCCTCCTCTTTTTAATGGAACTAACTACCCTTTTTGAAGTCAATAATTAGAATTTATATTTGCTCTATTAACTTTGATCTTTGGAGCATTGTAGAGAAAGGACCTTATGTTCCTCAAAAAGATGAAAAAGTCAAGATGGTTGAAGAATTTGATGAGCTTGACTCAAGGAAGATGACTCTAAACTTTCAAGCTATGAACATATTAAGTTGTGCCTTGGATGCTAATGAACACAATAGAGTAAGCAGATGCGATTCGGCTCATGAAATGTGGAAGTTACTTGAAGTTACTCACAAAGGCACCAATCAAGTGAAGGAATCAAAGTTGGCTACGCTGGTAAGAGATTATGAGCTACTCATGATGAAACAAAATGAAAGCATTAGTGACATGTTCACAAGGTTCACCAACATCACTAATGGCCTAAATACATATGGGAAAGAGTACACACGGCGAGAAGTAAATAGAAAGATTCTTGATGCACTCCCAAAGGCATGCAACCAAAAACTCTTGCCATTGAGGAATCAAAAGATTTGAGACTACTTCATATTGAAGAACTCATAGGATCTCTCCTCACCTACGAGATAAAAAGAAAAAAAGATTAAATGAAATGGAAGATGAAGACAAAGGAAGAAAAAGCATAGCACTCAAAGTGAATGAGGATGATCAAACATACTCATCAAACAATAAAGATGAAATTAACAATGATGAGGACATGGCCTTGGTAAGGAGGAAATTTAAAAGATTCTACAAGAAAGGCTTCAACAATAGAGGAAAACAACCTCCATTCAAGAAAGGAGGACAAAGTTCATCACTCTTTAAGGCTAGGTGCTTTGAATATAATAGCACCGACCATCTTGTAGCAGATTATCCCAAAGCCATCGAAAAAAAAAGGAGATTTGGAAGCAAAGTTTGAGGCGTTAACGAAAAAGAAGAAAGGCAAGGGCCTAATAGGAGCTTTGGATCAAGACTCAAGTGAAAGTGAAGGAGAAGAAAAGGCCAACCTATGCTGCATGCCATTAGAAAATGAGGTACAATTTTCACCCTCTAATTTATCTAATCTTGTTGATGATGATGATCTTAATTCTTTGCTCATTGAAATGTATCATGAATTGGAAAAGATCACCAAAAGGAAGGAGTTAAGAATAAGATTGATAGCCTATCAAATGAAAATTCAAAACTTGTTTGTGAAAACAAAACTCTCTTTGAATCTCTAGAAGTTTTGGAAAAGGAAAACGACTTCTCAAAATTAGAATTTCAAAAACTCATTTAGAAAACAAAATCCTTGTGAAAATGTTCTCTCTCTTGAAAAATGCATGGTAGATTATAATAATTTGAAGGGTGAGTGATCTCACCCTATGCATTGAAAAGTTAACAAAAGGAAAAGAAAATTTTGAAAAGCTTGTTGGTTCTCGAAGATCACCTTTTGACAATAGTGGAATTGGGTATAATCATATCAATATTTCTTCTAAACAAACACGTTTTGTAAAAACTTCCTCATCCCTCTCACACATTTGTTACACTTATTGTAAAAAGAGTGGCTATAAGACCACAAAATGTTTTATAAAAAGAAAAATTGAAAGGGGAGTAAAAACCATTTGGAAAATAAAAGAAAATTCAACTAACATTCATGGACCAAAAAAGATATGGGTACCAAAAGTCATTTCTACTTCTTCTTTTGTAGGAACACAAATCAAGGTCATCTAAGTGGTATTTGGATAGCGGTTGCTTAAGGCATATGATCGAGAATGCATCTCTTATTAATGAGCTTAAAGAAACCGAAAGTGGCTTCGTCACCTTTAGAGATAAGAAGAAGGGAAGAATCATTGGTATAGGTAACATTGGTAACGATTCTTCTTCTTTTATTAAGGATGTTCTTTTAATTGATGTTTTAAAATTCAATTTGCTTAGTAGTAGTCAATTGTGTGATAATGGGAAAAAGGTTGTTTTTGAAAGTGATTCTTCTTCTATCATTGATAAGAATGAAAATAAAACTATTTTTGTTGCTAAAAGTGTTGGAAATGTCTATGTCTTTCATCTTGAAGATCTTATCTCTCAAAACTTAAAGTGTCTCTCAGTTCATGATGATGATGCATTTTTTGTGGCATAGAAGGCTCGGTCATGTTAGTATGGACTTATTGAACCAACTTTCTTCAAAAGAACTTGCTAGAGGTTTACCAAAACTTCATTTTGAGAAAACTAAACTTTGTGATGCTTGCCAATTTGGAAAACAAATTAAGACCTCTTTTAAACCAAAGAAAATGATTTCAACTTCAAAACCTTTAGAACTCATTCACATGGATTTGTTTGGACCAATGAGGACCACTAGTGTTATGGTAAGAGGTATGCTTTTGTCATAGTGGATGAATTCTTAAGATTTACTTGAACTTTGTTTTTTAGCCAAAAGGATGAGACATTTCAAGAATTTGTCAAACTTTTCAAAAAGGTTTAAACCTCCCTTGATTGCAAATTAATCTTTATGAGAAGTGATAATAGGAGAGAATTTAACAACCAAGATTTTACAAAACTTTGTGATGATTTTGGCATAACACTCAATTTTTTGGCCGCTAAAATCCCACAACGAAATGGTATTGTGGAAAGGAAAAATCGTAGATTACAAGAAATGGAAAGATCAATGCATTGTGAAAACTCCCTTCATAAATATTTTTTGGCCGAGGCCATTAACACCGCATCCTACATTATGAATTGTGTTCTCTTCAAACCATTTTTAAAGAAAACTCCTTTTGAACTCATTTTTAACCCCCTAAATTGGCTATTTCAAAGTTTTTGGGTGCAAATTCTTTATTTTAAACCCAAGGATAATCTTGGGAAATTCGATAGAAAATCCGATGAGGGAATTTTTCATGGTTACTCTTCAAAAAAAAGGCCTACAGAATTTATAACAAAAGAGCCTTGTGTGTTGAAGTGTTTATTCATGTAAATTTTGATGAAACTAACATTTTTGACATGAAAGATGATGATGATATAGATAACTCTTTAAGCTACCAACCATTGTACACTCAAACAATGGAAGAACATGCTATGGAAGAAGAGGATATTGAGGAAAAACAAGAAAATGATCAAGAAGCTCAAATTCTTTCTCAAGATGTGATATATCCAAAGGGACACTCTAAGGATGAAATCATTGGTGATGTATCACAAGGGGTAAGAACAAGAAGGTACTTGATTGATAACTTTGCCCTATTATCTAAAATTGAGTATAAGTTTATTGATGATGCCTTGTGTGATGAGTTTTGGAATATTGCTATGCAAGAGCAATTAGATCAATTTGAAAGAAACAAAGTTTGGACTTTAGTCCCTAGACCCCGTGATCACCCCACCATTGGCGCAAAATGGGTTTTTCGAAATAAACTAAATGAATCCAGAGAAGTTATTAGAAACAAAGCTAAACTTGCTGCCCAAGGATTCAATGAAGAAGAGGGCATAGTTTTAATGAAACTTTTGCTCCTGTTGCTAGACTTGAATCCATTAGGATGCTTTTAGCTTTTGCTTTTTTTAAAGGATTCAAACTTTTTCAAATAGATGTTAAGAGTGCTTTTCTAAATGGTGATATTGAGGAGCAAGTATATATTGAACAACCTCACGATTTTGTGCATGAAAGATTTCCAAACTATGTTTACAAACTTTCAAAAGCACTCAATGGTTTAAAACAAGCTCAAAGAGCTTGGTATTAAAAATTAAGTGGTTTTCTTCTTTCAAACTATTTTCAAGGGGTGTGATGGACACTACTCTTTTTACAAAAACCTCTTGTAACAACGACCTTCTTCTTGTCCAAATTTATGTTGATGATATTATCTTTTATACTACTAATATTTCTTTATTTGAAGAATCTGCCTCTCTTATACAAAAAGAGTTTGCAATGAGCATGATGGGAGAATTGACCTACTTGCTTAGACTACAAATCAAGCAAACCAAAGAAGGTATCTTCATCAATCAAGAGAAGTACACTAAGGAACTTCTCAAGAGATTCGGTATGAGCGATGCAAAAGGTATTGGAATTCCAATGAGCTCATCATTAAAGCTTGACAAAGATGACAAAGGTAAAAAGGTTGATGAAAAAAGGTATAAGGTATGATCGGTAGCTTGCTTTGGCCGGATATTATGTTTGCGGTATGTTTGGGTGCTAGATTCCAAGCTTGCGCCAAAGAATCCCATTTAATAGCTGTTAAACGTATTTTGAGATATTTGATTTCATAATATGATTATGGCTTTTGGTACTCTAAACAATCTTGCTTTGATCTTATTGCCTACACCGATGCGGATTATGCCAGATGTAAGGTAGAAAGGAAGAGTACAAGTGGAAATTGCCAATTTTTGAGAGGATGCTTAGTATCTTAGTACAACAAGAAACAATTGTGTGTATCTTTATCAACCACAGAAGCGGAATATATTGCAGCCGATTATTGTTGTGCACAGGTACTTTGGATGAAACGCACTTTGATTGATTTTGGTTTTTCTTTTAAAAACATACCTATTATGTGTGATAATACAAGTGCTATAAATCTTTCCATAAATCCTGTGCAACATTCAAAAACAAAACATATTGAAATTAAACATCACTTTATTAGAAATCATGTTGCTAAAGGTGATGTATTTTTAGAGTATATTTGCACAGAGAATCAAATTGCTGATATTTTTACAAAACCCCTTTCTGAAGAACGTTTTGGTTATTTGAGAAAATTGCTTGGTATTAGTAAATTTCATGACTAATGTGTAGTGTTTGAGTTTTCAGATTTCTTCTTATTCTTTATTCTTACCAAAAGAATTTTTTCAAAAAATCGGACGCTACTTTCAAACACTTGACGTCCGATTCCAACAATGGACTCAAAGTTTTGCTTCAAAAAAATTACCGAGACATTCAGACGACCAAATCAGACGACCCCTATTAAAAATCAGACGTCTAATTTCTTGCTTTCATAAAGACTGGACGACCGCTTTTAAAAATCAGTTGACCAACTCCTTTTAAATTGTCGGGGCCTACAATTTTTAAAACCAAAACTTTCTCAGTTTTTCAGTTTTTTCTCACAACTCTCTCTCACTCTCTCGTCCGAAACCTCTCTCTCTAACGAAGCCCTACCTATTTCAAAGTCCAATTCTCACTCTTCTTCTCAAATTTTTCAAATTTCTCTCCTCCTCAAGCAAGAAAACCATCCATCTTTCTTTTTCTCTCTCTAATTTTCTCAATCTGAAACCCTCAATTTCTACCTCAAACCTTAAGTCGAAATTCCTTCAAAATGGTGAAAACAAAAAAAGCAAAAATTGGAAAAGAGGTAAATGTTGAAGAAGGAGGAAGCAGTAGAGGAGGAGGAAAAGGGTACCATCTGAAGTTAGGGCTCCAGATAGATTCATCTCTGTAAAGGAGGCTGCTAATTTTGAGGAATGGACAAGGAATAGAAGAAAAATTGCTCCTGGCCACAGAGTAGACTTGAGTGATATGTAAGGTATGGAAGTTATTCCAAATCTCTTCAATATGATTGGTTGGGTACCTTTGCTTACTGTCAATCAGTTATATTACCATGAAATGATCTATGAGTTTTATGCAAATCTTCTTAAGGGTAGAATTGAAAGAGTGAAAAACATACCTCACCAATGGGTGTTGTCCAGAATTGGAGGAAGGGATATTGCCTTTGATGGTAGGTTGTTAAACACCATACGAGAAACCCCTCAAGATGGTATAAGATTTTACACTAAGAATAAGAAATGTTTTGACCATAATCTATATAGTGAAAGAAGATTTGAGTAGATATTCACTAAAGGAGAGGTTCTCAAAAGGCATGATGACAGGAATGTGAACAAACTTGATGCCAATGGAAGATTACTTCATCACATGATTTCAAACATTATCATTCCAAATGTTGGACATAAGTCATCCATCACGAATATGCACTCTTTTGTCATTCTAGCACTTCATGAGCCTAGGAGAACGAACTTTGGTCATATGGCCATAGAGCATATGCTAGCCACACAATCATCATCCACCAAATGTTTGCCATATGGTTGCTACCTTACGAAGATCTTTCAACATTTTGTGCTCAACTTAGTTTGAGTTGGTGATCACATTGGCCCTGGAAAGATATACAATAAGCATGCAATCATGAGAATAGGTTTTGAGAAAAATGATAAAGGGCAATTCGTAAGAGGTGAACAAAATGAAAGTGATGAAGATGATGAAGAGAAGGATGATGATGATGAGGAACACGAGGAAATAAATGTGAATGAAGAAGAAAGTGACTCAGAGCCGGAGGAAGAAACTCATAGAAAGGAAATAAGACGAAAGAAAAGACAAGAAAGAACGGAAGAAGGTTCATCTTCAGGTAGCATGACTCAACTAATGGAAATGATAGCTTCCCTACAAGCATCAATGAATAGTTGATTTGATAATCTAGATGGCAAGATCTCTGACATTCAAGAAACGGTTATGAGATTGGAGGAAAGAGATAGAAGTCAAGATCATTGAAGAGAAAAAGGGGGTGACTTGACAGTTCTTGGCTCTTGTTTCTTTTGTTTAGTTTCCAACCTTGAACTTCTATTATGTCTTTTGTTTTGAACTATGTTTTTCTTGGTGTTTTCTGACTTTGGTGACTATGAAGCTTTTTTTTTTACACTACTTTAGTGCTTATGAACTACTTTTCTGTATATCTCTCCTTGCTTAGTTTGAAACTCTATGAGGAAATCTTAATGATGATAGCTTCCTTTATCTTTATTTCTATGATCCCTTAAAAACTCTCCTAAGTGTCTCTTTGATTTATGATAAAAGGGGGAGAAATATGCGCAAGAAGTAAGGGGGAGAAAATGTTGTTAAGGTGAGATCATGTGGTCATATGTTGTTGCTTTATATGATTATGGTAAGATTATGTGATTAATAGATATAATATGCCATAGATAAGTTGATATGGTGCTATTGTCCCTTATATGTTTTAGAAGGTTTAATGTTGCTTTATAAGGTTTTATGCATCATATCTTATGGGCTATATGGCTTGGAGTTTCCTTGATAATTTTGATGCCATATTTGTTGTAAAGTGCGAAACATGTTTTTAGGGGAAGCTTATCTTTCAAACCCTCGGCATGTTTTCAAATTTATAAGGGGAGTTATCTCTCTTATGGTGTTTTATATGCTTTGCTCTTATTGATGATCTCTTTGAAGCATCACCATGTGTTTATACTTGCTCTTTTGTTCTTTTGGTTATCCTCTTTCATATGTTTTTGTGATAATCAAAAAGGGGGAGATTGTTACCCCTATGGGCATTATTGCATATGATTTTGATTATGATTAACATATGTTTGTGTGATGATGATTAAGCTTAGTTTCTATTGAACAAAAGAAGTATCTTTGGAGTCTCAACGCTACAATACATAGAAGCAAAAGATCTTGGTGATCAAAGCATAATGAAGAAGAAAAGATCAAGCCATTGAAGACCTTGAAGACTTCTGTCTTAGTTAGGGATATGCTAAGAGAATTTTATCTTTGATTCTTGATCAAGTATGGAAGCTCCTTGAATGAAATACTTTGCAAACTATTCTTGAGAAACCTAAGTACTCTTGATGGAGTTTTTGATGTTTTTGAAGGTTTACTTATCTTTAAAGAGTATCAAGAATATATGTTTTTGAAATGTGAAGGACAGCTCTTTTTGTTAAGGAAAATTTTGTTTGTCATATCTTCCTAGAAAAAAAGGGGGAGTCATCTGATTTTAAAACCGGTCATCTGATTTTTTCAAGGGAAAAGAAAAATCGGACGTCCTATTTTAAAATCGGCCGTCCAATTTTTCTAGCTTTAGAAAAATCAATCGTCCGATTTTTATAAGGGATCATTCAATTCTTTCCGTAAAACAAAACCTGTCTTCCTATTTTAAAAAGGGCTCATCCGATTTTCCTTTATAAGGAAATGAGACATCTGCTTTTAGAAACCGATCGTCCGATTTTCCAGTTTTTTACTGTTAAAATGCTACCATTACAGATAGAATAACAATCAATTTTTTCCTTTTTTCTATATAAATTGAGCCTTGATCTGCAATAAGTGCACCAAGTTGCTGAAATCAAAATTGAGAGTATTTAAGAACTTTTAAAGAGCTTTAAAGTTCATTCTTCAAACATCTTTATCTTGCAAAAACTAGTAAAAAAATATTTTTGGAGCTTCATTATTGATCATTCATCAAGGAAGAAGAAAAGAGGAGCTTGTTGAAACAATTGTTGAGTTGTATCTTTCCCTTCTCAAGGTCACTTGGTAGCATTGTTCCTTACTCTTCTCATTCTTTTATTGTGATCAAAGATTTGTGGAAAACCCTTTGGGTGATTCTTTGTGTTGTGTAAACTTTGAGGATTTTGTGTAAAACAATTGAAGGGTGATCCTTATTGTGTTTTTGTGTAACCAACTTTGAAAATAGTGGATTTGTGAAATCTTTAAGTTGAGTCTCAAGGTAGAGGATGTAACTCTTTGAGAGAGTGAACCACTATAAATAGCTTGTCTCTCTTCCTTGTGTTTTATATTCTTTTTTTATGCTTACTATATAATCCTTGTTCTTGAAAGTGGTTTTAATTCTAAAATTAATTAAAAAAGTATTTAATTAGCCAAAAACCTTATTCACTCCCTCTCTAAAGTTTTTCAATATGAACCTTTAGTAATAGACACTAGCACTTATTTTTTCACTTTCACTTCTCCACTATCATTCAGCCACTGATGCTTATAAGGTTTAGGATGCTTGATAAAAGGCCATTTCAACTTTTCAACAAGATAAGTGCTAGCCACATTAGTGCAATTACGAGTATCAATAATAAGGTTAGCCATCTTACCTCCCACTAAGCATTTAGTGGGAAAGATGTTTTCTCTTTGAATGCTGGTCTCCTCCTCATGGACTCGGGTAGACAAAGCTCTAATGGTCAACAAGCCCATACCCTCCTCATCGGCTTCAAAAAAGGTAATCTCTTGGTCTTCACTACTTTCATCTTTGTCAACAATGCCATCTTGGCAATTCTCATCACTCTTCTCAATCCAACCATTTAAATCCTCACTAAAAACCAAAGTTCTCTTGGTAGGACATCTATAGCAATATGCCCCACTCCATTGCACTTGAAGCACCTTGTTGGATTAGTGATCAACCTTCCTTTCTCTTCCACCTTAGGCTTTTAAATTATAGTAGTAGAATGAAATTTGTATAAAATTGTAGAAATTTGATTTCATGCACGAAGTACAAGTTTTTGTGAATCATATGAATATACTATGATTGGGAAATGACTTAAAACAATAAGTTTTTCAAAAAAAAAAAAAAAAAAGAAGTTATTTGATCAATTTTACAAATAAAGAGGGTCCTTCAAAATATAGTACTAGAAGTGAAATTTATAGAAAATAATAGAAATACGTTTTCACAGATAAAATAAAAGTTTCTTAGTGAATATTATAATCATATTACGATAGGAAATGACTTCAAATTAAACTTTTTTTTCTAAATAAAGTTATTTTATCAATTTTTCAAATTATAATGGTCTTTCAAAATATAGTACTGGAAGCGATATTTATAGAAAGTAGTAGAGATTCGATTAAATAGACTAAATAAAAGTTTTTTTGAGAGCCATGTGAACATATATTACTATAGGAAATTATTTAAAATAATATGTTCTTTAAAAACAAAAAGTTATTTGATAAATTTTACGAATTATTAAGGTCTTTAAAAATATGGTACTATAGTGCAATTTATAAAAAAAGGGGTAGAAATTGGATCTGACAGACTAAATGCAAGTTTTTTTTTTTTTTTTTGAATCATATAATCATATTACGATAGGAAATGTCTTAAAATTATATTTTCTTTCAATAAAAAGAAGTTATTTTTATCAATTTTATAAATTATTAAGGTCTTCCGAAATATAGTGCTAGAAATGCAATCTATAGAAAATACTAGAAATTCGATTTTGTAGACGAAGTATGAGTTTTTTCTTTTGGGAATCATATGATCATATTGCGTTAGGAATAACTTAAGAAATATTTTCTTTAAAAAAAAGGAAGCAATTTAATATATTTTACAAGTATTAAGGTATTTAAAAATAGTATCCTATAAGTGCAATTTATAAAAAATAATAGTAATTCGATTTTATAGAGGAAATACAAGTTAATTTGTGAATTATATGATCATATCAACTTAGAAAATGACTTAAAATGATACTTTCTTTAAAAAACTGAAGTTATTTTATAAATTTTAAAAATTAAAATGGTCTTTTAAAATATAATGCTAGAAAAGCAATTTTAAAAAAAGTTGAAATTCGATTTTATAGACTAGATACAAGTTTTTGAATCTTATAATCATATTACCACAGAAAATGGCTTAAAATAGTACTTTCCTTCAAGAAAGGAAGTTACTTTATTAATTTTACAAATTATCAAGGTGTTTCAAATATAGCTAGAAGTGCAATTTGTCGAATATAGTAGAAATTCGAACACATAGACTAAGTACAAGCTTATTGTGAATCATATGGTCATATTAGGATAGGAAATGACTTAAAATAATACTATCTTAAAAAAGAAAGTTTTTCTGTCACTTTTACAAATCTTTAAGGTCTTTCAAAATAGTTTTAAAGATATAATTTATGAAAATAGTAGAAATTCGATTTCGTAGGACAATAGGAAATGACCTAAAATTGCACTTCTTTCAAAAAAAGAAAGTTATTTTATCAATTTTACAGATTAATAAGCTCCTTCAAAATATAGTACTACAACTGCAATTTATAGAAAATAGTAGAAATTCAATTACATGGACTAAATACAAGTTTTTTTTTTTTTTTGGTGAGTCATATGATCATAATAAGATAGGAAAAGTCTTAAAATTATACATTCTTTAAATAAAGAGGAAGTTACGTTTGACAATGTTACAAATTATTAAGGTCTTTTAAAATATAGTGCTAGAAATGCAATTTACAAAAAATGGTAGAAATTCGATTTCATAGGCGAAGTACAATTTTTTATCCTATTTTGTTATGAAATAACTTAAAATAATATTTTTATTTAAAAAAGTAAGCTATTTTATAAAATTTTGAAATTATTAAGGTATTTCAAAATACTATGCTAGAAGTGCAATTTATAGAAAATAGTAGAAATTCGATTTTATAGACAAAATACAAGTTATTTTTTAATCATATGTTCATATTAACTTAGGAAATGACTTAAAATAATATTTTTTTAACTAAAGGAAGTTATTTTTATCAATTTTACAAATTATTAAGGTCTTACAAAATACAGTGCTAAAAGTACAATTTATAGGACACACTGGAAATTCGATTTTATAGACAAAATAAAAGCTTTTTTGTGAGTCATATGATCATATAACGATAGGAAATTACATAAAATAATTCTTCCTTAAAAAAAGAAAATTATTTTATCAATTTTTCGAATTATTAAGATGTTTCACGATATAGTACTATAAGTGTAATTTATAGATAATAGTAGAAATTCAATTTGATAGCCTAAATACAAGTTTTTTTCTGCGAATCATGACCATATTACGGTAGTAAATGACCTTAAATTTTACGTTCTTTAAAAAAAAAGGAAGTTCTTTTTATCAATTTTATAAATTATTAAGGTCTTTCAAAATACAGTGCTCGACCTGCAATTTATAGAAAATAGTAGAAATTCGATTTTTCTTAGAGGAAGTACAGGGATTTTTTTTTTTTGGTGAATCATATGATAGTATTACTTTATGAAATAACTTAAAATAATATGTTCTTTAAAAGAAAGGAAATTATTTTATCAATTTTACAAATTATTATGGTATTTCAAAATATAGTGCTAGAAGTGAAATTTATATAAAATAGTAGAAATTCGATTTTATAGACAAAAGAAAATTTTTTTTTTTTTTTTTTGGGAATCACATGATCATATTACCATATGAAATGACAAAAAGTTATTTTATCAATTTTAAAATTATTAAGGTGTTTCAAAATAAATTGTGAGAAGTACAATTTATAGAATATAGTAGAAATTCAATTAGATATACTAAATACAAATTTTTTCAAATCATATGATTATATTACGATAGGAAATGACTTAAAATAATACATTCTTTAAAAAAAGTAAAGTTATTCTATCAATTTTACAAAATATTAAGGTGTTTCGAAATAGTGTTAGAAGTGCAATTTATAAAAATAGTAGAAGTTCAATTTCAGAGACTAAATACAAGTTATTTTGTGGATAATATGATGATATTACAATAGGAAATGAATTAAAATAATACATTCTTTAGAAAAAAGAAATTTATTTTATCAATTTTACCAATTATTAAGGCCTTAAAAAATATTGTGTTGGAAGTACAATTTACAGAAAATAGTAAAAATTTAATTTCATAGACGTAATAAAATTTATTCTTTTTGAATTATATGATCATATTACCATAGAAATAACTTCAGATACTATGTTCTTTGAAAAAATAGAAAGTTATTTTATCAATACAAATTATTAAGGTTTTTTAAGAATATAGTGCTAGAAGTGCAAATTATAAAAAATTGTAGAAATTTTAGTTCGTAGAAAAAATACACATTTTTTTATGAATCATATGATCATATTACAATAAAAATGACTTAAAATAATACATTCTTTTAAAACAAAAGGAAGTAATTTTATCAATTTTACAAATTATTAAGGTCTTTTAAAATCGAGGGTTAGAAGTGCAATTTTTTTGTAGAAAAATAAAAGAAATTTGATTTCTTAGACTAAATACAATTTTTTTTTGTAAAACATACGATCATATTATGATAGGAAATGAATTAAAATAATACGATCGTTAAAAAAAGCAAGTTATCAATTTTACAAATTACTAACGGCTTTATAAATATAGTGTTAGAAGTGAAATTATAAAAAGAATTTGTGAAAATTTTATTTCGGAGATGAAATACAAGTTATTTTGTTAGTACTATGATCATATTACGATAAGAAATGACTTAAACTAAAACGTTCTTTATAAACAAAGGAAGTTATTTTATATATTCTACAAATAATTAAGGTCTTTTAAAATATAGTGATAGAAGTGAAATTTGCAGAAAATAGTAGAATTCGATTTCATAGACGAAATACAAGTTATATTTATTAATACTATGATCATAATATAATAGGAAATGACTTAAAATAACACGTTGTTTAAAAACAAATGAAGTTATTTTATAAATTTTAAAAATTGTTAAGGCCTTTTAAAATATAGTGCCAGAAGTTCCATTTTAAAAAAATAGTAGAATTTGATTTCATAAACGAAATATAAGTTTTTTTGGTGAATCGTTTGAATATACTATAATAGGGAAATGACTTAATACAATACTTTATTTAAAAAAATTATTTTATTAATTTTACAAAGGAAGAAAGTCATTCAAAATATAGTGCATTAAGTGCAATTTATAGAAAATAGTGGAAATTTGTTTTAATATATGAAATACAAGTTCCTTTTGTGAATAATATGATCCTATTATGATAGGAAATGACGTAAAGGACATTCTTCACAAATTATTATGGTCTTTGAAAATATTGTACTAGAATTGCAATTTATAGAAAATAATAGATATTCAATTACATAGACTAAATACAAGTTTTTTGCAAGTCATATGATCATATTAAGATAGGAAATTACTTAACATAATAGGTTTTTTTTAAAAAAAATAAATTTATTTTATAAATTTTACAAATTATGAAGGTGTTTCAGAATATAGTATTAGAAGTGCAATTTATAGAAAATAATAGAAATTCGATTTGATAGACTAAATACAATTTTTTTTTTTTGTGAATCATATGAGCATATTACGATAGGAAATGACTTAAAATTATACGTTCTTCGAAAAAAAGTTATTTTCTTAATTTTACAAATTATTAAGGTCCTTCAAAATATAGTACTAAAAATGAAATTTATAGAAAATAGTAGATATTCGATAACCTAGACCTTTGTGAGTCATATTATCATATTACGATAGGAAATTACTTAAAATAATAGGTTCTTTAAAACAAAGAAAATTACTTTATCAATTTTACAAACTATTAAGGTGTTTCAAAATATTGTGTAAAAAGTACAATTTATTGAAAATAGTAGAAATTCTATTTGATAGACTAAATACAAATTTCTTTTTTCTTGTGAATCGTATGATCAGATTATGGTAGGAAATAACTTAAACTTATATGTTCTTTAAATAAAAGTAAGTTATTGAATACCAATTATTAAGGCCTTTAAAAATAAAGTGCTAGAAATGCAATTTACAAAAAAATAGTAAAAATTCGATTTTATAGACAAAATATAAGTTTTTTTTTTGTGTGAATCAGATGATCATATTACAATTAGAAATAACTTAAAATAATATGTTCTAAAAAAAACGAAAGTTATTTTATCAATTTATAAATTATTACGGTCTTTAAAAATACTGTGCTAGGGTGCAATGTATAGAAAAAGTAGCAGAAATTCGATTTCAAAGCTGAAATACAAATTATTTGTGAAAGGTATGATCATATTACGATAGGGAAATGACTTAAAATAAAACTTTTTTTTTTAAAAGGAAGTTATTTTATCAATTTTATAAATTATTAAGATCCTTAAAATATAGTGCTAGAAGTGCAATTTATGAAAAATAGTAGAAACTCATTTTTATAGATGAAATAAATTTTTTTAGTAATATTATGATCATATTACGATAGTAAATGACTTAAAATTAAAAGTTTTTCAAAAAAAAGAAATTTAGTCTTCCCCCATCAGATCATCCTCCGGGGAGAAAGATTCAGAGAACTCATCAACTAAAAACTCGGCTCATGGGGGTGTCGCCAAGGGATGCCGTGGGTCATCCTAACCGGTGTCCGAATTGAAGTCGGACCGGTTCAGCATTCTAAGCCGGCCGCAGCACAACACTAAAAGCCTTTCGACTCATCACCCATCTTCCATTTTATAAAATTTTCAAATTATTATATTTCAAAATATAGTACTAGAGGTGTAATTTATAGAAAATAGTAGAAATTTGAATAAATAGTCTAAATACAAATTTTTCTTAGTCGTATGATCATATTAAGATAAGGAATTACTTAGAATAATACATTCTTTAAAAAAAGGAAAGTTATATAGATAGATTTTAGAAATTATTAGGGTACTTAAAAATATTGTGCTAGAAGTGCAATTTAAAAAAAAAATAGCAGAAATTCGATTTGATAGACTAAATACAAGTTTTTTTGGGAATCATATGATCATATTATGATAGGAAATGACTTAAAACTTACGTTTTTTAAAATAAAAAGAAGTTATTTTTATAAATTTTACAAATTATTAAGGCCTTTCAAAATATAGTGCTAGAAATCCACTTCACAAAAAAATAGTTGAAATTTAATTTCATAGACGAAATACAAGTTTTTTTGGGTGAATAATATGGTCATACAATAGGAAATAACTTAAAATAATATGCTCTTTAACAAAAAGGAAGTTATTTTATCAATTTAACAAATTATTAAGGTACTTCAAAATATAGTGCTAGAAGTGCAATTTATAGAAAACAGTAGAAATTCGATTTCGTAAACGAAATACAAGTTATTTTCGGAATCATAAGTCCATATTAACTTAAGAAATGACTTAAAATAATAATTTCTTTAAAAAATTGAAGTTATTTTATAAATTTTACAAACTATTGTCGTCTTTCAAAATATAGTGCTAGAAGTACAATTGAAAAAAAATAGTAGAAATTCGATTTTATAGAATAAATACAAGTTTTTTGGAATCATATTATTATTGCCAAAAGAAATGACTTAAAGTAATATTTTTGATGAAAAAAAAGAAGTTATTTTATCAACTTTACTAATTAATAAGGTATTTTAAAATATAATTTAGAAGAGCAATTTATTGAAAAATAATAGAAATTCGATTTTATACTCAAAATACAAGTTTTTTTATAAGTCATATGATCATATTATGATAAAAAAAATTACCTAAAATATTACGTCTTAATAAAAGAAAGTTATTTTATCAGTTGTATGAATTATTAATTTGTTTCAAAATATAATGCTGGAAGTGCAATTTATTAAAAGTAGTGGAATTCAATTTGATAGAGTAAATACAAGGTTTTTTTCTAAATCATATGATCATATTACGATAGTAAATGACTTTAAATTATAAGTTCTTTAAATAAAGGGAAGTTATTCTTATCAATTTTACAAATTATTAATGTTTTTCAAATTAAAGTGCTAGAAATGCAATTGCAATTTGTAGGAAAGAGTACAAATTCGATTTCAAAATAAAGTACGAATTCGATTCATAGACGAAATGCAATTCTTTTTGTGAATCATATGATCATATTACGATAGAAAATAACTTAAAATAAACATGTAATAACTTAAAAGACCTTAATATGATTTTACAAATTATTAGGGTCTTTTAAAATATAGTTTTAGAAGTGCAATATATAGAAAATAGTAGAAATTCTATATCATAAATGAAATTCAAGTTTTTTATGAATACTATGATTATATTATGATAGGAAATGATTTAAATAACAATTCTTTTAAAAAAATGAAGTTA
The DNA here is from genome assembly GCA_028651295.1 of Catharanthus roseus. Taxonomy (NCBI): domain Eukaryota; kingdom Viridiplantae; phylum Streptophyta; class Magnoliopsida; order Gentianales; family Apocynaceae; genus Catharanthus; species Catharanthus roseus. Next base: position 3,616,253 of record JAPQWS010000033.1, on the reverse strand, counting down.
TTTTTTCAATTTTACAAATTATTAAGATTTCAAAAAAATAATGCTAGAAGTGCAATTTGTAAAAAATAGTAGAAATTCGATTTTCATAGACGAAACAAAAGTCTTTTTCGTGAATCATATGAACATATTATGACAGGGAAAAGACTTCAAATAATACTTTTTAAAAAAAAAAGAAGTTATTCTGTCAATTTTACAAATTATTAAGGTATTTCAAAATATAGTTCTAGAAGTGCAATTTAAAGAAAATAGTAGAAATTCGTTTTCACAGATGAAATAAACATTTTTTAGTGAATATAATGATCACATTATGATAGGAAATGACTTAGAATTAAATTTTTTTTCAAAAAAAAGAAAGTTATTTTACCAAAATTTCCAATTATTATGGTCTTTCAAAATATAGTACTACAGTGCAATTTATAAAAAATAGTAGAAATTCGATTAAATAACAAGTTTTTTTTGAGTTATATGATCATATAGTGATAGGAATTATTTAAAATAGTACGCTCTTTAAAAAAATAAAGTTATTTGATCAATTTTACAAATTATTTAGGTACTTAAAAATTTAGCTAGAATGGAATTTATAAAAAAAATAGAAGAAATTTGATATGATAGACTAAATACAAAATTATTTTTTTGTGAATCATATGATAATATTACGATATGAAATTACTTAAAATTATACGTTCTTCCAATAAAAGGAAGTTATTTTTATCAATTTTAAAAATTATTAAGGTCTTTCAAAATGTAGAGCTAAAAATGCAATTTATAGAAAATAGTAGAACTTCGATTTCGTAGATGAAATACAAGTTTTTTTATGAGTCATACAATCATATTACGATAAGAAATTATTTTAAAAAATACATTCCTTAAAAAAGGTTTATTTGATCAATTTTACAAATTATTAAGGTATTTAAAAATACAGTGCTAGAAGTGTAATTTATAAAATAATAGTAGAAATTCGATTTGATAGACTAAATAGATGTTTGTTTTAACCTTATGATAATAATATGATAGAAAATGACTTAAAATTATACTTTCTTAAAAAAAATGAAAGTTATTTTTATCAATTTTACAAATTATTACGGTCTTTCGAAATATAGTACTAGAAATGCAACTTATACAAAATAGTAGAAATTCGACTACATAGATTAAAGACAAGTGTTTTTGTGAGCCATATGACAAGATTACAGGAAAAAAAAGACTTAAAATTATACGTTCTTTAAATTAAAGGAAGTTATTTTTATCAATTTTATAAATTATTATGGTCTTTCAAAATATGTTCTAGAAAGGTAATTTATAGAAAATAGTAGAAATTCGATTTCATAGACTAAGTACAAGTTTTATTGTTTTACGATCATATTACGCTAGGAAATAACTTAAAATAATATGTTCCTAAAAAAATGAAGTTATTTTATCAATTTTAAAAATTATTAACGTATTTCAAAATATAGTGTTTGAAGTGCAATTTATAGGAAATAGTAGAAATTCCATTTCATAGATGAAATACAAGTTATTTTTTGAATCATGTGATCATATTAACTTAGGAAATGTCTTAAAATAATATTTTTTTTAAAAAGGAAGTTATTTTATTAATCTTACAAATTTTTAAGGTCTTTCAACATATGGTGCTAGAAGTGAAATTTATAGAAAATAGTGGAAATTCAATTTTATAGACAAACAAGTTTTTTGTGAATCATATGATCATATTACCGTAGAAAATGACTTAGAGTAATAATTTCTTTAAAAAAAGGAAGTTATTTTATCAATTTTACAAATTATTAAAGCGTTTCAAAATATAATTAAAGAAGTACAATTTATAGAATATAGTAGAAATTCGATTTCATAGACTAAATACAAGTTTTTTTTGTGAATCATATGATTATATAACGATAGGAAATGACTGAAAATAATACGTTATATAAAGCAATGAAGTTTTTTTTAATCAATTTTATAAATTATTAAGGTCTTTTAAAACATAGTGCTAAAAAATTTCAATTTACAAAAAATATAGAAATTCGATTTCATAGACGAAATACAAATTTCTTTTTTCAATCATATTATCATATTAAGATAGGAAATAACTTAAATAATATCTTCTTCAAACAAAAAAGAAGTTATTTTATCAAATTTACAAATTATTCAGGTCTTTTAAAATATGGTGCTAGAAGTGCAATTTATAGAAAATAGTAGAAATTTAATTATTCATAAAAAAAATCCAAATTCAATTTTTAGACAAACTACAATTTAAACCCTAAACTAGAGTTACAACTCAAACCAAGGTTTCCACCTTTCCTTCCACCCTTCTTTTCAGTCGCGGCCTAAACACTTGAGGCATTCATCAATGTGCCTCCTAATCTGCCAATCACCTTGCAACCAACCCTTAAAAATTCAATCTCCCTTCGTATTACCATCTTCCTTCCCCCCTTTCTTTAGCCACCGCCTAAAATTTTTTTGTTTTGTTTTTTGTTTTTTTTTCCATTTGTAAAACTCAAAGCCACCAATAGCTGAGCAGCGAATGTTAAAATTCTTCTTCATTCACATAAAACACACTCTCAGAAGGAATAGTCAGATCAACCATTTACTGAAATGCTGTTGTTCATTGCTTGCTCTTCTGCTTACTTCCGGCACATCAAGAAGCAAAGGGAGGAAAATTTTTGGCTGAGCAAATTTCTCAAATTTTAGATGTTTGAATTTTTTAATCCCTATAATACCCTTTATCCTTATAGTTGTTTATAAGTAAAATAAAGGTTTTTTAAGACATAATAATAGTTTGATGCAGTTTTGGTATATGATTTTTTAGGGTAATTTGGGAGGAAAATATTTTACCGAAAATTTGTTCTAAACTAATACGTGAATTTAAAAGTGGAAAAATGTGGCATTTAAATTGAGTGTTAATTTGATATATATTACTCAAGATTTGGGGAGATGTGTGTTCTTTTGATGGCTAGATGATGTATGCACAACTAATTATCCTTTTGATAAATTGTATAATTACTTGAAGAAAATTGTTCAGCTAGGGGAAGAAATCCAATGGATAAAGATAGAGGTTGAGATGATGAAGAGGAAATTAGAAAGAATCGTAACGGTTTGAGTTGGATATATTGTGTAGTTGTAGTAGTCTTTATTTTTTACATTTTGCTGTAAGACGTATTAGGCTTATTTTGTGTCTGTAAATCCTAATTGTTAGAATATCTTGTACATCTATAACTTAAACTTCTTATGTATCATCGTTATTCAATGAAAATCTTAAAGCTTTTAGTTTTATCTTTGATTGGAGTTTGGAATTTTGTCTTTAAGTTTTATCATTATTGGAACTTTTAAGTTTTATTTTTGATTGAAGTTTGGAATTTTAAATTTATGTTTTATCATGGTTGGAACTTTTAATTTTATCTTTGAATGGAGTTTTGGAGAAAGATCGGATGAAATGAAATACAAGGATGTTCCTACGTGGAATTTTATCTGTAAGTTTTATCATGATTGAAAATTTTAAGTTTTATCTTTGATTATGCAAAGTTGAAACCATTTATGTTTTTTGTCCATGTTTGATTGACTGGCAATTTTTTCCACATAAATATTTTGGGAATTTTCCTCAGAAAAGTTTTTGCCACGTTTGACAATTACAAAGGCTTCCTAAGATTTAACCAGCACTTTTGGACGTTAATATTTGTTTTTGAAATTACATGGTAAAATGAAATTGAAACTGCTTTATTTTATAGTAATGAAAACTCTACATTCATTGACAAATGAAACTCTAAACTAAACAAAACAAATTACAAATAAAAGTTGAAATTCAAATTAAAATTCCTGAATTCATTGGCATCTTTAAATAGAAAATCATTTCCTTCAAATGAAACTCTAAACTAAAAAAAACAAAATTACAAATTTAAATCAAAACTCTTAAACTCATTGAACTCTTCAACTAGAAATTTAGTTATGTCAAATGTATCATGGGATGCACCTTAAGAAACCTACGACAAAATATAACAAAAATTTAGTGGATAAAATCCTCTTCTACTGAGAATTACCACTACCATTAGCGGCACCTCTTCTGACATTTCTACGATCATATTCGTTGTCATTCCTTATATGATTAGACTGTGGTTGCCCTCTAGCCATTACCACATTAGGATTCAATACTATCCTTGCTTCATTTTTTGTTGACCGACTCTTATTAGCAACATATCATTTTGCTCGATTTAATATCTCATCTATAGTGCTCTCAAGTGCTGGCTTCAATCCCATAAGTCTTGCATTACTTGCAAGTGCTATATCTGTAACGTTGCTAAAAAATTTCTCGATATCCTTGCACTTCTAAAAATCGGCTATCTTGTGAGGATATCATTCATTAAAGAAAATTCTTGAGTGCTTACGATACACATATTTCCTACATCTACGAAGCAAGTTTCTTTCAAGAATTCTTTTCAAATTCTTCAATTCAGCAAATGTTAATATATGAGCACACAACAATCCTCTAGACTCAAATATTCTACAACTGCATTTCAGAAAACACCCTCTTCCTTTTACAAAGCATTGTAGAATATTTCACAAGCCAATCATTGATAAAAAATTTTATTTTTGAATCTTGAATTTCTCATACCCTTCTTTATTCAAATTCCCTTAATCAAAGTCATTTTTGAGTTCATCACTAGTGACATGCAAATGATAATAACATGGGATTTTTTTTATCTCAATTTGAAAATTTTCAAATATGTCATTAGTGTAAACTTTTTCGAACTTTCTCCCAATCATAGAAGGTTAAACATTTCACCAAAATGTTTTTGGACTTAAAAATCAGCATAAATCTCTTTCTCTACCTTATGTCTGATTGCAATTTCATATTAATCCACAAATTGTTTGAGTGCTTCTTGCATGAATGTATCAATCAAAGAATGCATGCATACTTTCATTTCTTTGAGTTGACAACATTTCTGCCTGAAATATTTTTATTCACATATACAAGGACCTAAAGTTGCTTGTCATTGTAGAGTTTTTGAACCACTGATATGAGTGTAGTCCATATTTAGCAGCAAAGCCATTCAAATTACTCTCAAACATTGATTGGGTTAAGCTATCATACACCAATGCTTTGAACTCTTTTTTTTTTTTTTTTTGCCATGTTGTACTCTTTCAAACCTTTCGAGAGTTTTTCACAATATATGCCAGATGTAGTACCTATGAATAGTACTTGGCATAACCTCTTTAATTTCATTTCCCATACTCTCACATTGACCAGTCATTATAGCAATAGGAGGTTGGGCACCTATTGCTGCAAGCCAACTACTGAAAGACCATTTATATGTCTCCTTATCTTCCTGAGATATAAGAGTCGAACCAAGTAAAATTGACTGTCCATGATGATTAACACCGATGATGCTCACAAATGGAATTTTGTATCTATAAACAAGATAGGTAGAATCAACATTTACCACATCATTAAACTCTTCATAAGTGACTCTACTTCATGTATGTACCCAAAAAATATGATGTAGCGTTCCTTCTTCATCTGTATGGATCAAGTGAAAAAATCACTACTTCTCTATTTCATCCTTTTCAAGCAGACATCCTAGCAACACTAAAATCTTTATCTCTTGCGTAAACCAAATATGCATCAAACATTTCTTTAACACTTGCAAAGTATGAACCTAACAATGTTGCTTCTGTTTCTTCGTTATTATTGGATTCCAAATTTCAATATCCTCAAGTTCATCTTCACCTTCTGCATTTTCTATTCCTTCTCAACTAAAATACTTAATTAATTTCAACATCTCTAAGTTCATGATCTTCATCCTTAGGCTGCATTTTCTCTAATAAAACAGTGGGGGTGGTGTTGCTGCTAATGAAAGCTGACAGAAGAAGAGAAAAAGAGAACAAGTGTTGAAGAAGAAATTGGGTTGCTACTGCTAATAAAACCCAAAAGATGAAGAGAAGAAGTGTGATGAAGCCATTTCTTCAAGAGGAAAAGACTAATTTTTATAAATAAAAAAAAATTAAAGACAAGTTAACACTTCCTTTATTCTTATCTATAAGAGGTTAAACATACACATTGAATTTTACAAAGTCAATGGTGGGAAGAATGATAGCCAAATTGGAGGAAAATTGATGCTAGTTTCCCTCCAAATTCGGACAAGGGCATAGTGTTCTTTTGCTATGCACTTAAATTGTTAATCCTTAATCAATTGGAGTAATGTAGGTCCTCATAGGTTTATTGAATTAATATAAGTGCATTAGAGGTATTTTACTTTAAAAAATACATCGATTTCAGATTTATTATAATGTGTGTAAAACAACAAATTGCCTCATACTCCATCTGCTTTTTACTGTCACATTCTTCTAATTCCTGTATTTTTTTGCTTGTCACATTGTAGTACCAAGGCAATATTTAATGCACTTTTCCTATTATACCCTCCCATCAATAACAAATTCTAACATCTTTTTATTCTTCAAATATAGAAATTATTAGAAATAATAATGATGAAAGAGAAAAGTATGAAGAGCATTCTATTCTACACAAGAAAAAGCACCTAAAATTTTATATTTTCTTAAACAATGTGATGCCCAAAATGCGACAAGTAAAAATTAACAGGAGGAGTAATATGAAAAGAGGTAGTAGTTTATTAACTTGAGGGTAGGTATATTGGTCCCTCCCACAAGCTCCTTCTTTTTTATTCAGTTAAAAAAATTTGCAGAGAATTTTATTGTTACTTTTGAACCAGTTAATTAGTTCAATTTAAAGTATGGATAAATAATAATACGTGATGGTAAGAAATACAAAACATCTAATGAACTAGCAGAATAAGGAATTGATATATCCGGGGCTTTATTTTTGAATCCAGGACAAATTCTTCTATAAACGCTTAATAAATATTCTTACTTATACCTATAATTATAATTCACACGGCTGCCCACTCTATTCTTCTTCCCTCTCGCTTCTGATTCTTTCACTTGAAAAAAAATACTTCTGAAAATTAGATCAGACGGGATGGAGTGGATCGATAGTGCACGGATCTTAGATTGAGTTCCTTGCTGTGAGGGATGGATTTTAACAACCCTTGCTTTTTTAAATCTCACGTTGTAAAACCATGATTATATGCAATAGGTTCCCTCCGTTGATCCTTAAAAAGTTAGTTCATATCCTCAACCATATTTGCAACTTCGGAGTTCACTCTCCCAGAAAGAAGCCCCTAGAGAAATAAGTTAATCTAAACAACAATCTTATTATCCGATGATAAAGCCACACTTTTTCTCAACAATTTCTTTGTAGAATAATGAATATGAAATTAAAAAAGCTTTCTTTGGAGAAAAATTTCTTTTGTTATAGAATCTGAAATCTTGCAAAACACACTTGCAGAATTGCCATCATAATCAAAGTGAAAAAAGAGAGAACAGAGAAAGAAATTAACAGGATAGAGAAGAAAGATGGTATCCTCAGCAATTGAACAGGAAAAAAAAAAAAACCGAATTGGTGTCAATAAACTACTTTTTTGTGTGTATAGTGAAAAACTTTAACCGCTATGAACTTTTCACATTTCATTGTCAATTTGTGAAGATAAAATCATAGATAAAAAGGGTTGGGAGGGTGCTAAAAAGAGAAGCACGTGAATTTTGTTTTGCAAGAGAGATTTATTAAGGGCAATAAGGGCATTATAAAAGAAAATGCCCTGAATTTAAAAGTTGACCCTTGGATATGTGAGCTCCCGACAAAATAATATGACAACTACTATGATCTTTTGAGTATTTTTTTCTTTTTTAATTTACAACAACAAATCTAACTATATATACAATTTAAAAAAAAATGATTTTGGCTTGTCCTTAATCATTTTTTTTTAGACTAAAAGGTAGTAAAAACATGAAATAATAGGAAAAGTAAAGGGTGAAAGTAAAAGCATTTATAATTTAATTTGAGCCTCCAATATTTTCTCTAAATACATCTACTAGATCTATTAAATTTGCCATCTTCTGCATGATTCATTTGCTAGTGGACTTGCATCGACCGGGATAGTCTAATATATCCTCTAATACACCTTTTAGTACACATCTTTTAAATAATCTTATTAATATGAATTATATAGATTAAAAGATAAATCCTAAACTCTAAAAGATAAACTATAAGGTAAAATTATTATTGAAGGGAGTGTACTGGAGAGTGTAGCAGAGAATGTACTAGACAATCCTAAGTGGAGTTGCATTGCAGGTAAACTTATTCATTTATAATGCACCTTTATAGTTGGATTGATATAATGTATTAGTGTACTTTTCAGAAAAATAAAAAAAACATATTAGAGCAAAGAATTAATCAAGTAAAGAAAATTAATCTACCTTTACTACTCTCTATACTTTTAACCCAAAAATCTTTAATCTTGAAATAAAGATTCTGATCAGTAGTAGAAACTCAATTATCATAGTTATGACTTGACAATTATTGTGTTAGAATTAGGAAATTGAGAAAAAAATAAATTTGTTAAGATTTTATTCTCAAGTTCTTTTAAATTATGATTTTATCAATATCCTATTAGAGGTAGGATTTCTCAATCCCACATTGAAAAGGTTGAGAATAATTAAGGAAAGAGACATCTATAAATAGGTTGTTTTGATCAATTTGGATTGAGGTTTTCTCATAAAATGATGATGTGCAATCTCAAAATAAAATATGGATATATTTGAAAGTAGGTGGTGAGTTTATTTTAAGTTTTTGTTTCATTTAGACAACAAAATCTTTTGTCTATTTTTTCCTGAAGTGTCATATCAAAATGAGTGAAATTGCAAGGGTCAGGTTTGTTGTCTCTCGGTTTAATTAATTAAGCCAAATGAAAGTCAACTATTAGAAATTGTAATGGACTATCACATATTATAGTCGACTCGTATATTATTGGTTATCACATAGTCATTAATAGAAGTGCATAAATCAAGAGTTTATGATATCAAATTCTGTATGGACAAAAAGAAAAAAGTACATGTGACCCTCGAAAAAAATGAATGGTACGGGATACTGTAACACAATCAACCCTTACAAATCCATGGAAGATAATATGCAACCCGTACCAAACATAAAAAAATGTTCCACATTAGTCGATCTTTAAATTAAAATAACGAAACCATAATTAATTGGAAAACATCAGATATAGAAACTATTTTTGGGGAGAGGGTGAAAGAAACTATTGTACTCATGGTGGGGCCATTAGGACAATACACACCAGGCAACACGTGGCTTTTTTTTTTTTTTCTTTTGCTCCCAAGGCTTGACTTGAAGTTTGGGCTTAATGGGAGAGTTTATTTTGAATTGCAGCTTCTTGACTTTTAAAGTCTTGTCCAAGTAGATTTTTTAAAAAACTCAACTTATTTTGGGCATTTTCTTTAATAAAAACCCAATCCAAGTTGAGCATTAGTTTAGGTCTTGTGTTAGTTGTGGATTACCAACTCATACAAAAATTCACAATAGATGTTTACCCTTATTGGATCGTGGGTGTAGGTCTATGTTAAGACCGGACCACATTAATTCTTGTGTTGTGTTGTTTTATCTTTTCTCTCTACATATATTTTGTGTACTTCCACTACCTTGTTCCCCAATAAGTAGTATCAGAGCTATAGATTAGTACCCAATAAGTGGTATCAAAGCCAATAATTTAAACTGGAGGACCAAGATGTGAGCTGAAGATCCAACCTAGATCAGAGATGAGGTTCACAACAAGGGAGGAGCGCTAGGTTCAGGCCTAGTGAGAGAAAAGAAGCATGAACTACCATATCAGTAGTTTGTGGAGCAAAGAACTACATTGGGAGGGTCGTGCTATATATTGAAGAACTCTTGAATAATATGATCACTCTTGAAGATATCTTCAAGAAAGTGAAACTGATGGAGGAACAAAGAAAGAACACCACGAAAGATGATTAGGTTTTTCTTATTCTGTTGTAGAAATTGAGGAAAGGGAAGATTCGTTAGGATTATGAAATGGAGAAAATAGAAGATTTGTTAGGATTCTGTTTTGCAAGTTCCTTTAGATTTTGATTTTTCCAATATCCCTTTTGGAGTGTATTTCTCAATCCCACTTTTAAAGAGTTGAGAATAATTACGAGAGCAGACACGTATAAATAGGTTGTCTAAGTTTAGATCTTTTATTCCACTTTTGGGGCCAACTCATACAATAAATTGAGAGTTGTCTTGGGAAGAGTTTGTAATTTCATTTGTGAAACATTACACAGTGGGAGGGTTGTAATTTTCTCAATGCAAAAATTATATAGTAGAGGTTTAACCTTTTGGATCGTTGATGCAGCTCTATGCTGAGACCAAACCATGTTAAATTCTCATGTTGTGTTGTTTTATCTTTTCTCTCTACATATATTTTGTGTGTACTATCACTGCCTTGTTCCCCAATAAGTGGCATCAGAGCTATAGGTTGGATCCTAATGAGTTGTTCATAGAAAACAAAAAATGACTGATAAATTTTCAAAAGTAGCTTCTAACACAAAATTGATCATACAGTTAAAAAACAAAAAATTGATAGAAATTTGGGTATTAAAATCAGGGTTAGTAAATTGCACGCAGATATATAGGCAAAAGAATAAAAAAATTATTCTTTCCCTCTCATTTCCCTCCCAAAAATTTCTCTCTCTAGAATAGATTTCTCCGCCTTCTCTCTAGAAAATCTTTAAGATTATTGAAGATTTTGAAGCTAAAAATAGATAATTTTGAGAATTTGGCACAAGAAAATACCAATTTCAAGGTAAAAAGAACAGAAGAATACACAAAGTTGGAAATGGAAGCTGTTGGCGCACCAACCCACCAATGCGCCAAAGATTGTTTGATGCACCAGGCATTAGGGAGGCATAGCAATATGTCGCATACGATCAAAGATACCTCTCCATATAATGAGGACTAGAAGTGTAGGGAGGCATAGCAATATGTCACATATGATTGGAATGTACATAGTAACCTGCAGCATCATCCAAGAAGGCCTCGTGAAACTGTGCTTCGTGACATATGACTTAGTTGAAGCTGGCCTACATTGTTCCGTCGGACTAATTACGAGGGCCTTCAGAGTACCTTGAGTCCGACAAAGCTATTGTATACATCTCTTGGGTATGTACGACTCAATAACAAAATAGTATGCTAAAAGGTCGTGGTATGTAAAAAGTGTACCCCATGTATCTCCGCAGCCCTAAAAGGTGTCCATCGAACCTTAGATGAGGTCATGACATCTAATTGCATTTGATAGTCTAACAATGATCCTCACCACCTCTATGTCCCATCATTTGAAACTGCTTGTTATAAGGACTGCTAGGAACTGATCTCGGCCTCATTGACAGTACAAAAATGGGAAAGTATAGGTGTATCAAAGCCTACAACATAAAAACATACATATTACAAAGAATTTAATAAATAAAAAAATTCAGACAATATAAGAATTTAATAATTTAATGAATGTGACTACCTCCAACATTAATGAGATACCTCCCAACGCTCCCAAATATTACATGTATAAGAGCTAAAAATTCTCAAACTAGTCTAATAACCTGTTCCCATCCCCAAAAACACAAATATCACATAAAGCCTTTCAAAGGACTAAATATCCACGCAAATATCCAAAGACATAATATATTTTCTCAAAACAGAGCACAAAAACCAATTTGATCTTTGCTCATGTAAAGGTGATTTAGTGTCCCTTTCCATGAGAAGAGATGCTTGCCAAAACAAAATACAATAAAAAAAGCCTTTCAATTAACTTATCCATGGCCTGTGTGCAAAATAAAATATGATAAACTAGTTCACATATTTTCAAAATGTCTTCTCTCAACTTCATTTTTGGACCTCTTCTGTGCTGCTGCTGCTACTTCTAGATTTAGATTCCCCTTCCAGTTTATAGCTGAAGGTTGAATTGTTGTTCTATTAACATATATAGGTGTCTTCCCCTTATTTAAGTCTCTAATTTGTGATGGTGGTGGGGGAATGTGTGATACCCCCAACTCTGCCACTAGGTCAACTGCAGCTGAGTAGGATATCTGCGTGCCTCTCGGCACTAAACTATAAGTCAAAAAATAAGAGCATACACCCCTAGGTAATACTTAGAAGTATATATACAATATGAAGCAAAAAACTAAACAATCTGAACACTAAAAAGGAGCTCAAAATATATGATTCAAGAAAATTTCTTATCTTATGGTAATTCCGATACAATGATAGAAATACTATACAAACGGCTCGAGTACAAGAGAGCAACACAAAAACATATATCTTTCCGGAGAGACTCGAACCAAAATTCCACGCCTAAAACTTCAGCGGTTTATTGTATCTCTGATCGTCCTGAGTTAATATGAGAAGAAAATATGATCTGGAAAAACGTGAGCGCGAACGCTTAGTGAGTCCACATGTGTGTGTGCGCTGTGGTGATTTCTTTAAAATAATGCTGATGCAGTTTTAAAAAATAGTTCATACAATGTTTTAAGAAAACATTTTCTTTGATTATTTTAACAAAACTGATGCTTGAACCTACATGAGGTTTTCAAGCGCAGCTAGGAAGTCTGAGAGAATCCAGGCACATCAGCGCATCTTCTACGCCCCAAATTTAAAACAACATGTAATGCAACGGTGGGGCTCCACAGACAAATTCCGGATTCCCAAAACGAGGTCATCAGAACCAAGTTCCGGTATCTCGTATTCAATACCAGCTAAACACTATACGAGCGCTTGATTACAGACAACCGCACTCCTATATCACGGGTCAAAACAGGCTACAGACTCCCGGGGCACCTACCAGGTCTGCCCTGGGGCCAACCTCAGTTTCGGGCCCCTCCTGACTCTCCACTAAGCGACCGTCCCACCGCAGAGCATGGTGTGATGTCCACATAAATACCGGTTGAGCCACGCCCTCAAGGTACTACGCCCCTCTTCAAGTGGATCCACCCTCAGAGTCAAAAACCCGTCCATGTCATCGGAAGAGCCCTAGTACGGGGGACTAGCCACGTACAACGCAATTCGCTAACTCGTCCATTCACTTGATTTTCACCAAACTTTAACCTTGGTGTGAATGAGTTTTTCATATGTATTTACAAATCGAAAGGCCAATTGCCCGGCCAAAATAACAGTTTCAAGTCATAAACATTTCAGAGGACAAAAAATACTCATCCGCCAGTTATCACATGCTTATGAAAATTTCACAATTATGCCAATATCAGGCCTATATTCATGCATTTGAAACATGTAACTTTTCAGGACCAAAGCATTCTCCAGCTTATCCAGATTTTACCAAAATGCCATGTTTACTTTCATGCATGCCAAATCATATAACTTTTCAGAAATAAAGTATTTTCTAACTTATAAATATTTCTAGAAAATCCATGTACAGACTAGTTATTTCTCAATATAATAATCTGTTTTAAAAAGACAACACCTCTATAGAGCATCGCTCCTGTGTATTTCTGTTGAACATGTAACACATCGTGAAGAACATCCCAATTAAGAAAAATATGGCACGTTATACCGTTTCAAAAATAGTAGATATTTTATGATAAGTCTAGAAACCATATTTATATAGCCCGTAACTTTTGAAATAACATAATAAAACCGAGTTTGTAGACTCACCTGGATGTAGATCTGGTGCTAAGATCCTACAAAATAGTAATACAAAAATACTTAATATCTGGATACCGATCAAATAGTCCTATTCCCTAAATAATATCGAAATCCTACGAAATGAACTTTAGGATGTATATATATACCTATATAATGATATATATACTTATAATAATTCTTTAAAAGATAAAAAATCCTATAGTCTTAAAAAATATACTCTCCCAAAAAACCATAATTAATTATATAATATATACCAAAAATCCATTTAAAATATTAAAATCTTAAAATAAATCAACCTAAACTATATATATGCTTATACTATATATTTATAAATATAATATAACTAACAAAATAAAATAAAAAGTTTAATAGTATAAAGTATAACTAGTATAAAGTATAACTAAAAAAATAACGTAAATATAAAATAACTAAAATAAATATAATATAAATATAATAGTCTATGCTTATGCTACCTATTTAAATAACATATACTAACCTTTCATGGCTGTCTCAAACTTGAGGAAAAAAAATAGCACTTCTAATGTATATATAAATAGCGGCCGAGGAACTTGAGGGGAAAAAAAAAGAAAACCCATGATATATATATATATATATACAAGCATAATGGCGGTTAGAGGCTGAAAAGAAAGAAAAGAAAAGGAAAATGGTGGTAGTGACAGTTGTGCCGTTGAGGTGGCGGCAATCCTTAATGATTAATTTTTTTTTTTTTTTTGAAACCTTATAAAGAATGTTAAGTATTCTAGGTATTCTAAAAACATTCCCACTTAAAGGCACTTATAAACCTATTAATAAAAGCTCAACATAATAAAATTTTACTCTCATTTCTAAGTGTCTCTAAAATACCACTAAGTGTCGAAAACACTATACTCCACTACGTCAGGTCTCAAACACTACTTTAATACCGCCTGCAATTTTTAGAGTCATGCTAGGCAATTACTAGGTGGGGCGTTACTTTCTACCTTCCTTAAAAGAAATTTCGTCCTCGAAATTTAATAGTCGCGTACCTACAACTTCTAAATACTTCTTCTTCAGTTATTCCTTAGTCTTCCAGGTTGCCTATTGAATTCCATGATGCTTGTAGACAACCTTATATATTGGAATCTGTCTCCCACATAACTCTTCTATGCAATGCTCTACAATCTCAATTGGTTTTTTTTTTCTTCGTATGACAAGTCGGTTCGTAACTCCAATTTGTCATCGTTAAGAATATGATTAGGTACAGGATAGTACTTCTTCAAATATGATATATGAAATACGTCATGTATACCCCATCAGTTCATTTGGCAAGGCTTGCCGATGCACTACTTTACCTATCAATAACTTCAAATGGTCCAATATATCGAGAGCTTAATTTTCCTTTCTTTAGATATCTAAACTTTTTGTTCCAAGGCGTAAGTTTTAAGAAAACTCGAGTTCTCCTACGAAACTCCAGATTTCTCCTTCGGTTATGGGTATAGCTCTTCTATCTACTTTTAGTTGTCCGAAGCCAATTTTGAGTTATCTTAACTTGTGTCTACATCTCCTCCAACTCTGGCATCAAGTCTCTTTGCCTCCAATGGGATCAAACTCCAACTTCATCCCAGTACAAGGGTGTTCTGCATCTTCTACCATATAATGCTTTAAATGGTGCCATTCCTATCTAAGAGTGGTAGCTATTATTATAAGCAAACTCAGCATAAGCAAGATTGTCAACCCACTTGTTCCCAAAGTCCAAGGCAAAAGCTCTTAGCATATCCTCTAGGGTTTGAATTGTCTTTTCAGACTGTCCATCGGTTTGGGGTGTGCTATGGCACTATAACTTAGGTTGTTCCCATAGCTGCCTGGAACTTGGGCTAAAACCTTGAGGTAAACCTTGGGTCTCAGTCCAATACAATATCAACAAGCACTCCATGAAGTTGTACAATCTTGTCTATATAGATTTGGGCTAACTTGTCCAAAAGGTATATCATATTAATGGCAATAAAATGTGCCACTTTCATTAGACGATCAACGATCACCCAGATAATATCCGTATACCCCTTGGTCCGGGGCAATCCTTTGACAAAGTCCGTTGTCACATGATCCCATTTCCCTTCATGAACAGGTAGCAGTTGTAGTAGTCCTGCTAACTTTTGGTGTTTCGCTTTAACCCTTTGACATGTAGACAGGCCGCTACATACTCTGCAATCTCTCTCTTCATTCCATTCCACCAAAAGTTTTGCTTTAAATCTTTATACTTCTTATTCTCTCCAGTTACATTGAATACTTACTTCTGGGTGCTTCTTCTAGTATCTTACACTTAAACTCGGTATTGTCAGGAATGTACAACCGATTATGAAAGTACCAGTTCCTATTGGTTTCTAATGTCCGATAATCTATCTACTTCTTAGCTTCTGCTCGGTTCTTAAATTCCAAGAATCTCATGCTATTCTTTTGGGTGCTTGTACTATCTTGTTGCAAGGTAGAAGTAACGGTAAGACTTGATATCTTTGCCTCCTTTCTACTTAAATCCACCATCACATTAACTTTTCCTATATGGTAGTTAACTTGGCATCAGTATTTTTCCACAGCCCCATCCATCGACATTGCCTCATATTAAATCTTCTAGGAAAGCGAGTATTATAAACTTTCATGATCAATAAAGATCTCATATTTTCCCCATATAAGTGAAATCACCACTCCTATTCACACTATAGTTATTAACCTCATGTCTTTTGTTGGATAGTTCCGCTCATAATCCTCCAATATAATTTAAATATAATCGACGACCTATCTATCTTGCATCAAAACTGTTTAAAGGCCTTCCCTTTTATAGGGAAAACTCTTCACTTGAATTGGGTAGTAGCACAACTCGTGCCGAAGTTAGCCAATGCTTTACTTATAAGTTGTGCTAAAGGTCTAACGATCCTAAAAGATTTGTTATGACTCTCGATAATACCCTCCCATACCCAAGAAGATATGTACCTCTATTGATATTTTGGGTTGCATCCAATCGGTCACTTTTCTACCTTTACTGGGTCTATTGATACTCCTTCCAGAGTAATCACATGCCATAAGGAAGTCACTTGTCGCTATTCAAAACTTACATTCACTAAACTTGATGTACAACGTATGCTCCTGTAAGGTTTACAACATTCTTCAAAGATGCTTATGTACTTCGAGGTTAAGCTAATACATAAAAATATCATCAATGGAAATTACCACAAACCTATCCGAGTAAAGACAAACAATCCTATTCATTAATTCCATGAATGTCACATATGCACTTGTCAACCAAAATGGCATAAGATAGACTTATAATGCCTATATCGGGTGTTGGAAAATGTCATGGGAATATCTCTTTCTTCTGTTCGTACCTGATAGTATCCTTATCTTAATCTAATTTGGAATAGCATCGTACTCCTTGAAGTGATCAAACAGCTTATCAATAAGTAGAAATGGATACTTGTTTTCAATTACCATATTATTTAGTCATTTGTAGTCTATACACATAGGTCTAAGGACCCATATTTCTTCTTTACAAGCAAACCTAATGCACTCCAAGGAGATGTACTTGGATGGATATATTCTTGTTGCAACAATTCTTGTAGTTGTTGTTTCAACTCTCTCAACTCTTCTTGTACCATCTGCTATGGGGGTTCGAAATATTGGTTTAGCACTTGGTACCAACTCTATGCTGAACTCCACGTCTCGATCTGGGGGCAACGTTATTAACTCCTTGGGAAAAATATCTATAAACTCCTTCAACACGGGTACTGTCTCTAATTTTACTTTTTCCTTAGGCTTGTTGAGTAAATATGCTAAGTACCCTTGACATTCTTTCCATAACAACTTCCTGGCTTCCATGCTAGTCAAAAAGAGATTCACCTGTTTTGTTCGCTTCCCATAGAATACAAGGATTGACATACTCGGTCGGTGAAACTTAACCAACTTCTGTCAACAGTGTACTTGAGCGTAATGTTTAGACAACCGTCTATCCCAAGTATCACACCATAGCCCTCAAATGGCAAGGCAATCAAGTCACCAAATAGAGTCACATTCTCGACATAGATGTCACAATCTAGGCACTTTACCTCTACTATCTTACTCACGTCTGTAGGAGTGCTAACCATCAACTGATAACATATGGCAACAGAAGGTACATGAATATATTTTATGAAATGAAAACTCACAAAAGAATACGTAGCTCCAGGATCATTAAGTATTCTTATTGGTTAAGGAAAGATTTGAATTGTACCTTCAACTACTCCTGCTTCGATGTCTACGGGCAGTCCATCCAATACGTGATTTGAAATATCAGCTCATCCTTTATTTTTTATTTATTCTATCCTAGGCTCGATTTCCCATTCTAGCGGTGCGGTTGCTAGTTTCTTTTAAAGATATCTAGTAATTCCCTTATCATTGAATCAACTTCTCGCCAGACTAGTTACACAAGTATGTTAGATATTCTTGGTAGTCTTCTATCATGAGTTTCTAGTATTACTCTTGCGTATAAAGTGATTCTCCATCTTTTTGATTTCTTGTAATTCTAAAGATTAGAAACGTTGTATGATTAAACTTAACTAAATTCCACCAACAATGCATATATTCAAATGTCTAGTCAACCAATCTATTCTTACTATCATACCCGATCCTTCAAATAGTTGAAACAATTATTATCCCCTTGCACTTCCACTGTCCTTTCCAAAGGCATCTACCCAATGTTAAATACCTAAACCTTAACTTATAGGTTAAAACTTACATGCAAAACACCGCACACTAGAACTGTATATCAAATAAAGAGTGGAACATCATCTCCATTAATAAAAAAAATAGTCATTGGTGCACATGGTAGAGCATGTATACAAAATCTGCCATTGATGTACCATACATAACATAATTTGCGAACAACACGATCCTAAGCTCTTCTAGGTTATATAGAGCCATTAAATAATTACACTTACAAAACTAGATTTATACTCAACATATATGTACAGTGTAAACTAAAGAATGCAAGTACACCAGCCCTGTTTAGGTATATCTTCTTCCTAAAGACTATGGTCTAACACTGAGCTTATCAAAAGTATTCTGGATGTAATTCATAGCAAACTCACAGAAAGATATCAACAACTATGTCAATTGTTCCCTACTCTCATAGACTACCAATCACTCATTCACAAGATATACTAATACTTCAAATCTTACGAAACTTAATTCTTGTTTACCCATCCTCGTCATCACTTATTGTTCTCGTTATCGAGTTGAACCCGTCAATATTAGCTCACCTTCATCTTTACATTCACTGATCGGTAGCATAAAGTAATACTTAGTATATGTTGAATACAGAACCAAGGATCGGAGAGCTCTTTCTGTTGTGGCAACGATATTGAGGGTGTCAATTTTAGAAGTTACATGGAGTTCTTTGGTATCACTAAAGTAAGGATGATTACATTTTGTAACTAATAAAAACTTCACACTCACTCTTTGTGCAGTTTATACACTGCAAGTCATCAGAGTTTTCCCCTAATACCTTATGTCACGGGAAATCCCTTAATCGAACTACAAGTCTCAAAACAAGTAACCTCTTTTGATGACTCAAACAATCTTAGTCCTCTATCACTTGAACCATCATCAATTCAAAAGCTTAACATATGTATATGTCCTCTCATTGTGATTATGACCAAAGATAGGGCATCGTATACAAGGGGCACTGTTCTCATCAAACTAATAACACGATAAGCAAAACGAAAGAGGAAAAGGGAACTTAAAAATCTTTGAGAAAAATAAAACAATATTGCTAACTCCTAGTACTCATCTAGAATCTACTAACTCTAACCACAAACCGAACCTAGAGCTCTGATACCACTTGTGATACCCCCAACTCTGCCACTAGGTCAACTGCGGCTGAGTAGGATATTTGCGTGCCTCTTGGCACTAAACTATAAGTCTAAAAACGAGAGCATAAACCCTTGGGCAACACTTAGAAGTATGTATACAATATGCAGCGGAAAACTAAACAATCTGAACACTAAAAAGGAGCTCAAAATATAGGATTCAAGAAAATTTCTTATCTTATGGCAATTCCGATACAAAGATAGAAATACTTTACAAACGGATCGAGTGCAAGAGAGCAACACATAAAAATATGCCTTCTGGAGAGACTCGAACCAAAATTCCAGGCTTAAAACTTCAGTGCTTTATTGTATCTCTCATCGTCCTGAGTTAATCTGAGAAGAAACATGATATGGAAAAACGTGAGCGCGAACACTCAGTGAGTCCACATGTGTGTGCGCGCTGTGGTGATTTCTTTAAAATAATCCTAATGCAGTTTTACAAAACAGTTCATGCAATGTCATAAGAAAACATTTTCTTTGATTATTTTAACAAAACTGATGCTTGAACCTACATGAGGTTTTCGAGTGCAGCTGGAAAGTCTAAGCAAATCAAGGCACATCATCGCAGCTTCTACGCCTCAAATTTAAAACAACATGTAATGCAACGGTGGGGCTCCACGGACAAATTCCGGATTCCCAAAACGAGGTCATCAGAACTAAGTTCCGGTATCTCGTATTCAATACCAGCTAAAGACTATACGAGCGCTCGATTACAGACAACCGCACTCCTATATCACGGGTCAAAACAGGCTACAGACTCCCGGGGTACCTACCAGGTCTGCCCTGGGGCCAACCTCAGTTTCGTGCTCCTCATGACTCTCCACTAGACGACTGTCCCACCGCAGAGCATGGTGTGATGTCCACATAAATACCGGTTGGGCCACGTCCTCAAGGTATTACGCCCCTCTTCAAGTGGATCCACCCTCAGAGTAAAAAACCCGTCCATGTCATCGGAAGAGGCCCTAGTACGGGGGACTAGCCACGTACAATGCAATTCGCTAACGCATCCATTCACTTGATTTTCACCAAACTTTAACCCTGGTGGGAATGAGGTTTTCATATGTATTTACAAATCGAAAGGCCAATTGCCCGGCCATAATAACAGATTCAAGTCATAAACATTTCAGAGCACCAAAAATCCTCATCCGCCAGTTATCACATGCTTATGCAAATTTCACCATTATGCCAATGTCAGACCTATATTCATGCATTTGAAACATGTAACTTTTAAGGACCAAAGCATTCTCCAGCTTATCCAGATTTTACAAACATGCCATGTTCACTTTCATGCATGCCAAATCATATAACTTTTCAAAAATAAAGTATTTTCCAACTTATAAATATTTCTAGAAAAGCCATGTACGGACTAGTTATTTCTCAATATAATAATAATCTGTTTTAAAAAGACAACACCTCTACGGAGCACCGCCCCTATGCATTTCTGTTGAACATGTAACACATCGTGGAAAACATCCCAATTAAGAAAAATATGGCACGTTATACCGTTTCAAAAATAGTAGATATTTTATGATAAGTCTAGAAACCATATTTATATAGCTCGTAACTTTTGAAATAACATAATAAAACGGAGTTTGTAGACTCACCTGGATGTAGATCTGGTGCTAAGATCCTACAAAATAGTAATACAAAAATACTTAATATCTGGATACCGATCAAATAGTCCTATTCCCTAAATAATATCGAAATACTACGAAATGAACTTTAGGATGTATATATATACCTATATAATGATATATATACTTATAATAATTCTTTAAAAGATAAAAAATCCTATAGTCTTAAAAAATATACTCTCCCAAAAAACCATAATTAATTATATAATATATACCAAAAATCTATTTAAAATATGAAAATCTTAAAATAAATCAACCTAAACTATATATATGCTTATACTATATATTTATAAATATAATATAACTAACAAAATAAAATAAAAAGTTTAATAGTATAAAGTATAACTAGTATAAAGTATAACTAAAAAAATAACGTAAATATAAAATAACTAAAATAAATATAATATAAATATAATAGTCTATGCTTATGCTACCTATTTAAATAACATATACTAACCTTTCATGGCTGTCTCAAACTTGAGGAAAAAAAATAGCACTTCTAATGTATATATATATAGCGGCCGAGGAACTTGAGGGGAAAAAAAAAAAGAAAGCCCATGATATATATATAAATACAAGTATAATGGCGGTTAGGGGCTAAAAAGAAAGAAAAGAAACGGAAAATGGTGGTGACGGCTGTGCCGTTGAGGTGGCGACAATCCTTAATGGTTAAGTTTTTTTTTTTTTTTTTTGAAACCTTATATAAAAATATCAAGTATTTAAAATTTCAAAATATACATACTAGGTATTCTAAAAACATTCCCATTTAAAGACACTTATAAACCCCACTAATAAAAGCTCAACATAATAAAATTTTACTCTCATTTCTAAGTGTCTCCAAAATACCACTAAGTGTCGAAAAAACTATACTCCACTAGGTCAGGTCTCAAACCCCACTTTAATATCACCTGCAATTTTTAGAGTCATGCTAGGCGCTTACTATGTGGGGCGTTATAGAATGAGTCCATATGAGAGAATTGATCCCTGCAATTAAAGAGGAAATAGGTTAGTTTGTTGAAGAGGAAGTTGGAGCAAATTTGAAAATATATTTATTGAGCAATAAATGAAATCAACGTATAAAACAAACCTGATATTAAGCTCTTGTTGCATCCCCTCTGTTCGACCCACTATGAGTAGGCAACATACTTGTCAAATTTGCAAGAGTTTGGAATTAGCGAAAAGAAAATGTTATAATATGGGTTTGAGTAAAGTTGCATATAAGGGCTGAAATTAGTTGGGCTTTCTCAGAAAGAAAATATTGAGTAGGGTCTCACCTCAACTGCATGACCATGTCCACTGACTATTGAAGCATGGCTATGCTGAGTTGGGAGGGCTAATAATTGAGATTTAGGGCTTTTATATGGCATCTCCTTGCCTATATTTCCAAAAATTCCAACAGCAACTTTTTGCCTCTTGCACCTTCTTTTGTTATGTTCTTCTCCTCCATAATTACCACATTTATTCTTGTCCCAATTCTCTTTAATTTTTCGTAAACTCCATGTTGTACCAGCTTTTGTGGTTCCTTTCTTCTCATCACTCGTGGCCTGCCATGCATCTTGTTCGCTTCTGGAGGGACAAGTTCACTTTAAGGTGTGGATGGCCAAAGATCCTTGTCAAGTATAGGGTTCAAGACATTATTATATATCTTCATAAAGGTTGACCTCAAAACACTCATCCACAATTTTCTGGTGGAGTTCTAATGTACATCAAAGATGAAACAACATGTGCATATAGGATGCCAATTAAATCCCAATTTTTGCTACTACAAGTTCTGGACTGAAGATCTATAATCCTACTCACATTTCTACCATCTGAAACTTGAAATAACAATTTCCCATTCCAAATAGGTGTATAAACCCTTGCCTCTTCCTTAATTTTGTTCAATTTCTCTTGAATTGCTGGGCAAATATTTCCTGAATATTTAAGCATTGTAGTTCTCTGTTTCTGGATTCTCTCCATTAGATAACCTCTAACTTTTCAAGCATATGAAGAATGGGCAGACTTCTTTCCTCTATTATTTGTTCGACCCCATTGAAACACTCATTTAAATTATTTAGCAAGTGATCACATTTACAGTAACTCTTGAAATAAGCATTTGACGAGTGTTATGGATTCCTTGCTTTGCACCACAAATAAGCTTCCTCATCAACATTCATCATCCTTTCCATTGCCTTCAGAAAATCAGGCTCTTTTGTAGCTTTATCAGCCTCAAACAACCTTTTTAGTGCCAGTCCTTTATGTTTCAGCTAGCCTCAAATTATTGTACATATGCCTCACACAATGTCTATGTTCTGCATTAGGCATCAATTCTTCAATTTTGCATTGATTAACCCTTTCTATTTATCACTCATGAAACTGTAGCGAAAGTTATTTTCAATCCCCAAATCATTAATAAAATTCTCAATAAACCATTTCCAACTCCTGTGCATTTTCTCTCTCAACAACAGCATATGCAAAATGGTAGATTTGACCATTTGTATCAAACCGAATAGCTATGAGCAGTACACTAATTGGTCCTTTTATAAAACGTCTATCTAAGCCTATAAAATGCCTGCATCCCTCAAGAAAACCCTTTTTCAAAGGTCATAGTAAACCCTCTTAAGCATAGCTGAGTTAGGACCTAATGGAGTAACCTTAATAATATATGTTGTTCCAGGATTGGATATCCTAAGTTCTGCTCCATAACCCCATAGCACTTTGTACTACTCTTTTTCACATCCTAAAAACTTAGCATTTGAGTCCTTCCTAACCCTATACAACGTAGACCTAGATACCTCTAGCACATGCTCTCTTCTGTTGTATTGTTTGATAGATTTCACTGGCATATTTGAATTAGATCTGATTCATTATGCATATTTCTCCTTAGGCCACTTACTACTTACCAAAGGGATATTAAAAGTCCTGTGAAATTATGAGGCCTCAAGGTCTTAATTCTCAGTGTATGCTCATTCTTATGCTTAGAAGCAAGAAAACAAAAACCACATCCTTCAACACATTTTGTACTAAACCTAGTGGTATCATTCTTGTCGAACTTGATTACCCTACCTCCTTAATAGCAGACTCAATTATATCTCTCTTTACTTTAGTAGTAGAGTCAAACTTCATCCCCACCCTGAAAATAGGATTTGCTAAGTCTGTTTCTTGATTAAGTTCATCGTATTTGGGGGATTAGAACAATCTCCTTCTAATTTGACATTGTTTATTTTGATCATCCTTTTCATCAACAGATTCACTGTCACTGACTATCCCATCAGGTACACCCTCAATTACATCCTCAATCAAACGAACTCAGCAACCCCAACAATCTAAGATGAACCTGGACCACCAACTTCTATCGCTGCAGATGGCAAACTACTAGGTCTAGTGGGGTCTAGTATTTCACTTTCAGCTACATCAAGATAAATACTTGGAGTAGTTGGACCTTCAAATCATTCTGCCCTATTCAAATCATAAGTACTCACAACATTCACAATTCCATATACTATAGAATTATCTATGACATATATGGTAATCATATCCTGAACATCAATGAGGGCTACCTCGTTTTCATCTTCATAATCAGCATCTTCTTCTTCATTATCTGAATTCTTAGTGTCAAATATAGGACCAGCCTTAGGAGCTTTTGGAGTTGGATATTTTTGAGTGTAATGAACAAGTTTGTCATCTAAATGGTCAACATATATATATATATGTATATCTATAGCTCTATTTTATTAACCTATTTTTCTATGTCAACAATATCAACATCTATCGCCAATAATATCCATCCAACCCTTGGTATAAAATAGAAATAATTTCTAAGACCAGTACAACCCACATCCTTGGCCATCTCATTTAACTCTATTAGAGACATCAAGTCAGTCTCACAATAATCAAAGTGACTAACCTTCCCAATATAGTTCTTATACGAAATTCTGATAAACTTCCCAAAATAATGCATCCTTATAGTGTAACATGGACTCCCCTCCACTAATAATATAGGCATATTGAAAGGAAAATACATTTTTATCAAACATATCACAAATAAAAATTTATTTATACGACATATCAGTTCATATTTTTCCTCGTCTTTATCGCAACTAATAAAGCAAACCATTTAAACAAATTTTCAAACATAAAGAACAAGAAGATAAGAATCTAACAAACTCACTATTCCACAAAAAACAACAATAGTTAGATTCCAAAAGACAATAGCCTCTTACTAACACAACTAAGGAGGAGAACATTTCAGAAAGTTTTCAAACTTTTTCCATAAAGTAAAGGTAAGAATCCAAAAAGCTCATTGTTCCTAAAAAAAGATCTATTCAACAAGAAACTAGAAAATTGTTTGAAAGAAAGTTAACAAGCTCACTACTCCACAAAAACAACAGCTACTAGATTCCAAAAGAATATCACCTCTCACTAACACAACTAAAAAAGTAAAACATTTCAGAAGGTTTTCACAATTTTTCCATAAAGTTAAGGCAAGAATTCAAAAAGTTCATTCTTCCTCCAAAAAGATACTATTCAACAAAAAAAACAAGAAAATTGATTCCAAAAAGACTAACAAGCTCATTATTTCATAAAAAAAACAACAATACCTACATTCCAAAAGAACATCATCTCTCACGAACACAATTAATATAGAAGAATATTTCAGAAAATTTTCAAGCTTTTTCCATAAAGTAAAGAGAAGAATCTAATAGGCACATTATTTCAAAAAGGATCACTATTCCACAAAAAACCAGAAAATTGATTAAAAAGAGCTTCATCCCTCACATGTTTCAACTCATAAAATTTTTATAAAAAAATAGAAGATTCTGTCAAGCAGAAGATAAAAGAACATTTCTTTTGAAAATGACACTAATGGTTCATTAAAGAAATGGGATTCCCCAGTTGGACCACTGAAGCATTAAAATTTTTAATACATTCAATAATAGAGCATATATTGAGCCCCTTCACTTAGGACCAAAGAGATAGGCCAAAGTAGAACGTTCACTAATACTAATAAAGACTACAAAATCTCTCCCTAAAACATTAAAAAAAGAAGATAGACGGGATTTCAGGGTGAAAGTAGGGGGACGATCCACAAGGAATGAAAAGAGAGATGGGGTACAAGAACCTGGAATTGGTTCTTTGGCCGCTAACAAAGCAGATTTTCTTCCATGAGATAGATCTATCCTTTTTTGCTATCACTAGGAAGTGCAATAAGGCGCCTATCTTCTTTGATCGAAATGAAGATGCTGACTATTCTCACGAATAGAGAATAAAGGATATTGATATGAATTCTTCCTTTCCCCATGCTATAGGAAGCTTCTCAACTGATGCCTATTCCCTAGCGCCGGTATCGTTGGATGAACCGCAACTTCCATTTGCTATAAGCTCATCTTTCAAAGACCATGTCATTCTCTGCAAAACAATACTAAACTAATGTCAAAACAAAGCATAATGCTTCCATTATTGATGGATCGATCTCTCATTTTCTTTATAAAAATGTATTAAGAGTGTTTTGTTTTTTTAAAAAATTGTATTTGCGGTAATAATCAGTAAAACAGTCCCTTTTTTCCTTCTTTCTTAACTTTCTTGGAGTGGGGAAAAATTGAATACCCCTCTCTAAATTTTTAATACAGCAGGAAAAGAATGAAAAAACTACTATAGCCAATATCACAGTAATTAAAGAAATTAAACTGCATATATTAGGGCTTTTTCTTTGGATTAAATGGGTGTATCTTTAGAATAGTGGTACTTTGGTACATGTGGTTAATGGCTCAAGCATATAGTGTTATCAAAATCGTATATATTAATCAATGGAAATCAACAAAAATTATGTCTATTTTTTAAAAAAGTTTCGGTTCTTACCTCCTCCAGATTAGACCTTTAGAAAAGCCTTAGATGAAACCAAAAAGGTGAAACTTTTTCACCTACAAGGTCTCAAACCTCGGTTTCAGTGAGAAGAGAAATTGAAAGAAAATTTGAGGGGAATGATCTTACCTTGATCATCTTCCCGCCAAATGAAGGAAAATGACAAAAATATCCCTTTTCACACTCACAAATTACAGACAAGCTGAGTTTAGGTTGACTTCAACTAATTGACAGTCAAATTCTTAACGGGTGTTGGCTGAAGGATGAAATTGAGACAAATTGTGTAATTGTAATTCCAAGGGTTCTTTATAGACTTTGCAAATTCTAGGGATGAAATTGGAACAAATGTATATTTTCAAGGATAAAATTGAGATTTAACCTAAAAACTACAAAAGCTTTGGTTTTCAGAGAGATTTCGGAAGTATATGGTTTTTAGAAACAAGAAAGCTTAGGCTATAGATTTTGGAAGATACAAGAAAGCTTTATCTCAACTAAAATAGCCCTCTGCAATCGACGGCAATGTCGTGTGGGAAGAGATCGATATCACTGCTGCTCACCCACACTTGAACGGGCACCAAGACTTCACATAGATTTCAAAGAGGCAAAGGGAAAGAAAGATATAGAAGGTGAAGGGTTCTGTTCTTTTTTTTTATTTTGTTTTTGCTGAGTTTGAGGGCCTTCTCAGCCAAAAGAAAGAGGAAGAAGGAGGGGATTTCAGAGGGTTTTGTCCGTCAAAGTTTTCAGTATTTTATTATAAAAAAATACTCTAAACAAAAAATGGGACGTAATTTTTGAATTTAAAAAATTTTTAAAATATTATAATTTTCTCACAACTTTAAAATAAAGAGACAAATAGTCATAAAAATATTTAATAGAGAATATAAAGAAAAACATTTTTCTAAAACTCCCTTTTCTAATTTGTTAAAAAATTAATAGATCAAAACCCTATAATGCTCAAAAAAATTTACATTTTTTAGAAATACATACACATAAGTTTTCATTTCAACTCTTTGTATCTATAAATAATTTTTAAGGAACTTATTTTTGACAAAATATGTGTTAGACAGTAAAATATGACTAAAATAATCATACTCCTATGAACAAAGTTATTTTTACAAGTATAAATTTTATTTACGCACTTATTTTGATGATCATTACATGACTTGAACATAATTATTTTAATTAAATTTAATTACAAAACACATAATTTGTAAAAATTAAATGCTCAAAAATTGTTCATGGGTATATACAATTTTACTTTTTATCCCCATAAGTATTTAAATGTTGAATAATTCATATCTAATTATGAAAAAGTAACAGAATATTAAAAATTGTAAAACATTACTTTTTTTTCCTTTAAGAAAAACAGCTCATATGATACAATTTAATTTCAGTTAAGAAAATGCAACCAGGGGACCACTACAAAATTTATAACATTTAAAATCTTTTCACTTAATAAGACTTCATGAATGACAATTTAAATAAATATTTATATAAAGAGTTACATAAATCATTCACTTCTCTTTTTATAGCTTTATTTTATTTTATAAATTGCTATTCTTAATATTTAATTTACAAAACTTCAATAAACATAACAAAACTATTAATTTAAGTAAGATTATAATAAAATGTTATTATTTATTTATAAATAAAAATTAATATTAAATACAATTTAATTTTGATAAAATTTGTTTAAAATTAAATATTCCGTCTCTAAAAATCTCTACTTCGTCTCGAATTAATATGTTAGAGATGTCATAGAGAAGGATTTTGCTTCCTCTCTAATATTAGAGACAACGTAGAGACAAAAGGTATTGTTTCTCTACTATTAGAGACGACATAGAGACGCAAGGAGTTTTCTATCTAGTTTTAAAGATGCAATAGAGAGTAACTCGAGATGATTATAATTTCTAACTTATTTAAATATATTATGAAATTTTAATAATATTTTAGAGACCACGTGTTTTGTATCAAATGTGTTTCTAATATAGAGATGGAAGACATTCGCATCTATTTAAACTCAACTTAGAGACAATAACAGATAAAATCTATTTAAACTCAACTTAGAGACAATAACAGATAAAATTTCATGAATATTATTTCATTTCAGTTAACAAATGTAACTTAGGGTACAACTGATAAAATTTACAACACTTCAAATACTTTTGGCTAATAACACATTAAATACATACTTGTATAAATAGTCACATAAACTCTAATCTTACTATAGGATTATTCTACTTTTAATATACTATTCTTAATATTTAATTTATAAAGCTTTAGTAAACTTAATGGAACTATTAATTTAAGTAAGATCACAGTAAGATATTATTATTTCTTCATAAAATAAATAAAAACTAATATTAAGTACAATAATTTTGATCAAAATTATTTAAAACAAAATACTCCGATTCTAACAAATCTCTATTTTCGTCTCTAATTAATACTTTAGAGATGACATAGAGAAGGATAATGATTCCTCTCTAGTATTAGAGACGAAGTAGAGACGAAATGTATTTTCTCTATAATAATATAAAAAGAAGTAAAGACCAAAGGAGTTCTCTCTCTAATAGTTGAGACGACATAGAGACAAAGAAGTTTTCTCTCTAAAAAGTAGAGATGCAGTATAGACAGAAAGGGTTTTCTCTCTAATATTTGAGACAACATAGAGACGGGAAGAGTTTTCTCTCTAAATATTGATACAAAGTAGAGATGCAAGGAGTTTTCTCTTTACTATTTGAAATAACATAGAGACAAAAGAAGTCTTCTCTCTAGATAGTAGAGGCGAAAGGAGTTTTCTCTCAAATATTTGAGACGACATAGAGACGAAAGAAGTTTCTCTTCTAAATAGTAGAGAAAAAGTAGAGATGAAAGGAGTTTTCTCTCTAATATTTGAGACGATATAGAGACGAACTGAGTTTTCTCTCTAATAGTAGAAACAAAATATAGTAGAACTTCAGAAGATTATATTTTAAATTGTTTGAATATATTATAAAATTTTAATACTAATCTAGGGACCACGTGTTTTGTATCAAATGCGTCACTAATGTAGAGATGGAAGGAATCTGCATCTATTTCAATTCTACTTAGATTCAAATTTGACATTGATCTATTGCGTCTCCAAATATAGATGAAAATTATTGAACAAAACTCTCGAGGCGGAACGTATTGATCTCCATTCCGTCTCTAAAGTTAAACATGAATCATTACCTCTCTAATCCATCTCTAGATATGGAGATGGATGTTTAATAATATCTAATTTATCTTTGATTTTCGTCTTGAGCACGTGTAGAGACAAATCAAAGACGAAAAATTTCGAGACGGAATCATTGCGTCTCTAAATTATCTCTAACTTGTCAAAAAAAAAATGACTTTTGAATATTCCTCTCTATTGCATTTCTAATCCATCTCTATTTAGAGACAAATAAGTTCTATCTCTAGATTCTGTCACTATTAAGGTGCTCTCCCGTAGTGAAAAGACTTCTATTTCTCATATTGCTTTTATCTTTTCTGCACTTTCTCTTCACTTTAAATTTTCAGAGATGAGGTCTTCACATATACATAAAATATACATAAAGCCATACATGGGTTGTCTCACAAGGACTTTCTAGTCAAATGGCAAAAGAAACATGCCTCTCCATCTATAGCATTTAATTTTTTATCCATAAATGATATGTCAACTCACATATTCCATATATTAGCTTTGAGATGTTTATCCAAAAAGAGCAACACTAGGCAAATGGATATCACATTTGATATTCTTCACGTAGAATCTCTTTTGCACGTAGTAGGAGGGGACCACTCCTTTCATCACATGTGGACGCAACAAGAGAATCAATTCTTGTATTTCTTTGCATTAATGATGGAGTACCATCTTAGCTCTCTTATCTAACTCTCTTGTCTTGCTCTCCAAGAATTTCTACTCAAAAAATCAAATATCTTTAAATGTTCAAGAGTAGGACAATGACATCTAAGCAAAGTAGAAGGCACTTTATCAATAAGGAAACTTCTCTTATCTTTATTTTATTTTCCAACTTTGATTTACCCTTACCTTTTCAAGAGAATGCACTCAAATTTCGTTCCTTCAGTGAAACTCTTCCAAACTCGACTTTGCCAGTTTCTGCACATATCAGTAACTCAACCAATTAGCTCGGCCTGTTAATTGAACTCTTCTTCCACTCACAATAACTCTGTTGCTGTCCTTCAAGAAAAATACTTTATTAAATTAACTTGATTTATTACCCATCAAAATACGTAATACGTTTAATCCTTGAGTCAATATTACATTATACTCTGTTACTAAAATATTACTGGATTTCGAGAGGGAATTTTTTTTTTTTAAATTTCAGGTTTTGACAGCGACGGATCTAGCTATGCTATTGGGGAAAAAAAATTTGACTTGTTAATCAGTTTTGTGTAGAACATAAACTAGTCAATATATGAGAGAATAGGAAAAGTAAAGGGTCAAAGTGAAAGCATTCATAATTTGAGCCTCGAAATTTCCTCTAAATGCGGCTAGTTGAACTGTTGAAATTTGTGATATTCTGCACGCTTCAGTTACTTGTTGACTTGCATTGCAGGTAAACAGATGCAAGTTTGTTAATTGGATTCATAGAATTTATAACTGCAATGAACAAATCAAGTCAAGAAATTTAATCTACTTTAATACTGCATACCTTTAAATTGTTTGTAAAAGTGTAACTTCTATAAAGTGATTTTTTGGAAAATTTGGTCTATTTAGCGTCTAAAATTTATATCTTGATATGATATAGTATTCCTTTAAAAATTACGATAATTCAATAATATTTTTTTATCGTTAAATACTCATTTTCGTTAAAGAATCACACGTGCTGCATAGGTGTGATAATTGAAAGGATAAAACTTGTTAAAAAAAACACATGTCAGGCGCGATTTCAAGAAGGATGTAGCCTTTATTTCCTCCAAACTAAGCCTCATATGTATTTCGTTTGGAGGGAATAGTTTATAATATCTATTTTACTCTTCAAGTTACCTCATATGTGCAGCTCATGTGGTGTCTTTCTTTTACCGTAGTTAAATGTTTGACGGCAAAGAATCTTTTCAGATTTTCATGAATTATTTAGAGACTTTAGTAGAAGAAATAGCATTAAGAATCATATCATATCAATTCCTAATGTCTAAACTTTAAGAACTAAATTAACCATTTTTTCTTTTTGAAAAATTTATAAGTAACTTCGAAACAAAAAATTGATAGAAATTTGACTATTAACAAATTAATTACACTACCAGAAAAGAGAGAATTTTCGATTGCCCATTATTCACGATTTATCCACGACCAATTTATTATCATGAAATATAACTATTAACAAATCAATTAAACTACAAGTTGGACCTTTATTTTTTTGGTGATTGGCGGACTTTTCTCCTAATGAAGTATGACTGTTTAATTTTTCTTTTTTTCCTTAATTTTTTTATAAAACGCCAAACGAAAGAAATCACATTGTTCACTGAAACCATATCTTTTTTTAGTGAGGGAGATGTTATACAATCACTTAAACGTGCATATTTATAAATTACGTTGGAGATGTATTTTTAATAAAAAAATTAAATAAATAAATAAATAAGTTCGAGGTGTGAAATTGTACCAGCATAGTTTAATGAATGTTTAAACTTGTTTCAAAGAAAAGAGCCCACTATAACATTTTTAAAGCTTTTCCATAGATTTTTTTTTATGACTAGTAAGATTTTCTGTATTATTTTCTTAACATTCTTCGTATATATATATATATATATATTTTTCTTAATAAAATTTATTAAATAAAAAATAGATCAAAGAAGAAAATAAATCTTAAAAAAATATTAAAAAAATATTACAAAAAATGTTACAAACCATTTTAGTTCTAATTATTATTTTTTTTTCTGAGGGGAAGAGTTAGAGAAAGGGCAAGGGAGGAAGGTAATTTTATCCAACACTAATTTCAAAAGCTTCCCATAGCTCCATTTCATGATACCGTGCTCGAAATAGTTCCAAGTCTTATTTGGATTAAAAATTAGTGAAATTAATAAATTTTGTTTTAATTTTTTTATATATTTTAATATTAGATAAATTTAATTTTTTATTTTGAAATTTTTATAAATATAAACATAAAAATGATGTGTTTTATAAATATTTTTTGAAATTAGAGATGTTTTGTCATCAAAATTTACAATAACGACGGGCATAAAATGAAATAAAAAACTTAACTACTATTTATAAAAATGAATAGAACTATAATTTAAGACAAAAGGAAAAGAAAAGTTAGGTTACTTTCATACAACAGAGTGAGTATTTATTACTTCTTCGCCTCTAGGCTAAATTTTTTGTTCATTTCTTAGGTAAGATAATTTAGAAAAAAAATACATCTCATAAAAGATATATAAGTCATCTTAGATATCCACACACATTAATGATTTTGAAAGTAACGTAACTTTTGAATAATTTGAGTGAAAAACAATGAGATAAAGAGATCAATAATATTGAAAATTAAAAAAAATTCATTAAAATATGTAAATAAATATATTTTAATCATTCTTATATCTTCTAAAAAGACTTAATTTCTATTTAGAGATGTTGGAGATATCACATTTGTATGTGATTCTCTTAGATTATCTTGGATTTTATAAGAGATTATTTGGTTAGAATCCTATATTGATTATAACTTGGATACTTTATATTATGCTATTATTATAGCAGTATTCTTTATTATTGATTAGGATACTTTGTAGCCTATAAATAGTAGATCATAATGAATAAGAAAATCAATTGAAGCATTCAATATTATTCTTCTCTACGCCCTAAATTTCTTTACATGGTATCAGAGCCAATTGTCTGAAATTTCTCAAAATGAGTAACGACAATATTGGCAATGTTGATAATGATATGGTGGAAGAAAGCCATGTTCACAAAATAAAGAAAGATGCTTATTATGTGGCATCCAATGATGGACCTAGATTGATCCTAACAACAGTCCAGTTGAAAGAAACAGAAACAGATAATAATTATGCAAAATGGGCAACAGCCATGCGCATGGCCTTGAGATCGAAGAAGAA
Organism: Catharanthus roseus; assembly: GCA_028651295.1. NCBI lineage: Eukaryota > Viridiplantae > Streptophyta > Magnoliopsida > Gentianales > Apocynaceae > Catharanthus > Catharanthus roseus. The sequence goes on along the minus strand of JAPQWS010000033.1, from coordinate 3,582,276 downwards.
ATTGGGATTCATTGATGGAATAATTCCAATACCTGAAGGTGATCCAGAAAAAGAAGAAGAATGGTAGGAGATCAATAATCTTGTAAACTCTTGGATTCTCAATACTATCGAACCCTCTCTCCGATCCACCATATATCATTCAGAGAGAGCTGATGAATTATGGATAGACTTGAAGGAACGATTTCTAGTTGGCACCGGCCCACGAATATATGAATTAAAAGCAGCATTGGCAAATTGTAAGCAAGGCGGTGATTCAGTACACGTGTATTTTTCACGTCTAAAAAAGGTATGGGACGAACTAAAAAACTATACTCAACTTTCGCCCAGCACAGACACAGATCTGTTGAATTTTATTATAAAAGAAAGAGAAAATGAGAAGGTTTTCCAATTTTTAATGGGATTAAATAGTGCAATTTATGACACTGTTCGTTCCCATATAATCCAACAAAAACCTATACCCAAATTACGTACCGTTCTTGCTCAAATCTGTAAAGAAGAACAGCACAAAAATTCGACACGAAAAGAAGATTATTCTGGAGATGGTGCCGGAGTTGCCGCCGGCGGAGTTGCCGCCGCCGCCAGAACCGAAAAAAATTCCAGAAATTTTTTTTCATCTTTCTGCTCCCACTGCAGATGCGCCGGCCACGATGTCACCGGATGCTTCCAGCTTGTTGGCTATCCGGATTGGTGGCCTCGGAATCCTTCCAAACCCACTGGCCGCGGCTTCTCACCGGCGACTCACGTTTCTTGGCGCGGAGGCAGATCCGGGACTGGGCGAGGCGACAGACAGCCACCGGCGATGGCCAGACCACGCGATGGAGGAAGAACGTCCGAAGCGAGGGCCTATTCTGCAACAACTGCGGCGGCAGCACCTCTCTGCGTTCACCGGTGCGCTGGAGAAGAAGAGGACAGCGGGCCGATCTACAGTACCGGGTCGGGCTTCGGGCCGAGCTCCAGCAGAAACGGGCCGGGCAGTGCCGGGCTAGGCCCGGCCCCTTACCAGCTTTGACTGTTGACCAGTGGTCAACCCTGTTGACTGCCCTCCAAACCTCAAATAATATGCAATCTGAAAAGCTATCTGGTATGAAAAATTTTTGGATTTTAGATTCAGGGTGTTCTAACCATATGACTGGTAGGAAATTTTTTTTACAAAATTTACATCCTATCTGTCCGCATATTATTGGATTACCTAACGGTGCCAAAACATTTGCTGTGCACGAAGGCATGGTCTCTTTAAGTCCTACATTACAACTCCACAGAGTGTTGCTAATTCCTGAACTGACCTGCAATTTAATTTCTTTGTCTCAATTGGCAAGAGATTTGCAATGCTTTATCACACTCTCGACAAATTTTGTGTTATACAGGACCGTATCTCGATGAGGCCGATTGGAGTGGGTGAGTAGAGGAATGGGATCTTCTTCTACAAACTATGGAATTGAAGGAATTATACACCTTTTCTAGCACAGTCCTTGATTCAAGCACACTGTGGCATATACGGTTGGGACATCCTTCGGATTATGTAGTCAATCATTTTTTGGGTAATTCTAAAGACTCTACAACTAGAACATCACCTTGTAATATTTGACTACGTGCCAAACAAACTCGTGATTGTTTTCCTCTTAGAATCAATAAAGCATCTACAATTTTTGACCATATAAATCCAAATCCACTATAGGTGCTTCATATTTCTTACTATCTTAGATGATTATTCTAGGGTTATTTGGATATATTTACTGTCAGAGAAAAGTGAGGTTGCCTCTATTCTTCAAGATTACCTTACCATGATCAAAACCCAATTTCACAAAACTGTCAAGACAATCCGTAGCGATAATGGGACAGAATTTGCACCCCTAAAGTCGTATCTTACTACCCATGGCATAATCCACCAAACTACTATTGCTGGCACACCACAACAAAATGGAAGAGTTGAACGCAAGCATCGCCATATCTTAAATGTAGCTCGGGCATTACGATTTCAAGCAAATTTACCTATAAAATTTTAGGGAGAATGCATTTTGACGGCTGGCTATCTCATTAATCGAACTCCCTCAAAATTGTTACAAGGTAAGACTCCTTATGAATTGCTATACGATGAGAAACCATCCTACTCTCATATCAAAACTTTTGGGTGCTTAGCTTATGTACATAACCACGATATCCCAAAAGATAAATTTCGAGTCCGCAGCAAACCCTGTGTCTTCCTTGGCTACCCTCTACATAAGAAAGGATGGAGATTTTATGACCTGCAAACAGAAAAATTCTTTGTGTCCCGAGATGTGATTTTTGATGAAACAAAGTTTCCATTCCATGACAAATCAGGTACTTCCATTTCTACAGACTTCACACAATCTTACAATTTTGGGGAACAAGTTCTGGGCTCCAAGCAACAAAGTATACAAAAGAGGGGGAGTTTAGCACATAACACACCTAGCCCAGATCAAATAAATCCTTCCCACAGCCCACCTGCAAACTCAGATCCACCAACCCCTTCTCGCAGCCCACTAACCCACGGCCCATCTCCACTGTCACACCCTGATCCACACCCACAACCCCGCAGCCCAGTTCAGCAAAGCCCACCACCAACCTCTCCAGCCGCCCCTCTCCAAACTAGTCCAAATAGAAATCCACATCCGCCTTCTTGCGACGAATCAACTTATAGTCCAAATGAGATACTCCTGCCAGCTTGCCGCAAGACAATCCGCCAATTAATGCCCAAGACGAAGCACTCGAATTAAACATATTCCGACTCGGCTCCACGATTATGATTGCAATACCATATGGAAGCCCTCTATATCCCATTCCTCCTCTGCTCTCTCACCCTCTTTGGATCTCTCAGGTACGTTCCTTTATCCTATTACAAAATTTGTGGACTATAGTAAATTCTCTAATACACACAGGCAATTTTTAGCCTCTGTAGCAACAGAATCCGAGCCTACCACTTATTCCGAGGCAGTCTCTAATCCTCTTTGGCGCACTGCCATGTGTCAAGAGATTGATGCTCTTGAACAAAATGGTACATGGACTTTAACCTCCTTGCCTCCTGGAAAACGTGCACTGGGGAGTAAATGGGTCTACCGGATAAAGTACAAAGCCGATGGCACCATCGAGCGATATAAAGCCCGCTTGGTAATTTTGAAAAATACACAAATGGCAGGTATTGATTTCACAGACACCTTTGCTCCCGTTGCTAAAATGGTCACCGTTCGTAGTCTCCTTTCCGTTGCCACTGCTCGCAACTGGCCTATCCATCAAATGGATGTTCACAACGCTTTTTTGCATGGAGATTTACAAGAAGAAGTATATATGCAACCACCTCCAGGATTTCGTATCTGTTACAAAGGACAAGTCTGTCGTTTAAAGAAGTCTTTATATGGTCTTCGCCAAGCTCCTCGATGTTGGTTTTCCATACTCACCACCGCTCTCCGTAAGTATGGTTTTTCTCAGTCTTATGCAGATTACTCTCTTTTCACATATTCTCGAGGGAATATTTATCTATGTGTTCTTATTTATGTGGATGATTTACTCATTACTGGAAATTCCCTATCCACACTTGAAAAATTCAAAGCTTCATTACACAAGTGCTTTCACATGAAAGATTTGGGGTCGCTCAAATATTTTTTGGGCATAGAAATTGCGCGAAACTCCACGGGATTATTTTTATCCCAACGAAAATACACATTGGAAATTCTCTCTGAAATGGGTTTATTAGGTGCCAAGCCGGCATCTACTCCTGTGGAACCTAATCATCAGCTGGCAAAAGCATCTGGATCATTGTTTGACAACCCAGATCGCTACCGAAGACTCATAGGCAAGCTAATATATCTCACACTTACTCGGCCCGAACTTGCATATGATGTACATACACTTGCTCAATTTATGCATGCCCCTCGTCATGCTCATTAGGATGCTGCTATCCGAATTGTACGTTATCTGAAAGGGAGTCCTGGAAGTGGCATTTTTCTTTCCTCTAACTCTCCTCTTTCGTTAACTACATATTGTGACTCCGATTGGGCCACCTGCCCGATAACTCGCCGCTCTCTCACTGGTTATTTTATCTCTCTTGGTGGGTCCCCTATTTCTTGGAAGACAAAGAAACAACATATTGTTTCTCGTTCTTCTGCCGAAGCTTAATATCGCTCTATGGCTATGACTTTATGTGAACTTAAATGGTTATCTATTCTTCTGCGCGATCTTCATGTCCCTGTCACTCGCCCCATTCCATTGCATTGTGATAACCAGGCTACTCTTCATATCGCTGAAAATCCTGTTTTCCATGAACGCACTAAACACATTGAAATAGATTGTCATTTTGTTCGTGATGCTTTTCAAGACGGTTTTATCTATCCTGCCTATATTCGAAGTGAAGAGCAACCTGCTGATATTCTTACTAAAGCACTTTATCCGACACATTTTCATCGATTAGCTTCCAAGTTGGGCATTTCTGACCTTCATGCTCCAACTTGAGGGGGAGTGTTAGACATATATTTAAAATAGGATTACTATTAATCATAAACTGTGTATAGTTGTGTTTCCTAGTTGTATTTAGCTAGGACTTCTACTTCTAATGTGTTTCCTAGTTGTATTTAGCTAGGACTTCTACTTCTAATCTGCTTTGGATTTGTCGCTTGGACAAATCTATAAATTGTACACTATTCTCACATTAATGAGACAGAAAACATAAGATTGTTTTCCCCACTGGAAACTTTCATGGTATCAGAGCCGGAGCCAGGTTTGAAAAAGAAGAAGAAAAAGAAAAAAAAAAAATCTTTCACATCTATGACTTTATTCTCTTTTCATTCAGTTTGAACAATTCTTTTCGTTTGACAAGTTTTTTTTAGGTTTTTAATATTTCTTTTAATTTGCTTCAATAAAAATTAGGAGATTATTTTTTTTAAATCATATTTAAGGTAGGTAGCTTCATTGACAAATATTTGAAGCGCGTAGATTTAGAAATTGAAATTAAACATTGATGGTTGCTTTGTCGAAAAAAATTTCTAAAGCGACATCAAAAGAATTTTCGATGATGGATTACAGAAACCACTTTACAAGAGATAATATCTTTATTTTGAAACCGATTTTGGACATAATTATCATTGTTCCTAAAGAAAATTGCTTTGTGACTGAGGCTGAGATAATCACAATAATTAACTTTTTATTTTTTGAAGATTAAATAAAAAGGCGTAAGTCTAAAATGATCAACTTTGGGATCCTGGTCAAAATAGTCTATTGAATACTACGCCTTGATACTAGAGAGCTGGGACACCCAAAATTGATTTTAAGGTTGGTTTCCAGCCTTTTGCAACATTTCTTTAGGATCACATCCACGCTTGTTCTCTAGGTAGCTTCTCAGATCCTCCCCCTTGGCCGGCGCTCTTCTATCCGTGTCTTTTGTTTCTCTCTTTTTTATTCTACCTGCTGATTTTTTTCTTTTTGTTTTTTTTTTAATTTAACCTCGTGTCCAAAAATTTCTCAACTTTTTCAAAAGAAATTTATGGGATACAAGACCATTTGCACCACAAGACTCAAGATAAGAAATGAAGACAAGGTAGGTAGAGATGTTTAAGAAAGAGATACTTTATCAACAGGCTTGCTCCTTGGTTATCTACCTATTCATTTTTAAATATTTAGTAATTACACTATCACACATTTCAATTACATTGTATAAAATTTTACTCAATATTAATACTTAACAATAATGTCATAGATATAGAAAATGAATCAACATTATATTTTGACTTTTCTATTTATATGATAAAATAGAAAAATGATTGCAAACATATTTCGATTGCAAAATGATTTTAAATAGAAAGTGCCTCAATTCTATTTTATCTTAGTGTATCAAATGGAACACAAAATGTTGTAAAACGAATTTTGCGATGAAATTTTGGGAATGAGAAATTCTGTGAGGAATTAACTTTGTTTGGATTGAGTTTTTTTTTTTTCCAAAACTTAATGAAATTTTTAGTTTTAAAACTCATTCCTCTTTCAAAAAATAATTGCAATTTTTAAGAAATTCAAGAAAAAATCTTCACAATCAAATTCTATACAAAATTGCAACGAAATCCTGATAGTTACTGTAGTCACTAAAAAGCCCATTGTTTTTGCAGTGGTTGTTAATTAGTGGCAAAAGTAATTGTCGCATTATATGGTACAAGTATTGGCTAAATAAATTATTTTTTTAAGGGATATGAGGCCAAAACTTACTATTTCGGTTTCAAATTACTCATACTATTTCATATTATTCACATTAATATATGACACAAGTATTAATAAAATAATTAGATTATCTTAATTTGAAAATTAAATAGACTGAATTATTTTTTATTGAGAATATGAGTTTATTTAAATTATTTCTAAACATTTATTGTATTATATCATCTCCATAATACTAAATAAGCGTATATATGTATAAAATTTTCATTTAATGTTTCATTAATTTTGTTAAAGTGACCGATATTTTGAAACAGAAAAAGTATATTCATGTGACAGTTATTATGACACGCAGAGAGTATAAGACAATATTGTCATATTTCAAATTTTATATTATGTACAAAGAAATTTCTCTTTGTGAATAGTTTTAGTACCTCTATTTAATTAATAGATTACTACTTAACAATTTACACATTTCACTCTAAGCTAATACTCATAGGAGAGAGAGTGGATACATCATTGAGGGGATAAAGTTTTGAAGTATGAAGTTTATTGAAATTAAAGTATAGATCAACTAGAATCATAATACGGTGGATCAAGAAGGCTATTTATGTAAATTTGCTTTCAGAGCATGATACTCTCTTCCATATGCATCATTAAGTTGTAATTTCCAAAGCTTTTGAGAATAATGGTAAGACTAGATAGGATCTCAAATTTCAAATATTAATTTTTTACCCATGTCTCGTCTTACAATCATTTTTACAATCATTTTTTTTCTGTAAATTTAATGCAAAAATATGAAAACCAAACTCTCTAAGAGCATACTTTTTATTCCCTAGTTATTTACATAATCGTTGTAGTACGAGAACTACCATGGTATCTGGATTACGACTCTCTAGGGAAAGTAACATCAGCAAGTGTTACTGCTATTAGGGGAAAAAACATTAGCACAGTGGCTATTAGGGCCAATGATTACTTTAATTTTTAAAAACTTTTCAAAATTTTTTTATTTTCAATCTGAATTTAACTTTGTATGAAAAAGCTTTTAAATTTGGTAAAAACTTTTTTAAATTTAAAGAAACATCTTTTATATTTATATTTATATTTATATTATATTTAATATGTTAATCACTATTACATTATACATATTTCAACAACAATTATTGTGGTCAGATCATCAAATACATCCTCTAGTACACTCTCTAGTACAAATACTTTATGATAGCTTTATTAATATAAATCCTATAAAATAAAAAATAAATCTTAAACTCTAAAAAATAAACTCTAAGGAAAAGTTACTATGAAAGGAAATGTACTAGAGAGTGCATTAGAGATTATATTAGAGGATCTGAGTGTAATTATTGTTGCTAAATTACATTCCACACAAAATATATATTTACAATAATTAATTACAGTTATTACTTAAGGTAATTGACTTCAATTATTGTATTAGATTTTAATTTAGAAAAAGTTCAATTTTTCTTTTCATTTTGTTTGTGTAAGATAAATTGTGTTGGAAATAATTAATGGAATTGAAGTGGTATAAATGAGAAATTAATTTCTCAAGGTTGGCATTTTTTTAAAAAAGAGAGATTTGAATATGAGTGAGAGAGACAAAAAAGGGGAAACACTTTGTTTGTAGAAGTGCTCTTTAAAGTATAAATTGCTAAGGCATGTCCTTGCCCCATGTGCGGGCGCCCAGGAAGGTTGCAAATCACAGACTTGGAAAATCTGGCTTATGTGTGGGCGCGACCTGCGGACACGCATGCCGGATCTAGTCAGGCCTACGTTTTGCCAATTTTGAATTTAAATTATGTTTAAATTTTGTAACCACTGTTTAACAGTGGTCTAAACTATATAACCACTGTTTTAATAGGCTGATGTTGTAATATTCTAAAATTCAAAATTCTGGAAAACTGTCACATTTATAATGAAATTATAAAGGCTCTGTAACATTCTTTTAAATGCTTTTTAATGCATTTTTAAATGAAATTAAAAGGTTTGTAACAACCTTTTTAATTTCATTTTAGTGTTGGAATTTCAGTTACATTTCTTGACCACAAGGTGTTCTTGGTAGCTTATAAATGCTAGATAATCCAACAATTTTGACACACCAAGAATTTTTTCTCTCCCAAAATTATTATTTTTTCTTTTGCATTTTTCTCTTCCAGCATAGTTTTCATGGTGTTAAACTGGTTTCTCTGGTTCAAAGTTGGATGGTGAAATTGCTTATGTGCAAAGTAAATTTCACGTTCCTGTTTTTATCTTGGGAAACAGAAGTTCAACAAAATCTCTAACACTATACCGTAAGGGGACGAATCTATTTTAAGAAAATTAAAGTAATTCAAGACTTGGGTTCAATTTCTATTTCCTTTATTTGTATTATTGTTCATATTTTCAAGTTTATAATTTGATACTATTCTAACATTATTATCTTATAATCCTTTGATTTTGTATAATCAACTATTCTAACAGCATGGTGTTACAATACTTTGATATCGAGTAAACAATTGTTCTAACTGTATTGTGCAACAATCTTAAAACAGATTATAGAAATTTTATTATATTCCTTTTTGTGTTCATAAAACAAGGAACAAATGGATGCTATAGTAAACTTTGAGCTTTGACAGAGTTGGATCTAAGGAATTTAGGCATTTTGTTTATTTGTATTATACGGTGTATATTTTGTCAAAAAGGCAGAAGATAGCAGGTGATGCAAATACCAGTGGAAGGGTTGTTACTTTTGAAGAACTCTTGGCGGTAATCTTCCATTCCATAGACGTACATGACCAGGTAGCATTACGCCCTTCTTTACTTGATTCTTATTTAGTTTGTTGATTCTCTAATGGAAAGAAACAGGCAACCTGATGCCATGATGGAGGCTTCAATATCAACATCAGAACTTCTTGCTTTGGTTACTAATGTTAGAGTCCTAAAAAGTATAGCTACTACTTTGATGGATGAGGAAGCCTATGACCTACCTTGTCAAGGATGTTGCTTCATTGAAAAGGAAAAGAAACCAGAAGATAGAAGCTGGTAGGGATGAACTTTTCAAGAAGCAATGTGTCTCAAAAGTTGGTACTTCGACCAGCATAGCAGACAGAAAGGGAAAAGTACCTGGTAAGGCCAAACAGCTTTGCATTTTCTCTGCAGAGAGCCACACGAGCAGGTAGGATGTCTCGAAAAAGGACAGGCATTGAACGTGATTAGTTTCGTAGGGATAGTTCCTCTCGAGGTGTTGGATGATGACGAGTGATGGATGGCAGAGACGGGCATGATTACAGTTATTATGAAAGTGCCTTTGGCAGCATAAACCCATGACCTATTTCTCATTCAGTAATTTCATTGTAATAGTTGCAATGTTTCAGTTTATTTTGTGCCTATGTTGGTAGAAATATACTATGTCATTTGTAAATGCATTATTGTACTTTGCTTATTACTTGTTTGAGTCTTCTTTGTAACATTATAGATTAGGTCATCTTTATTATGGTTCCTATATCGATTAATTAATTTGAACCATATTCCAAGTGCTTAATTTAAAGCATAAGTGAAAAGTTTGCATCAAAGTACAATTGACAAGAATATCTTTTCATAAATTTGAAAGGAGTACAAAACTACTTCAATTTATTCATAATGATGTTTGTGATTTGATATATGTTCAAACACAAGAAAGTAATAAATGTTTATTCATATTGTTTTGTGTAATAAATATTGTATTTACTTTGTGTATTTGGTAAAAGTGAATGAGTTTTTTAATAAAACTGGAGTTGAGAATCAACTTGGCAAAAAAAAGATGGTGAGTATGGGACGCCAATTGATGACTTCTATGCACAACGTGGAATTGTCCATGAAGTGACTGCACCATATTCTTCTCAATATAATAGAGTTTCTGAATGTAAAAATTATACTTTGAAAGAAATGATGAATGCTATTTTGATAAGTTTTGGACTAGCATTGAACATGTGGGTTGAAATTATCTTGTCAAGTAATTACATTTTAAATAAGGTATCCCGCCAAAAACTAGATAAAACTCCATATAAAATATGGAATGGTAAGAGACCATCCTATTAACACTTGCGAGTTTGGGGATGTCTTGTAAATGTGATAATACCAACACCAAAGGCAATAAAGATAGGTCCTAGAATGGTGTACTGTATCTATATAGGCTATGCACATAATAGTACTTCATATCGTTATCTTGTGAATGATCATAAATTTCAGATATACACAAGAATACTGCTATGGAATCAAGAAATGCATCTTTCTTTGAAAATGTATTTCCTTGCAAGTCTAGTGATGGATCTAGTTTGTTAAAATGAACTAATATCGAAATTCAAAATCCTGCTGTAGTTTAAGAAGTTGAACCAAGATATAGCAAAAGAGCAAGCGTAGAAGAATCATTTGATGATTGTTTAGTAACTTACTTGCCAGAGAAAAAACTGCTAATATATGTTGAAACTTTAAGTTCTTCAGAAGGACTTTTATGGAAAGAATCCATAAAAAGTAAATTTAACTCTATTTTGGAGAATCATACTTTGGAATCTGTAGATCTCCCACTTGGATTTAAACCTTTTGGATACAAATAGATTTTGAAAAGGAAAATGAAACCCGATGGTCCATTAATAAGTACACAACCAGGCTTGTAATCAAAGGATATAGGCAAAAAGAAGGCCTAAATTATTTTGATATTTATTCTCCTGTGGCAAGAATAAATTCTACAAGGATGATACATACTATCACAGCTTTGAAAAATTTTGATATACATCAAATGGATGTTAAAACAAATTTCATTAATATGGATTTATATGGAGCAACCTGAGGGTTTTAGAGCTCTAGGTATTGAAAAGAAAGTCTGTAAACTAGTGAAATCATTATATGGTTTGAACAAGCACTTAAGAAGTGGCATAAGAAGTTTGACCAAGTAATAATTTCTTGTGGACATAAAATTAATGAGAGTGTCTATATCACAGAGACAGGAAATAAATACATTATTTTACGTCTATATATAGATGATATACTAATTGTTGGTAGTAATGACAAAGTTGTCAAATCTACTAAGAACATGCGGAATTCAAAATTTGACGTGAAAAATATGGGACTTTCTGATGTATTTTTAGGTATTGAAATCATAAAAACAACAGGTGGTCTAGTCTTAAGTCAGACTCATTATGTAGACAAAATTCTTGAAAATTTTAACCAAAATAATTCTGGAATTGCAAGAATACCATTAGATAATAGTCTCCCTTTTTCCAAAAATTGTGGAGAAGGGTATATCTCAAGTAGAATACTCAAAGATTATTAGAAGATTAGTATATCTAATGAGCTATGCTAGATCAGATATTGCTTATGTAGTAAGTGAATTGAGTGGATATACAAGTAATCCAACTATAGAGTATTGAACTCCGATTGTTAGCGTGTTAAGATATCTTCGGTACACGCGTAGTTGTACTATACCACATATCCAGTTGTGCTATAAGGCTACACAGATGCTAACTGGATATTTGATATAAAGGATTTAAAATCCACGAATAGATATGTGTTTATATTAGCTAGAGCTGTTGTATCATGAAAATTCTCAAAACAAATTGTAATTGCCAGATCCAAGATGTAATCTGAATTTATCGCTTTAGATAAATGTGGAGAAGAGGCTAAATGGCTACCCATTTCTTTTAGGATATTCCAAAGCGGGAGAAACCTGTGCCGGCTATATGTATTCTTTGCAATAGCCAATTAGTTATTGGTACAGCATAGAGTTCCATGTATAATGGTAAGTCTAGACATATCCATCGTACATACAATACAATTAGCTAACTACTCTCATTAGGAAGTATCTTAGTAGACTATATGAAGTCAAAAGATAATATTGTGGATCCGGGTTAAATAGAGAGGCAGTCGACAAATTGACAAAATGAATGGGATTAAAGCCTATTAAGTGTAAAAGTTCTATGAAGGAACGTCCAACCTAGTTGACTAGAGATCCCAAGATATAGGTTCACAAGGACAACCTACTTGTAAAACTTAGTCTAGTCACTGTGGGGGTAACCTCAACTCATTCTTGTCATGGAACAGTGATGTAACGGTTAAGGCTAGCATTATATTACTTTAACGATTATTAAAGTAATTATTATTACTTTGATTTGAAGAAATTACTTATGTAAGAGAGAAGTGGGGCCGCTTCAAATGAGAATTGTTCAGGCTCAATTCTTTAGAAAGTCTTGCAGAACCAGGACCTGTTCATGGCCAAAATGATCAAAATCATGATACTAGAATAAATGGAATGATTCCTGTGTAAAATATGTGGATTCTTTACACAATAAAGCAAATCAGTTCAAGGACATATCGTCTATTGAACAGCTATTAAAACAAATATATGTTACAAAGGGGAAGTTCAAATGGTAACACCCACTTTCCTTATGCGGGAGTTAATAGATTAACAAAAAAAATCGATTCAAAATAATATTTCATTCATGTAGGGGATTCTTGGAAATAATTAATCTAATCGAAGTGGTATAATGAGAAATTAGTTTCTCAAGTTTGACATTTTAAGGAGTGATTTGAATCCCCCATGGGAGAGGCTTAAAAATGGGAAACACTTTAATTGTAGAAGTGCTTCTTAATGGGTAAATTGCTAAGATAAATGCTTGCCTTGCGTGCGCGCTCAGGGGTGCAAATCATAGACCTAAAAAGTCTTCCTTGTGTGTGGGTACGACCTGCTGACATGAATGCCGAACTAGAGATGGGAGCTTAGTCAAACCCATGTTTTGCCTATTTTAAATTTAAACTAGGTTTAAATTTATAATCATTGTTTTAATAGGCTGATGTTGTCACCAAGGTTTAAACTGTGTAATCACGGTTTTAATAGGCACAAGAAAAACTTCTTTAAGTCTTTCAAAATATAGTGCTAAAAGTGCAACTTATTGAAAATCGTAAAAATTCGATTTCATAGACGAAATACAAGATTATTTGTAAACCATAAGATTGTTTTACGATAGAAATTGCTCAAAATAATACGTTCTTTAAAGTAAAGGAAGTTATTTTATAAATTTTACAAATTATTAAGGCCTTTCAACATATAGTACTCGAAGTACAAAGTATAGAAAATAGTATAAATTTGATTTCATTGATGAAATACAAGTTATTTTGTGAATCATATAGTCATATTACGATGGTAAATGACTTAAAGTAATAAGTTCTTTAAAAAAAGAAAAAGTGAGTTATTTCATCAATTTAAAAATTATTAAGGTCTTTCTAAATATAGTGTTAGAAGTGTAATTTATAGGAAATAGTAGAAATTCAATTTGATAGACTAAATACAAGTTTTTTTGTGAATGATATGACTATATTATGGTAGTAGATGACTTTAAATTATACATTCTTAAAAAAAAGGAAGTTATTTTTATCAATTTTATAAATAAGGTCTTTCAAAATACAATGCTAGAAATGCAAATTATAAAAAAATAGTAGAAATTCGTTTTGATTGACGTAATACAAGTTTATTTGTGAGTCGTACGATCATATTACGATAGGAACTTACTTAATGTAATACGTTCTTTAAAATAAAGGAAGTTATTTTTTCAATTTTACAAATTATTAGGGTCTTTTAAAATATAGTACTAGAAGTGTAATTTACAAAAAAATAATAGAAATTTGAATTCATAGGCGAAATATAACTTCTTTTGTGAATCATATCATCATATTATGATTAGGAAATGACTAAAAATAATAAGTTCTTTAAAAAAAGAAGTTATAATATCAAATTTACAAATTATTTAAGTCTTTCAAAATATAGTGCTATAATTGCATTTTATAGAAAAAATAGTAGAAATTCGATTTCATAAACGAAATATAAGATTTTTTTTAATCATATGACCATATCATGATATAAATTGCTTAAAATAATTCGTCCTTTAAAAGAAATAAAGTTATTTTATCAATTTTACAAAATTATTAAGGCCTTTAAAAATATTGTACTAGAAGTGCAGTTTATAAAAAATAGTAGAAATTTTATTCAATACATGAAATACAAGTTATTTTGTGAATCATATCATGATATATCGATAGGAAATGACTTAAAATATTATATTCTTTGAAAAAAAGGGAAGTTATTTTATCAATTTTACAAATTACTCAAGTCTTTCAATTACATAGACTAAATACCATTTTTTTTGAATTATATGATCCTATTATGATAAGAAATTAATTAAAATAATATGTTATTTATAGAAAAGTAAGTTATTTTATCAATTTTACAAATTATTAAGATCTGTCAAAATATAGTGTTAAAAGTGTAATTTATAGAAAACACTAGAAATTGGATTTATAGATGAACTACAAATTATTTAATGAATATTATAATCATAATATGTTTGGAACTGACTTAAAATATTAGGTACTTGAAAAAAGAGGAAGTTATTTTATCAATTTTACAATTATTAAGGTCTTTCATAATATAGAGCTAGAAGTGCAAATTATAGAAAATAGTAGAAATTTGATTTCACAGACAAAATAGAAGTTTTTATTGTGAATCATACGCTCATATTACAATATAAAATTCTTGAAATAATACATTCTTTAAAATAATACATTTTATCAATTTTACAGATTATTAAAGTCTTTGAAAATATAGTACTTGAAGTGCAATTTGTAGAAAATCGTAGAAATTTAATTTCACAGACGAAAGACAAGTTATTTTGTGAATCATATGATCATATTATGATAGGAAAAAAACTTAAGATAACAAGATTTTAAGAAAAGGAATATCAATTTAACAAATTTCATGAGTATTACAAAATAAATGCTAGAAGTGCAAGTTATAGAGAATAGTAGAAATTTGATTCAATGAACGAAATACAACATTTTTTGTGAATTATATGATCATGTTATGATATAAATTTCTTAAAATAACGCATTCTTTAGAATACATGAAATTATTTTATCAATTTTAAACAATACTAAGGTCTTGCAAAATATAGTACTAGAACTACAATTTATAGAAAATAATAGAAATTTAATTTCAAAGACGAAATACAATTTATTTTGTGAATCATATCATAATATTATGATAGGTACTGACTTAAATTAATAAGTTCTTTGAAAAAAGGAAGTTATTTTTTCAATTTTACAAATTATTAATGTCTTTAAAAAAATAGTACTAGAAGTACAATTTATAAAAAATAGTAGAAATTCAACTACATAGACAGAATACAAGTTTTTTTTGGGTGAATCATATGATTATACTACGATATTAAATAACTTAAATAATACAATCTTTAAAAAAAGAAGTTATTTTATCAAATTTTCAAATTATTAAAGTTTTTCAAAATATAGTGCTAGAAGTGAAATTTAAAGAAAATAGTTGAAATTCGACTTCATAGATTTTATACAAGTTTATTTTTTAATCATATTATTCTAGGAAATGATTTAAAATTATACTTTTTTGAAGAAAAAAAGAGATTTATTTTTATCAAGCTTACAAATTATTGATGTCTTTCAAAATATTATGCTGGAAATGCAATTCATAGAAAATAGTAAACATTCGATTTCATAGATGTAATAAAAGATTTTTTATGAATTATATGATTATATCAAGATATTAAATGACTTCAAAATAATATTTTCTTTAAAAAAAAAGGAAGTTATTTTCAAGTTTACAAATTATTGAGGTCTTTCAAAATATATTACCAGAGATGCAATTTATAAAAAATAGTATTTCATAGATGTAATGAAAGTTTTTCTGAATCATATGATCATATTAGAATAGGAAATAACTTGAAATAATATGTTCTTTAGAGAAACGGAAGCTATTCTATCAATGTTAAAAATTACTAAGTCTTTCAAATGTACCGTTTTAAGTGCAATTTATAGAAAATAGTAGAAATTCAACTTCATTGACAGAACAAAGGTTTTTTTGAGAATTATATGATCGTAATACGATAAGAAATTACTTTTAATGATATGACCTTTATAAAAAAAAAGTTATTTTATCAATTTTACAAATTAATTAAGTTTTGTCAAAAAATAATATTAAAAGTGCAATCTATAAAAAATACAACAAATTTTAATTTCATAGACGAAATACAAAATATTTTATGAATAATATATTAATATTACGATAGGAGCTGACTTAGTATTGCGTTTTAAAAAAGAAAAGAGGAGATCTTTTTATCCAAAAAGAGGACTTTAAAAATATAGTGCTAGAAGTGCAATTTATAAAATATAGTGGAGATTTGATTTCAAATACAAGTCATTTACGAATCATATGATTATATTACAAAAGGAAATGACTTAAAAAAAATATTCTTTAAAAAAAGAAAGTTATTTTATCAATTTTATCATTTGTTAATATGTTTGGAAATATAGTGGTAAAAGTGCAATTTATTGAAAATAGTAAAAATTCGATACCATCAACCAAATACAAGGTATTTTGTGACTCATATGATCATATTACCATGGCAAACAACTTAAAATAATAAGTTTCTTTTAGAAAAGAAAGTTATTTTATCAATTTTATAAATTATTAAGGTCTTTAAAAATATAGTGATAAAAGCACGATTTATAGAAAATAGTAGAAATTCGTTTCCACTGACGAAATACAAGGTTTTTTGTGAGTCATACATAACGATAGCAAATTACTTAAAATAATACTTTCTTTCCAAAAAGAAAGTTATTTTATCGATTTTAAAAAATTATTACAATATTTCAATTTCAAATTATAGTGATAGAAGTGAAATTTATAGGAAATAGTAGAAATTCATTTTCAATGACAAAATACAATTTTATTTGTGAGTCATATGATCATATTCCGATACAAAATTACTTAAAATATTACGTTCTTTAAAAAAGGAAGTTTTTTTATCAATTTTACAAATTATTTAGGTCTTTTAAAATATAACAGTAGAAGTGTAATTTATAGAAATTAATAGAAATTTGAATTCGTAGACGAAATATGAGTTATTTTTTGAATCATATGGTCATACTAACTTAGGAAATGACGTAAAATAATATGTGTTTTTCCTAACTAAAGGAAGTTATCTTTATCAATTTTACAAATTATTAAGGTCTTTCAAAATATAGTGCTAGAGGTGTTATTTATAGGAAATAGTAGAAATTCGATTTTATAGACAAAATAAAAGTTTTTTTGTGAGTCATATGATCATATTATGATAGGAAATCACTTAAAATAATTCTTTCTTAAAAAAAAGAAAGTCATTTTATCAATTGTAAGAATTATTAAGGGTTTTTCACAAGATAATGCTAGAATTGCAATATATAGAAAATAGTAGAAATTCAATTCGATAGATCGAATACAAGTTTCTATGAATCATATGACCATATTACGATAGTAAATGACTTTAAATTATACGTTCTTTAAAAAGAGGAAGTTATTTTATCAATTTTTTAAATTATGAAGATCTTTCAAAATATAGTGCTAGAAATGCAATTTATAGAAAGTAGTTGAAATTTGATTTCATAGACGAAGTACAAGTTCTTTTTGTTTTGTGACTCATATGATCATATTAGCGTAAGAAATGAATTAAAACAATACGCTTCTTTAATAAAAGGAAGTTAGTTTATCAATATTACAAATTATTAAGGTCCTTCAAAATATACTAGTAGAAGCGCAATTTATAGAAATAGTAGACATTCGTTTTCATCGACGAAATACAAGTTCTGTTATGAGCCATATATAACGATAGGAAATTACTAAATAATAACTTCTTTCGAAAAAGAAAGTTATTTTGTCAATTTTATAAATTATTAAGGTCCTTCGGAACATAGTGATGAGGCACAATTTATAGAAAATAGTAGAAGTTCATTTTCAGTGATCGAAATACAACATTTTATGTGAGTCATATATAAAGACAGAAATTACTTAAAAAAATAATACTTTCTTTCAAAAAAAGGAAGTTATTTATCAATTTTAAAAGTTATTAACGTCTTTCAAATTATAGTGACGAAGTTAAATTTATAGAAAATAGTAGAAATTCATTTTCATAATAGAAAATAGTAGAAATACAAGTTTATTTGTGAGTCTTATGATCATATTACGATAGGAAATTACCTAAAATAATAATTTCTTTAAAAAAGAGTTATTTTTATCAATTTAATAAATTATTTAGGCCTTTTAAAAATATAATACTAAGACCGCCATTTATGGAAAATAATAGGAAATTTAAATTCATCGACTGAAATAAAAGTGATTTTTTTGAATCATATGATCATTAACTTAGAAAATCACCTAAAATAATACAATTTTTTTTAACTAAAGGAAGTTATTTTATCAATTTTACAAATTACTCAAGTTTTTCAATTACATAGACTAAGTACCATTTTTTTTCGAATTATATGATCCTATTATGATAAGAAATTAATTAAAATAATACGTTATTTATAGAAAAGTAAGTTATTTTATCAATTTTACAAATTATTAAGATCTCGTCAAAATATAGTGTTAAAAGTGTAATTTATAGAAAACACTAGAAATTGGATTTATAGATGAACTACAAATTATTTAATGAATATTATAATCATAATATGTTTGGAACTCGACTTAAAATATTAGGTACTTGAAAAAAAGAGGAAGTTATTTTATCAATTTTACAATTATTAAGGTCTTTCATAATATAGAGCTAGAAGTGCAAATTATAGAAAATAGTAGAAATTTGATTTCACAGACAAAATAGAAGTTTTTATTGTGAATCATACGCTCATATTACAATATAAAATTCTTGAAATAATACATTCTTTAAAATAATACATTTTATCAATTTTCTGATTATTAAAGTCTTTGAAAATATAGTACTTGAAGTGCAATTTGTAGAAAATCGTAGAAATTTAATTTCACGAGACGAAAGACAAGTTATTTTGTGAATCATATGATCATATTATGATAGGAAAAAAAACTTAAGATAACAAGATTTTTTAAGAAAAGGAATATCAATTTAACAAATTTCATGAGTATTACAAAATAAATGCTAGAAGTGCAAGTTATAGAGAATAGTAGAAATTCGATTCAATGAACGAAATACAACATTTTTTGTGAATTATATGATCATGTTATGATATAAATTTCTTAAAATAACGCATTCTTTAGAATACATGAAATTATTTTATCAATTTTAAACAATACTAAGGTCTTGCAAAATATAGTACTAGAACTACAATTTATAGAAAATAATAGAAATTTAATTTCAAAGACGAAATACAATTTATTTTGTGAATCATATCATAATATTATGATAGGTACTGACTTAAATTAATAAGTTCTTTGAAAAAAGGAAGTTATTTTTTCAATTTTACAAATTATTAATGTCTTTAAAAAAATAGTACTAGAAGTACAATTTATAAAAAATAGTAGAAATTCAACTACATAGACAGAATACAAGTTTTTTTTGGGTGAATCATATGATTATACTACGATATTAAATAACTTAAATAATACAATCTTTAAAAAAAAGAAGTTATTTTATCAAATTTTCAAATTATTAAAGTTTTTCAAAATATAGTGCTAGAAGTGAAATTTAAAGAAAATAGTTGAAATTCGACTTCATAGATTTTATACAAGTTTATTTTTTAATCATATTATTCTAGGAAATGATTTAAAATTATACTTTTTTGAAGAAAAAAAGAGATTTATTTTTATCAAGCTTACAAATTATTGATGTCTTTCAAAATATTATGCTGGAAATGCAATTCATAGAAAATAGTAAACATTCGATTTCATAGATGTAATAAAAGATTTTTTATGAATTATATGATTATATCAAGATATTAAATGACTTCAAAATAATATGTTCTTTAAGGAAGTTATTTTCAAGTTTACAAATTATTGAGGTCTTTCAAAATATATTACCAGAGATGCAATTTATAAAAAATAGTATTTCATAGATGTAATGAAAGTTTTTCTGAATCATATGATCATATTAGAATAGGAAATAACTTGAAATAATATGTTCTTTAGAGAAAAGGAAGCTATTCTATCAATGTTAAAAATTACTAAGTCTTTCAAATGTACCGTTTTAAGTGCAATTTATAGAAAATAGTAGAAATTCAATTTCATCGACAGAACAAAGGTTTTTTTGAGAATTATATGATCCTAATACGATAAGAAATTACTTTTAATGATATGACCTTTATAAAAAAAAGTTATTTTATCAATTTTACAAATTAATTAAGTTTTGTCAAAAAATAATATTAAAAGTGCAATCTATAAAAAATACAACAAATTTTAATTTCATAGACGAAATACAAAATATTTTATGAATAATATATTAATATTACGATAGGAGCTGACTTAGTATTGCGTTTTAAAAAAGAAAAGAGGAGATCTTTTTATCCAAAAAGAGGACTTTAAAAATATAGTGCTAGAAGTGCAATTTATAAAATATAGTGGAGATTTGATTTCAAATACAAGTCATTTACGAATCATATGATTATATTACAAAAGGAAATGACTTAAAAAAAATATTCTTTAAAAAAAGAAAGTTATTTTATCAATTTTATCATTTGTTAATATGTTTGGAAATATAGTGGTAAAAGTGCAATTTATTGAAAATAGTAAAAATTCGATACCATCAACCAAATACAAGGTATTTTGTGACTCATATGATCATATTACCATGGCAAACAACTTAAAATAATAAGTTTCTTATAGAAAAGAAAGTTATTTTATCAATTTTATAAATTATTAAGGTCTTTAAAAATATAGTGATAAAAGCACGATTTATAGAAAATAGTAGAAATTCGTTTCCACTGACGAAATACAAGGTTTTTTGTGAGTCATACATAACGATAGCAAATTACTTAAAATAATACTTTCTTTCCAAAAAGAAAGTTATTTTATCAGTTTTAAAAATTATTACAATATTTCAATTTCAAATTATAGTGATAGAAGTGAAATTTATAGGAAATAGTAGAAATTCATTTTCAATGACAAAATACAATTTTATTTGTGAGTCATATGATCATATTCCGATACAAAATTACTTAAAATATTACGTTCTTTAAAAAAGGAAGTTTTTTTATCAATTTTACAAATTATTTAGGTCTTTTAAAATATAACAGTAGAAGTGTAATTTATAGAAATTAATAGAAATTTGAATTCGTAGACGAAATATGAGTTATTTTTTGAATCATATGGTCATACTAACTTAGGAAATGACGTAAAATAATATGTGTTTTTCCTAACTAAAGGAAGTTATCTTTATCAATTTTACAAATTATTAAGGTCTTTCAAAATATAGTGCTAGAGGTGTTATTTATAGGAAATAGTAGAAATTCGATTTTATAGACAAAATAAAAGTTTTTTTGTGAGTCATATGATCATATTATGATAGGAAATCACTTAAAATAATTCATTCTTAAAAAAAAGAAAGTCATTTTATCAATTGTAAGAATTATTAAGGGTTTTTTCACAAGATAATGCTAGAATTGCAATATATAGAAAATAGTAGAAATTCAATTCGATAGACTGAATACAAGTTTCTATGAATCATATGACCATATTACGATAGTAAATGACTTTAAATTATACGTTCTTTAAAAAGAGGAAGTTATTTTATCAATTTTTTAAATTATGAAGATCTTTCAAAATATAGTGCTAGAAATGCAATTTATAGAAAGTAGTTGAAATTTGATTTCATAGACGAAGTACAAGTTCTTTTTGTTTTGTGACTCATATGATCATATTAGCGTAAGAAATGAATTAAAACAATACGCTTCTTTAATAAAAGGAAGTTAGTTTATCAATATTACAAATTATTAAGGTCCTTCAAAATATACTAGTAGAAGCGCAATTTATAGAAATAGTAGACATTCGTTTTCATCGACGAAATACAAGTTCTGTTATGAGCCATATATAACGATAGGAAATTACTAAATAATAACTTCTTTCGAAAAAGAAAGTTATTTTGTCAATTTTATAAATTATTAAGGTCCTTCGGAACATAGTGATGAGGCACAATTTATAGAAAATAGTAGAAGTTCATTTTCAGTGACGAAATACAACATTTTATGTGAGTCATATATAAAGACAGGAAATTACTTAAAAAAATAATACTTTCTTTCAAAAAAGGAAGTTATTTATCAATTTTAAAAGTTATTAACGTCTTTCAAATTATAGTGACAGAAGTTAAATTTATAGAAAATAGTAGAAATTCATTTTCATAATAGAAAATAGTAGAAATACAAGTTTATTTGTGAGTCTTATGATCATATTACGATAGGAAATTACCTAAAATAATAATTTCTTTAAAAAGAGTTATTTTTATCAATTTAATAAATTATTTAGGCCTTTTAAAAATATAATACTAAGACCGACATTTATGGAAAATAATAGGAAATTTAAATTCATCGACGAAATAAAAGTGATTTTTTGAATCATATGATCATTAACTTAGAAAATCACCTAAAATAATACAATTTTTTTAACTAAAGGAAGTTATTTTATCAATTTTACAAATTACTCAAGTTTTTCAATTACATAGACTAAGTACCATTTTTTTCGGAATTATATGATCCTATTATGATAAGAAATTAATTAAAATAATACGTTATTTATAGAAAAGTAAGTTATTTTATCAATTTTACAAATTATTAAGATCTGTCAAAATATAGTGTTAAAAGTGTAATTTATAGAAAACACTAGAAATTGGATTTATAGATGAACTACAAATTATTTAATGAATATTATAATCATAATATGTTTGGAACTGACTTAAAATATTAGGTACTTGAAAAAAGAGGAAGTTATTTTATCAATTTTACAATTATTAAGGTCTTTCATAATATAGAGCTAGAAGTGCAAATTATAGAAAATAGTAGAAATTTGATTTCACAGACAAAATAGAAGTTTTTATTGTGAATCATACGCTCATATTACAATATAAAATTCTTGAAATAATACATTCTTTAAAATAATACATTTTATCAATTTTACAGATTATTAAAGTCTTTGAAAATATAGTACTTGAAGTGCAATTTGTAGAAAATCGTAGAAATTTAATTTCACAGACGAAAGACAAGTTATTTTGTGAATCATATGATCATATTATGATAGGAAAAAAACTTAAGATAACAAGATTTTTAAGAAAAGGAATATCAATTTAACAAATTTCATGAGTATTACAAAATAAATGCTAGAAGTGCAAGTTATAGAGAATAGTAGAAATTCGATTCAATGAACGAAATACAACATTTTTTTGTGAATTATATGATCATGTTATGATATAAATTTCTTAAAATAACGCATTCTTTAGAATACATGAAATTATTTTATCAATTTTAAACAATACTAAGGTCTTGCAAAATATAGTACTAGAACTACAATTTATAGAAAATAATAGAAATTTAATTTCAAAGACGAAATACAATTTATTTTGTGAATCATATCATAATATTATGATAGGTACTGACTTAAATTAATAAGTTCTTTGAAAAAAGGAAGTTATTTTTTCAATTTTACAAATTATTAATGTCTTTAAAAAAATAGTACTAGAAGTACAATTTATAAAAAATAGTAGAAATTCAACTACATAGACAGAATACAAGTTTTTTTTGGGTGAATCATATGATTATACTACGATATTAAATAACTTAAATAATACAATCTTTAAAAAAAAGAAGTTATTTTATCAAATTTTCAAATTATTAAAGTTTTTCAAAATATAGTGCTAGAAGTGAAATTTAAAGAAAATAGTTGAAATTCGACTTCATAGATTTTATACAAGTTTATTTTTTTAATCATATTATTCTAGGAAATGATTTAAAATTATACTTTTTTGAAGAAAAAAAAGAGATTTATTTTTATCAAGCTTACAAATTATTGATGTCTTTCAAAATATTATCTTTGGAAATGCAATTCATAGAAAATAGTAAACATTCGATTTCATAGATGTAATAAAAGATTTTTTTATGAATTATATGATTATATCAAGATATTAAATGACTTCAAAATAATATGTTCTTTAAAGGGAAGTTATTTTCAAGTTTACAAATTATTGAGGTCTTTCAAAATATATTACCGGAGATGCAATTTATAAAAAAATAGTATTTCATAGATGTAATGAAAGTTTTTTACGAATCATATGATCATATTAGAATAGGAAATAACTTGAAATAATATGTTCTTTAGAGAAAAGGAAGCTATTCTATCAATGTTAAAAAATTACTAAGTCTTTCAAATGTACCGTTTTAAGTGCAATTTATAGAAAATAGTAGAAATTCAACTTCATTGACAGAACAAAGGTTTTTTTGAGAATTATATGATCGTAATACGATAAGAAATTACTTTTAATGATATGACCTTTATAAAAAAAAAGTTATTTTATCAATTTTACAAATTAATTAAGTTTTGTCAAAAAATAATATTAAAAGTGCAATCTATAAAAAATACAACAAATTTTAATTTCATAGACGAAATACAAAATATTTTATGAATAATATATTAATATTACGATAGGAGCTGACTTAGTATTGCGTTTTAAAAAAAGAAAAGAGGAGATCTTTTTTATCCAAAAAGAGGACTTTAAAAAATATAGTGCTAGAAGTGCAATTTATAAAATATAGTGGAGATTTGATTTCAAATACAAGTCATTTACGAATCATATGATTATATTACAAAAGGAAATGACTTAAAAAAAATATTCTTTAAAAAAAGAAAGTTATTTTATCAATTTTATCATTTGTTAATATGTTTGGAAATATAGTGGTAAAAGTGCAATTTATTGAAAATAGTAAAAATTCGATACCATCAACCAAATACAAGGTATTTTGTGACTCATATGATCATATTACCATGGCAAACAACTTAAAATAATAAGTTTCTTTATAGAAAAGAAAGTTATTTTATCAATTTTATAAATTATTAAGGTCTTTAAAAAATATAGTGATAAAAGCACGATTTATAGAAAATAGTAGAAATTCGTTTCCACCGACGAAATACAAGGTTTTTTGTGAGTCATACATAACGATAGCAAATTACTTAAAATAATACTTTCTTTCCAAAAAGAAAGTTATTTTATCGATTTTAAAAAATTATTACAATATTTCAATTTCAAATTATAGTGATAGAAGTGAAATTTATAGGAAATAGTAGAAATTCATTTTCAATGACAAAATACAATTTTATTTGTGAGTCATATGATCATATTCCGATACAAAATTACTTAAAATATTACGTTCTTTAAAAAAAGGAAGTTTTTTTTATCAATTTTACAAATTATTTAGGTCTTTTAAAATATAACGAGTAGAAGTGTAATTTATAGAAATTAATAGAAATTTGAATTCGTAGACGAAATATGAGTTATTTTTTGAATCATATGGTCATACTAACTTAGGAAATGACGTAAAATAATATGTGTTTTTCCTAACTAAAGGAAGTTATCTTTATCAATTTTACAAATTATTAAGGTCTTTCAAAATATAGTGCTAGAGGTGTTATTTATAGGAAATAGTAGAAATTCGATTTTATAGACAAAATAAAAGTTTTTTTTGTGAGTCATATGATCATATTATGATAGGAAATCACTTAAAATAATTCTTTCTTAAAAAAAAGAAAGTCATTTTATCAATTGTAAGAATTATTAAGGGTTTTTCACAAGATAATGCTAGAATTGCAATATATAGAAAATAGTAGAAATTCAATTCGATAGACTGAATACAAGTTTCTATGAATCATATGACCATATTACGATAGTAAATGACTTTAAATTATACGTTCTTTAAAAAGAGGAAGTTATTTTATCAATTTTTTAAATTATGAAGATCTTTCAAAATATAGTGCTAGAAATGCAATTTATAGAAAGTAGTTGAAATTTGATTTCATAGACGAAGTACAAGTTCTTTTTGTTTTGTGACTCATATGATCATATTAGCGTAAGAAATGAATTAAAACAATACGCTTCTTTAATAAAAGGAAGTTAGTTTATCAATATTACAAATTATTAAGGTCCTTCAAAATATACTAGTAGAAGCGCAATTTATAGAAATAGTAGACATTCGTTTTCATCGACGAAATACAAGTTCTATTATGAGCCATATATAACGATAGGAAATTACTAAATAATAACTTCTTTCGAAAAAGAAAGTTATTTTGTCAATTTTATAAATTATTAAGGTCCTTCGGAACATAGTGATGAGGCACAATTTATAGAAAATAGTAGAAGTTCATTTTCAGTGACGAAATACAACATTTTATGTGAGTCATATATAAAGACAGGAAATTACTTAAAAAAATAATACTTTCTTTCAAAAAAGGAAGTTATTTATCAATTTTAAAAGTTATTAACGTCTTTCAAATTATAGTGACAGAAGTTAAATTTATAGAAAATAGTAGAAATTCATTTTCATAATAGAAAATAGTAGAAATACAAGTTTATTTGTGAGTCTTATGATCATATTACGATAGGAAATTACCTAAAATAATAATTTCTTTAAAAAGAGTTATTTTTATCAATTTAATAAATTATATAGGCCTTTTAAAATATAATACTAAGACCGACATTTATGGAAAATAATAGGAAATTTAAATTCATCGACGAAATAAAAGTGATTTTTTGAATCATATGATCATTAACTTAGAAAATCACCTAAAATAATACAATTTTTTTAACTAAAGGAAGTTATTTTATCAATTTTACAAATTACTCAAGTTTTTCAATTACATAGACTAAGTACCATTTTTTTCGGAATTATATGATCCTATTATGATAAGAAATTAATTAAAATAATACGTTATTTATAGAAAAGTAAGTTATTTTATCAATTTTACAAATTATTAAGATCTGTCAAAATATAGTGTTAAAAGTGTAATTTATAGAAAACACTAGAAATTGGATTTATAGATGAACTACAAATTATTTAATGAATATTATAATCATAATATGTTTGGAACCCGACTTAAAATATTAGGTACTTGAAAAAAGAGGAAGTTATTTTATCAATTTTACAATTATTAAGGTCTTTCATAATATAGAGCTAGAAGTGCAAATTATAGAAAATAGTAGAAATTTGATTTCACAGACAAAATAGAAGTTTTTATTGTGAATCATACGCTCATATTACAATATAAAATTCTTGAAATAATACATTCTTTAAAATAATACATTTTATCAATTTTACAGATTATTAAAGTCTTTGAAAATATAGTACTTGAAGTGCAATTTGTAGAAAATCGTAGAAATTTAATTTCACAGACGAAAGACAAGTTATTTTGTGAATCATATGATCATATTATGATAGGAAAAAAACTTAAGATAACAAGATTTTTAAGAAAAGGAATATCAATTTAACAAATTTCATGAGTATTACAAAATAAATGCTAGAAGTGCAAGTTATAGAGAATAGTAGAAATTCGATTCAATGAACGAAATACAACATTTTTTGTGAATTATATGATCATGTTATGATATAAATTTCTTAAAATAACGCATTCTTTAGAATACATGAAATTATTTTATCAATTTTAAACAATACTAAGGTCTTGCAAAATATAGTACTAGAACTACAATTTATAGAAAATAATAGAAATTTAATTTCAAAGACGAAATACAATTTATTTTGTGAATCATATCATAATATTATGATAGGTACTGACTTAAATTAATAAGTTCTTTGAAAAAAGGAAGTTATTTTTCCAATTTTACAAATTATTAATGTCTTTAAAAAAATAGTACTAGAAGTACAATTTATAAAAAATAGTAGAAATTCAACTACATAGACAGAATACAAGTTTTTTTTGGGTGAATCATATGATTATACTACGATATTAAATAACTTAAATAATACAATCTTTAAAAAAAGAAGTTATTTTATCAAATTTTCAAATTATTAAAGTTTTTCAAAATATAGTGCTAGAAGTGAAATTTAAAGAAAATAGTTGAAATTCGACTTCATAGATTTTATACAAGTTTATTTTTTAATCATATTATTCTAGGAAATGATTTAAAATTATACTTTTTTGAAGAAAAAAAGAGATTTATTTTTATCAAGCTTACAAATTATTGATGTCTTTCAAAATATTATGCTGGAAATGCAATTCATAGAAAATAGTAAACATTCGATTTCATAGATGTAATAAAAGATTTTTTATGAATTATATGATTATATCAAGATATTAAATGACTTCAAAATAATATGTTCTTTAAAAAAAAAAAAAAAAGGAAGTTATTTTCAAGTTTACAAATTATTGAGGTCTTTCAAAATATATTACCAGAGATGCAATTTATAAAAAATAGTATTTCATAGATGTAATGAAAGTTTTTCTGAATCATATGATCATATTAGAATAGGAAATAACTTGAAATAATATGTTCTTTAGAGAAAAGGAAGCTATTCTATCAATGTTAAAAATTACTAAGTCTTTCAAATGTACCGTTTTAAGTGCAATTTATAGAAAATAGTAGAAATTCAATTTCATCGACAGAACAAAGGTTTTTTTGAGAATTATATGATCCTAATACGATAAGAAATTACTTTTAATGATATGACCTTTATAAAAAAAAGTTATTTTATCAATTTTACAAATTAATTAAGTTTTGTCAAAAAATAATATTAAAAGTGCAATCTATAAAAAATACAACAAATTTTAATTTCATAGACGAAATACAAAATATTTTATGAATAATATATTAATATTACGATAGGAGCTGACTTAGTATTGCGTTTTAAAAAAGAAAAGAGGAGATCTTTTTATCCAAAAAGAGGACTTTAAAAAATATAGTGCTAGAAGTGCAATTTATAAAATATAGTGGAGATTTGATTTCAAATACAAGTCATTTACGAATCATATGATTATATTACAAAAGGAAATGACTTAAAAAAAATATTCTTTAAAAAAAGAAAGTTATTTTATCAATTTTATCATTTGTTAATATGTTTGGAAATATAGTGGTAAAAGTGCAATTTATTGAAAATAGTAAAAATTCGATACCATCAACCAAATACAAGGTATTTTGTGACTCATATGATCATATTACCATGGCAAACAACTTAAAATAATAAGTTTCTTTATAGAAAAGAAAGTTATTTTATCAATTTTATAAATTATTAAGGTCTTTAAAAAATATAGTGATAAAAGCACGATTTATAGAAAATAGTAGAAATTCGTTTCCACCGACGAAATACAAGGTTTTTTGTGAGTCATACATAACGATAGCAAATTACTTAAAATAATACTTTCTTTCCAAAAAGAAAGTTATTTTATCAGTTTTAAAAATTATTACAATATTTCAATTTCAAATTATAGTGATAGAAGTGAAATTTATAGGAAATAGTAGAAATTCATTTTCAATGACAAAATACAATTTTATTTGTGAGTCATATGATCATATTCCGATACAAAATTACTTAAAATATTACGTTCTTTAAAAAAAGGAAGTTTTTTTTATCAATTTTACAAATTATTTAGGTCTTTTAAAATATAACGAGTAGAAGTGTAATTTATAGAAATTAATAGAAATTTGAATTCGTAGACGAAATATGAGTTATTTTTTTGAATCATATGGTCATACTAACTTAGGAAATGACGTAAAATAATATGTGTTTTTCCTAACTAAAGGAAGTTATCTTTATCAATTTTACAAATTATTAAGGTCTTTCAAAATATAGTGCTAGAGGTGTTATTTATAGGAAATAGTAGAAATTCGATTTTATAGACAAAATAAAAGTTTTTTTGTGAGTCATATGATCATATTATGATAGGAAATCACTTAAAATAATTCTTTCTTAAAAAAAAAGAAAGTCATTTTATCAATTGTAAGAATTATTAAGGGTTTTTCACAAGATAATGCTAGAATTGCAATATATAGAAAATAGTAGAAATTCAATTCGATAGACTGAATACAAGTTTCTATGAATCATATGACCATATTACGATAGTAAATGACTTTAAATTATACGTTCTTTAAAAAGAGGAAGTTATTTTATCAATTTTTTAAATTATGAAGATCTTTCAAAATATAGTGCTAGAAATGCAATTTATAGAAAGTAGTTGAAATTTGATTTCATAGACGAAGTACAAGTTCTTTTTGTTTTGTGACTCATATGATCATATTAGCGTAAGAAATGAATTAAAACAATACGCTTCTTTAATAAAAGGAAGTTAGTTTATCAATATTACAAATTATTAAGGTCCTTCAAAATATACTAGTAGAAGCGCAATTTATAGAAATAGTAGACATTCGTTTTCATCGACGAAATACAAGTTCTGTTATGAGCCATATATAACGATAGGAAATTACTAAATAATAACTTCTTTCGAAAAAGAAAGTTATTTTGTCAATTTT
Organism: Catharanthus roseus; assembly: GCA_028651295.1. Classification (NCBI taxonomy): domain Eukaryota; kingdom Viridiplantae; phylum Streptophyta; class Magnoliopsida; order Gentianales; family Apocynaceae; genus Catharanthus; species Catharanthus roseus. Next base: position 3,551,845 of record JAPQWS010000033.1, on the reverse strand, counting down.
ATAAATTATTAAGGTCCTTCGGAACATAGTGATGAGGCACAATTTATAGAAAATAGTAGAAGTTCATTTTCAGTGACGAAATACAACATTTTATGTGAGTCATATATAAAGACAGGAAATTACTTAAAAAAATAATACTTTCTTTCAAAAAAGGAAGTTATTTATCAATTTTAAAAGTTATTAACGTCTTTCAAATTATAGTGACAGAAGTTAAATTTATAGAAAATAGTAGAAATTCATTTTCATAATAGAAAATAGTAGAAATACAAGTTTATTTGTGAGTCTTATGATCATATTACGATAGGAAATTACCTAAAATAATAATTTCTTTAAAAAGAGTTATTTTTATCAATTTAATAAATTATATAGGCCTTTTAAAAATATAATACTAAGACCGACATTTATGGAAAATAATAGGAAATTTAAATTCATCGACGAAATAAAAGTGATTTTTTGAATCATATGATCATTAACTTAGAAAATCACCTAAAATAATACAATTTTTTTAACTAAAGGAAGTTATTTTATCAATTTTACAAATTACTCAAGTTTTTCAATTACATAGACTAAGTACCATTTTTTTCGGAATTATATGATCCTATTATGATAAGAAATTAATTAAAATAATACGTTATTTATAGAAAAGTAAGTTATTTTATCAATTTTACAAATTATTAAGATCTCGTCAAAATATAGTGTTAAAAGTGTAATTTATAGAAAACACTAGAAATTGGATTTATAGATGAACTACAAATTATTTAATGAATATTATAATCATAATATGTTTGGAACTCGACTTAAAATATTAGGTACTTGAAAAAAGAGGAAGTTATTTTATCAATTTTACAATTATTAAGGTCTTTCATAATATAGAGCTAGAAGTGCAAATTATAGAAAATAGTAGAAATTTGATTTCACAGACAAAATAGAAGTTTTTATTGTGAATCATACGCTCATATTACAATATAAAATTCTTGAAATAATACATTCTTTAAAATAATACATTTTATCAATTTTACAGATTATTAAAGTCTTTGAAAATATAGTACTTGAAGTGCAATTTGTAGAAAATCGTAGAAATTTAATTTCACAGACGAAAGACAAGTTATTTTGTGAATCATATGATCATATTATGATAGGAAAAAACTTAAGATAACAAGATTTTTAAGAAAAGGAATATCAATTTAACAAATTTCATGAGTATTACAAAATAAATGCTAGAAGTGCAAGTTATAGAGAATAGTAGAAATTCGATTCAATGAACGAAATACAACATTTTTTGTGAATTATATGATCATGTTATGATATAAATTTCTTAAAATAACGCATTCTTTAGAATACATGAAATTATTTTATCAATTTTAAACAATACTAAGGTCTTGCAAAATATAGTACTAGAACTACAATTTATAGAAAATAATAGAAATTTAATTTCAAAGACGAAATACAATTTATTTTGTGAATCATATCATAATATTATGATAGGTACTGACTTAAATTAATAAGTTCTTTGAAAAAAAGGAAGTTATTTTTTCCAATTTTACAAATTATTAATGTCTTTAAAAAAAATAGTACTAGAAGTACAATTTATAAAAAAATAGTAGAAATTCAACTACATAGACAAGAATACAAGTTTTTTTTGGGTGAATCATATGATTATACTACGATATTAAATAACTTAAATAATACAATCTTTAAAAAAAAGAAGTTATTTTATCAAATTTTCAAATTATTAAAGTTTTTCAAAATATAGTGCTAGAAGTGAAATTTAAAGAAAATAGTTGAAATTCGACTTCATAGATTTTATACAAGTTTATTTTTTTAATCATATTATTCTAGGAAATGATTTAAAATTATACTTTTTTGAAGAAAAAAAGAGATTTATTTTTATCAAGCTTACAAATTATTGATGTCTTTCAAAATATTATGCTGGAAATGCAATTCATAGAAAATAGTAAACATTCGATTTCATAGATGTAATAAAAGATTTTTTATGAATTATATGATTATATCAAGATATTAAATGACTTCAAAATAATATGTTCTTTAAGGAAGTTATTTTCAAGTTTACAAATTATTGAGGTCTTTCAAAATATATTACCGAGAGATGCAATTTATAAAAAAATAGTATTTCATAGATGTAATGAAAGTTTTTTACGAATCATATGATCATATTAGAATAGGAAATAACTTGAAATAATATGTTCTTTAGAGAAAAGGAAGCTATTCTATCAATGTTAAAAATTACTAAGTCTTTCAAATGTACCGTTTTAAGTGCAATTTATAGAAAATAGTAGAAATTCAATTTCATCGACAGAACAAAGGTTTTTTTGAGAATTATATGATCCTAATACGATAAGAAATTACTTTTAATGATATGACCTTTATAAAAAAAAGTTATTTTATCAATTTTACAAATTAATTAAGTTTTGTCAAAAAATAATATTAAAAGTGCAATCTATAAAAAATACAACAAATTTTAATTTCATAGACGAAATACAAAATATTTTATGAATAATATATTAATATTACGATAGGAGCTGACTTAGTATTGCGTTTTAAAAAAAGAAAAGAGGAGATCTTTTTTATCCAAAAAGAGGACTTTAAAAAATATAGTGCTAGAAGTGCAATTTATAAAATATAGTGGAGATTTGATTTCAAATACAAGTCATTTACTGAATCATATGATTATATTACAAAAGGAAATGACTTAAAAAAAATATTCTTTAAAAAAAAGAAAGTTATTTTATCAATTTTATCATTTGTTAATATGTTTGGAAATATAGTGGTAAAAGTGCAATTTATTGAAAATAGTAAAAATTCGATACCATCAACCAAATACAAGGTATTTTGTGACTCATATGATCATATTACCATGGCAAACAACTTAAAATAATAAGTTTCTTTATAGAAAAGAAAGTTATTTTATCAATTTTATAAATTATTAAGGTCTTTAAAAATATAGTGATAAAAGCACGATTTATAGAAAATAGTAGAAATTCGTTTCCACTGACGAAATACAAGGTTTTTTGTGAGTCATACATAACGATAGCAAATTACTTAAAATAATACTTTCTTTCCAAAAAGAAAGTTATTTTATCAGTTTTAAAAATTATTACAATATTTCAATTTCAAATTATAGTGATAGAAGTGAAATTTATAGGAAATAGTAGAAATTCATTTTCAATGACAAAATACAATTTTATTTGTGAGTCATATGATCATATTCCGATACAAAATTACTTAAAATATTACGTTCTTTAAAAAAGGAAGTTTTTTTTATCAATTTTACAAATTATTTAGGTCTTTTAAAATATAACAGTAGAAGTGTAATTTATAGAAATTAATAGAAATTTGAATTCGTAGACGAAATATGAGTTATTTTTTGAATCATATGGTCATACTAACTTAGGAAATGACGTAAAATAATATGTGTTTTTCCTAACTAAAGGAAGTTATCTTTATCAATTTTACAAATTATTAAGGTCTTTCAAAATATAGTGCTAGAGGTGTTATTTATAGGAAATAGTAGAAATTCGATTTTATAGACAAAATAAAAGTTTTTTTGTGAGTCATATGATCATATTATGATAGGAAATCACTTAAAATAATTCTTTCTTAAAAAAAAGAAAGTCATTTTATCAATTGTAAGAATTATTAAGGGTTTTTTCACAAGATAATGCTAGAATTGCAATATATAGAAAATAGTAGAAATTCAATTCGATAGATCGAATACAAGTTTCTATGAATCATATGACCATATTACGATAGTAAATGACTTTAAATTATACGTTCTTTAAAAAAGAGGAAGTTATTTTATCAATTTTTTTAAATTATGAAGATCTTTCAAAATATAGTGCTAGAAATGCAATTTATAGAAAGTAGTTGAAATTTGATTTCATAGACGAAGTACAAGTTCTTTTTGTTTTGTGACTCATATGATCATATTAGCGTAAGAAATGAATTAAAACAATACGCTTCTTTAATAAAAGGAAGTTAGTTTATCAATATTACAAATTATTAAGGTCCTTCAAAATATACTAGTAGAAGCGCAATTTATAGAAATAGTAGACATTCGTTTTCATCGACGAAATACAAGTTCTGTTATGAGCCATATATAACGATAGGAAATTACTAAATAATAACTTCTTTCGAAAAAGAAAGTTATTTTGTCAATTTTATAAATTATTAAGGTCCTTCGGAACATAGTGATGAGGCACAATTTATAGAAAATAGTAGAAGTTCATTTTCAGTGACGAAATACAACATTTTATGTGAGTCATATATAAAGACAGGAAATTACTTAAAAAAAATAATACTTTCTTTCAAAAAAAGGAAGTTATTTATCAATTTTAAAAGTTATTAACGTCTTTCAAATTATAGTGACAGAAGTTAAATTTATAGAAAATAGTAGAAATTCATTTTCATAATAGAAAATAGTAGAAATACAAGTTTATTTGTGAGTCTTATGATCATATTACGATAGGAAATTACCTAAAATAATAATTTCTTTAAAAAGAGTTATTTTTATCAATTTAATAAATTATATAGGCCTTTTAAAAATATAATACTAAGACCGACATTTATGGAAAATAATAGGAAATTTAAATTCATCGACGAAATAAAAGTGATTTTTTTGAATCATATGATCATTAACTTAGAAAATCACCTAAAATAATACAATTTTTTTAACTAAAGGAAGTTATTTTATCAATTTTACAAATTACTCAAGTTTTTCAATTACATAGACTAAGTACCATTTTTTTCGGAATTATATGATCCTATTATGATAAGAAATTAATTAAAATAATACGTTATTTATAGAAAAGTAAGTTATTTTATCAATTTTACAAATTATTAAGATCTCGTCAAAATATAGTGTTAAAAGTGTAATTTATAGAAAACACTAGAAATTGGATTTATAGATGAACTACAAATTATTTAATGAATATTATAATCATAATATGTTTGGAACTCGACTTAAAATATTAGGTACTTGAAAAAAAGAGGAAGTTATTTTATCAATTTTACAATTATTAAGGTCTTTCATAATATAGAGCTAGAAGTGCAAATTATAGAAAATAGTAGAAATTTGATTTCACAGACAAAATAGAAGTTTTTATTGTGAATCATACGCTCATATTACAATATAAAATTCTTGAAATAATACATTCTTTAAAATAATACATTTTATCAATTTTACAGATTATTAAAGTCTTTGAAAATATAGTACTTGAAGTGCAATTTGTAGAAAATCGTAGAAATTTAATTTCACAGACGAAAGACAAGTTATTTTGTGAATCATATGATCATATTATGATAGGAAAAAAAACTTAAGATAACAAGATTTTTTAAGAAAAGGAATATCAATTTAACAAATTTCATGAGTATTACAAAATAAATGCTAGAAGTGCAAGTTATAGAGAATAGTAGAAATTCGATTCAATGAACGAAATACAACATTTTTTGTGAATTATATGATCATGTTATGATATAAATTTCTTAAAATAACGCATTCTTTAGAATACATGAAATTATTTTATCAATTTTAAACAATACTAAGGTCTTGCAAAATATAGTACTAGAACTACAATTTATAGAAAATAATAGAAATTTAATTTCAAAGACGAAATACAATTTATTTTGTGAATCATATCATAATATTATGATAGGTACTGACTTAAATTAATAAGTTCTTTGAAAAAAGGAAGTTATTTTTTCCAATTTTACAAATTATTAATGTCTTTAAAAAAAATAGTACTAGAAGTACAATTTATAAAAAAATAGTAGAAATTCAACTACATAGACAGAATACAAGTTTTTTTTGGGTGAATCATATGATTATACTACGATATTAAATAACTTAAATAATACAATCTTTAAAAAAAGAAGTTATTTTATCAAATTTTCAAATTATTAAAGTTTTTCAAAATATAGTGCTAGAAGTGAAATTTAAAGAAAATAGTTGAAATTCGACTTCATAGATTTTATACAAGTTTATTTTTTTAATCATATTATTCTAGGAAATGATTTAAAATTATACTTTTTTGAAGAAAAAAAGAGATTTATTTTTATCAAGCTTACAAATTATTGATGTCTTTCAAAATATTATGCTGGAAATGCAATTCATAGAAAATAGTAAACATTCGATTTCATAGATGTAATAAAAGATTTTTTTATGAATTATATGATTATATCAAGATATTAAATGACTTCAAAATAATATGTTCTTTAAAGGAAGTTATTTTCAAGTTTACAAATTATTGAGGTCTTTCAAAATATATTACCAGAGATGCAATTTATAAAAAATAGTATTTCATAGATGTAATGAAAGTTTTTCTGAATCATATGATCATATTAGAATAGGAAATAACTTGAAATAATATGTTCTTTAGAGAAAAGGAAGCTATTCTATCAATGTTAAAAATTACTAAGTCTTTCAAATGTACCGTTTTAAGTGCAATTTATAGAAAATAGTAGAAATTCAATTTCATCGACAGAACAAAGGTTTTTTTGAGAATTATATGATCCTAATACGATAAGAAATTACTTTTAATGATATGACCTTTATAAAAAAAAGTTATTTTATCAATTTTACAAATTAATTAAGTTTTGTCAAAAAATAATATTAAAAGTGCAATCTATAAAAAATACAACAAATTTTAATTTCATAGACGAAATACAAAATATTTTATGAATAATATATTAATATTACGATAGGAGCTGACTTAGTATTGCGTTTTAAAAAAAGAAAAGAGGAGATCTTTTTTATCCAAAAAGAGGACTTTAAAAAATATAGTGCTAGAAGTGCAATTTATAAAATATAGTGGAGATTTGATTTCAAATACAAGTCATTTACTGAATCATATGATTATATTACAAAAGGAAATGACTTAAAAAAAATATTCTTTAAAAAAAAGAAAGTTATTTTATCAATTTTATCATTTGTTAATATGTTTGGAAATATAGTGGTAAAAGTGCAATTTATTGAAAATAGTAAAAATTCGATACCATCAACCAAATACAAGGTATTTTGTGACTCATATGATCATATTACCATGGCAAACAACTTAAAATAATAAGTTTCTTTTAGAAAAGAAAGTTATTTTATCAATTTTATAAATTATTAAGGTCTTTAAAAATATAGTGATAAAAGCACGATTTATAGAAAATAGTAGAAATTCGTTTCCACTGACGAAATACAAGGTTTTTTGTGAGTCATACATAACGATAGCAAATTACTTAAAATAATACTTTCTTTCCAAAAAGAAAGTTATTTTATCAGTTTTAAAAATTATTACAATATTTCAATTTCAAATTATAGTGATAGAAGTGAAATTTATAGGAAATAGTAGAAATTCATTTTCAATGACAAAATACAATTTTATTTGTGAGTCATATGATCATATTCCGATACAAAATTACTTAAAATATTACGTTCTTTAAAAAAGGAAGTTTTTTTATCAATTTTACAAATTATTTAGGTCTTTTAAAATATAACAGTAGAAGTGTAATTTATAGAAATTAATAGAAATTTGAATTCGTAGACGAAATATGAGTTATTTTTTGAATCATATGGTCATACTAACTTAGGAAATGACGTAAAATAATATGTGTTTTTCCTAACTAAAGGAAGTTATCTTTATCAATTTTACAAATTATTAAGGTCTTTCAAAATATAGTGCTAGAGGTGTTATTTATAGGAAATAGTAGAAATTCGATTTTATAGACAAAATAAAAGTTTTTTTGTGAGTCATATGATCATATTATGATAGGAAATCACTTAAAATAATTCTTTCTTAAAAAAAAGAAAGTCATTTTATCAATTGTAAGAATTATTAAGGGTTTTTCACAAGATAATGCTAGAATTGCAATATATAGAAAATAGTAGAAATTCAATTCGATAGACTGAATACAAGTTTCTATGAATCATATGACCATATTACGATAGTAAATGACTTTAAATTATACGTTCTTTAAAAAGAGGAAGTTATTTTATCAATTTTTTAAATTATGAAGATCTTTCAAAATATAGTGCTAGAAATGCAATTTATAGAAAGTAGTTGAAATTTGATTTCATAGGCGAAGTACAAGTTCTTTTTGTTTTGTGACTCATATGATCATATTAGCGTAAGAAATGAATTAAAACAATACGCTTCTTTAATAAAAGGAAGTTAGTTTATCAATATTACAAATTATTAAGGTCCTTCAAAATATACTAGTAGAAGCGCAATTTATAGAAATAGTAGACATTCGTTTTCATCGACGAAATACAAGTTCTGTTATGAGCCATATATAACGATAGGAAATTACTAAATAATAACTTCTTTCGAAAAAGAAAGTTATTTTGTCAATTTTATAAATTATTAAGGTCCTTCGGAACATAGTGATGAGGCACAATTTATAGAAAATAGTAGAAGTTCATTTTCAGTGACGAAATACAACATTTTATGTGAGTCATATATAAAGACAGGAAATTACTTAAAAAAATAATACTTTCTTTCAAAAAAGGAAGTTATTTATCAATTTTAAAAGTTATTAACGTCTTTCAAATTATAGTGACAGAAGTTAAATTTATAGAAAATAGTAGAAATTCATTTTCATAATAGAAAATAGTAGAAATACAAGTTTATTTGTGAGTCTTATGATCATATTACGATAGGAAATTACCTAAAATAATAATTTCTTTAAAAAGAGTTATTTTTATCAATTTAATAAATTATTTAGGCCTTTTAAAATATAATACTAAGACCGCCATTTATGGAAAATAATAGGAAATTTAAATTCATCGACGAAATAAAAGTGATTTTTTGAATCATATGATCATTAACTTAGAAAATCACCTAAAATAATACAATTTTTTTAACTAAAGGAAGTTATTTTATCAATTTTACAAATTACTCAAGTTTTTCAATTACATAGACTAAGTACCATTTTTTTCGGAATTATATGATCCTATTATGATAAGAAATTAATTAAAATAATACGTTATTTATAGAAAAGTAAGTTATTTTATCAATTTTACAAATTATTAAGATCTGTCAAAATATAGTGTTAAAAGTGTAATTTATAGAAAACACTAGAAATTGGATTTATAGATGAACTACAAATTATTTAATGAATATTATAATCATAATATGTTTGGAACTGACTTAAAATATTAGGTACTTGAAAAAAGAGGAAGTTATTTTATCAATTTTACAATTATTAAGGTCTTTCATAATATAGAGCTAGAAGTGCAAATTATAGAAAATAGTAGAAATTTGATTTCACAGACAAAATAGAAGTTTTTATTGTGAATCATACGCTCATATTACAATATAAAATTCTTGAAATAATACATTCTTTAAAATAATACATTTTATCAATTTTACAGATTATTAAAGTCTTTGAAAATATAGTACTTGAAGTGCAATTTGTAGAAAATCGTAGAAATTTAATTTCACAGACGAAAGACAAGTTATTTTGTGAATCATATGATCATATTATGATAGGAAAAAAAACTTAAGATAACAAGATTTTTTAAGAAAAGGAATATCAATTTAACAAATTTCATGAGTATTACAAAATAAATGCTAGAAGTGCAAGTTATAGAGAATAGTAGAAATTCGATTCAATGAACGAAATACAACATTTTTTGTGAATTATATGATCATGTTATGATATAAATTTCTTAAAATAACGCATTCTTTAGAATACATGAAATTATTTTATCAATTTTAAACAATACTAAGGTCTTGCAAAATATAGTACTAGAACTACAATTTATAGAAAATAATAGAAATTTAATTTCAAAGACGAAATACAATTTATTTTGTGAATCATATCATAATATTATGATAGGTACTGACTTAAATTAATAAGTTCTTTGAAAAAAAGGAAGTTATTTTTTCAATTTTACAAATTATTAATGTCTTTAAAAAAAATAGTACTAGAAGTACAATTTATAAAAAAAATAGTAGAAATTCAACTACATAGACAGAATACAAGTTTTTTTTGGGTGAATCATATGATTATACTACGATATTAAATAACTTAAATAATACAATCTTTAAAAAAAAGAAGTTATTTTATCAAATTTTCAAATTATTAAAGTTTTTCAAAATATAGTGCTAGAAGTGAAATTTAAAGAAAATAGTTGAAATTCGACTTCATAGATTTTATACAAGTTTATTTTTTTAATCATATTATTCTAGGAAATGATTTAAAATTATACTTTTTTGAAGAAAAAAAAGAGATTTATTTTTTATCAAGCTTACAAATTATTGATGTCTTTCAAAATATTATGCTTTGGGAAATGCAATTCATAGAAAATAGTAAACATTCGATTTCATAGATGTAATAAAAGATTTTTTTATGAATTATATGATTATATCAAGATATTAAATGACTTCAAAATAATATGTTCTTTAAAAAGGAAGTTATTTTCAAGTTTACAAATTATTGAGGTCTTTCAAAATATATTACCAGAGATGCAATTTATAAAAAATAGTATTTCATAGATGTAATGAAAGTTTTTCTGAATCATATGATCATATTAGAATAGGAAATAACTTGAAATAATATGTTCTTTAGAGAAAAGGAAGCTATTCTATCAATGTTAAAAATTACTAAGTCTTTCAAATGTACCGTTTTAAGTGCAATTTATAGAAAATAGTAGAAATTCAATTTCATCGACGAGAACAAAGGTTTTTTTTGAGAATTATATGATCCTAATACGATAAGAAATTACTTTTAATGATATGACCTTTATAAAAAAAAGTTATTTTATCAATTTTACAAATTAATTAAGTTTTGTCAAAAAATAATATTAAAAGTGCAATCTATAAAAAATACAACAAATTTTAATTTCATAGACGAAATACAAAATATTTTATGAATAATATATTAATATTACGATAGGAGCTGACTTAGTATTGCGTTTTAAAAAAAGAAAAGAGGAGATCTTTTTTATCCAAAAAGAGGACTTTAAAAAATATAGTGCTAGAAGTGCAATTTATAAAATATAGTGGAGATTTGATTTCAAATACAAGTCATTTACGAATCATATGATTATATTACAAAAGGAAATGACTTAAAAAAAATATTCTTTAAAAAAAGAAAGTTATTTTATCAATTTTATCATTTGTTAATATGTTTGGAAAATATAGTGGTAAAAGTGCAATTTATTGAAAATAGTAAAAATTCGATACCATCAACCAAATACAAGGTATTTTGTGACTCATATGATCATATTACCATGGCAAACAACTTAAAATAATAAGTTTCTTTTAGAAAAGAAAGTTATTTTATCAATTTTATAAATTATTAAGGTCTTTAAAAATATAGTGATAAAAGCACGATTTATAGAAAATAGTAGAAATTCGTTTCCACTGACGAAATACAAGGTTTTTTGTGAGTCATACATAACGATAGCAAATTACTTAAAATAATACTTTCTTTCCAAAAAGAAAGTTATTTTATCAGTTTTAAAAATTATTACAATATTTCAATTTCAAATTATAGTGATAGAAGTGAAATTTATAGGAAATAGTAGAAATTCATTTTCAATGACAAAATACAATTTTATTTGTGAGTCATATGATCATATTCCGATACAAAATTACTTAAAATATTACGTTCTTTAAAAAAGGAAGTTTTTTTATCAATTTTACAAATTATTTAGGTCTTTTAAAATATAACGAGTAGAAGTGTAATTTATAGAAATTAATAGAAATTTGAATTCGTAGACGAAATATGAGTTATTTTTTGAATCATATGGTCATACTAACTTAGGAAATGACGTAAAATAATATGTGTTTTTCCTAACTAAAGGAAGTTATCTTTATCAATTTTACAAATTATTAAGGTCTTTCAAAATATAGTGCTAGAGGTGTTATTTATAGGAAATAGTAGAAATTCGATTTTATAGACAAAATAAAAGTTTTTTTGTGAGTCATATGATCATATTATGATAGGAAATCACTTAAAATAATTCTTTCTTAAAAAAAAGAAAGTCATTTTATCAATTGTAAGAATTATTAAGGGTTTTTCACAAGATAATGCTAGAATTGCAATATATAGAAAATAGTAGAAATTCAATTCGATAGACTGAATACAAGTTTCTATGAATCATATGACCATATTACGATAGTAAATGACTTTAAATTATACGTTCTTTAAAAAGAGGAAGTTATTTTATCAATTTTTTAAATTATGAAGATCTTTCAAAATATAGTGCTAGAAATGCAATTTATAGAAAGTAGTTGAAATTTGATTTCATAGACGAAGTACAAGTTCTTTTTTGTTTTGTGACTCATATGATCATATTAGCGTAAGAAATGAATTAAAACAATACGCTTCTTTAATAAAAGGAAGTTAGTTTATCAATATTACAAATTATTAAGGTCCTTCAAAATATACTAGTAGAAGCGCAATTTATAGAAATAGTAGACATTCGTTTTCATCGACGAAATACAAGTTTCTGTTATGAGCCATATATAACGATAGGAAATTACTAAATAATAACTTCTTTCGAAAAAAGAAAGTTATTTTGTCAATTTTATAAATTATTAAGGTCCTTCGAACATAGTGATGAGGCACAATTTATAGAAAATAGTAGAAGTTCATTTTCGATGACGAAATACAACATTTTATGTGAGTCATATATAAAGACAGAAATTACTTAAAAAAAATAATACTTTCTTTCAAAAAAAGGAAGTTATTTATCAATTTTAAAAGTTATTAACGTCTTTCAAATTATAGTGACGAAGTTAAATTTATAGAAAATAGTAGAAATTCATTTTCATAATAGAAAATAGTAGAAATACAAGTTTATTTGTGAGTCTTATGATCATATTACGATAGGAAATTACCTAAAATAATAATTTCTTTAAAAAAGAGTTATTTTTATCAATTTAATAAATTATTTAGGCCTTTTAAAAATATAATACTAAGACCGCCATTTATGGAAAATAATAGGAAATTTAAATTCATCGACGAAATAAAAGTGATTTTTTGAATCATATGATCATTAACTTAGAAAATCACCTAAAATAATACAATTTTTTTAACTAAAGGAAGTTATTTTATCAATTTTACAAATTACTCAAGTTTTTCAATTACATAGACTAAGTACCATTTTTTTGGGAATTATATGATCCTATTATGATAAGAAATTAATTAAAATAATACGTTATTTATAGAAAAGTAAGTTATTTTATCAATTTTACAAATTATTAAGATCTGTCAAAATATAGTGTTAAAAGTGTAATTTATAGAAAACACTAGAAATTGGATTTATAGATGAACTACAAATTATTTAATGAATATTATAATCATAATATGTTTGGAACTGACTTAAAATATTAGGTACTTGAAAAAAAGAGGAAGTTATTTTATCAATTTTACAATTATTAAGGTCTTTCATAATATAGAGCTAGAAGTGCAAATTATAGAAAATAGTAGAAATTTGATTTCACAGACAAAATAGAAGTTTTTATTGTGAATCATACGCTCATATTACAATATAAAATTCTTGAAATAATACATTCTTTAAAATAATACATTTTATCAATTTTACAGATTATTAAAGTCTTTGAAAATATAGTACTTGAAGTGCAATTTGTAGAAAATCGTAGAAATTTAATTTCACAGACGAAAGACAAGTTATTTTGTGAATCATATGATCATATTATGATAGGAAAAAAAACTTAAGATAACAAGATTTTTTAAGAAAAGGAATATCAATTTAACAAATTTCATGAGTATTACAAAATAAATGCTAGAAGTGCAAGTTATAGAGAATAGTAGAAATTCGATTCAATGAACGAAATACAACATTTTTTGTGAATTATATGATCATGTTATGATATAAATTTCTTAAAATAACGCATTCTTTAGAATACATGAAATTATTTTATCAATTTTAAACAATACTAAGGTCTTGCAAAATATAGTACTAGAACTACAATTTATAGAAAATAATAGAAATTTAATTTCAAAGACGAAATACAATTTATTTTGTGAATCATATCATAATATTATGATAGGTACTGACTTAAATTAATAAGTTCTTTGAAAAAAGGAAGTTATTTTTTCAATTTTACAAATTATTAATGTCTTTAAAAAAATAGTACTAGAAGTACAATTTATAAAAAATAGTAGAAATTCAACTACATAGACAGAATACAAGTTTTTTTTGGGTGAATCATATGATTATACTACGATATTAAATAACTTAAATAATACAATCTTTAAAAAAAAGAAGTTATTTTATCAAATTTTCAAATTATTAAAGTTTTTCAAAATATAGTGCTAGAAGTGAAATTTAAAGAAAATAGTTGAAATTCGACTTCATAGATTTTATACAAGTTTATTTTTTAATCATATTACTCTAGGAAATGATTTAAAATTATACTTTTTTGAAGAAAAAAAGAGATTTATTTTTATCAAGCTTACAAATTATTGACGTCTTTCAAAATATTATGCTGGAAATGCAATTCATAGAAAATAGTAAACATTCGATTTCATAGATGTAATAAAAGATTTTTTATGAATTATATGATTATATCAAGATATTAAATGACTTCAAAATAATATGTTCTTTAAAAAAAAAGGAAGTTATTTTCAAGTTTACAAATTATTGAGGTCTTTCAAAATATATTACCAGAGATGCAATTTATAAAAAATAGTATTTCATAGATGTAATGAAAGTTTTTCTGAATCATATGATCATATTAGAATAGGAAATAACTTGAAATAATATGTTCTTTAGAGAAAAGGAAGCTATTCTATCAATGTTAAAAATTACTAAGTCTTTCAAATGTACCGTTTTAAGTGCAATTTATAGAAAATAGTAGAAATTCAATTTCATCGACAGAACAAAGGTTTTTTTGAGAATTATATGATCGTAATACGATAAGAAATTACTTTTAATGATATGACCTTTATAAAAAAAAGTTATTTTATCAATTTTACAAATTAATTAAGTTTTGTCAAAAAATAATATTAAAAGTGCAATCTATAAAAAATACAACAAATTTTAATTTCATAGACGAAATACAAAATATTTTATGAATAATATATTAATATTACGATAGGAGCTGACTTAGTATTGCGTTTTAAAAAAGAAAAGAGGAGATCTTTTTATCCAAAAAGAGGACTTTAAAAATATAGTGCTAGAAGTGCAATTTATAAAATATAGTAGAAATTTGATTTCAAATACAAGTCATTTACGAATCATATGATTATATTACAAAAGGAAATGACTTAAAAAAAATATTCTTTAAAAAAAGAAAGTTATTTTATCAATTTTATCATTTGTTAATGTGTTTGAAAATATAGTGGTAAAAGTGCAATTTATTGAAAATAGTAAAAATTCGATATCATCAACCAAATACAAGGTATTTTGTGACTCATGATCATATTACCATGGCAAACAACTTAAAATAATAAGTTTCTTTTAGAAAAGAAAGTTATTTTATCAATTTTATAAATTATTAAGGTCTTTAAAAATATATGGATAAAAGCACGATTTATAGAAAATAGTAGAAATTCGTTTCCACTGACGAAATACAAGGTTTTTTGTGAGTCATACATAACGATAGCAAATTACTTAAATAATACTTTCTTTCCAAAAAGAAAGTTATTTTATCAGTTTTAAAAATTATTACAATATTTCAATTTCAAATTATAGTGATAGAAGTGAAATTTATAGGAAATAGTAGAAATTCATTTTCAATGACAAAATACAATTTTATTTGTGAGTCATATGATCATATTCCGATACAAAATTACTTAAAATATTACGTTCTTTAAAAAAGGAAGTTATTTTATCAATTTTACAAATTATTTAGGTCTTTTAAAATATAACAGTAGAAGTGTAATTTATAGAAATTAATAGAAATTTGAATTCGTAGACGAAATATGAGTTATTTTTTGAATCATATGGTCATACTAACTTAGGAAATGACATAAAATAGTATGTGTTTTTCCTAACTAAAGGAAGTTATCTTTATCAATTTTACAAATTATTAAGGTCTTTCAAAATATAGTGCTAGAGGTGTTATTTATAGGAAATAGTAGAAATTCGATTTTATAGACAAAATAAAAGTTTTTTTGTGAGTCATATGATCATATTATGATAGGAAATCACTTAAAATAATTCGTTCTTAAAAAAAAGAAAGTCATTTTATCAATTGTAAGAATTATTAAGGGTTTAACAAGATAATGCTAGAATTGCAATATATAGAAAATAGTAGAAATTCAATTCGATAGACTGAATACAAGTTTCTGTGAATCATATGACCATATTACGATAGTAAATGACTTTAAA
This sequence comes from Catharanthus roseus, assembly GCA_028651295.1. Taxonomy (NCBI): domain Eukaryota; kingdom Viridiplantae; phylum Streptophyta; class Magnoliopsida; order Gentianales; family Apocynaceae; genus Catharanthus; species Catharanthus roseus. The sequence goes on along the minus strand of JAPQWS010000033.1, from coordinate 3,535,530 downwards.
TTATACGTTCTTTAAAAAGAGGAAGTTATTTTATCAATTTTTTAAGTTATGAAGATCTTTCAAAATATAGTGTGCTAGAAATGCAATTTATAGAAAGTAGTTGAAATTTGATTTCATAGACGAAGTACAAGTTCTTTTTGTTTTGTCACTCATATGATCATATTAGCGTAAGAAATGAATTAAAACAATACGCTTCTTTAAGAAAAGGAAGTTAGTTTATTAATATTACAAATTATTAAGGTCCTTCAAAATATACTAGTAGAAGCGCAATTTATAGAAATAGTAGACATTCGTTTTCATCGACGAAATACAAGTTCTTTTATGAGACATATATAACGATAGGAAATTATTTAAAATAATAACTTCTTTCAAAAGAGAAAGTTATTTTGTCAATTTTATAAATTATTAAGGTTCTTCGGAACATAGTGATGAGGCACAATTTATAGAAAATAGTAGAAGTTCATTTGCAGTGACGAAATACAACATTTTATGTGAGTCATATATAAAGACAGGAAATTACTTAAAAAAATAATACTTTCTTTCAAAAAAGGAAGTTATTTATCAATTTTAAAAGTTATTAACGTCTTTCAAATTATAGTGATAGAAGTTAAATTTATAGAAAATAGTAGAAATTCATTTTCATAATAGAAAATAGTAGAAATACAAGTTTATTTGTGAGTCTTATGATCATATTACGATAGGAAATTACCTAAAATAATAATTTCTTTAAAAAAGAGTTATTTTTATCAATTTAATAAATTATTTAGGCCCTTTAAAATATAATACTAAGACCGCCATTTATGGAAAATAATAGGAAATTTAAATTCATCGACGAAATAAAAGTGATTTTTTGAATCATATGATCATTAACTTAGAAAATCACCTAAAATAATACAATTTTTTTAACTAAAGGAAGTTATTTTATCAATTTTACAAATTATTAAGGTCTTTCAAAATATAGTGCTAGAAGTGCAATTTATAGAAAATCGTAGAAATTCGATTTTATGGACAAAATACAAGTTTTTTGTGAGTCATATTGTCATATTACAATAGTAAATAACTTTAATCTATACGTTCTTTAAAAAAAGGAAGTTATTTTTATCAATTTTATATTTATAAAGGTCTTTTGAAATATAGTGATAACAAAGCAATTTACAGAAAATAGTTGAAATTCGATTTTATAGGCGAAGTACAAGTTTTTTTTTTAATCATATGATTGAATTACATTAGGAAATTACTTAAAATAATATGTTCTTTAAAAAAAGAGGAAGCTATTTTATCAATTTTACAAATTAATAAGGTATTTCAAAATATAGTGTTGTAAATGCAATTTACAGAAAATAGTAGAAATTAGATTTCGTAGATGAAATAGAATTATTTTTTGAATCGTATGATCATATTAGCTAAGGGAATGACTTGAAATAGCAAATTTTTTTAATAAATGAAGTTATTATATCAGTTCTATAAATTATTAAGGTCTGCAAAATATAGTGCTAGAAGTGAAATTTATATAAAAAAAGAGAAATTTGATTTTATAGATGTAATAAAAGCTTTTTGTGAATTAGATTACTAGATTAAGTTATTAAAATAGCTTAAAATAATATGTTATTTAAAAGGAAGGAAGTTATTTTATCAATTTTACAAATTATTGAGGTCTAGCAAAATATGTTGCAAGAAATGCAATTTCTAGAAGTAGAAGATTTCATAGATGTAATAAAAGTTTTTTTGAATAATATGATAATATTGCGATAAGAAATATATTAAAATAATATGTTCTCTAAGAAAAAAAAAAGTTATTTTATCAATTTTAGAAATAATTAAGGTCTTTCAGAATATAGTGTTCGAAGTGCAATTTATAGGAAATAGAAGAAATTAGATTTCATAGACTAAATAAAAAATTTTTTGGGATTTATATGATCATAATACGATATGAAATTACTTAAAATTATACAATCTTTATATAAAAGTAAGTTATTTTTATCAATTTTACAAATTATTAAGGTTTGTCAAAATATAGTGTTAAAATTGCAATTCATAGAAAATACTAGAAATTCTATTTTGTAGACGAAATACAAATTATTAGAGGAATACTAGAATCATGTTACGATAGGAACTAACTTAAAATATTGCAAATTTTTTTTTAAAATAAAGAGGATTTTTTTTAATCAAATTTACAAATTATTAAGGTCTTTAAAAATATAATGCTAGAAGTGCAATTTAAAGAAAATAGTTAAAATTCGATTTCATAGACGAAATATAAGTCACTTGTGAATCATATGATCATAGTACTATAGGAACTAACTTAAAATAATACTTTCTTTAAAAAAGTAATGTTATTTAATCAATTTTACCAATTATTAATGTGTTTAAAAAATACTGGTAGAAATGTAATCTTTAGAAAATAGTACAAATTAGATATCATAGTCAAAATACAAATTGTTTTGTGAGTCATATGATCATGCTACCATAGGAAATGAAATTAAAAAATACGTTTCTTTATGAAAATGAAGTTGTTTTATCGATTTTACAAATTATTAAGGTCCTTCAAAATATAGTGATAGAAGCACAATTTATAAAAAATAGTAGAAATTCGTTTTCATTGACGAAAAAAAGTTTATTTTCAGTCATATATAACGATACGAAATTAGTTAAAATAATACTTTCTTTTGGAAAGAAAGTTATTTTATCAATTTAATTATTGAGGTCTTTTAGAATATAGTGATAGAAGCACGATTTATAGAAAATAGTCAAAATTCGTATTCATTGACAAAATACAAGGTTTTTTATGAGTCATATATAACGATAGGAAATTACTTAAAATAATAATTTCTTTCAAAAAAGGAATTTATTTGATTAATTTTAAAAATTATTAACACCGTTCAAATTATAGTAATAAAAGTGAAATTTATAGAAAATAGTGGAAATTCGTTTTCATTGGCGAAATACAAGTTTATTTATGAATCATATCATCATATTACGATATAAAATTGCCTAAATAATACGTTCTTAAAATAAGAAGTTATTTTATCAATTTTATAAATTATTTATATCTTTTAAGAATATAATACTAAAAGTGCAATTTATAGAAAATAATAGAAATTTGAATTCATAGATGAAGTAAAAGTTATTTTTGGAATAATATGATCATATTAACTTAGGAAATGACTTATATTAATTTTTTTTAACTAAAGGAAGTTATTTTATCAATTTAACAAATTATTAAAGTCTTTCAAAATATAGTGCTAGAATTGCAATTTATAGAAAATAGTAGAAATTCGATTTTATAGAGAAAATACAAGTTTTCTTGTTACTCATATTGTCATATTACAATAGGAAATCACCTAAAATAATTCGTTCTAAAAAAAATTAAAGTTATTTTATCAGTTGTTGGAATTATTAAGGTGTTTCACAATATAGTGCTAAAAGTGCAATTTATAGAAAATAGTAGAAAATTAACTTGATAGAATGAATATAATTTTTTTGCCATCTGACCATATTACGATAGTAAACGACTTTAAATTATACGTTCTTCAAAAAAAGTAAGTTATTTTAATCAATTTTATAAATTATTAAGGTCTTTCGAAATACAGTGCTAGAAAAGCAATTTATAGAAACTAGTTAAAATTTGATTTTTTAGATGAAGCACAAGTTTTTTTTTTTTGAATAATATGATCGAATTATGTTAGGAAATTACTTAAAATAATATGTTTTTTAAAAAATAGGAAGTTATTTTATCAATTTTACAAATTAATAAGGTATTTCAAAATGTAGTGTTGTAACTGCAAGTTATTTTTTGAATCATATGATCATATTAACTTAAGAAATGACTTAAGATAATAAGTGTTTTTTTTTTTTTTTTTTTAAAAGGAAGTTATTTTATCAGTTTTGCAAATTATTAAGGTCCTCAAAGTATAATGCTAGAGGTGAAATTTATAAAAAAAAATTGTATAAATTTGATTTTATAGATGTAATAAAAGTTTTTTCGTCAATTAGATGATTAAATTGGATATTAAATAACATAAAATAATGTGTTCTTTAAAAAAAGGAAGGTATTTTATCCATTTCACAAATTATTGAGGTCTTTCAAAATATGTTGCAAGAAATGCAATTTCTAAAAAATAGTAGGAATTCAATTTTGTAGAGTAATAAAAGTTTTTTTTTAATCATATGGTCATATTACGATAGAAAATAAATTAAAATAATATGTTCTTTAAAAAAAAGAAAGTTATTTTATCAATTTTAGAAATTACTAAGGTCTTTCAGAATATAATGTTTGAAGTGCAATTTATAGAAAATAGTATAAATTTAATTTTATAGAGTAAATAAAAGTTTATTTTATAGCTATATGATCATAATACATAGGAAATTACTTAAAATTATACAATCTTTATACAAAAGTAAGTTATTTTAGCAATTTTATAAATTATTAAGGTTTGTCTAAATATAGTGTTAAAAAGTGCAATTTATAGAAAATACTAGTATTCTATTTTATAGAGGAAATACAAATTAATAGAGGAATACTAGAATCATATTACGATAGGAACTGATCTTAAAATATTGCAATTTTTTTTTAAGAAAAAAAGAGGATGTTTATTTTATCAAATTTACAAATTATTAAGATCTTTAAAAATATAGTGCTATAACTGCAATTTATAAGAAATAGTTGAAATTCGATTTCATAGATGAAATACAAGTGATTTGTGAATCATAAGATCATATTACCGTAGAAACTGACTTAAAATAATACATTCTTTAGAAAAATAATTTTATTTTATACCAGTTATTATTTTTTTCAAAAATAGTGATAGAAATGCAATCTATAGAAAATAGTAGAAATTAGATTTCATAGACAAGACATAAATTGTTTTGTGAGTCATATGATCATATCACCATAGGAAATGAATTTTAAAAATTTCTTTGAGAAAAGGAAGTTATTTTATCAATTTACAAATTATTAAGATCCTTCAAAATATAGTGATAGAAACGCAATTTATAGAAATTCGTTTTCGTTGACCAAATATACGTTTATTTTGAGTCATATATAACAATAGAAAATTACTTAAAATAATACTTTCTTTCATAAAAGAAAGGTATTTTATCTATTTTAACAATTATTAAGGCCCTTCAGAATATAGTGATATAAGCATGATTTATAGAAAATAGTCGAAATTCTTTTTCACTGAAAAAATACAAGGTTTTTTGTGAGTCATATATAACGATAGGAAATTACTTAAAATACTACTTTCTTTCAAAAAAAGGAAGTTATTTTTATCAATTTTACAAATTATTAATGTGTTTCAAATTATAGTGATGGAAGTTAAATTGATAGAAAATAGTAGGAATTCGTTTTCATTGACGAAATACTAATTTATTTGTGAGTCATATCATCATTTTACGATAGGAAATTACCTAATAATACGTTCTTTAAAAAAGATGTTAGTTTATCGATTTTATAAATTATTTATGTCTTTTAAAATATAATACTAAAAGTGGATATTATAGAAAATAATATAACTTTGAATTCATAGACGAAATAAAACTTATTTTTGAATCATATGATCTTATTAACTTAGGAAAATACTTATAATTATACGTGTTTCTAACTAAAGGAAGTTATTTTGTCAATTTTATAAATTATTAAGGTCTTTCAAAATATAGTGCTAGAAGTGCAATTTATAAGAAATAGTAGAAATTCGATTTTATAGACAAAATACAAGTTTTTTATGATTCACATTATCATATGACGATCGGAAATCACTTAAAATAATACATTCTTAAAAAAAATTAAAATTATTTTATCAGTTGTAGGAATTATTAAGGTGTTTCACAATATAGTGCTAAAAATATAATTTATGGAAAATAGTAGAAATTTAATTTGATAGACTAAATACAAGTTTTTATTTTTGAATCATATGACCATATTACGGTAGTAATGACTTTAAATTATACATTCTTTAAAAAAAAGGATGTTATTTTTATCAATTTTATAAATTTTAAAGGTCTTTCGAAATATAGTGCTAGAAAAGCAATTTATAGAAGATAGTTGAAATTCAATTTTATAGACGAAGCACAATTTTATTTTATTTTATTTTATTTTTGTAAATCATATGATTGTTGTATGTTAGGAGATTACTTAAAATATTACATTCATTAAAAAATAGACCGTTATTTTTATCAATTTTACAAATTGTTAAGGTATTTAGAAATATAGTGTTGTAAGTGCAATTTATAGAAAGTAATAGAAATTCGATTTCGTAGACGAAATACAAGCTATTTTTTTAATCATATGATCATATTAACTTAGGAAATGACTTAAAATAATAATGTTTTTTTTTTAAAAAAAGGAAGTTATTTTATCAATTTTAGAAATTATTGAGGTCTTCAAAATATAGTACTAGAAGTGAAATTAATAAAAAATAGTAGAAATTCTATTTTATAGATGTAATAAAAGTTTTTTTGTCATTTACATCATTAAATTAAGATAGTAAATAACTTAAACTAATATGTTCTTTAAAAAAATGTAGTTATTTTATCCATTTTAAAAATTATCGAGGTCTTTCAATATATTTTGCAAGAAATATAATTTCCAGAAAATAGTTGAAATTCAATTTTGTAGATGTAATAAAAGTATTTTGTGAATCACATGAACATATTACGATATGAAATAAATTAAAATAATACGTTATTTAAAGAAAAAGAAGTTATTTTATCAATTTTAAAAATTACTAAGATCTTTCAGAATATAGTGTTCAAAGCAAAATTTATAAAAAATATTAGAAATTAAAGTTTATACACGAAATAAAAATTATTGGAGGAATACTGTAATCATATTAAGATAGGAAGTAACTTCAAATATTACAATTTTTTTCTTTTAAAAAAGAGATTGCTTGTTTATCTGATTTACAAATTATTAAGGTATTTAAAGATCTAGTGCTAGAAGTGCAATTTATAGAAAGTAGTAGAAAGTCGATTTCATAGATGAAATACAAGTCATTTGTGAATCATATGATTATATTACCATAAGAACTGACGTAAAATAATACGTTCTTTGAGAAAAGAAAGTTATTTTATCAAATTTACCAATTATTAATGTGTTTCAAAATATAGTTGTACAAATACATTTTATAGAAAATAGTAGAATTCGATTTTATAGACAAAATACAAGTTATTTTATGAATCATATGATCATATTACCATAGGAAAGGACTTTTTTAAAAAGTACGTTTCTGTAAGAAAAAAGAAGTTATTTTATCAATTTTACAAATTATTAAGGTCCTTCAAAATATAGTAATAGAAGTGCAATTTTTAGAAAATAGTTGAAATTCGTCTTCATTACAAAAATACAACTTTTTTATGAGTCATGTATGACGATAGGAAATTAAAATAATATTTTCTTTCAAAAAAGAAAATTATTTTTATCAATTTTACATATTATTAAGGTCCTTCAAAATATAGTGATAGAAGCACGATTTATAGAAAATAGCGGAAATTCGTTTTCACTGGCGAAATTCTAGGTTTTTTGTGAGTCATCTATAACGATAGGAAATTACTTAAACTAATAATTTTATTAAAAAAAGGAAGTTATTTTATCAATGTTACAAATTATTAACGTCTTTCAAATTATAGTGATAGAAGTGAAATTTATAAAAAAATAGTAGAAATTAGTTTTCATTGACGTAATACAAGTTTATTTGTGAGTCATACGGTCATATTACGATAGGAAATTACTTAAAATAATATGTTCTTTAAAAAAAAGAAGTTATTTTTATCAATTTTATAAACTATTAAGTCTTTTCAAAATATAGTGTTAGAAATGTAACTTGTAGAAAATAATTGAAATTCGATTTCATGGACGAAGAACAAATTTTTTTTTTTTTGAAACATGTGATTGTATTACGTTAGGAAATTACTTAAAATAATATGTTCTTTAAATAATAAAAAGTTATTTTATCAATTTTACAAATTATTAAAATATTTAAAAATATAGTGCTGAAAGTGCAATTTATAGAAAAAAGTAAAAATTCGATTTTGTAGACGAAATACAAGTAATTTTTTGAAGCATATTATTATATTAAATTAGAAAATGTCTTAAAATAATACATTTTTTTTAGAAAAAAGGTATTTACTTTATCAATTTAACAAATTATTAAGGTCTTTAAAAATATAGTGCTAGAAGTGAAATTTAAAAAAAAATAATAGAAATTTGATGTCATAGACAAAATAAATGTTTTTTTTTGTGAATCCCATGATCACATTACCATAGGAAATGACGCAAAGTAATACTTTCTTTAAGAAAAGGAAGTTATTTATCAATTTTTGAAATTACTAAGGTTTTTCTAAATAAAATGTAAGAAGTGCAATTTGTAGAATATAGTAGAAATTCGATTGCATAGGCTAAATATAAGTTTTTTTTTTTGAATCATGTGATCATATTTACGATAGGTAATGACTTAAACTAATAGGTTATTTTAAAAAAACGATATTTATTTTATCAATTTTGCAAATTATTAAGGTGTTTCGAAAAGTAGTGTTATAAGTGCAATTTATAGAAAATAGTAGAAGTTCAGTTTCAAAGACTAAATACAAGTTATTTTTTGAATAATACGATGATATTACGATAGGAAATGACTTAAAATATTATTTTCTTTAAAAAATAAGAAATTTATTTTTCAATTCTAGCAATTATTAAGTTCTTTAAAATTATATAATTCTAGACGTACAATTTATAAAAAAAAATAGTAGAAACTTAATTTCAGAAGGGAAATACAAGTTATTTTTAATATTATGATCATATTAGATAGGAAATGACTTAAACTAACACAATCTTTATAAACAAAGGAAGTTATTTATATATTTTACAAATACTTGAGGTCTTTTGAAATGTAGCTAGAAGTGCAATTTGTAGAAAACAGTAGAAATTCAATTTCATACAAGAAGTACAACTTATTTTGATAATACTGTAATCATATTACTATAGGAAATGACTTAAAATAACATGTTTATAAACAAAGGAAGTTATTTTATGTATTTTACAAATTATTAAGGTCTTTTAAAATATAGTGCTAGAAGTGCAATTCGTAGAAAAATAGTAAACATCCGAATTCATACATGTAATAAAAGTTTTTTTTTTTTTGTGAATTATATGATTAAATTAAGATAGAAAATAACTTAAAATAATACGTTCGTTAAAAAAAAGAAGTTATTTTATCCACTTTGCAAATTATTGAGGTCCTTAAAAATATATTGCCAGAAATACAATTTATAAAAAATAGTAAAAATTCGATTTTGTAGATGTAATAAAAGTTTTTGTGAATCATATGATCATATTACAAAGGAAATAAATTAAAATAATATTTTCTTTAAAGAAAGGAAGTTATTTATCGATTTTAGAAATTGCTAAGTTCTTTCAAAATATAGCGTTCGAAGTGCAATAAAATATAGTAGAAATTTGATTTCATACACTAAATAAAATTTTTTCGGGAATTATATGATCATAATAAGATAGGAAGTTACTTAAAATTATACGATCTTCACACAAAAGTAAGTCATTTTGTCAATATTTACAAATTACTAAGGTTTGTCAAAATATAGTGTTAAATGTGCAATTTATAGAAAATACTAGAAATTCTATTTTATGGACAAAATTCAAATTATTGGAGGAATAATATAATCATATTACGATAGGAACAGACTTAAAATATCATGTCTTTTTTTTAGAAAAAAAGGGGATGTTTCTTTTTAAGAAATTTAAAATTTATTAAGGTCTTTAAAACTATAATGCTATAAGTGCAATTTATAAAAAATAGTAAATATTCGTTTTCATCGATAAAATACAAGTTATTTTGGGAATCATATGATTATATTACAATACGAAATGAATAAAAAAATACATATCTTTAAGAAAAGGAAGCTATTTTATAAATTTTACAAATTATTGAGGTCCTTCAAAATATAGTGATAGAAGTGTAATTTATAGAAAAAAGTTTAAATTCATTTTCATTGACAAAATAAAAGTTTTTTTATGTGTAATATATAACAATAGGAAATTACTTAAAGTAATACTTTCTTTCAAAAAGAAAGTTATTTTATCAATTTTACAAATTACTAAGGTCCTTCAAAATATAGTGATAGAAGCATGATTTATAGAAAATAGTAGAAATTCGTTTTCACCAACGAAATACACGGTTTTTGGTGAGTCATATATAATGATAGGAAATTACTTAAAATAGTATTTTTTTAAAAAAAAGGAAGTTATTTTATGAATTTTACAAATTATTAACATCTTTCAAATTATAATGATAAAAGTGATGTTTATAAAAAATAGTAGAAAGTCGTTTTCATGGACGTAATACAAGTTTATTTGTGAGTCATATGGTTATATTACGATATGAAATTACTTAAAATAATACACTCTACTCTTTTAAAAAAAGAAAGTTATTTTTATCAATTTTATAAATTACTAAGGTCTTTCAAAATATAGTGCTAGAAATGTAATTTATAGAAATAGTTAAAATTCAATTTTATAAACAAAGTACAAGGTTTTTATTGGTTAATCATCTGATCATATTTTGTTAGGAAATTACCTAAGTTATGTGTTCCTTAAAAAATGAGAAGTTATTTTATCAATTTAATAAATTATTAAAATATTTCAAAATATAGTGCTTGAAGTTAATTTGTAAAAAATAGTAGAAATTCGATTTCGTAGACAAAATACAAGTTATTTTTTGAATCATATGCTTTTTTTAACTTATGAAATGAATTAAAATAATACATTTTTTTTAAAAAAGGAAGTTATTTTTAACAATTTTACAAATTATTAAAGCCTCTCAAAATATAGTGCTAGAATTGAAATTTGTAAAAAATATTTATCGGTGAAATACAAGTTTATTTTGAACCACATGATCATATTACCATAGGAAACGAAGTAAAGTAATACTTTCCTTAAAATAAAAGAAGTTATTTTTATCAATTTTACAAATTATTAAGGTGTTTCTAAATAAAATGCAAGAAATATAATTTATAGAATATAGTAGAAATTCGATTACATAGACTAAATACAGGCTTTTTTGTGAATTATATGATCATATTACAATAGGAAATGACTTAAAATAATACATTCTTTAAAAAACAAAAGTTGTTTTATAAATTTTACAAATTATTAAGGTGTTTCAAAATATAGTGTTAGATGTGCAATTTATAGGAAATAATAGATGTTCAATTTTATAGACTAGATACACGTTATTTTTTGGATAAATATAATGATATTACAATAGGAAATGACTTAAAATAATTCTTTATTTAAAAAATAAGAAATTTATTTTTATCAATTTTACCGATTATTAAATTTCTTAAAAATATATTTCTAGAAGTACAATTTTTTTTTATAAAAAGAAGAAGTTTAATTCAAAGGCGAAATATAAGTTATTTTATGAATATTATGATCATATTATGATATGAAATGACCTAACACGTCCTTTATGAAAAAAAGAAGTTATCTTATCAATTTTACAAATTATTAAGGTCTTTTGAAATATAGTGTTAGAACTGTAATTTGTAGAAAAATAGTAAGCATTCGATTTCATAGATGTAATAAAAGTTTTTTTGTGAAGTATATATTACATTAAAATAGTAAATAACTTAAAATAATATGTTCATTGAAAAAAGGAAGTTATTTTATCCATTTTTCAAATTATTGAGGTCTTTAAAAATATATTCCCAGAAATAGAATTTATAGAAAATAATATAAATTCTATTTGGTAGATGTAATAAAGTTTTTTGTGAATCATATGATCATATTACAATAGGAAATAAATTAAAATAATATGTTCTTTAAGAAAAAGAAAGTTATTTTATCAATTTTAGAAATTACTAAGGTCTTTCAAAATATATGTTTTCGAAGTGCAATTTAAAGAAAATAGCAGAAATTCGATTTCATAGACTAAATAAATGTTTTTTTGGGGAATTATATGATGTAATAAGATAGGAAATTACTTAAAATTATACGATCTTTATAAAAAAGTAAGTTATTTTATCAATTTCACAAATTATTAAGGTTTGCAAAATATAGTGTTAAAAGTGTAATTTATAAAAATACTAGAATGTAGTTTATAGACGCAATACAAATTATTGGAGGAATACTATAATCATATTACGATAGGAACTAACTCAAAATATATTTTTTTTTTTAAAAAAAGAGGATTTTCTTTATCAAATTTACAAATTATTAAGGCTTTTAAAAAATATAATGCTAGAAGTGCAATTCGTAGAAAAATAGTAGAAGTTCGATTTTTTAGAGGAAATACAAGTCATTTGTGAATGATATGATCATATTACAAGAGGAACGGGCTGAAAATAATATGTTCATTAAAAAGAAAGTTATTTATCAATTTTACCAATTATTAATGTGTTTCAAAATATAGTGGTACAAATGTAATTTATAGAAAATAGTAGAAATTCGGTTTCATAGACCAAATACATGTTATTTTGTGCATAATATGATCATATTGCCATAGGAAATGACTTAAAACAATACGTTTCTTTAAGAAAAGGATGTTATTTAATCAATTTTACAAATTATTAAGGTCCTTCAAAATATAGTGCTTGAAGTGCAATTTATAGAAAATAGTAGAAATTTGTTTTTCTTGACGAAATACAAGTTTTTTAATGAGTCATATGTAACGATAGGAAATTACATAAAATAATACTTTCTTTCAAAAAAGGAAGTTATTTTATCAATTTTACAAATTATTATGATCTTTTAAAATATAGTAATAGAAGTGCAATTTATAGAAAATAGTTGAAATTTGTTTTCATTCACGAAATACAAATTTATTTTTGAGTCATATGATCATATTATGTGATGGCCCCAATCCCTCCACTAGGTTAACTAGGGCTGAGTAGGGTATTTGTGTGCCTCTCGGCACTAAACTACAAGTCCCAAAAATCAAAGCAAAACCTAGGACAACACTTTCAAGTATATACATATAATACACAGCGGAGCACTAAGTAAACTAAATATTAATGGAATACTTAAAAACATAAGGTTCAAGAAAACTCCTTGTGATCATTCTGATATAATAAAAATACTTTACACAAACGAAACTACACAAAGAAGTAAAAAGAAGAACATTCCAAATGGTATGAGCATAAGAGAAATTAAAATAAAAGCACCTGTTCTTCCAAAGAGACTTGATCCAAAAACTCCACGCCTAAAAATTCAGCGGCTTACTGAGCCTCTAATCGTCCTGAGTTAACTAAGATAAAAATATTATACGGAAATGCGTGAGTACAAACGCTCAGTGAGTCCACTTGTTGTGTGCTTTAGTGCTATCTTTAAAAAACAATAATGTTGTAGTTTTACGGAAACAGTTCATGCAATGTTATAAGAAAATATTTTGCTTTTGTGCTTTAACAACACTATACTTGAACCTACATGAGGGGTTCGAATACAACTGGGAAGTCTGAGTGAATCAAGACGCATTAGTGCAGCTTTTACACTCGAATTCAAAATAACATGTAATGCAACAATCAGACTCCACGGACAAAGTTCGGATCCCATAACGAGGTCATCAAAAACAAGTTCCAGCATCTCGTAGTCAATACCATCAAAACATCTTACGAGCTCTCGATTTCATAACTATTGCACTTTCCATTCACATAAAACCATCGTATAGATCCTGGGGCACCTACCAGGTTTGCTCTAAGACCAACCTTAGTTTCAAGGCCCTCCTGACTCTCCACAAGGTAACCGTCCCACCGCAAAGCACAATGCAATGTATGACGTAAATGACGTAAATGTCCTCTCTCTCAAGTGGATCTACCCTCAAAGTCAGAAACCGTCCACGTCAACGGAAGAGGCCCTAGTACGAGGGACTAGCCACGTACAGTGCAATCCTCTGATGTTTCCGAACACAAGATCATAACCAAAACTTTATCCTTGGTCGGAATGGGGTTTTCATACATATTTAGAAACCAAAATGCCACTTGTTCGGGCGTCGAAACAGATTTAAGTCATAAATACTTTAGAATGGCAAAATCCCTATCCGCCAGTCAACAAATGCTTATGCAGATTTTACAAATATGGCAGGTCTATGTTCATGCATGTCAAATCATGTAACTCTTCAATACTAGAGTGTTTCCAATCCAAAGAGAAATTTTCAGAAAACCTGTGTACGATACTAATTCCTTTTACAACAGTAATAACTCTTTTTCAAACCATCATAATTTGTTTTTTGAAAAAAAAGAAACGGAGCACCACTCCGATGCTTTTCTCAAGAACATGGAATCATATTGTGGAGAACATCTCCAAAAAAAAATGATACGTTAAATCGTTCCAGAAGCAGTAAATAAGTTTAGAAGTCATATTTATATAGCCGTAACATTTGAAATAAAATAATAAAACTGGGTTTGTGGACTCACTTGAATGCAAATCTAGTGCTATGATCCTACAAATATAGTAGTAAAAATACTTAATATTTAAGTACCAATCAAATAATCCTATTCCCTAATTAATATTGAGATCCTACAAAGTGAACTTAGGATATATACATATATACATATGGTAATTCTTTAAAAAGATCGAAAATCCTATACTCTTAAAAATATACCCTCTTAAAAAACAACAATTAACTAAATACTAAAATTTATTTAAAACATTTAAATCCTAAAAAAAAGACAACAAAGTTAAACTGTATTTATAATCTAACTATATACTAAAACCTATTTAAAACATTTATATCTTTTTAAAAAAACAATAAACCTAAACTATATATATAACCTAACTAAGCTAAAATAAAAGAGAGGCTAACCTCTAGCTCAAGGAATGAAGAATGAACTTGGACAGCAAACAGAAAACAAAACAAAAAAGAAAAAAATGTGATTGTGATATATATATATATATATAGTTTATAGGCGGCGTAGTGAGCAAAAGGAGGAAGAAAATAATTTTAAAAATAAAAGAAGACAAGGTGGTGGCGTGTAGGAATTGAGGTGGCGACAATTTTCTTAATCAATAAAGTTTTTATTTTTTATTTTTTTAATTCACTAATTTAAACCTTATATGAGAATGTTAAGTATTTAAATTTCTAAAAACGCATGTTAGGTATACTAAAAAAAATTCCCATTTAAAGACATTTATAAATCCCACTAATAAAAACTTAATGTACTAAAGTTTTCACTCTCATTCTTAAGTATCTACAAAATACCAGTAAGTGTCAAAAAACACTATACTCTACTACATCAGACCCCAAACTCTACTTTCATAACACCTGCAATTTTTAGAGACATGCAGGGTACTTACTGGGTGGGGCGTTACATATTACAATAGAAAATTACTCAACCTAATACTTTCTTTAAAAAAAAGGAAGTTATTTTATCAATTTTGAAAATTATTTAGATCTTTTAAAATATAATACAAAAAGTGCAATTTATAGGAAATAATATAAATTTGAATTCATAGACAAAATACAACTTATTTTATGAATCAAATCATCCTATTACGATAGGAAATGACTTAAAATAGTAAGTTCTTTAAATAAACCAAGTTATTTTATAAATTTTACAAAGTATTAAGGTCTTTCAAAATACAATGCTTGAATTGTAATTTATAAAAAATAGTAGAAATTATACTTTCATAGATGTCACAAAAGTATATATATATTTTTTAATTATATGATCATATTACTAAAGTAAATAAATTAAAATAATATGTTCATTAATAAAGGGTAAGCTATATTATCAATTTTATAAATTATTGAGGTCTTTTAAAATATAGTGCTAGAAATTCAATTTATAGAAAGTGGTAGAAATTATATTTCATAGATGTAGTAAAAGTTTTTTTGGGAATCATATGATCATATTATGATAGGAAATAACTTAAAATAATATATTCTTTAGAAAAATAAGTTCTTTTATCAATTTTAAAAATTATAAGGGGGTCTTTCAAAATATAGCTTTTGAAGTGCAATTTATAAACAAATAGCAGAAATTTAAATTACGATAACAAATTACTTAAAATTATATGTTATTTATAAAAAAAAGTAGGTTATTCTATCAATTTTACAACCTAAAAAGATTTGTAAAACTATAGTGTTAAAAGTGAAATCTATAGAAAATACTAGAAATTCAATTTCATAGACGAAATTCTAGTTATTTATGAACACTATACCATATTATGATAGGAACTGACTTAAAATATTTTATTCTTAAAAAAAAAGAGAAAGTTATTTTTATCAATTTTACAAATTCTTAAGGTCTTTAAAAATGTAGAGTTAGAAGTGCAATTTATACAAAATAGTAGAATTTCGATTTCATAGACGAAATACAATTAATTTGTGAATCATATGATCATATTAACATAGGAAGTGACTTAAAATAATACGTTCTTTTAAAAAAGGAAAGTTATTTGATAAATTTTAGTAATTATTAATGTTTTTTATAATATAGTGGTAGAAGTGCAATTTATCGAAAATAGTAGAAATTTCATTTCGTAGACGAACTGCAAGTTATTTTGTGAATCATATGATCATATTACTATACGAAATGACTTAAAATAATACTTTCTTTTAAAAAAGAAGTTGTTCTAATAATTTTACCAATTATTAAGGTCTTTCAAACTATAGTGTTAGAAGTGGGATTTAAAGAAAATAATAGATATTCAATTTCATGGAAAAAATACAAGTTATTTTGTGAATACCATGATCATATTATGATAGGAAATGACTTAAAATGACACGTTATTTAAAAACATGGAAAATTAATTTATCAATTTTATAAATTATTAAGGTCTTTCAAAACAAAGTGCTAGAAGTGCAATTTGTAGAAAATAGTATAAATTCGATTTTATGAATGAAATGCAAGTTTGTTTTAATGTTATTATCATATTATGATAGGAAATAACTTAAAATAATACGCTCATTAAATAATGAAGTTATTTTATCAATTTTACAAATTATTAATGTCCTTCAAGATACAGTGATATAGAAGTGCAATTCATAAAAATAGTAGAAATTCGTTTTCATTGACGAAATACTAGTTTTCTTGTGAATTATATATGATCATATTATGATAGGAAATTACTTAAACTAATATGTTCGTGAAAAAAAAGAAAGTTATTTTATTAATTTTACAAATTATTAAGGTGTTGCAAAATTTAATGTTTGAAGTGCAATTTATAGAAAATAGTAGATGTTTAATTTCAAAGACTAAATACAAGTTATTTTGTAAATACTATGATCATATTATGAGAGGAAATGACTTAAACAAACGCGTTCTTTATAAACGAAGGAAGTTATTTTATATATTTTACAAATTATTAAGATCTTTTAAAATTTAGTGTTAGAAGAGCATTTTTTAGAAGATAGTAGAATTCTATTTCATAGACGAAATAAAAGTTATTTTATTAACACTACAATTATACTATGATGGAAATGACTTAAAATAACACGTTCTTTAAAAACAAAGAAAGTTATTTTTTTCAATTTTACAAAATTTTAAGGTCTTTCAAAATATAACGCAAGAAGTGAAATTTGTATAAAATAGTAGAAATTCAATTTTATGGACGAATTACAAGTTTTTGTGAATCATATGAATATACTATGATTGAGAAATGACTTAAAAAACAATGTTTTTTTTTTCAAAAAAAGAAAGTTATTTGATCAATTTTACAAATCAAGAAGGTCGTTAAAATATAGCACTGAAAGTGCAATTTATAAAAAAAAAAGTAGAAATTCGTTTTCATAGATGATTACAAGTTGAATAATATGATCATCTTATGATTGGAAATGACGTAATATTGTACATTCTTCAAAAAACAAGAAAGTTTTTCGTATCAATTTTATAAATTATTATGATCTTTGGAAATATGGTACTAGAATTGTAATTTATAAAAAATAGTAGAAATCAATTACATATACTAAAGGCAAGTTTTTTTTGTGAGTCATATGATCATATTACGATAGGAAAATATTACTTAAAATAGTAATTTTTTTTAAGAAAAAGAAAGTTATTTTATAATTTTTACAAGTTATCAGGGTGTTTTAGAATATAGTATTAGAAGTGTAACTTATAGAAAATAGTAGAAGTTCGATTTGATAGTCTAAATACAAGTTTTTTTTTTTTTTTGTGAATCATATATGATCATATTATGATAGTAAATGACTTAAAATTATACGTTCTTCAAGGAAAAAAAGAAAGTTATTTTATCTATTTTATAAATTATTAAGATCTTTCAAAATATAGTACTAGAAATAAAATATATAGAAAATAGTAGACATTCGATTACATAAACTAAAGACAAGTTTTTTTTTTAGTCATATGATCATATTACAATCGGAAGTTACTTAAAATAGTAATTTTTTTTAAGAAAAAGAAAGTCATTTTATAATTTTTACAAATTATCAGGGTGTTTTAGAATATAGTATTAGAAGTGTGACTTATAGAAAACAGTAAAAGTTCGATTTGATAGTCTAAATACAAGTTTTTTCTTGTGAATCATATATGATCATATTACGATAGTAAATGACTTAAAATTATACGTTCTTCAAGGAAAAAAAGAAAGTTATTTTATCAATTTCACAAATTATTAATTCTTTCAAAATATAGTACTAGAAGTAAAATCTATAGAAAATAGTAGACATTCGATTACATAGACTAAATACAAGAGCTTTTCTGAGTCATATAATCAAATTACAATCGGAAATGCCTTAAAATAATACGATATTTAAAAAAAAAAGAAAAGTATCAATTTTAAAAATTATTAAGGTGTTTCAAAATATAGTGCCAAAAGTTCAATTTATAGAAAATTGCAGAAATTCGATTTGATAGACTAAATACAAGTTTTTTTGTGAATCATATTATCCCAGTATGGTAGGAAATAACTCAAAATTATAAGTTCTTTAAATAAAAGGAAGTTTTTTTTTATCATTTACCAATTATTAAGGTCTTTTACAATAAAATTCTGGAAATATAATTTATAGAAAAATAGTAGGAATTTGATTTTATAGACGAAATACAAGGTTTTTTTTTTCTTTGTGAATTAAATTATCATATTACGATTAGAAATAACTTCAAATAATACGTTCTTAAAAAAAATAAAGTTATTTTATCAATATTACAAATTATTAAGGTCATTCAAAATATAGTGCTAGAAGTAAAATTTATAGAAAAAATAGAAGATATTCAAATTCATAGATAAAATACAAGTTATTTTTTTGAATACTATGATCATCATATCACAACAGAGAAATGACTTAAAATAATATATTTTTTTAAATAAAGAAAGTTATTTTATCAATTTTACAAATTATTAATATCATTAAAATATGTGCTAGTGGAGCAATTTATAGACAATAATAGAGATTCGTTTTCACACATGAAATAAAAGTTTTTTAGTAAATATTATGATCATATTATGATAGGAAACGACTTAAAAGTAAAAGTTCTTTTAAAAAAAAAGAAAGTAATTTTAGCAAATTTTCAAATTATAATGGTCTTTCAAAATATAGTACTGGAAGAGAAATTTATAGGAAGAGTAGAAATTCGATCAAACTAAATAAAATTTTTTTTTGAGAGTCATATGATCATATTAAGTAGGAAATTATTTAAAATAATACATTCTTTAAAAAAAAGAAGTTATTTGATAAATTCTAAAAATTGTTAAGGTTTTTAAAAATATAGTACGAGAGGTACAATTTATAAAAAATAGTAGAAATTCAATTTGATAGACTAAATACAAGTTTTTTAGGAACCATATAATTATATTACGATAGGAAATGTACTAAAACTGTACTTTCTTTAAATAAAAGGAAGTTATTTTTTATCAATTTTACAAATTATTAAGGTCTTTCAGAATATAGGGCTAGAAATCCACTTTACAGAAAATAGTTGAAATTCGATTTCATAGGCGAAGTACAATTTTTTATCATATTACAATAGGAAATAACTTAAAATAATATTTTCATTTTAAAAAGAAGCTATTTTATCAATTTTACAAATTATTAAGGTATTTCAAAATATAGTGCTAGAAGTGCACTTTATAGAAAATAGTAGAGAGTCCATTTCATAAACGAAATACAAATTATTTTTTGAATCATATGATAATATTAACTTTGGAAATGACTTAAAATAATAAGTTTTTTTTTAACTAAAGGAAGTTATTTTATCAATTTTACAAATTATTAAGGTCTTACAATATACAATGCTAGAAGTACAATTTATAGCAAATAGTAGAAATTCGATTTTATAAACAAAATACAAGTTTTTTTGTGAGTCATAGATCATATTACAACAGGAAATTACAAAAAAAAAAAAAAATTTCTTTCTTAAAAAAAAGAAAGTTATTTCATTAATTGTATAAATTATAAAGATGTTTCATAATACAATGCTAGAAATGCAATTTTATAAAAAATAGTAGAAATTCAATTTAATAAACTAAATGCAAGTTTTTTTGTGAATCATTTGACCGTATTACGGTATTAAATGACTTTAAATTATACCTTCTTTGAAAACAGGAAGTTATATTTTATCAATTTTATAAATTATTAAGGTCTTTCAAAATATAGTGCTAGAAATGCAATTTTTAGAAAATTGTAGAAATTCGATTTCTTAGAAGTACAAGTTTTTTTTTCTTTTTTTCTTTGTGAATCATATTATCGTATTATTTTAGGAAATAATTTAAAATAATATGTGCTTTTAAAAAAAGGGAGTTATTTTATCAATTTTACAAATTATTATGGTATTTCGTAATAGTGCTAGAAGTGCAATTTACAAAAAATAGTTGAAATTTGATTTTGTAGATGAAATACAAGTTATTTTGTGAATCATATGTCCATATTAATTTAGGAAATGACTTAAAATATTATTTTCTTTAAATAACGTAAGTTATTTAATAAATATTACAAATTATTGTAGTCTTTCAAAATATAGTGCTAGATGAACAACTGATGAAAAATAGTAGAAATTCGATTGCACACAGTAAATACATGTTTTTTTCTAAATCATATCCTCATATTGACACAGGAAATGACTTAAAATAATACTTTTGTTAAAAAAACGAAGTTATCTTATCCATTTTACAAATTATTAAGGTATTTTGAAGTATAGTGTTAAAACTGTAATTTAATTTTATTTTATACTCAAAATACAAGTTTTTTTTATGAGTCATATGATCATATTATGATAAGAAATTACCTAAAATATTACGTCCTTAAAAAAAGAAAGTTATTTTATCAATTGGACAAACTATTAAGGTGTTTTAAAATATACTGTTGAAAGTGCAATTTATCGAAAATAATAGAAATTCAATTTGATAGACTAAATACAAGTTTTTTTTTCCCGAATCATATGATCATATTACGATCGTAAAAGACTTTAAATTATACATTCTTTAACTTAAAGGGAAGTTATTTTTATTAATTTTACAAATTATTATGGTCTTTCAAAATATAGTACTAGAGTGCAATTTATAAAAAATAATAGAAATTCGATTTGATTGACTAAATGCAAGTTTTTTTTTGAATCATATGATAATATTATGATAGGAAATGAATTAAAATTATATGTTCTTTAAATAAAAGGATGTTTTTTTAATCACTTTTAAAAATTATTAACGTCTTTCAAAATATGGTGCTAGAAATACAATTCATAGAAAATAGTAGAAATTCGATTTCGTAGATGAAATAAAAGTTTTTTTTTGAGTCATATGACCATATTACGATAGGAAATTATTTATAAAACACGTTCTTTGAAAAAAAAGAGTTATTTGATTAATTTTACAATTTATAATGTATTTAAAAATATAGTGCTAGAAGTGTAATTTATAAAAAAGAGTAGAACTTTGATTTGATAGACTAAATTGGTTTTTTTTTTTTTTTTGTTAAATCTTGTGATCATATTATCATAGGAAATGACTTAAAATTATACTTCCTTAAAAAAATGAAATTTATTTTTATCAATTTTACAAATTATTATGCTCTTGCAAAATATAGTATTAGATATACAACTTATAGAAAATAGCAGAAATTTGATTACATAGACTAAATACAAGTTTTTTTTTGTGAGTCATATAACAAAAATTACAATAGAAAATGACTTAAAATTATACGTCCTTTAAATAAAAGGAAGTTATTTTATCAATTCTATAAATTATTGTGGTCTTTCAAAATATGTGCTAGAAATGCAATTTATAAAAAATAGTAGAAATTCGATTTCATAGACGAAGTGCAAGTTTTATTTTTTCGTTAATCATACGATCATATTAGGTTAGGAAATAACTTAAAATACTATGTTCTTTAAAAAAAAGTTTTTTTTTTCAATTTTACAAATTATTAAGGTATTTCAATTATAGTGCTAGAAGTGATGTTTATTAAAAATAGTAGAAATTCGGTTTGGTAGACAAAATACAATTTAATTTTTGAATAATATAATCATATTAACCTAGAAAATGTATTAAAATAATATGGTTTTTTAGAAAAAGAAAGTTATTTTATCAATTTCATAAATTATTAAGGTCTTTCAAAATATAGTGCTAGAAGTGATATTTGTAGAAAATTGTAAAAATTTAATTTTATAGAAAAACAAGTCCTTTTGTGAATCATATGATCATATTACCATAGGAAATGACTTAAAGTAATACTTTCTGTAAAAAAAGAAGTTATTTTTATCAATTTGACAAATTATTAAGGTGTTTCAAATATAATGCAAGAAGCGCAATTTATAGAATATAGTTGAAATTCGATTTCATAGACTAAATACAAGTTTTTTTTTGGAATCATATGATCATATTACGATAGGAAATAGCTTAAAATAGTATGTTCTTAGAACGAAAAAGAAGTTATTTTATCAAATTTACAAATTATTTAGGTCTTTCAAAATATAGTGCTAGATGTGCAATTTATAAAAAATAGTAGAAATTTAATTATTCATAAAAAAATAGAAATTCAATTTTTAGACAAGCTACATGTTAAACCGTAAACTGGAGTTATAACTCAAACCAAGGTTTCCGCCTTTCCTTCAACCCTCTCTTCAGTTGTCGCCTAAACCCTAGAAGCATTCATCAATGTGCCTCCTAATCTCCCAATCAGCTAGCAACCAACCCTTAAAAATTCACTCTCCCTTCATATTACCACCTTCCTTTCCCCCCTTCCTTTAGCCACCGCCTAAACTCTAAGAACATTCATCATTGTGCCCCCAAACCCCCAATCAGCTTGCAACCAACCCTTAAAAAGTGAACTACCTTTCTAATGCCCAATCACTTCCATTGTTGCTTTAAAAATGCCAATTTTATTATATCAATGTATGCATGCTCTACCGATTGCATCCTCCAAGTTTTTCTTTCTCATTAATGTGCAAATAGGCAGATTCATCTTATTATATTGACTTCTTGCGAATTATTTCCTCCAATCTTCTTCATTCACCAAGAGTAATTGCCTTCATCTTCATGCATCTGGTAAAACTCAAAGCCACCAAGAGATGAGCAGTGAATATCAAAATTCTTCTTCATTCACATAAAACACACTCTCGGAAGGAATAGTCAGATTAACCATTCTCTGAAACACTAGTGTTCGTTGCTTTCTCATCTATTTACTTTCGGCACATCAAAGAGCTAAGGAAGGAAAATTTTCGGCTGTGCAAATTTCAAGGTAAAATTTTTTACCGAAATTTTTTTCTAAGATGATATGTAAATTTAAAAGGGAAAAATGTGGCATTTAAACCGAGTGTTAATATGATATATATTACTTAGGATTTTGGGAGATATGTGTTCTTCTGATGGCTAGATGATGTATGCACAACTGATTATCTCTTTGATAAATCGGATAATTACTTGAAGAAAATTGTTCAGTTGGAGGAAGAAATCCAACGAATAAAGATAGAGTTTGAGATCATGAAGAGGAACTTAGAAAGAACTGTAAAGGTTTGTGTTGGATATTGAAAAACCTTAGAGGGGGGGTGAATAAGGTTTTTGGCTAATTTAAAAAATCTTTTGTGTGATTAGAAAGATAAACCTCCAGTTTATTTGTGAAAGAATTCTAAAAACTCTTTTCGATAAGAGTCCACACCAAACAAAATCTTATAGTTTTGGCAATCAAGAAATGAGCATAGAATTAAACTTTAAAGAACATGCACAACAATTTATAGTGGTTCACTCTCTCAAAGAGCTACATGCACTACCTTGAGACTCAACCCAAGGATTTCACGAATCCACTAACTTCAAAGTTGATTACAACAACACAATGAGGATCACCCTTCAAGGGTCTTACACTAAAACCTCAAACACAACAATACAACAAATTTATCAAAGGATCACCCAAAGGGTTTTCCACAAACCTTTGATCACAATAAAAGAATAGGAAGAGTAAGGAACAATGTTACCAAATGATCTTGAGAAGAGGAAGATACAACTCAATGGAATACTTCTACAAGCACCTCTTTACTTCTTCTTTGATGGATGATCAACAATGAAGCTCAAGAAGTTTTTCATTTGGGATTGAAAATGATTTGCAATAAATGTACTTTTGAAACTCTTTAAAAGTATTTCACCAAACTTGTCTCATTTATGGCTGATCATAAAGTCTTTATATAGAGTCTTGAAACAAATGACCGTCGCTTTCAGAAAATGACCGTTGCATTCTGTGCAACGGTAATATTTTTTACAGTAACTGTAAAAATCGGACAACCGGTTCTTGAAATCAGACGATCGGTTCTTTAAAATAGAAAGATTCGGACTTGTTCAAGCTAGAAAACGGACTGCTGAATTTTTTATTTAGAGAAAAAATCGGACGACCAGTTTTAAAACCGGATGACCGAATTTTTGGACAGAAAGATTCGGACTTGATTTTCTTAAAAACGGACTGCCGAATTTTTACTTTGGAAAAAACTGGACGACCGGTTCTAAAACCGGATGACCGAATTTTTGTTTCCTCAGCCAAGTTTCTTTTTAAGACAAAAACTTTCTTTTCAAAAGTATGTATTCTTGACAATCATTTTAAAGAGAAGAAAAACTTTCCGAAAACAACACAACTTCAGTCAATAATACTTAGATTTTAACAAAAGTTTATATCTGAGAAAATCATAAAAGGAGATTCATATATGATCGATAATCAAAGAGTAAGACTAGGGAGTTTACATGGTAGTACCTATTTCGCTCTAACATAGACAATGCCTTCAATGTCTTCAATGTCTCCAAAGATCTTGGCATGGCTTGGTCTCTTCTTCTCTATTTTGCCCTCATTAACAAGATCTTTTGCTTGTAGACTTTGAGACTTCTCAGGTACTTCTTTTGTTCTATGAAAGGTTAGCTGAAATACTCACACAAGCATATGTTAATCATAATCAAAACATAAGTATTAATGCCCTTAGGGCTAACAATCTTCCCCTTTTTAATTATGACAAACACATATGCAAGAGGAACAAAAGAGCAAGAGTGAAGTATGGTGATGCTTCAAAATATCAATAGTAAGAGCAAAGCACAACAATCACCAAAAAAGAAATAACTCCCCCTAAACACATGCTTTATGTTAAATATGGCTAAAGAATATTACAAGATCAAACTAAGCCAAAAAAACCTTTAGCATCATAACATCACAAGGCATAAGTTGCAAAACACCATCAATAATCATCATATTATCAAGATTTCTCCCCTTACATCTTGCACTATTTTCTCCCCCTTTTGTCATAAATAAAAAAGTTTTGAGAGAGAGGTTCCAAGGGATCATAGAAGAGGTAGCAGTAGGACTTTAAACATTAAAGTATCATCATGAAGTCCATAACAAGAAAGGCCAGTCAACAAAGAAAAAGAGCAGCAAACAGATCACTTAGCATAACAAAAGCAAATTAAGATTAGAAATAAGCAAGTTAAAAATCCATATCATTAAGGCAGAAATAAGTAAGAAAACAAATAATACAAGCAACACACATTACTCATTTAATTTCCCGATACCAAGTAATTTTCTTAAATAGCAAAAGCGATCTTCTGAAAGAGGTTTTATAAAAATATCGGCAATTTGATCTTCTGTGCCAATATATTCTAAAGATACATCACCTTTAGCAACATGATCTCTAATAAAGTGATGTTTGATTTCAATATGTTTTGTTTTTGAATGCTGCACAGGATTTATGGAAATATTTATGGCACTAGTGTTATCACACATGATAGGTATGCACTTAAAGGAAACACCAAAATCAATTAATGTATGTTTCATCCAAAGTACCTGAGCACAGCAACAACCGGCTGCGATGTATTCCACTTCGGCGGTTGATAGGGACACGCACGATTGTTTCTTGTTGTACCAAGATACCAAGCATCCTCTCAAGAATTGGCAATTTCCACTTGTACTCTTCCTTTCTACCTTACATCCGGCGTAGTTCGCATCAGTGTAGGCAATAAGATTAAAACAAGATCGTTTAGAGTACCACAAGCCATAATCATATGATGAAATTAAGTATCTCAAAATACGTTTTACAGCTATTAAATGAGATTCCTTGGGGCAAGCTTGGAATCTAGCACACAAACATACGGCAAACATGATATCCGGCCTACTAGCCGTTAAATAAAGTAAACTACCGATCATACCTCTATATGTCTTTTCATCAACAGTTTTACCTTTTTCATCCTTGTCAAGCTTCAATGACGAGCTCATAGGAATACCGATACCTTTTGCATTGCTCATCCCAAATCTTTTGAGAAGTTCTTTGGTGTACTTCTCTTGATTGATGAAGATTCCTTCTTTTGTTTGCTTGATTTGGAGGCCGAGAAAGTACGTCAATTCTCCCATCATGCTCATTTCAAATTCTTTTTGCATAAGTGAGGCAAATTCTTCACATAAAGAGACATTAGTAGCACCAAAAGTGATGTCATCAACATATATTTGGACAAGAAGAAGATCATTGTTACAAGAGGTTTTTGTAAAAAGAGTAGTGTCTACTACACCCCTTAAAAAGTTATTTGAAAGAAGAAAACCACTTAACTTTTCAATCCAAGCCCTTGGAGCTTGTTTTAAACCATAGAGTGCTTTTGAGAGTTTGTAAACATAATTTGGAAATTTTTCATGTACAAAACCGGGAGGTTGTTCAACATAAACTTCCTCCTCAATATCACCATTTAGAAAGGCACTTTTAACATCCATTTGAAAGAGTTTGAATCCTTTAAAACAAGCAAAAGCTAAAAGCATCCTAATAGATTCAAGTCTAGCAACTGGAGCAAAGGTTTGATCAAAGTCTATGCCCTCTTCTTGATTGAATCCTTGGGCAACAAGTCTAGCTTTGTTTCTAATGACTTCTCCGGATTCATTTAGTTTATTTCGAAAAACACATTTTGTGCCAATTGTGGGGTGATTATGTGGTCTAGGGACTAAAGTCCAAACTTTGTTTCTTTCAAATTGATTTAACTCGTCTTGCATAGCAATATTCCAAAACTCATCGCATAAAGCATCCTCAATAAACTTAGGCTCAATTTGTGATAATAGGGCAAAGTTATCGATAAAATACCTTCTTGTTCTTACCCCTTGAGATACATCACCAATAATTTCATCTTTGGAGTGTCCCTTTGGATATATCACCTCTTGAGGAATACTTTGAGTTTCTTGATCGTTTTCTTGTTTTTCCTCATACTCTTCTTCCTCCATAGCATGCTCTTTCATTGCTTGAGTGTACAATGGTTGGTTACTTTGAGTGTTATCTATGTCATCATCATCATCAACTTTCTTGTCGAAAAATGTTAGTTTCATCAAAATTAACATGAATGGACTCTTCAACACACAAGGTTCTTTTTGTTGAAAATTCTAAAAGCCTTTTTTGTTTGAAGAATAACCAAGAAAAAATTCCCTCATCGGATTTTCGATCAAACTTTTCCAAGATTGTCCTTGGTGTTTAAAATAAAGCATTTGCATCCAAAAACTTTAAAATAACCAATTGAGGGGGTTTTATTAAAAATGAGTT
Source organism: Catharanthus roseus (assembly GCA_028651295.1). Lineage (NCBI taxonomy): Eukaryota > Viridiplantae > Streptophyta > Magnoliopsida > Gentianales > Apocynaceae > Catharanthus > Catharanthus roseus. The sequence continues at coordinate 3,507,600 of JAPQWS010000033.1, read as the reverse complement.
CAAAGGGAGTTTTCTTTAATGAAGGTCTCAAGATAACACGATTCATAAAGTAGCATGCAGTGTTAACGGCCTCGGCCCAAAAATATTTGGGAAGGGAGTTTTCACAAAGCATCGATCTTGCCATTTCTTGTAAAGTGCGATTTTTCCTCTCCACAACACCATTTTGTTGTGGGGTTTTAGTGGCCGAAAAAATTGTGTTATGCCAAAATCATCACAAAGTTTTGTAAAATCTTGATTGTTAAATTCTCTCCCATTATCACTTCTCATAGAGATCAATTTACAATCAAGGGAGGTTTGAACTCTTTTAAAAAGTTTAACAAACTCATGAAAAGCTTCATCTTTTTGACTCAAAAACAAAGTCCAAGTAAATCTAGAGAAATCATCAACAATAACAAAGGCATACCTCTTACCACCGAGACTAGTGGTCCTCATTGGTCCAAATAAATCCATGTGAACAAGTTCCAAAGGTTTTGAAGTTGAAATCATTTTCTTTGGTTTAAAATAGGTCTTGATTTGTTTTCCAAATTGACAAGCATCACAAAGTTTAGTTTTCTCAAAGTGAAGTTTTGGTAGGCCTCTAACAAGTTCTTTTGAAGATAGTTGGTTTAATAAATCCATACTAACGTGACCAAGTCTTCTATGCCAAAAAAAATGCATCATTATCATGAACCGAGAGACACTTCAAGTTTTGGGAAAGAAAATCTTCAAGAAGAAAGACATAGACGTTTCCAACTCTTTTAGCAACAAAAATAGTTTTGTTTTCATGCTTATCAATGATAGAGGAAGAATCACTTTCAAAAACAACCTTTTTTCCACTATCACATAATTGACTAATACTAAGCAAATTGAATTTAAGACCATCAACTAGAAGAACATCCTTAATGAGAGAGGAAGAATTGTTACCAATATTGCCTATACCAATGATTTTTCCTTTGTTCTTATCTCCAAAAGTGACAAATCCACTTTCGGTTTCTTTGAGATTGCTCATAAGTGATGAGTCCCCGGTCATGTGCCTTGAACATCCGCTATCCAAGTACCACTTAGATGGCCTTGATTTGTGTTCCTACAAAAGAAGAAGTAGAAATGATTTTTGGTACCCACATCTTTTTGGGTCCATGGACGTTAGTTTGATTTTGTTTACCTTTCCAAATGGTTTTCACTCCTCTTTCAATCTTTTTCTTTATAAAACACTTTGTGGCTTTATGACCACTCTTTTCACAATAGGTGCAACAAAGGTGTGAGTGAGATGATGAAGCCTTTACAAACCATGTTTGTTTTGAGAGAATATTGGAATGAGTATATCCAATACCATTTTTATCAAAAGGTGATCTTTGAGAGCCAAGAAGTTTTTCAAAGTTTTCTTTTCCTTTTGTGAATTTTTCAACACATAGAGTGAGATCACTCACCTTTTTCTTTAAGACATCATAATCAATCAAACATTTTTCAAGAAAGGAAATCTTTTCACAAAGGTTTTTGTTTTCTAAAACAAGTTTTTGAAAGTCATCATTTGAGCACTCTTTTTCTTTCTTCAAAACTTCCAAGGATTCAAGAATGGCTTTATTTTCACAAATGAGTCTTGAATTTTCATCTAACAAAAATTGAGTTTTGCTTTTTAAGCCTTTGTTTCGTTTAGTAACCTTTTTGCACTCATCATACATTTCAATAAGCATTATGCTATGATCAATATCACAATCGTCATCAAAGATACTAGAAGAGTTAGGAAGTGAAGATTGTACCTCATTTTCTAGTGCCATGAAGCATATGTTGGCATTTTCTTCTTATTCATTTTCACTTGAGTCTTGAACCCAAGTTCCAATTAGGCCTTTGCCTTTCTTCTTCTTCTTCAATGCCTCAAGATTAGCTTCTAAAGCTCCCTTTTCCTTTTCAAGGGCCTTGGGACAATCGGCTACAAGATGATCGGTGCTATTGCATTTAAAACACCTAGCTTTGAAGAGTGATGAGCTTTGTCCTCCTTTCTTGAGTGGAGGTTTCTTCCCTCTATTGTTGAAACCTTTCTTGTAGAATCTTTTGAATTTTCTCATTATCAATGCCATTTCCTCATCATCATCAACCTCATCTTCATTGTTTGATGAGTAAGTTTGATCATCTTCATTTGCCTTGAGTGCAATGCCTTTTCTTCCTTTTTCTTCATCTTCCATTTCATTCAATATTTTTATTTTCATTTCATAGGTGAGAAGTGATCCTATGAGTTCTTCAATAGGAAGTAGTCTCAAATCCTTTGATTCCTCAATAGCTAGTGTTTTTGGTTGCCAAGCTTTTGGAAGTGCATCAAGAATTTTTCTATTTGCTTCCCCTCTTGAGTACTCTTTCCCATATGCCTTTAGGCCATTTGTGATGTTGGTGAACCTTGTGAACATGTCACTAATGTTCTCATTTTGTTTCATCATGAATAGTTCATAGTCTCTTACCAACATAGCCAACTTTGAATCCTTTACTTGATTTTTACCTTCGTGAGTAACTTCAAGTAACTTCCACATTTCATGAGCCGAATCACATCCGCTCACTCTATTATATTCGCTTGCATCCAAGGCACAACTAAGAATGTTCATAGCTTGAAAGTTTAGAGTCATCTTCCTTGAGTCGAACTCATCAAATTCTTCAACCTTCTTGGCTACTCCATTTATTTTGGGAATGTAAGGACCTTTCTCTACAATGCTCCATAGGTCAAAGTTAATAGAGCAAATATATATTTTAATTCGAGACTTCCAAAAAGTATAGTTTGTTCCATTAAAAAGAGGAGGTCTATTTGTAGAAGAGCCTTCTACATATGGTAAACTAGAATTATTAGCCATAGTAAAGTAAAGATCTTTTGCTTCAAGGGTGTTAGTCCTTTTTAAGAAGCTCCTGCTCTGATACCAATTGAAAACCTTAGAGGGGGGGTGAATAAGGTTTTTGGCTAATTTAAAAAATCTTTTGTGTGATTAGAAAGATAAATCTCCAGTTTGTTTGTGAAAGAATTCTAAAAACTCTTTTCGATAAGAGTCCACACCAAACAAAATCTTATAGTTTTGGCAATCAAGAAATGAGCATAGAATTAAACTTTAAAGAACATGCACAACAATTTATAGTGGTTCACTCTCTCAAAGAGCTACATCCACTACCTTGAGACTCAACCCAAGGATTTCACAAATCCACTAACTTCAAAGTTGATTACAACAACACAATGAGGATCACCCTTCAAGGGTTTTACACTAAAACCTCAAACACAACAATACAACAAATTTATCAAAGGATCACCCAAAGGGTTTTCCACAAACCTTTGATCACAATAAAAGAATAGGAAGAGTAAGGAACAATGTTACCAAATGAGCTTGAGAAGAAGAAGATACAACTCAATGGAATACTTCTACAAGCACCTCTTTACTTCTTTTTTGATGGATGATCAACAATGAAGCTCAAGAAGTTTTTCGTTTGGGATTGAAATGATTTGCAATAAATGTACTTTTGAAACTCTTTAAAAGTCTTAAATGTTCACAATGAATATTTCACCAAACTTGTCTCATTTATGGCTGATCATAAAGTCTTTATATAGAGTCTTGAAACAAATGACCGTTGCTTTCAGAAAATGACCGTTGCATTCTATGTAACGGTAATATTTTCTTTACAAGAATCGTAAAAATCGACGACCGGTTCCCGAAATCAGACGACCGGTTCTTTAAAACAGAAAGATTTGGACTTGCTCAAGCTAGAAAACGGACTGCCAAATTTTTTATTTAGAGAAAAAATCGGACGACCGGTTTTAAAATCGAATGACTGAATTTTTGGACAGAAAGATTCGGACTTGATTTTCTGAAAAACGGACTGCCGAATTTTTACTTTGGAAAAAACCGGACGACCGGTTCTAAAACCGGATGACCGAATTTTTGTTTCCTCAACCAAGTTTCTTTTTAAGAAAAAAACTTTCTTTTCAAAAGCATGTATTCTTGACAATCATTTTAAAGAGAAGAAAAACTTTCCGAAAACACCACAACTTCAGTCAAGAATACTTAGATTTTAACAAAAGTTTATATCTGAGAAAATCATAAAAGGAGCTTCATATATGATCAATAATCAAAGAGTAAGACTAGGGAGTTTACATGGTAGTACCTAATTCGCTCTAACATAGACAATGCCTTCAATGTCTTCAATGTCTCCAATGATTTGATCTTGGCATGGCTTGGTCTCTTCTTCTCTATTTTGCCCTCATCAACAAGATATTTTGCTTGTAGACTTTGAGACTTCACAGGTACCTCTTTTGTTCTATGAAGGGTTAGCTAAAATACTCACACAAGCATATGTTAATCATAATCAAAACATAAGTATTAATGCCCTTAGGGCTAATAGATATATTGTGTAGTTGTAGTAGTCTTTAATTTTTACATTTTTCTCTAAGATGTATTAGACTGATTTTGTTTTTGTAAATCCTAATTGTTAGTTAGAACATCTTGTACATCTATGCCCTTGAACCTTTTATGTATCATCGTTATTCAATGAAAACCTGAAATTTTTAAGTTTTATCTTTGACTGGAGTTTGGAATTTTGTCTTTAAGTTTTATCAGTATTGGAATTTTTAAATTTTATCTTTGATTGGACTTTGGAATTTTAACTTTATGTTTTATCATGATTGGAATTTTTATGTTTATCTTTGAATGGAGTTTGGAATGTTATCTTTAAGTTTTATCATGATCGAAAATTTTAAGTTTTATCTTTGATTATGCAAATTTGAAACCATTTATGTTTTTGGGCCATGTTTGATTGAATGGCAATTTTCCCCATAAATTTTTTGGCAATTTTCCTCAGAAGTTTTTTGGCCATGTTTGACAATGACCCAGACTTACTAATATTTAACCATCACTTTTGGACATTAATATTTGTTTTTGAAATTGCATGGTAAATTGAAATTGAAATAGCTTTATTTTATAGTAATGAAAACTCCACATCCATTGACATAATTCAAATGAAACTCTAAACTAAACAAAACAAATTACAGATAAAAGTGGAAATTCAAATCAAAATTCCTAAATTCATTGACATCTTTAAATAGAAAATCAGTTCGTTCAAATGAAACTCTGAACTAAACAAAAAAAATTATAAATTCAAATCAAAACTCCTAAACTCATTGAAATCTTCAACTAGAAATTTAGTTATGTCAAATGTACCATGCGATGCACCTTAAGAAACCTACGACAAAATATAATAAAAGTTTAGTGGATAAATTCCTCCTCCACTGAGAATTACCACTGCCATTAGCAACACCTCTTCTAACATTTCTATGACCATATTCATTGTCAGGTCATAAATGATTAGACCGTAGTTGTCCTCTAGTTACTATCACATTAGGATTGAGCACTCTCCTTGCTTCCTTTTCTGTTGACCGACTCTTATTAGCAACATAATCATTTGGTCCGGTTCAATATCTCATCTCTAATGCTCTTGAGAGCCAGCTTCAATCCCATAAGTCTTGCATTGCTTGCAAGTGCTAGATCTATAATTTTACTAAAAAATTTATCGATATTTTTGAACTTTTGAAAATCGGTTGTCTTGTGAGGCTATCTTTCATCAAAGAAAATTCTTGAGTGCTTATGATCTACATCTTTCAATAAATCTTTTCACATCCTTCAATTCAGCAACTGTTCATTCAAACATTCTACAACTGCATTTCAGAAAACACCCTCTTCCTTGTACAAAACATTATAGATAAAATATTTCACATACCAATCATTGATAACAAATTTTTCTGAATCTTGAACTTCTCATACCCATCTTTATTCAAATTCCCTTGATCAAAGTTATTTTCGAGTTCATCACTAGTGACATGCAGATGATAATAACACTAGACTCTTTTCATCTTAATTTGAAAATTTTCAAACATTTCACTAGCGTAAACTTTCTGGAACTGTTTCTCCCAACCATAGAACGTTAAACATTCCACCAAAATGTTTTTGGACTTAAAATCAGCATAAGTCTCTTTCTCTACCTTATGTCTAATGGCAATATAATATTACTCCACAAATTGTTTGACTATTGCTTGCATAAATGCATCCATCAAAGAATGCAAGCATGCTTTCACTTTTTTAAGTTGACAAAATTCCTGCCCGAAATGTTTTATTCACATATACATGGACCTTAAGTTGCCTGCCATTGTAGAGTTTTTTGAACCACTGTTTTGAATGTAGTCCATATTTAGCAACAAAGTCATTCCAATTGCTCTCAAACATTGATTGGGTTCATCTATCATACATTGGCGCTTTGAAGTCATTTTTTGCCATGTCATACTCTTTCAAACCTTTAAGCTTTTTGGGAATTTTGCATAATATATGCCAAATGTAGTACTTACACATAGTACTGGGCATAACTACTTTAATTTCATTTCCCATACTCTCACATTGATCAGTCATTATAGGAATAGGAGGTTGGCCACCCAATGCTGCAAGCCAATTACTGAAAATATGTCTCCTTATCTTTCTGAGATATAAGAGTCGAACCAAACAATAATGACTGTCCATGATGATTTACACCAAGGATGCTCACAAATGGCATTTTGTATCTGTAAACAAGATAGGTAGAACCAACACTTACCACACTATTAAACTCTTCATAAGCGACTCTACTTCGTGTATGTACCCAAAAAATATGATCTAGCCTTCCTTCTTCATCTGTTTGGATCAAGTGAAAACATCACTAGGTTTTCTATTTCATTCTTTTGAAGTAGATTTCTTAGCTACACTAAAACCTTTATTCTTGCATATGTCAAACATGTATCGAACATTTCTTCGACACATGCAAAATATGAACCTAAAAATGTTGCTAAACCCTAAACTCTAACATTTCTTCATTATTATTGGATTTCGAAATTTCAATATCCTCAAGTTCATCCTCATCTTCTACATCTTCTATTCCTTCTCAACAATATACTGGATTAAATTCAACATCTCTAAGTTCATAATCTTCTTCATTAGGCTGCATCTTTGCCAATAAAACAGTGGTGGTGGTGGTGGTGCTAATGAAACTGAAAGAATAAGAGAAGAAGAGCACAAGTATTGAAGAAGAAATTGGGCTGCTACTGCTAATGAAAACCGAAATATGACCGTTTCTTCTAGAGAAAAAGACTGATTTTTATAAATAAAAAAATTAAAGTCAAGTTAACACTTCCTTTATTCTTGTCCATAAGAGGTTAAACATATACATTGAATTTTAGAAAGTCAATGGTAAGAAGAATGATGGCCAAATTAGAGGGAAATTGATGCTAGTTTTGCCTCAAAATTCGGACAAGGGCATAGTGTTCTTTTCCTATGCACTTAAATTGTTGATCCTCAATCAATTGGAGTAATGTTGATCCTCATAGGTTTATTGAATTACTATAAGGGTATTAGAGGTACTTTACTTTAAAAAATACATTGATTTCAAATATCTAATAATGTGTGTAAAAACAACAAATTGCCTTATACTCCATCCATTTTTTACTGTCACATTCTGCTAATTCCCATATTTGTTTTACTTGTCATATAGTGGTACCAAGACAATATTTAATGCACTTTCTCTATTATACCCTCCCATTAATAACAAATTCTAACCTCTTTTTGTTCTTCTAACATGGAAACTATTAGAAATAATAATGATTAGACAGAAAAGTATGAAGGACATTCTATTCTACAGAAGAAAAAGCATCTAAAATTTTGTATTATCTTAAACAATGTGATGTCCAAAATGTGACGAGTAAAATTAACAGAAGGAGTAATATGAAAGGAGGTAGTAGTTTGTTAACTTGAGGGTAGGTGTATTGGTCCCTCTCACGCACCTTCTTTTATTTAGTTAAAAAAATGCAGAGAATTTTATTCATACTTTTGAACCAGTTAATTAGTTCAATTTGAAGTATGCATAAATAATAATATGTGATGGTAAGAAACACAAAACATCTAGTTAACTAGTAGAATAAGGAACTGATAAATCCAGGGCCTTAGTTTTTAATCCTGGACAAATTCTTCAGTATTTTCCTTATTGCCCTTGATAAATATTCTTACTTATACACAGAATTATAATTCACGCGGCTTCCCACTCTCTTCTTCTTCCCTCTCGCTTTTGATTCTTTCACGTTAAAAAATATTTCGAAAATTAGATCAGATAGGATGGAGTGGAAGAATAGTGCATAGATCTCAGATTGAGTTCCTTGCCATGAGGAATGGATTTTAACAACCCCTTGCTTTTTAAATCTCACGTTGTAAAATTGTGACTGTATGCAATAGATTCCCTCCTTTGATTGATCAAAAAGTTAGTTCATGTCTTCAACCATATCTGGCGACTTTCGGAGTTCACTCCCCCATAAAGAAGACAATAGAAAACCAAGTTAATTTGAACAACAATCTCATTATCCGATGGTAAAGCCACATTTTTTCTGTACAATTTCTTTGGAGAATAATAAATACAAAATTAAAAGATATTCCTTTTGGAGAAATTTTTTTGGTTATTGAATCTGAAATCTTGTGGAACAGACTTGCAAAATTGCCATCATATTTAAGGAAATCTAAGTGGAAAAAGAGAGAACAAAGAAAGAAATTAAAAGGATAAAAAAAATAATGGTATCCTCAACAATTGAACATGAATAAAAAATCAAATTGGTTTCAATAAACTACCTTTTCGTGTGTATAGTGAAAACCCTTAAGGGCTATGAACTTTTCACAGTTCATTATCAATTTGTGAAGATAAAATCATAGATAAAAAGGGATTGGGAGGGTGCCAAAAAGAGGGGCACATGAATTTTGTCGTGCAAGAGTTATTTTTTAAGGGAAATGAGGGCACTATTAAAGAAAATGTCCATAATTTAAAAACTGACCCTTGGATATATGAGCTCCCGGCAAAAATATGACACCTACTATGATATTTTGAGTTTTTTTTTCTTTTTGAATTTATGGCAACAAATCTAGCTATATATACAATTAAAAAAATGTTTTGGGTTTGTTCTTAATCATTTTCGTGCTAGTCAAAACATGAAACAATAGGAAAGTAAAAATATTTATAATTTAATTTGAGCCTCCAAAATTTCCTCTAAATGCGGCTACTAGATCTGTTGAATTTCCCACCTTTTGCATGATTCATTTGCTAGTGGACTTGCATCGGCTGGATAGTCTAATACATCCTCTAATATGCCTTTTAGTATATACCTTTTATAGTAATCTTATTAATATAAATTATAGAGTAAAAGATAAATCCTAAACTCTAAAAGATAAACTATAAAGGAAAATTACTATTGAAGGAAGTGTATTAGAGAGTGTAGTAGAGAATGTACTAAACGATCCTAAGTTGAGTTGCATTGCAGGTAAACTTATTCATTTATAATGCACCTTTGATAGTTGGATTGATAAAATGTATTAGTGCACTTTTCAGAAGAAAAAAACGTATTAGTCCAAAGATTTAATCAACTCAAGAAAATTAATCTACGTTACTACTCTCTATACCTTTAAACCAAAAATCTTTAATCTTGAAATAAAGATTCTGATCAGTTGTATGAACTCAATTATCATAGTTATGACTTGATAATTAGAAATTGAGAAAAATTTTATTCTCAAATTCCTTTAAATTATGATTTTATCAATATCCTATTAGAAGTAGGATTTCTCAACCCGACATTGAAAACGTTTAGAATAATTAAGGAAAGAGACATCTATAAATAGATTGTTTTGCTCAATTTGGATTGAGGTCTTTTAAAAAAAATGTTGATGTGGCAATCTAAAAAAAAAATAGGATTTATTTGAAATTAGGTGGTGAATTTATTTTAAGTTTTGGTTTCATTTAGACAACAAAATTTTTTGTTTATTTTTTCCTGAAGTGTCACTTCAAAATGAGCGAAATGGAGCAGTCATATCAAGTTCGTCGTCTCTAGGTTTAATTAATTGGGCCAAGTGATAGTCGACTATGTGAAAGTGTAGTCGACTATTACATGTTACAGTCAACTAGTAAATTACTAGTTATCACATAGTCATTATGGAAATGCATAAATTGAGAGTTTATGATATCAAAGTTGGTATGGACAAAAAGAAAAAAGTACATACCATCCTCGGGAAAAAAATTAATGGTAAGGGATACTGTAACACAATCAACCCTTATAAATCCATAGAAGATAATATGCAACCCGTACCCGACAAAAAAAAAAATGTTCTACATTAGTCGATCATTAAATTAAACTAACGAAACAACAAAACTAATTGGAAAACATCAGATACATAAACTATTTTTGGGGACAGGGTGAAAGAAATTATTGTACTCATGTTGGGGCCGTTAGGGCAATACATGCCAAGCAACACATGGCTTTTTTTTTTTTTCTTGCTCCCAAGGCTAGACTTGGAATTTAGGCTTAATGGGAGAGTTTATTTTGAATTACAGTTTCTTGAGTTTTAAAGTCTTGTCCAAGTAGATTTTTTAAAAAACTCAACTTATTTTGGGCATTCTCTTTAATAAAAACCCAATCCAAGTTGAGCTTTAGTTTACGTCTTTTGTGTTAGATGTAGATTCCCAACTGATACAAAAATTATACAATAGAGGCTTACCTTTTTTGGATCGTAGATGTACGTCTATGTTACGACCGAACCACGTTAATTCTTGTATTGTGTTGTTTTATCTTTTATCTCTACATATATTTTGTGTGTACTTCTGCTACCCTGTTCCCCAATAAGTAGTATCAGAGATAGAATAGTACCTAATAAGTAGTATCAAAGCTAATAATTCAATCTGGAGGACAAAGATGCGAGCTGATGATTTAACATGGATAAGAGGTAAGGTTCCCAACAAGAGAGGAGCACTAGGTTCGTCCCTAGTGAGAGAAAAGAAGCATGAACTACCATATCAATAGTATGCGGAGCAAAGAACTACATGAGAGGGTCGTGTTATATATTGGAGAACTATTGAAGACATCTTCAAGAAAGTGAAACTAGTGGAGGAACAAAGAAAGAACACCGCGAAGACTTAGAAGATGATTAGGTTTTTCTTATTCTGTTGTAGAAATTGAGCAAAGGGAAGATTCGTTAGAATTATGAAATGGAGAAAAATAGAAGATTTGTTAGGATTATGTTTCTCAATTTCCTTTAGATTATGGTTTTCCCAATATCCTACATCGGGCGTCATTACCCTTGGAAGCGGCCAAATCCATGTTAACCATCGGGATGATCTGCTCTTGGGGCAAAAACTCATTAAGTGGCTCACCATATGTAGGTATCTCAAGGATAAACTCCACGTCCTGTAACGCATGGCATGTGGAATGAGTTGGTGTCTAGCTGTCATCTATCTACAAATGCCATTAAAAGAACACTGCGCCCATATTACAAGATGCATGACCGTAGATGAACTAATCTAGATGTAGTAATCATATGTCTAATATCTACACATTCGGTGTATATATGATAAGTACAGAATGATGACCACATAACCTCAACACGAGTCGCTTCTACAGATAACAATCATACAAAAAAAAAATATATATATATATATATATGAAATAGAATGAGCTTCAAAGATCTCTTGTTCTTAGTATAAGAACGTAAATAACATTTCCCAATATATAATAAAATCAAGTACTGAAGAGAAAGAGTGTTAAATTTACCAATCCCCGCCATATAGCTATAGCAATGTGTCCATTGTATGATAGAATAATGTCCAGTTGCTGTGGACCTCCGTGAGCGGGTCCTATATGCTACCAAGTAGTTTTAGACATTTTCAGTTTCTTATTTCCACTTCTTGAAGGCTCAGGAGCTACATGCTCAGCAGGGCTGTTCTTAGGATGATGAAGAGACTTACCCCCGTTGTAGACCGTTTCTGACTCACCAATCTTACCACTCTCCTCAAGCACTCAATATGACCACCTCTATTCCCCGCCCTGCCCATGCGCCCAAAAGCCAATATAGGTATGACCTCTCTCTCCTTGTCTGCCTCCTACTCATCCGTATCCCCCTCATCTGCCTCCTCTTTATCCACTCCCTAAACATCCGTACCCTGTCCCTCACCTTGAACATCCCTACCCTATCCTCCGCTATGAACTATTTCCTCATCTGTCTTATCACATCAATATCAGGCTGTCCACAATAATCGTCCCTAACCCAGGGGCATAAGAACACATGCTCTAAGGTGCCATAATAACTGTGGTGACTATATGGTGAGTCTCCTCATGCTCCTAATAAAAATTCTTTAAGACTAACGGGGCAAACTGCAAACTCGGGGAGTATGTAGTAAATGGTTGTTGTATGAGGGGTCCGATATATCTCTCTGATGTATGAAAAAGCTGGTGCATGGGGGTCATAAGAAGATGATGCTGTGGGGTGAGAATGAGGTTGTGGTAATAAAGATGTCTTATATGGTAATAGTGAAAATGGGTTACATGGCATCCATATCCTAGTGAGACTAGGTGGAAGCTGAACGAAGACCCAGATGCATCAAACCCATGATACATCCCATGGGGAGAAGTGGTAGGTATGTTTGACGTTCTATATATGCCTATCCTAAGTCCCCTAAAAGAAGTTGTGACCGTGCGGCCGTGAAGACGACTACTCGTATATGCATCTAAGCTTGTATCTCTACGGCATCACTACTACAAATTCATCCAAACGAATTTCAAAATGACTATTAATAATAGGTATATGTATCGTTTCATAATCTTAATAAATTATTCATACTCTTTATTATTTAATTATTATATTCTTTCTTATTTTTAATTCTTATTATATTATGAAATTTTTTTATTATTATTCATTTTATATAATTATTTCATTTTTAATTATTAATTATATTCTTAAAAAATTAATAATTAAATGTTCATATTCAATTAGACTATGATTAAATTAGAAATGGTTAAACTACCTAAATATTCAATTTATTATTTAAAATTATAAATAACTTTTATATTATTTAATTTTTATTCAATTATGAAATTATTTCTTATTATTATTCATTATTATTAAATTATTATTTATATTAACTTTATATTTAGTATTCCTCAGTTAAGTTAAATAATTATAATTTTTTATTTTTAATTATTAATTATATTTGTAAAAATTTAATAACTACATATTTGTATTAATTTTTAGAGTATTATTAGTGGAAAAGAACCCTTCTGAGTCACTTGTAGTAAAGAGGGCATTCTCGGTATCAATGCTCCTCGCAATGCCAAGATCCGATATATCAGTTGGATTCGTGAAAAGAGTCCTTCCTTCGGTGCGACCACCTACCATTGGTCTTCGGCCGGAGGAGTTTCTTGCATAAAAATGCCGGAATGCAAGCTCCCTAAGAGGGAAGCCCAACGAATGTCACTAATGAGTGTCCCCGCACCAACAACCTTTGGTTAATCGGAAGGTCAAGAAGAAAGAGTGTATTCCTTAGCAGTAGCCTCTGGTCTTGGGTAGCCCCACCCAAAGCTTTCTAATAATTCCGTTAGGGCGAATATCGCATAATAATATATACGTATAAGATGGATAGAACCGAACTGTCAATGGATATTAAACTAACTAAATAATTCCAATATTATTTAATATTAATTAACTTACATAATTATTTTATCTCTAAATTTTATTTAATCTTTAAATCTACTTAACTGTACTTATTATTTAAATTAATAAATAACTTTGACTAAGCTAAACATCTAAATTAATAAAAATATTATCATTAAGTTATATTACGATTAATGAGCGCTAAGGAACATTAATATCTCATAACAATTATAAAACGGAACACTAATAACATTACTGACATAAAAAATTAACAATTCATAAAATTCTAATAACAATTAACTATATCATAAACTTAAATAATGCATATTTATGATAATTGTAAAATTTAACTAAATTACATAATGAATTACTACATGAAATAACATAATAATACATGAAATTAACTAAAAAACTCAAGAAAATAATATAATAATATACTATATATTAAAAACAATTAACATAAATAACATTATTAATTAAAAAATTGAAAACAAGAAACAGAAAACTTGAAAAAAGGGTGGATTGTGTAACACCTAACTGGTGCATCAGTGGGTCGCGCACTGAGTTCATTTTTAAATTGTAGGCGAGTCTTCAACTTCTAATTGAGCAAGGTCCCACTTATCCCCGTTTTTTGTTCTGCTTTTTCCCGAGGTCTAGAAAAAGCTGCAATCAATAGGATTTCCCTAATCCTCCTTTCTTGAAAGGAAGAACGTGAAATTCCTTTTCCTTTCCGCACGGACTAAGAGATTGGATCTAGCCATAAGATTTTTAGAACCTATTTTTGTTATCCGATCAGGCACCATTTTAGACGAGATCTAACCGTGTTTTTTTTTACTTTTTCGATCAAAATGTAAATAAACGAGTACAGAATAATGTACTAACATTTCTTTTAGATTTTGGATGGTTGGTTTTGAGTAAGTCTTGGCTTGAAATCCTTAGAATATAGAGAGAAGTGAGAGAGAACCGGTTTAGGGAGAAGGTGACTTGGAGGGAAAACTGATTTTTTCATGTGTAAAATTAATATTTATGCGTGTGATTTATTGATACCCATTAAAATAAGGAGAAATCAGCTATCGAATTATTTTAACTTTTTTATATAACTATGAATTTTTATTATATTTTTCTAAGCGTGCACTATTTTTACTTTTCTGTATATAATCACATAAACTTTGATTTTATCTTTTTATATCCAGAAACTATTTTGTTTTTTCTGAAAATAGCCATCTACTATTTTTAACATTTTGAATATAAGAATTTATTAAAGATCATTCATGACTATATTTGAGAGGTCAAAAAATTAGTTCATGACTATTTTCGTAAAAAAATTTGTTCATGACTAGAAAAAAGAAAAAAATCAAAATTTTTAGTTATAAATAGAAAAGTAAAAATAGTTCCTAACTAAAAAAAGATAAAATAAAAATCTATGTCCATAAATTAACAATTGAAATTGTTCATTTCTGTTTTTAGTTCATTTTTCTAAAATCCCATTCGTTAATGTTTGTTTTATGATTGATAACTAATTCGATCACTTTTTTTTTTTAAATTCAGTATACGAGAGTCATCGACCAATATTGAAAGGATTAAAAAACATAAGGTCTCCAAAACAATAACACTACACTGATATGTGATATTAAATTGTAACTTAAATGACTCAAATTTAAAATCTCTTACTTAATATATCAAGTGAATGATCCTAAGTGAAGGAATCACAATATCAAATTACATACAATATCAAATTACATGCCAAACTATTAGATCCTCGTAAAATGAGAGACTCCAACGGATCACTTTATTTCTAATGTACCATGAGATCCACGCCCTTCATTATTATAATGGGCATGAAGATTAATGCCCTTTTCCTCAAAAAAAAAAAAAAAAAAAAAAACGACTAATCCCATATTGTCATGACATTTTCATGGAAAAGTGCTCAATAAAATATATTGTCATACTGGGAACCAATCTTATAACCTATTTTGAAGAAAAATATTATTTCAAGCTATTGCCATTGAATATTTTTTAGAACACATGGAAACGTTATATTTGACCAAAAGAAAAAAAAAAATTTCGGGACTTTTCATTATTATTATTATGAATATTTGTAATATATAATTCAAGATGTTATGAGCACTAACTATAGCTTTTATAGTGGTCTAGTATTTAACTCAATTGTTCTAATGATTGTTGAGTATATCTAATTAAAGAGGAAATGAAAGAATTAGAAGAAAGAAAGAAACTATGTATTTTGGTTTCCGAGGTTTACATATTAGGTTTCAGAGGTTTACATATTCCCTCCGCTACTAAACCCCCGCCATATTCCCGCCAAAAAAAAAAAGAAAACAAACAAACGAATTGAAAATTAAGTTAATGACAGTGCCATATTTTGGGTAAAAAAAAGGAGATAGTTAATTATTTAGATTATGTGAAATATTCTTCTTTCTTTATCTTCAAATGCTGAGTTTATTGATTTTCCACCATGAAATGAGGAAGTGCAGCATATCCATCAAGGCCCTTGGAGGTGTAATAAGCTATGTACTCATCCATAGTTACTTCTCTGTAGACTTGTGGATTTTCTTTCGATATCAATTCTTTGATTGGTCCGTATAATCGAGATGTAAAACCTTCACCATAACTTGGCCTAATAAAACTTGCAACGTTGATTCTAGGACCGACATTCTTGGCCACAGCTCTATGATATACACTTTTGTATCTGTTGTTTGAACAAATCTACAATAAGAAGGAAAACATAATTAGCATGTGTTTCAACTAGTAGTTTGTCTCTTAAATTTAAATGGACGTATTTCTTTTGTTCCAATTATATAAAATTTTTTTTACTATACCTGAAACATATCACCCAAGTTAACAGTCAAAGATCCAGGGATTGGAGGAACATCTACGTATTCATTTTCATAGAGAACTTGAAGCCCTCCAATTTCGTTTTGTAGTATCAGAGTGAGGAAACCAAAATCAGTATGGGTAACGGAGCCCAAAGTCAATTCTGGTTCAGGACAAGGTGGTGAATAATGTCCTTTGATATATAGACCTTCCGCAGATCCCATGTTTCGTAAGTAATCCTTGTTAAGTCCTAAAGACTCCGACAGTAATTCATATAAAATATGTCCCACTCTTTGCAGGTTTTTTCCGTACTCTTCCATCACACTGAAATAGAAAAGAAGATGTTAAGAAACATGTAGTCTTGTACGATATATAAGCAACATTTTTTTTTTATCAAAAGGAATTGAAAGTGTCTCAGCATACCTAAGCATCTCGGGGAGTTCTTCCCAGCCAGGTTGAACAGGAGCCATTTTGCAAAGGAAAGTGTCTTTCCAAGTTGCTGCTGATGTATTATAAAGGAAGAAATTACTATTGAAAATGACTCTTCTGGTAGTGTCCCTGCTATAAAATTGTTTTTTAATCTCAGGATCTTGTTCATGAAATTTGGTGGTGGCTTCTATAGTTTTCTCCATCACATGATCAGGAATTCCATGGTTCACAATCTGAAAAAAACCCCATTTCTCGCATGCATCGCGAATTTTGTTAATAATCTCAGAACGAAATGCAGGATCCTCAGTGGCACCATCAACACCAATGTCTATGATGGGAACCTGATGTTTGCTAGGTTCAGATTTCTGAGATTTAATATTCTCTTCTTTGATGGTATCATGAATGAAGATGGAAGGGAGTTTTTTAAGGCCAGCATCAACAAGTCCTTTTACTCCAACTTTTGATTCATCAAAATCAATGATTTCAGCTTTGGAGTCTTTTTCAGGTGTACTCAAATACTGCCCTGATTTCCCACACCTAATTGTCATCATTTTCTTCATTGAAACCATGCTTGGTGCAAGGCTTCTACTTGAAAGGCCGTTAATGCCTTGAACAGAATAATTCATCAACAAAGAAGAAGAAGATGATAAAGAAGAGGAAGCGGCACCAAACACCATTTTGAAATATTGAAGAAATTAAAGCGAGAAATGAAGAAATATTTGTTCACTCAAGACTTGCTTTAGAGAGAGGTATTACCAAACAGCTCTTGGTGGTGAGAAATGGGTTGATAAAAGTCTCCTTTATATAGAATCTCAAACCCAGATAGCAAATTGATATATAAAAATTATATTGAAGTGATAATTTTCTTGATTTGCATATTTTTTAAGTCTTTTCTTTTGGTGGTTATTGGTGGGCTATCCTCTCACGTGATAGCAGTTTCTATGAAAATCCCTTCCATCCAAAACTACATTATTTTTTTCAATATTTTCTTTGAAAGGATTTCTTTCAATATTTTAAGGGAATACTTTTATTCATTTTATAATTATGTTGTGAAGTTATTTTATATAAATTTCTCAATATCTCACTTAAAACATTAATATATCCTTTTGAATTTTTTATGCACTTGACTGTCTCACTATCAAATTACTACATCACAATTTTTAATAGGTACAAAAAAAGAACATGGAAAATATAATATTGAACACTTTTGTTGTTAATGGAACAAAGAATTTTAACAAATGATATAATTACAAACAAATTTTGTTCACTGCATTGTCTGTTACGATTCATTCAATTTTAATAAATTACAAGATAAAAATATCAACTTAAACTCTATTTAATCAAATTAAAAATCCCAACTCATGAAAGAATGGTTGTACAAGAAATAAAAAATATTATAAAGACAAATATTAATATTTATCCCAGCAAAATTATATAAAGTGTGAGTAACATACTAGATTATTTGTTTTCAAACCTTGAATGTATATGTATTTTTATTCTTGATTCTGTTTTCTAATTTTCTATATTTTTGTGTTTGGCGGATTTTAAAATTCGTTATTATTTACCTAATACATGGATGTATATAATTTCAATTTATAACTTTTTACTCAATAATAAAAAAGTTGTAACAACGAAAACTCTAAATTGTTGTATCTTTACACGAAACCCAAGAAATCATTGGTTCAATTCAACTTTATTTGATTATTTTATTTGATTGCAATTGAAATAACTTGAAACGTGGATATTCTTGGGTCATAGCAACATTGAAGTCAATCAAATGCTGCCTTCAAATTGGTCGGGAGGTACCCAAAGTTGATTTAGGTTCACATTCACACAAGAAGTCAGAAGCAGTTTCTGAAATCCTCCCTCGTAGGAGGATTCCTCCAGTGCGATCACTTTTGGTCTTTTAAATGAATTTGGCTCCATTTGAATTGACTTTTTTATTTTCTAAGCAATAACACGTATTAGAGAACGCTAAATTAAAAATCAAACATTTTACTGTGCAAAACTCAAATGTAAATTTTATAACATTTGAAATGAAATATTGTGAGGTCTGCATAATAATATAGCAAAAAAAATTCCTCAAATAAAAGAAATTATATTTCCATCAAAATTAAATAAATAAATGAAAGAAATTTTAAAATCAAAAATTTCAAAATGAGAGGCGATGTGCTCTAAAATGTAAAGGTATTATGATTCACACGTTTTCATGTATGTATAATGAAAATAAATTGATTGTAGGAAATATGTACCTCTTAGAGTTTAAAGTATTAATGTTCAGAAAAATCATTTCTAAAATACAAGTTTTATTATTAAAAGGGAAAATAATTGTCTTAAAATATAAATTTTTTTATAAAGTTTTGTTCTCAATTATTTAAAGGTGACCGCTTTTAACTTATTGTAAAGTATAAACTTGTTGAGAAGTTTACATTGATTAATTAAATAATAAATGAATCTTTTCTAAGTTTGGACAATCATCCTTTTCATGACATACCTTTTTGAATGAATTATGTCCGAACCGAATCTGCTTATTACAAAAGTAAAATTAAAATTAGTATATTAATTCTTTTCAAAAAAAGTTTGTTTATAAGTACTTTTTTTTGGGGTTTTTTTACCAATTTTGGCCAGGTTTTGAAAAAAATCTACTAAAGAGGTCAAAATTTTTTAATTCGTAAACGGGCCATAACACATTGGTTGTGCGTTATATTTGCCAATAACGCACATGTGCGTTATCTCTAATCCAAGAATTAAATTTCCAGATTAATGACGTGGCAATGACGTCGCAGTAGGGGATGCTGAGGTGGTCAATAGTTTTCCTTTTCGTTCTTCAATTTTGTGTTTATAAATATTTAAATTTGTTTATGTTGATTAGAAAAAAAGAATTTGTGTAGGTATTTGGAAAACATGAAATATGAATAACTCTTCGGTCGGAAGTCCGTTTCACATGTATGACCACTTGTTTTAATAGTTTTTGTAAAGATAAATGCAATGGCATCGCTAAAAATGTGATCCAAATGCATTTCGAGGCAAAAGGTTTGTCCCATAAAGTTGAAAACTTTGACGTGGCATAATTTTGCGTTCGGATGTCCGATTGAGACGATTCTTGCTGTGTATTTTTTTACAAAAATATTCTATTTTCATTTTAATTTACGCTTTTAGATTTTTCTAATACTTTCGCTCTTATTAACTAAAAAACTACGCCGCAAATTTTAAAATTAAACAGATGAGCAGTTCTTTTTTGGCTCGAATTAAAAATTAAAATGATTGAAGTTGATAAATATTAAAATATGTCAATAAGTTCTTATTACATACAATCCTATGCAGTCATTAACATGATGCTTTATGTTGGTCTTTTGGTAAGTATTTTATGTTACTTTTTGTGAGGTAATGTGTTCAAATCTCCTACTAACAAGTTTTCCTTTTTTGCTAAAATAAAAAAAAAAAAAAAGATGATGTGACAAATAACGCACAATCAAGATGCGTTATCAAGATGATAACGCATACTTTATGTGTGTTATCTACCATATAGGATAATTACGGAGTAAAATTTTAAATTAGCGAATGTGTGTAATCCTTAATGATAACATACTTTCCTTATGCATTATGGCCAAAATAAGATTAAAAAAAATATTGTGGCATTTTAGTGACTTTTTAAATAATATGGCCAATAATAGCAAAAAATCCTTTTTTGTGGGTTGAAAAAACACAACTTGTAGAGAGCACACGATTATGTATCAATAATTATTGTAAATACAAATCTCGATGCAGTGAAATTAAGAATTATTCTAGAGAAACTAATATTAAAGAACTATTATAAAATAACTGAAATATTGAGAAGACAATAGAAGTGAGAAAACTAATATTACTATCTTTAACTACAACATGAGATAAAAAAGTGGTTACTATAAATATCTCTACTACAAAATTCTACATGATATATAATGTGTGGATCTCAAGAATTATTACTTTGTAAAATCCATCTCAACTGCATATGTTCTTAATAATCTAAGATAAATAATTGTAAAGAAATTCATAACGAAAAAGTTTCAATAATTTCGAAATCGTCAAATTAGAGAAGAAATTTATGAACTATTTACTTGCATCTATCATGCAAAGTATATTATTGTACCTATTGTACAAACGTATAGTACTTCAAGATAAAAGTTCTTCAATATTCTTTATCATATGAATAAATAATCTTTATCAATTATGTCAAATATCCCGAATGACTATTTTTGTACTTAATGATGTGCCATGCCCTAGTAAAATATCTTCTATATATTCAATTAGTGCATCAAGACAACTTGGTTTTTTTGAAATGTTTGATCACAGTGTTTGTCTTCATAATTACTTGCCTTAAGAAAAAATCTTGAAGAGCAATATCTGGATCATTATTTCCTTTCAACATATTTCTCTTACTAACACGACATTCACAATTTCAAACTTTGAAATTATGAGTTCCTTTTAGGGAAGAACATAACCATTTCATTAAGTGATCAAATCTGCACAAACGGCAGGAGAGAATACAATCAGACATTGTTAGACCAAAAACTAGTCTAAGAAAGGGGCGAAGCAAAGCTAGCTAGTCTATCAGTAACTTTGTTTTGGCTTCTTTTGACAACCGAAATGCACCTAAAAGGAAAAAAAAGTCAATAAGTTTTTAAACATATATGTAAAATGTCCTAAAGGAAACAAATCCATATTATCACTACTAAACCTTTCCACCACAACAACACAATCACTCTCAATCTCAAAGAATCCAATGCCTTTTGCTATCAGCCAACCTCACACCCAAGATAATAACAATGGCCTCTACTTGCTCCGTACTTGTTGTTAACACTGGCTGCGCTATTGTGGCTATGACTAGTCCCTCCCAGTCACAAATCACTATAACTGCACCTCCCCTCCTTTGGTCAAAACCTCAATCAACATTTACTTTGAACACACCTATCACCAGCCTGCACCATCTTCGCTCTACCCTACTCGATGCAATCACTATCCCCTGGCCAGCTCCTTGTAAAGCTGAGAAGTTACTCAAAAACTATAGAAATATTCGATTTAACATATACCTTATGCCTCTAAAGAAAACCAGGCTATGAGGTTTTGGTGCACCTACCAGCCCGCAGCTAGTGACCAATCCCAACTCGAACCCCTCCTGATTCATAGTAGCGGCCAAGACATCACGTGTACGATGTTCTCCAAAAGAGACGTAGCAACAATTGGGCTGATCCCTCCCTAGAACTATGCCCCTTACAAGTGGAATCCACAATCAAGAGTCTAGATCATTCACGCCATCAAAAGATGCCCTAGTATAGAGGAATAACCATGTATAGTGCAATCCTTTGACGCTTTTGGTAACAAAATCATGTACATATCGAATCAGGTCGGAACGGGGTCTTATGTATATTTTAAAATAAAAAGACCATTTTACGATTATCCTTATAAATTTAATTCAAGTTCTTTCAAACATCAATAGGCCTCTCAAATGGCCTGTAAAACTAAGTCAAGTCACATAAACTATAAGATATAAAAATCACCTGTCTGCCAGTCCATTCATGCTTATGCAGATTATACAAATATACCGTGCCAGTACATATGCTTTTCAAAAATCATTTCATTTTAGATACTGAAACTCGCTTGTTCAAAAAGCTTTTAGAAAATTAGATAGGAATATTTTCAACAAAGTGATGGAAAATTCTATACTGAGCACTGCTTCTATACAATTCTAAGGCATAAGTAAAAAACATTTTGGAGAACCTCTCCAGTCGAAAATAACTTGTTGAATAACAAATCGAGTCACTTTTCAAAATAGTTAATTTAAAAAAAATATATATAATATTCTTGTCAAAACAAATATTCTATAGATTAACAACGGCATTGAAAAATCTTGTAAGTTTCGATTGGTGAGCTCACCTAGTAAGGGTAACTAATCATATCTCACAGAGTAGAAAAGTTTCCTAGAAATCAAGTAACAAAAATACTCAATCGACTTTCAACATAATTTTGTAGTTTAAATCACCGCTTAATCCTATTCCTAATTACGAATTCAAGTCTAAATCGAAGCTCTAAGTTCATCAATAATTCAAGCTATAGCAATGCGAACATGAACTAAAGAGAAACCACAACTACAAAGAATTTCAAACTATCCACTTCACAAATTTATAAATTTACTCTCTTTTCTATAACTTTAACCTCAAAATCGACTATACACTAAAGCCTAACCTTATGATCCTCCAAGAAAAACTTGAAAGAAAAGACTTTACAGCCTAGCTTGAGAGGGTCTTAAATCAAGAAGAAAAGGGAGAGAAGAGGTGATTGAAAAGTGAGGAGTTCTAGCTCTATTTATAGGGATAAAATGTGGAGCTTAGTCACCTTATTTGACCTAAAAAGTGGACAAATGAAATCACTTGAAGGCCACTCGTCATGAACTATTTATACTTGTTATGTTATCAAATGACAAATATCATACGAATTCATGCTTATAACACTTTTCATACACCTATTTATTATTCAATTTATTTTATTTTATGTACAAAATATCCAAATTATCCTTCATCTACCTACCAAATTCTCTAATAGCATTATAGTGGTATTATCTACTCTAGTATCTTTAGTAGACTTTACTTCTTCTTCTTCTTCTTCTTCTTCTTCTTCTTCTTCTTATTACTATTATTATTATATAACAACTTTTAGCAATTTAAATTTCACAAGCTTATGAAACTTAACGTAATAATTAATATAACGAATCCTATCTAGTTTTTCTTTAACACTACTATGACTCTCAAAATGTGCAGTCGCATCTTATAAAGCTATTTTAATCCAAAGTGGGTATGCCTAGGGTGTTTTAAAGAATGGGCTGTTCCCGACGGAATCGGTCAGCAGCTAACCGATTTAAATTTACCGATTGAATTTGGTCGGTAATGAGTCACAATTATTTTTAAAAAATTTTCGAAAATAATATTTTTAATTAACTACTCATTACCGACCCATTTGGTCAGTAATTAGTCCGCAAGTTACGAATTTCTTCCATGTTAGGGCTTTTTCCCTTCATTTCTCTCCCCCTCACTTTCAAGGAAAACATCTATGCAAATCCTTCCCCCTCCTCCCCTCCCTGTCACCAGCCAACTACCACCCCTCTCGTAGCTGATGCCCTCGTCGCCGACGTGCCACCGTACCCCTATCTTCTCCTTCTCCTACTCCTCCCTTCTCTTTCTCCACTTTCTCTCTTCTTCATCTAATTTCTTATCCTTCTTCTTGACAGGGACTCCGTCGCTGCCACGCCACTGTCCACCTGAATTTCTTGTAAGCACCTCTCTTATCCTTCTCCTCTTTCTCCCTTCTCCTTCTCTCTTTCTCCATCTCCTTATAATTTTTTTTCTTTCTTCTTGACAACAACTACATCACCATCGGGCCACAATTTGCCACTACTTGACAACAAGTTCTTTATTTTTTTACTTCTTGTTGTGCTTATTTATGGCCTAGGATTGTCTATGCTTCTAATGCTATTATCTAAAAGCTTAAATTTAGAGAAGGAATTCACTTGGGATTTTGTATCCTATAGTTTTGTTATGGAGAACTATAATTTTAGTTAATTAGATGTTTGTCAGAGCTGCAAAGTCATCCTTCTGCTTAAAGAAGCTTAATATTATAATGGATGTCATTTTTTTTTTCTCGTAGTTGTGCTTTCTTCATGTTCTAGTTTAGTTCCACGAATTTGTTGTTTTTGTTTGAAAAATTTTTGTTCCTATAGTAGTGTTAGTATTTGATTATTTAGTGAGGATTAGTTTGAGATGGCTTACAACTATGTATACATAATTAATGTCTTTACTATGTGTGAAGCTTACTATTATGTATACTGATGTTTCAATTAAGGTATATCCTAAAGATACGCAACAGGTAAGTGTACCTATCACTGTAGTGATAAATATACACCCGAGTTGTCGAACTCAGAGAATGAATAACCTCAAATACTAATGCTTTATCTAAGCTCTAGTCAAACCTAACTGATTGTTGAGCAAATATTTAAAAATAAACAGAAAATCATTAAATAAAAAAAACCAAATAGTTTAAAAGGGAAAAATATGAGAAAAACGTTTGAATGGTGGAATCCCCCTAACTTTTCAAAACTATTTAGATTAGAAAAATCATAAAATGATGTTTGAGAAATCAAGGTCAGGTCATCACACAAAAATTGGGCAATCCCTATCTCTAAGTGAAGGCCACTCTACTCACTAACCTTTAGAGGAGAATCGCTTCTCTATCTAACCGATTACGGATACAATTGCTAAAGATGCAATTTATAGAATATAGTAGAAGTTCGATTTCATAGACCAAATACAAGTTTTTTCTGGTGAATCATATGATATGTTATGATAGGAAATAACTTAAAAGAATATGTTCTTAAAACAAAAAAAGAAGTTATTTTATCAAATTTAGAAATTATTAAGGTCTTTCAAAATATGGTGCTAGAAGTGTAATTTATAGAAACTAGTAGAAATTCAATTATTCACAAAAAAAAAAAAAAATTCAATTTTTAGACAAACTACAAGTTAAACCGTAAAGTAGATTTATAACTCAAACCAAGGTTTCTGCCTTCCGTTCCACCCCCTCTCTTCAGTTGGCGTCTAAACCCTACAGGCATTCATCAATGTGCCTCCTAATCCCCAATCAGCTTGCAACCGACCCTTAAAAAATTCAATCTCCCTTCATAATACCACCTTTCCTTTAGCTGCCGCCTAAACCCTAAGCACATTTAAAATTGTTTAAATCCCTAATCAACATGCAACCAACCCTTAAAAATTGAACTACCTTCCTAATGCCTAATCACTTCCATTATTGCTTTAAAAATGCTAATTTAATTTTATCAATGTGTGCATGCTCTATGAGTGGCAAGAATAAATTCTACAAGGATGATACTTACTATCACAGCTTTGAAAAATTTGGATATACATCAAATGGATGTTAAAACAAATTTCATTAATATGGATTTATATGGAGCAACCTGAGGGTTTTAGAGCTCTAGGTATTGAAAAGAAAGTCAGTAAACTAGTGAAATCATTATATGGTTTGAACAAGCACTTAAGAAGTGGCATAAGAAGTTTGACCAAGTAATAATTTCTTGTGGACATAAAATTAATGAGTGTCTATATCAAAGAGACAGGAAATAAATACATTATTTTACGTCTATATATAGATGATATACTAATTGTTGGTAGTAATGACAAAGTTGTCAAATCTACTAAGAACATGCAGAATTCAAAATTTGACGTGAAAAATATGGGACTTTCTGATGTATTTTTAGGTATTGAAATCATAAAAACAACAGGTGGTTTAGTCTTAAGTCAGACTCATTATGTAGACAAAATTCTTGAAAATTTTAACCAAAATAATTCTGGAATTGCAAGAACACCATTAGATAATAGTCTCCATTTTTCCAAAAATCGTGGAGAAGGGTATATCTCAAGTAGAATACTCAAAGATTATTAGAAGATTAGTATATCTAATGAGCTATGCAAGATCAGATATTGCTTATGTAGTAAGTGAATTGAGTGGATATACAAGTAATCTAACTATAGAGCATTGAACTCCGATAGTTAGAGTGTTAAGATATCTTCGGTACACGCGTAGCTGCACTATACCACATATCCAGTTATGCTATAAGGCTACATAGATGCTAACTGGATATCTGATATAAAGGATTTAAAATCCACGAATAGATATGTGTTTATATTAGCTAGAGCTGTTGTATCATGAAAATCCTCAAAACAAATTGTAATTGCCAGATCCAAGATGTAATATGAATTTATCACTTTAGATAAATGTGGAGAAGAGGCTAAATGGCTACCCATTTCTTTTAGGATATTCCAAAGCGGGAGAAACCTGTGTCGGCTATATGTATTCTTTGCGATAGCCAATTAGTTATTGGTACAGCATAGAGTTCCATGTATAATGGTAAGTCTAGACATATCCGTCGTACATACAATACAATTAGCTAACTACTCTCATTAGGAAGTATCTTAGTAGACTATATGAAGTCAAAAGATAATATTGTGGATCCGGGTTAAATAGAGAGGCAGTCGACAAATTGACAAAAGGAATGGGATTAAAGACTATTAAGTGTAAAAGTTCTATGAAGGAACGTCCAACCTAGTTGACTAGAGATCCCAAGATATAGGTTCACAAGGACAACCTACTTGTAAAACTTAGTCTAGTCACTGTGGGGGTAACCTCAACTCATTCTTGTCATGGAATAGTGATGTAACGGTTAAGGCTAGCATTATATTACTTTAACGATTATTAAAGTAATTATTATTATTACTTTGATTTGAAGAAATTACCTATGTAAGAGAGAAGTGGGGCCGCTTCAAATGAGAATTGTTCAAGCTCAATTCTTTAGAAAGTCTTGCAGAACCAGGACCTGTTCATGGCCAAAATGATCAAAATCATGATACTAGAATAAATGGAATGATTCCTGTGTAAAATATGTGGATTCTTTACACAATAAAGCAAATCAGTTCAAGGACATATCATCTATTGAACAGCTATTAAAACAAATATATGTTACAAAGGGGAAGTTCAAATGGTAACACCCACTTTCCTTATGCGGGAGTTAATAGATTAACAAAAAAAATCGATTCAAAATAATATTTCATTCATGTAGGGGATTCTTGGAAATAATTAATCTAATCGAAGTGGTATAATGAGAAATTAGTTTCTCAAGGTTGACATTTTAAGGAGTGGTTTGAATCCCCCATGGGAGAGGCTTAAAAATGGGAAACACTTTAATTGTAGAAGTGCTTCTTAATGGGTAAATTGCTAAGATAAATGCTTGCCTTGCGTGCGCGCTCAGGGGTGCAAATCATAGACCTAAAAAGTCTTCCTTGTGTGTGGGTACGACCTGCTGACATGAATGCCGAACTAGAGATGGGAGCTTAGTCAAACCCATGTTTTGCCTATTTTAAATTTAAACTAGGTTTAAATCTATAATCATTGTTTTAATAGGCTGATGTTGTCACCAAGGTTTAAACTGTGTAATCACGGTTTTAATAGGCACAAGAAAAACTTCTTTAAGTCTTTCAAAATATAGTGCTAAAAGTGCAACTTATTGAAAATAGTAAAAATTCGATTTCATAGACGAAATACAAGATTATTTGTAAACCATAAGATTGTTTTACGATAGAAATTGCTCAAAATAATACGTTCTTTAAAGTAAAGGAAGTTATTTTATAAATTTTACAAATTATTAGGGCCTTTCAACATATAGTACTCGAAGTACAAAGTATAGAAAATAGTATAAATTTGATTTCATTGATGAAATACAAGTTATTTTGTGAATCATATAGTCATATTACGATGGTAAATGACTTAAAGTAATAAGTTCTTTAAAAAAAAAAGTGAGTTATTTCATCAATTTAAAAATTATTAAGGTCTTTCAAAATATAGTGTTAGAAGTGTAATTTATAGGAAATAGTAGAAATTCAATTTGATAGACTAAATACAAGTTTTTTTGTGAATGATATGACTATATTATGGTAGTAGATGACTTTAAATTATACATTCTTAAAAAAAAGGAAGTTATTTTTATCAATTTTATAAATAAGATCTTTCAAAATACAATGCTAGAAATGCAAATTATAAAAAAATAGTAGAAATTCGTTTTGATTGACGTAATACAAGTTTATTGGTGAGTTGTACGATCATATTACAATAGGAACTTACTTAATGTAATACGTTCTTTAAAATAAAGGAAGTGATTTTTTCAATTTTACAAATTATTAGGGTCTTTTAAAATATAGTACTAGAAGTGTAATTTACAAAAAAAATAATAGAAATTTGAATTCATAGGCGAAATATAACTTCTTTTGTGAATCATATCATCATATTATGATTAGGAAATGACTAAAAATAATAAGTTCTTTAAAAAAAGAAGTTATAATATCAAATTTACAAATTATTTAAGTCTTTCAAAATATAGTGCTATAATTGCATTTTATAGAAAAAATAGTAGAAATTCGATTTCATAAACGAAATATAAGATTTTTTTTAATCATATGACCATATCATGATATAAATTGCTTAAAATAATTCGTCCTTTAAAAGAAATAAAGTTATTTTATCAATTTTACAAAATTATTAAGGCCTTTAAAAATATTGTACTAGAAGTGCGAGTTTATAAAAAATAGTAGAAATTTTATTCAATACATGAAATACAAGTTATTTTGTGAATCATATCATGATATATCGATAGGAAATGACTTAAAATATTATATTCTTTGGAAAAAAGAGAAGTTATTTTATCAATTTTACAAATTACTCAAGTCTTTCAATTACATAGACTAAATACCATTTTTTTCGGAATTATATGATCCTATTATGATAAGAAATTAATTAAAATAATACGTTACTTATAGAAAAGTAAGTTATTTTATCAAGTTTTACAAATTATTAAGATCTGTCAAAATATAGTGTTAAAAGTGTAATTTATAGAAAACACTAGAAATTCGATTTATAGATGAACTACAAATTATTTAATGAATATTATAATCATAATATGTTTGGAACTGACTTAAAATATTAGGTACTTGAAAAAAGAGGAAGTTATTTTATCAATTTTACAATTATTAAGGTCTTTCATAATATAGAACTAGAAGTGCAAATTATAGAAAATAGTAGAAATTTGATTTCACAGACAAAATAGAAGATTTTATTGTGAATCATATGCTCATATTACAATATAAATTTCTTGAAATAATACATTCTTTAAAATAATACATTTTATCAATTTTACAGATTATTAAAGTCTTTGAAAATATAGTACTTGAAGTGCAATTTGTAGAAAATCGTAGAAATTTAATTTCACAGATGAAAGACAAGTTATTTTGTGAATCATATGATCATATTATGATAGGAAAAAAACTTAAGATAACAAGATTTTTAAGAAAAGGAATATCAATTTAACAAATTTCATGAGTATTACAAAATAAATGCTAGAAGTGCAAGTTATAGAGAATAGTAGAAATTCGATTCAATGAACGAAATACAACATTTTTTGTGAATTATATGATCATGTTATGATATAAATTTCTTAAAATAACGCATTCTTTAGAATACATGAAATTATTTTATCAATTTTAAACAATACTAAGGTCTTGCAAAATATAGTACTAGAACTACAATTTATAGAAAATAATAGAAATTTAATTTCAAAGACGAAATACAATTTATTTTGTGAATCATATCATAATATTATGATAGGTACTGACTTAAATTAATAAGTTCTTTGAACAAAAGGAAGTTATTTTTTCAATTTTACAAATTATTAATGTCTTTAAAAAAATAGTACTAGAAGTACAATTTATAAAAAATAGTAGAAATTCAACTACATAGACAGAATACAAGTTTTTTTTGGGTGAATCATATGATTATACTACGATATTAAATAACTTAAATAATACAATCTTTAAAAAAAGAAGTTATTTTATCAAATTTTCAAATTATTAAAGTTTTTCAAAATATAGTGCTAGAAGTTGAAATTCGACTTCATAGATTTTATACAAGTTTATTTTTTAATCATATTATTCTAGGAAATGATTTAAAATTATACTTTTTTGAAGAAAAAAAGAAATTTATTTTTATCAAGCTTACAAATTATTGAGGTCTTTCAAAATATTATGCTGGAAATGCAATTTATAGAAAATAGTAAACATTCAATTTCATAGATGTAATAAAAGATTTTTTATGAATTATATGATTATATCAAGATATTAAATGACTTCAAAATAATATGTTCTTTAAAAAAAAAAAGGAAGTTATTTTCAAGTTTACAAATTATTGAGGTCTTTCAAAATATATTACCAGAGATGCAATTTATAAAAAATAGTATTTCATAGATGTAATGAAAGTTTTTTTGAATCATATGATCATATTAGAATAGGAAATAACTTGAAATAATATGTTCTTTAGAGAAAAGGAAGCTATTTTATCAATTTTAAAAATTACTAAGTCTTTCAAATGTAGCGTCTTAAGTGCAATTTATAGAAAATAGTAGAAATTCAATTTCATCGACTGAACAAAGGTTTTTTTGAGAATTATATGATCGTAATACGATAAGAAATTACTTTTAATGATATGACCTTTATAAAAAAAAGTTATTTTATCAATTTTACAAATTAATTAAGTTTTGTCAAAAAATAATATTAAAAGTGCAATCTATAAAAAATACAACAAATTTTAATTTCATAGACGAAATACAAAATATTTTATGAATAATATATTAATATTACGATAGGAGCTGACTTAGTATTGCGTTTTAAAAAAGAAAAGAGGAGATCTTTTTATCCAAAAAGAGGACTTTAAAAATATAGTGCTAGAAGTGCAATTTATAAAATATAGTAGAAATTTGATTTCAAATACAAGTCATTTACGAATCATATGATTATATTACAAAAGGAAATGACTTAAAAAAAAATATTCTTTAAAAAAAGAAAGTTATTTTATCAATTTTATCATTTGTTAATGTGTTTGAAAATATAGTGGTAAAAGTGCAATTTATTGAAAATAGTAAAAATTCGATTTCATCAACCAAATACAAGGTATTTTGTGACTCATATGATCATATTACCATAGCAAACAACTTAAAATAATAAGTTTCTTTTAGAAAAGAAAGTTATTTTATAAATTTTATACATTATTAAGGTCTTTAAAAATATAGTGATAAAAGCACGATTTATAGAAAATAGTAGAAATTCGTTTCCACTGACGAAATACAAGATTTTTTGTGAGTCATACATAACGATAGGAAATTACTTAAAATAATACTTTCTTTCCAAAAAGAAAGTTATTTTATCAGTTTTAAAAATTATTACAATATTTCAATTTCAAATTATAGTGATAGAAGTGAAATTTATAGGAAATAGTAGAAATTCATTTTCAATGACAAAATACAATTTTATTTGTGAGTCATATGATCATATTCCGATACAAAATTACTTAAAATATTACGTTCTTTAATTTTATCAATTTTACAAATTATTTAGGTCTTTTAAAATATAACAGTAGAAGTGTAATTTATAGAAATTAATAGAAATTTGAATTCGTAAACGAAATATGAGTTATTTTTTGAATCATATGATCATACTAACTTAGGAAATGACGTAAAATAATGTGTTTTTCCTAACTAAAGGAAGTTATCTTTATCAATTTTACAAATTATTAAGGTCTTTCAAAATATAGTGCTAGAAGTGTTATTTATAGAAAATAGTAGAAATTCGATTTTATAGACAAAATAAAAGGTTTTTTGTGAGTCATATGATCATATTATGATAGGAAATCACTTAAAATAATTCGTTCTTAAAAAAAAGAAAGTCATTTTATCAATTGTAAGAATTATTAAGGGTTTCACAAGATAATGCTAGAATTGCAATATATAGAAAATAGTAGAAATTCAATTCGATAGACTGAATGCAAGTTTCTGTGAATCATATGACCATATTACGATAGTAAATGACTTTAAATTATACGTTCTTTAAAAAGAGGAAGTTATTTTATCAATTTTTTAAATTATGAAGATCTTTCAAAATATAGTGCTAGAAATGCAATTTATAGAAAGTAGTTGAAATTTGATTTCATAGACGAAGTACAAGTTCTTTTTGTTTTGTGACTCATATGATCATATTAGCATAAGAAATGAATTAAAACAATACGCTTCTTTAAGAAAAGGAAGTTAGTTTATCAATATTACAAATTATTAAGGTCCTTCAAAATATACTAGTAGAAGCGCAATTTATAGAAATAGTAGGCATTCGTTTTCATCGACGAAATACAAGTTCTTTTATGAGCCATATATAACGATAGGAAATTACTTAAAATAATAACTTCTTTCAAAAAAGAAAGTTATTTTGTCAATTTTATAAATTATTAAGGTCCTTCAGAACATAGTGATGAGGCACGATTTATAGAAAATAGTAGAAGTTCATTTTCAGTGACGAAATACAACATTTTATGTGAGTCATATATAAAGACAGGAAATTACTTAAAAAAATAATACTTTCTTTCAAAAAAGGAAGTTATTTATCAATTTTAAAAGTTATTAACGTCTTTCAAATTATAGTGATAGAAGTTAAATTTATAGAAAATAGTAGAAAATTCATTTTCATAATAGAAAATAGTAGAAATACAAGTTTATTTGTGAGTCTTATGATCATATTACGATAGGAAATTACCTAAAATAATAATTTCTTTAAAAAAGAGTTATTTTTATCAATTTAATAAATTATTTAGGCCTTTTAAAATATAATACTAAGACCGCCATTTATGGAAAATAATAGGAAATTTAAATTCATCGACGAAATAAAAGTGATTTTTTGAATCATATGATCATTAACTTAGAAAATCACCTAAAATAATACAATTTTTTTAACTAAAGGAAGTTATTTTATCAATTTTACAAATTATTAAGGTCTTTCAAAATATAGTGCTAGAAGTGCAATTTATAGAAAATCGTAGAAATTCGATTTTATGGACAAAATACAAGTTTTTTGTGAGTCATATTGTCATATTACAATAGTAAATAACTTTAATCTATACGTTCTTTAAAAAAAGGAAGTTATTTTTATCAATTTTATATTTATAAAGGTCTTTTGAAATATAGTGATAACAAAGCAATTTACAGAAAATAGTTGAAATTCGATTTTATAGGCGAAGTACAAGTTTTTTTTTTTAATCATATGATTGAATTACATTAGGAAATTACTTAAAATAATATGTTCTTTAAAAAAGAGGAAGTTATTTTATCAATTTTACAAATTAATAAGGTATTTCAAAATATAGTGTTGTAAATGCAATTTACAGAAAATAGTAGAAATTAGATTTCGTAGATGAAATAGAGTTATTTTTTGAATCGTATGATCATATTAGCTTAGGGAATGACTTGAAATAACAAATTTTTTTAATAAATGAAGTTATTATATCAGTTCTATAAATTATTAAGGTCCGCAAAATATAGTGCTAGAAGTGAAATTTATATAAAAAAAGAGAAATTTGAATGTAATAAAAGCTTTTTGTGAATTAGATTACTAGATTAAGCTATTAAAATAGCTTAAAATAATATGTTCTTTAAAAGGAAGGAAGTTATTTTATCAATTTTACAAATTATTGAGGTCTAGCAAAATATGTTGCAAGAAATGCAATTTCTAGAAGTAGAAGATTTCATAGATGTAATAAAAGTTTTTTTGAATAATATGATAATATTGCGATAAGAAATATATTAAAATAATATGTTCTCTAAGAAAAAAAAAAAGTTATTTTATCAATTTTAGAAATAATTAAGGTCTTTCAGAATATAGTGTTCGAAGTGCAATTTATAGGAAATAGAAGAAATTAGATTTCATAGACTAAATAAAAAATTTTTTGGGATTTATATGATCATAATACGATATGAAATTACTTAAAATTATACAATCTTTATATAAAAGTAAGTTATTTTTATCAATTTTACAAATTATTAAGGTTTGTCAAAATATAGTGTTAAAAGTGCAATTCATAGAAAATACTAGAAATTCTATTTTGTAGACGAAATACAAATTATTAGAGGAATACTAGAATCATGTTACAATAGGAACTAACTTAAAATATTGCAAATTTTTTTTAAAATAAAGAGGATTTTTTTTAATCAAATTTACAAATTATTAAGGTCTTTAAAAATATAGTGCTAGAAGTGCAATTTAAAGAAAATAGTTAAAATTCGATTTCATAGACGAAATATAAGTCACTTGTGAATCATATGATCATAGTACTATAGGAACTAACTTAAAATAATACTTTCTTTAAAAAAGTAATGTTATTTAATCAATTTTACCAATTATTAATGTGTTTAAAAAATAGTGGTAGAAATGTAATCTTTAGAAAATAGTACAAATTAGATATCATAGTCAAAATACAAATTGTTTTGTGAGTCATATGATCATGCTACCATAGGAAATGAAATTAAAAAATACGTTTCTTTATTAAAATGAAGTTGTTTTATCGATTTTACAAATTATTAAGGTCCTTCAAAATATAGTGATAGAAGCGCAATTTATAGAAAATAGTAGAAATTCGTTTTCATTGACGAAAAAAAGTTTATTTTCAGTCATATATAACGATACAAAAATTAGTTAAAATAATACTTTCTTTTGGAAAGAAAGTTATTTTATCAATTTAATTATTGAGGTCTTTTAGAATATAGTGATAGAAGCACGATTTATAGAAAATAGTCAAATTTCGTATTCATTGACAAAATACAAGGTTTTTTATGAGTCATATATAACGATAGGAAATTACTTAAAATAATAATTTCTTTCAAAAAAGGAATTTATTTGATTAATTTTAAAAATTATTAACACCGTTCAAATTATAGTAATAAAAGTGACATTTATAGAAAATAGTGGAAATTTATTTTCATTGGCGAAATACAAGTTTATTTTATGAATCATATCATCATATTACGATATAAAATTGCCTAAATAATACGTTCTTAAAAAAAGAAGTTATTTTATCAATTTTATAAATTATTTATATCTTTTAAGAATATAATACTAAAAGTGCAATTTATAGAAAATAATAGAAATTTGAATTCATAGATGAAGTAAAAGTTATTTTTGGAATAATATGATCATATTAACTTAGGAAATGACTTATATTAATTTTTTTTAACTAAAGGAAGTTATTTTATCAATTTAACAAATTATTAAGGTCTTTCAAAATATAGTGCTAGAATTGCAATTTATAGAAAAATAGTAGAAATTCGATTTTATAGAGAAAATACAAGTTTTTTTGTTACTCATATTGTCATATTACAATAGGAAATCACCTAAAATAATTCGTTCTAAAAAAAATTAAAGTTATTTTATCAGTTGTTGGAATTATTAAGGTGTTTCACAATATAGTGCTAAAAGTGCAATTTATAGAAAATAGTAGAAAATTAACTTGATAGAATGAATATAATTTTTTTGCCATATGACCATATTACGATAGTAAACGACTTTAAATTATACGTTCTTTAAAAAAAGTAAGTTATTTTAATCAATTTTATAAATTATTAAGGTCTTTCGAAATACAGTGCTAAAAAAGCAATTTATAGAAACTAGTTAAAATTCGATTTTTTAGACGAAGCACAAGTTTGAATAATATGATCGAATTATGCTAGGAAATTACTTAAAATAATATGTTTTTTAGAAAATAGGAAGTTATTTTATCAATTTTACAAATTAATAAGGTATTTCAAAATGTAGTGTTGTAACTGCAAGTTATTTTTTGAATCATATGATCATATTAACTTAAGAAATGACTTAAGATAATAAGTTTTGTTTTTTTTAAAAGGAAGTTATTTTATCAGTTTTGCAAATTATTAAGGTCCTCAAAGTATAATGCTAGAGGTGAAATTTATAAAAAAAATTGTGGAATTTGATTTTATAGATGTAATAAAAGTTTTTTCGTGAATTAGATTATTAAATTGGATATTAAATAACATAAAATAATGTGTTCTTTAAAAAAAGGAAGGTATTTTATCCATTTCACAAATTATTGAGGTCTTTCAAAATATGTTGCAAGAAATGCAATTTCTAAAAAATAGTAGTAGGAATTCAATTTTGTAGAGTAATAAAAGTTTTTTTTTAATCATATGGTCATATTACGATAGAAAATAAATTAAAATAATCTATTCTTTAAAAAAAAGAAAGTTATTTTATCAATTTTAGAAATTACTAAGGTCTTTCAGAATATAATGTTTGAAGTGCAATTTATATAAAATAGTAGAAATTTAATTTTATAGAGTAAATAAAAGTTTATTTTATAGCTATATGATCATAATACATAGGAAATTACTTAAAATTATACAATCTTTATACAAAAGTAACTTATTTTAGCAATTTTATAAATTATTAAGGTTTGTCTAAATATAGTGTTAAAAAGTGCAATTTATAGAAAATACTAGTATTCTATTTTATAGAGGAAATACAAATTAATAGAGGAATACTAGAATCATATTACGATAGGAACTGATCTTAAAATATTACAAATTTTTTTTTAAGAAAAAAGAGGATGTTTATTTTATCAAATTTACAAATTATTAAGATCTTTAAAAATATAGTGCTATAACTGCAATTTATAAGAAATAGTTGAAATTCGATTTCATAGATGAAATACAAGTCATTTGTGAATCATAAGATCATATTACCGTAGAAACTGACTTAAAATAATACATTCTTTAGAAAAATAATTTTATTTTATACCAGTTATTATTTTTTTCAAAAATAGTGATAGAAATGCAATCTATAGAAAATAGTAGAAATTAGATTTCATAGACAAGACATAAATTGTTTTGTGAGTCATATGATCATATTACCATAGGAAATGAATTTTAAAAATTTCTTTAAGAAAAGGAAGTTATTTTATCAATTTACAAATTATTAAGATCCTTCAAAATATAGTGATAGAAACGCAATTTATAGAAATTCGTTTTCGTTGACGAAATATACGCTTATTTTGAGTCATATATAACAATAGAAAATTACTTAAAATAATACTTTCTTTCATAAAAGAAAGGTATTTTATCTATTTTAACAATTATTAAGGCCCTTCAGAATATAGTGATAGAAGCACGATTTATAGAAAATAGTCGAAATTCTTTTTCACTGAAAAAATACAAGGTTTTTTGTGAGTCATATATAACGATAGGAAATTACTTAAAATACTACTTTCTTTCAAAAAAGGAAGTTATTTTTATCAATTTTACAAATTATTAATGTGTTTCAAATTATAGTGATGGAAGTTAAATTGATAGAAAATAGTAGGAATTCGCTTTTCATTGACGAAATACTAATTTATTTGTGAGTCATATCATCATTTTACGATAGGAAATTACCTAATAATACGTTCTTTAAAAAAGATGTTAGTTTATCGATTTTATAAATTATTTACATCTTTTAAAATATAATACTAAAAGTGGATATTATAGAAAATAATATAACTTTGAATTCATAGACGAAATAAAACTTATTTTTGAATCATATGATCTTATTAACTTAGGAAAACACTTAAAATTATACGTGTTTCTAACTAAAGGAAGTTATTTTGTCAATTTTATAAATTATTAAGTTCTTTCAAAATATAGTGCTAGAAGTGCAATTTATAAGAAATAGTAGAAATTCGATTTTATAGACAAAATACAAATTTTTTGTGATTCACATTATCATATGACGATCGGAAATCACTTAAAATAATACATTCTTAAAAAAATTAAAATTATTTTATCAGTTGTAGGAATTATTAAGGTGTTTCACAATATAGTGCTAAAAATATAATTTATGAAAAATAGTAGAAATTTAATTTGATAGACTAAATACAAGTTTTTATTTTTGAATCATATGACCATATTACGGTAGTAATGACTTTAAATTATACATTCTTTAAAAAAAAGGATGTTATTTTTATCAATTTTATAAATTTTAAAGGTCTTTCGAAATATAGTGCTAGAAAAGCAATTTATAGAAGATAGTTGAAATTCAATTTTATAGACGAAGCACAATTTTATTTTATTTTATTTTACTTTTGTAAATCATATGATTGTTGTATGTTAGGAGATTACTTAAAATATTATATTCATTAAAAAATAGACAGTTATTTTTATCAATTTTACAAATTGTTAAGGTATTTAGAAATATAGTGTTGTAAGTGCAATTTATAGAAAGTAATAGAAATTCGATTTCGTAGACGAAATACAAGCTAATTTTTTAATCATATGATCATATTAACTTAGGAAATGACTTAAAATAATAATGTTTTTTTTTTTAAAAAAGGAAGTTATTTTATCAATTTTAGAAATTATTGAAGTCTTCAAAATATAGTACTAGAAGTGAAATTAATAGAAAATAGTAGAAATTCTATTTTATAGATGTAATAAAAGTTTTTTTGTCATTTACATCATTAAATTAAGATAGTAAATAACTTAAACTAATATGTTCTTTAAAAAAATGTAGTTATTTTATCCTTTTTAAAAATTATCGAGGTCTTTCAATATATTTTGCAAGAAATATAATTTCCAAAAAATAGTTGAAATTCAATTTTGTAGATGTAATAAAAGTATTTTGTGAATCACATGAACATATTACGATGTGAAATAAATTAAAATAATACGTTCTTTAAAGAAAAAGAAGTTATTTTATCAATTTTAGAAATTACTAAGATCTTTCAGAATATAGTGTTCAAAGGAAAATTTATAAAAAATACTAGAAATTAAATTTTATACACGAAATAAAAATTATTGGAGGAATACTGTAATCATATTAAGATAGGAAGTAACTTCAAATATTACAATTTTTTTCTTTTAAAAAAGAGGTTGCTTGTTTATCTGATTTACAAATTATTAAGGTATTTAAAGATCTAGTGCTAGAAGTGCAATTTATAAAAAGTAGTAGAAAGTCGATTTCATAGATGAAATACAAGTCATTTGTGAATCATATGATTATATTACCATAAGAACTGACGTAAAATAATACGTTCTTTGAGAAAAGAAAGTTATTTTATCAATTTTACCAATTATTAATGTGTTTCAAAATATAGTTGTACAAATACAATTTATAGAAAATAGTAGAATTCGATTTTATAGACAAAATACAAGTTATTTTATGAATCATATGATCATATTACCATAGGAAAGGACTTTTTTAAAAAGTACGTTTCTGTAAGAAAAAAGAAGTTATTTTATCAATTTTACAAATTATTAAGGTCCTTCAAAATATAGTAATAGAAGTGCAATTTTTAGAAAATAGTTGAAATTCGTCTTCCTTACAAAAATACAACTTTTTTATGAGTCATGTATGATGATAGGAAATTAAAATAATATTTTCTTTCAAAAAAGAAAATTATTTTTATCAATTTTACATATTATTAAGGTCCTTCAAAATATAGTGATAGAAGCACGATTTATAGAAAATAGCGGAAATTCGTTTTCACTGGCGAAATACTAGGTTTTTTGTGAGTCATATATAACGATAGGAAATTACCTAAACTAATAATTTTATTAAAGAAAGGAAGTTATTTTATCAATGTTACAAATTATTAACGTCATTCAAATTATAGTGATAGAAGTGAAATTTATAAAAAAAATAGTAGAAATTAGTTTTCATTGATGTAATACAAGTTCATTTGTGAGTCATACGGTCATATTACGATAGGAAATTACTTAAAATAATATGTTCTTTAAAAAAAAAAGAAGTTATTTTTATCAATTTTATAAACTATTAAGTCTTTTCAAAATATAGTGTTAGAAATGTAACTTGTAGAAAATAATTGAAATTCGATTTCATGGACGAAGAACAAATTTTTTTTTGAAACATGTGATTGTATTACGTTAGGAAATTACTTAAAATAATATGTTCTTTAAATAATAAAAAGTTATTTTATCAATTTTACAAATTATTAAGATATTTAAAAATATAGTGCTGAAAGTGCAACTTATAGAAAAAAGTAAAAATTCGATTTTGTAGACGAAATACAAGTAATTTTTTGAAGCATATTATTATATTAAATTAGAAAATGTCTTAAAATAATACATTTTTTTTTAGAAAAAAGGTATTTACTTTATCAATTTAACAAATTATTAAGGTCTTTAAAAATATAGTGCTAGAAGTGAAATTTAAAAAAAATAATAGAAATTTGATGTCATAGACAAAATAAAGGTTTTTTTTTTTGTGAATCCCATGATCACATTACCATAGGAAATGACGCAAAGTAATACTTTCTTTAAGAAAAGGAAGTTATTTATCAATTTTTGAAATTACTAAGGTTTTTCTAAATAAAATGTAAGAAGTGCAATTTGTAGAATATAGTAGAAATTCGATTGCATAGGCTAAATATAAGTTTTTTTTTTGTGAATCATGTGATCATATTTACGATAGGTAATGACTTAAACTAATAGGTTATTTTAAAAAAAAGATATTTATTTTATCAATTTTGCAAATTATTAAGGTGTTTCGAAAAGTAGTGTTATAAGTGCAATTTATAGAAAATAGTAGAAGTTCAGTTTCAAAGACTAAATACAAGTTTTTTTTTGAATAATACGATGATATTACGATAGGAAATGACTTAAAATATTATTTTCTTTAAAAAATAAGAAATTTATTTTTCAATTCTAGCAATTATTAAGTTCTTTAAAATTATATAATTCTAGACGTACAATTTATAAAAAAAATAGTAGAAACTTAATTTCAGAAGTGAAATACAAGTTATTTTTAATATTATGATCATACTAGATAGGAAATGACTTAAACTAACACAATCTTTATAAACAAAGGAAGTTATATATATTTTACAAATACTTGAGGTCTTTTGAAATGTAGCTAGAAGTGCAATTTGTAGAAAACAGTAGAAATTCAATTTCATACAAGAAGTACAACTTATTTTGATAATACTGTAATCATATTACTATAGGAAATGACTTAAAATAACATGTTTATAAACAAAGGAAGTTATTTTATGTATTTTACAAATTATTAAGGTCTTTTAAAATATAGTGCTAGAAGTGGAATTCGTAGAAAAATAGTAAACATCCGAATTCATACATGTAATAAAAGTTTTTTTTTTGAATTATATGATTAAATTAAGATAGAAAATAACTTAAAATAATACGTTCGTTAAAAAAAGAAGTTATTTTATCCATTTTGCAAATTATTGAGGTCCTTAAAAATATATTGCCAGAAATACAATATATAAAAAATAGTAAAAATTCGATTTTGTAGATGTAATAAAAGTTTTTGTGAATCATATGATCATATTACAAAGGAAATAAATTAAAATAATATTTTCTTTAAAGAAAGGAAGTTATTTATCGATTTTAGAAATTGCTAAGTTCTTTCAAAATATAGCGTTCAAAGTGCAATTTATAAAATATAGTAGAAATTCGATTTCATACACTAAATAAAATTTTTTCGGGAATTATATGATCATAATAAGATAGGAAGTTACTTAAAATTATACGATCTTTACACAAAAGTAAGTCATTTTGTCAATATTTACAAATTACTAAGGTTTGTCAAAATATAGTGTTAAATGTGCAATTTATAGAAAATATTAGAAATTCTATTTTATGGTCAAAATTCAAATTATTGGAGGAATAATATAATCATATTACGATAGGAACAGACTTAAAATATCATGTCTTTTTTTAGAAAAAAAGGGATGTTTCTTTTTAAGAAATTTAAAATTTATTAAGGTCTTTAAAACTATAATGCTATAAGTGCAATTTATAAAAAATAGTAAATATTCGTTTTCATCGATAAAATACAAGTTATTTTGGGAATCATATGATTATATTACAATACGAAATGAATAAAAAAAATACATATCTTTAAGAAAAGGAAGCTATTTTATAAATTTTACAAATTATTGAGGTCCTTCAAAATATAGTGATAGAAGTGTAATTTATAGAAAAAAAGTTTAAATTCATTTTCATTGACAAAATAAAATTTTTTTTATGTGTAATATATAACAATAGGAAATTACTTAAAGTAATACTTTCTTTCAAAAAGAAAGTTATTTTATCAATTTTACAAATTACTAAGGTCCTTCAAAATATAGTGATAGAAGCATGATTTATAGAAAATAGTAGAAATTCGTTTTCACTAACGAAATACACGGTTTTTGGTGAGTCATATATAATGATAGGAAATTACTTAAAATAGTATTTTTTTTTAAAAAAGGAAGTTATTTTATGAATTTTACAAATTATTAACATCTTTCAAATTATAATGATAAAAGTGATGTTTATAAAAAATAGTAGAAAGTCGTTTTCATGGAGGTAATACAAGTTTATTTGTGAGTCATATGGTTATATTACGATATGAAATTACTTAAAATAATACACTCTACTCTTTTAAAAAAAGAAAGTTATTTTTGATCAATTTTATAAATTACTAAGGTCTTTCAAAATATAGTGCTAGAAATGTAATTTATAGAAATAGTTAAAATTCAATTTTATAAACAAAGTACAAGTTTTTTTTTGGTTAATCATCTGATCATATTTTGTTAGGAAATTACTTAAGTTATATGTTCCTTAAAAAATGAGAAGTTATTTTATCAATTTAATAAATTATTAAAATATTTCAAAATATAGTGCTTGAAGTTAATTTGTAGAAAATAGTAGAAATTCGATTATGTAGACAAAATACAAGTTATTTTTTGAATCATATGATTTTTTTAACTTATGAAATGACTTAAAATAATACGTTTTTTTTTAAAAAGGAAGTTATTTTTAACAATTTTACAAATTATTAAAGCCTCTCAAAATATAGTGCTAGAATTGAAATTTGTAAAAAATATTTATCGGTGAAATACAAGTTTATTTTGAACCACATGATCATATTACCATAGGAAACGAAGTAAAGTAATACTTTCCTTAAAATAAAGGAAGTTATTTTTATCAATTTTACAAATTAATAAGGTGTTTCTAAATAAAATGCAAGAAATGTAATTTATAGAATATAGTAGAAATTCGATTGCATAGACTAAATACAGGCTTTTTTTGTGAATTATATGATCATATTACAATAGGAAATGACTTAAAATAATACATTCTTTAAAAAAACAAAAGTTGTTTTATAAATTTTACAAATTATTAAGGTGTTTCAAAATATAGTGTTAGATGTGCAATTTATAGGAAATAATAGATGTTCAATTTTATAGACTAGATACACGTTATTTTTTGGATAAATATAATGATATTACAATAGGAAATGACTTAAAATAATTCTTTATTTAAAAAATAAGAAATTTATTTTTATCAATTTTACCGATTATTAAATTTCTTAAAAATATATTTCTAGAAGTACAATTTTTTTTTTTAAAAAAGAAGAAGTTTAATTCAGAGGCGAAATATAAGTTATTTTATGAATATTATGATCATATTATGATATGAAATGACCTAACACGTCCTTTATGAAAAAAAGAAGTTATCTTATCAATTTTACAAATTATTAAGGTCTTTTGAAATATATTGTTAGAACTGTAATTTGTAGAAAAATAGCAAGCATTCGATTTCATAGATGTAATAAAAGTTTTTTGGTGAATTATATATTAAATTAAAATAGTAAATAACTTAAAATAATATGTTCATTGAAAAAAGGAAGTTATTTTATCCATTTTTCAAATTATTGAGGTCTTTAAAAATATATTCCCAGAAATAGAATTTATAGAAAATAATATAAATTCTATTTGGTAGATGTAATAAAAGTTTTTTGTGAATCATATGATCATATTACAATATGAAATAAATTAAAATAATATGTTCTTTAAAAAAAAGAAAGTTATTTTATCAATTTTAGAAATTACTAAGGTCTTTCAAAATATATGTTTTCGAAGTGCAATTTAAAGAAAATAGCAGAAATTCGATTTCATAGACTAAATAAAAGTTTTTTTGGGGAATTATATGATGTAATAAGATAGGAAATTACTTAAAATTATAC
This sequence comes from Catharanthus roseus, assembly GCA_028651295.1. NCBI lineage: Eukaryota > Viridiplantae > Streptophyta > Magnoliopsida > Gentianales > Apocynaceae > Catharanthus > Catharanthus roseus. The sequence continues at coordinate 3,463,379 of JAPQWS010000033.1, read as the reverse complement.
GATCTTTATAAAAAAGTAAGTTATTTTATCAATTTCACAAATTATTAAGGTTTGCAAAATATAGTGTTAAAAGTGCAATTTATAAAAAATACTAGAATGTAGTTTATAGACGCAATACAAATTATTGGAGGAATACTATAATCATATTACGATAGGAACTAACTCAAAATATATATTTTTTTTTAAAAAAAAGAGGATGTTCTTTATCAAATTTACAAATTATTAAGGCCTTTAAAAAATATAATGCTAGAAGTGCAATTCGTAGAAAAATAGTAGAAGTTTGATTTTTTAGAGGAAATACAAGTCATTTGTGAATGATATGATCATATTACAAGAGGAATGGGTTGAAAATAATATGTTCATTAAAAAGAAAGTTATTTATCAATTTTACCAATTATTAATGTGTTTCAAAATATAGTGGTAGAAATGTAATTTATAGAAAATAGTAGAAATTCGATTTCATAGACCAAATACATGTTATTTTGTGCATAATATGATCATATTGCCATAGGAAATGACTTAAAACAATACGTTTCTTTAAGAAAAGGATGTTATTTAATCAATTTTACAAATGATTAAGGTCCTTCAAAATATAGTGCTTGAAGTGCAATTTATAGAAAATAGTAGAAATTTGTTTTTCTTGACGAAATACAAGTTTTTTAATGAGTCATATGTAACGATAGGAAATTACATAAAATAATACTTTCTTTCAAAAAAGGAAGTTATTTTATCAATTTTACAAATTATTATGATCTTTTAAAATATAGTAATAGAAGTGCAATTTATAGAAAATAGTTGAAATTTGTTTTCATTCACGAAATACAAATTTATTTTTGAGTCATATGATCATATTATGTGATGGCCACAATCCCTCCACTAGGTTAACTAGGGCTGAGTAGGGTATTTGTGTGCCTCTCGGCACTAAACTACAAGTCCCAAAAATCAAAGCAAAACCTAGGACAACACTTTCAAGTATATACATATAATACACAGCGGAGCACTAAGTAAACTAAATATTAATGGAATACTTAAAAACATAAGGTTCAAGAAAACTCCTTGTGATCATTCTGATATAATAAAAATACTTTACTCAAACGAAACTACACAAAGAAGTAAAAAGAAGAACATTCCAAATGGTATGAGCATAAGAGAAATTAAAACAAAAACACCTGTTCTTCCAAAGAGACTTGATCCAAAAACTCCACGCCTAAAAATTCAGCGGCTTACTGAGCCTCTAATCGTCCCGAGTTAACTAAGATAAAAATATTATACGGAAATGCGTGAGTGCAAACGCTCAATGAGTCCACTTGTTGTGTGCTTTAGTGCTATCTTTAAAAAACAATAATATTGTAGTTTTACGGAAACAGTTCATGCAATGTTATAAGAAAATATTTTGCTTTTGTTGCTTTAACAACACTATACTTGAACCTACATGAGGGGTTCGAATGCAACTGGGAAGTCTGAGTGAATCAAGACGCATTAGTGCAGCTTTTACACTCGAATTCAAAATAACATGTAATGCAACAATCAGACTCCACGGACAAGGTTCGGATCCCATAACGAGGTCATCAGAAACAAGTTCCAGCATCTCGTAGTCAATACCATCAAAACATCTTACGAGCTCTCGATTTCATAACTATTGCACTTTCCATTCACATAAAACCATCGTATAGATCCTGGGGCACCTACCAGGTCTGCTCTAAGACCAACCTTAGTTTCAAGGCCCTCCTGACTCTCCACAAGGCAACCGTCCCACCGCAAAGCACGATGCGATGTATGACGTAAATGATGTAAATGTCCTCTCTCTCAAGTGGATCTACCCTCAAAGTCAGAAACCGTCCACGTCAACGGAAGAGGCCCAAGTACGAGGGACTAGCCACGTACAGTGCAATCCTCTGACGTTTCCGAACACAAGATCATAACCAAAACTTTATCCTTGGTCGGAATGGGGTTTTCATACATATTTAGAAACCAAAATGCCACTTGTTCGGGCGTCGAAACAGATTTAAGTCATAAACACTTTAGAATGGCAAAATCCCTATCCGCCAGTCAACAAATGCTTATGCAGATTTTACAAATATGTCAGGTCTATGTTCATGCATGTCAAATCATGTAACTCTTCAATACTAGAGTGTTTCCAATCCAAAGAGAAATTTTCAGAAAACCTGTGTACGATACTAATTCCTTTTACAACAGTAATAACTCTTTTTCAAACCATCATAATTTGTTTTTTAAAAAAAAAGAAACAGAGCACCACTCTGATGCTTTTCTCAAGAACATGGAATCATATTGTGGAGAACATCTCCAAAAAAAACATGATACGTTAAATCATTCCAGAAGCAGTAAATAAGTTTAGAAGTCATATTTATATAGCCGTAACATTTGAAATAAAATAATAAAACGGGGTTTGTGGACTCACTTGAATGCAAATCTAGTGCTATGATCCTACAAATATAGTAATAAAAATACTTAATATTTAAGTACCAATCAAATAATCCTATTCCCTAATTAATATTGAGATCCTACAAAGTGAGCTTAGGATATATACATATATACATATGGTAATTCTTTAAAAAGATCGAAAATTCTATACTCTTAAAAATATACCCTCTTAAAAAACAACAATTAACTAAATACTAAAATCTGTTTAAAACATTTAAATCCTAAAAAAAAGACAACAAAGTTAAACTATATTTATAATCTAACTATATACTAAAACCTATTTAGAACACTTATATCTTTTTAAAAAACAATAAACCTAAACTATATATATAACCTAAGTAAGCTAAAATAAAAGAGAGGCTAACCTCTAGCTCAAGGAATGAAGAATGAACTTGGACAGCAAACAGAAAACAAAACAAAAAAGAAAAAATGTGATTGTGATATATATATATATATATATAGTTTATAGGCGGCGTAGTGAGCAAAAGGAGGAAGAAAATAATTTTAAAAATAAAAGAAGACAAGGTGGTGACGTGTAGGAGTTGAGGTGGCGACAATTCTCTTAATCAATAAATTTTTTATTTTTATTTTTTTAATTCACTAATTTAAACCTAATGTTAAGTATTTAAATTTCTAAAAACGCATGTTAGGTATACTAAAAAAAATTCTCACTTAAAGACATTTATAAACCCCACTAATAAAAACTTAATGGACTAAAGTTTTCACTCTCATTCTTAAGTATCTACAAAATACCAGTAAGTGTCAAAAAACACTATACTCTACTACATCAGACCCCAAACTCTACTTTCATAACACCTGCAATTTTTAGAGACATGCAGGGTACTTACTGGGTGGGGCGTTACATATTACAGTAGGAAATTACTCAACCTAATACTTTCTTTAAAAAAAAGGAAGTTATTTTATCAATTTTGAAAATTATTTAGATCTTTTAAAATATAATACAAAAAGTGCAATTTATAGGAAATAATATAAATTTGAATTCATAGACAAAATACAACTTATTTTATGAATCAAATCATCCTATTACGATAGGAAATGACTTAAAATAGTAAGTTCTTTAAATAAACCAAGTTATTTTATAAATTTTACAAAGTATTAAGGTCTTTCAAAATATAATGCTTGAATTGTAATTTATAAAAAATAGTAGAAATTATACTTTCATAGATGTCAGAAAAGTATATATATTTTTTAATTATATGATCATATTACTAAAGTAAATAAATTAAAATAATATGTTCATTAATAAAGGGTAAGCTATATTATCAATTTTATAAATTATTGAGGTCTTTCAAAATATAGTGCTAGAAATTCAATTTATAGAAAGTGGTAGAAATTATATTTCATAGATGTAGTAAAAGTTTTTTTGGGAATCATATGATCATATTATGATAGGAAATAACTTAAAATAATATGTCCTTTAGAAAAATAAGTTCTTTTATCAATTTTAAATATTATAAGGGGGTCTTTCAAAATATAGCTTTTGAAGTGCAATTTATAAACAAATAGCAGAAATTCAAATTACGATAACAAATTACTTAAAATTATATGTTATTTATAAAAAAAATTAGGTTATTCTATCAATTTTACAACCTAAAAAGATTTGTAAAACTATAGTGTTAAAAGTGAAATCTATAGAAAATACTAGAAATTCAATTTCATAGACGAAATTCTAGTTATTTATGAACACTATACCATATTATGATAGGAACTGACTTAAAATATTTTATTCTTAAAAAAAAAGAGAAAGTTATTTTTATCAATTTTACAAATTCTTAAGGTCTTTAAAAATGTAGAGTTAGAAGTGCAATTTATACAAAATAGTAGAATTTCGATTTCATAGACGAAATACAATTAATTTGTGAATCATATGATCATATTAACATAGGAAATGACTTAAAATAATACGTTCTTTTAAAAAAGGAAAGTTATTTGATAAATTTTAGTAATTATTAATGTTTTTTATAATATAGTGGTAGAAGTGCAATTTATCGAAAATAGTAGAAATTTCATTTCGTAGACGAACTGCAAGTTATTTTGTGAATCATATGATCATATTACTATACGAAATGACTTAAAATAATACTTTCTTTTAAAAAAGAAGTTATTCTAATAATTTTACCAATTATTAAGGTCTTTCAAACCATAGTGTTAGAAGTGGGATTTAAAGAAAATAATAGATATTCAATTTCATGGAAAAAATACAAGTTATTTTGTGAATACCATGATCATATTATGATAGGAAATGACTTAAAATGACACGTTATTTAAAAACATGGAAAATTAATTTATCAATTTTATAAATTATTAAGGTCTTTCAAAACAAAGTGCTAGAAGTGCAATTTGTAGAAAATAGTATAAATTCGATTTTATGAATGAAATGCAAGTTCGTTTTAATGTTATTATCATATTATGATAGGAAATAACTTAAAATAATACGCTCATTAAATAATGAAGTTATTTTATCAATTTTACAAATTATTAATGTCCTTCAAGATACAGTGATATAGAAGTGCAATTCATAAAAATAGTAGAAATTCGTTTTCATTGACGAAATACTAGTTTTCTTGTGAATTATATATGATCATATTATGATAGGAAATTACTTAAACTAATATGTTCGTGAAAAAAAGAAAGTTATTTTATTAATTTTACAAATTATTAAGGTGTTGCAAAATTTAATGTTTGAAGTGCAAGTTTGTGAATCATATGAATAGACTATGATTGAGAAATGACTTAAAAAACAATGTTTTTTTTTTTCAAAAAAAGAAAGTTATTTGATCAGTTTTACGAATTACAAGTTTTTGTGAATCATATGAATATACTATGATTGAGAAATGACTTAAAAAACAATGTTTTTTTTTCAAAAAAAGAAAGTTATTTGATCAATTTTACAAATCAAGAAGGTCGTTAAAATATAGCACTGGAAGTGCAATTTATTAAAAAAAAAGTAGAAATTCGTTTTCATAGATGATTACAAGTTTTTTTTATTTTTTTTTGAATAATATGATCATCTTATGATTGGAAATGACGTAATATTGTACATTCTTCAAAAAACAAGAAAGTTTTTCGTATCAATTCTATAAATTATTATGATCTTTGGAAATATGGTACTAGAATTGCAATTTATAGAAAATAGTAGAAATCAATTACATAGACTAAAGGCAAGTTTTTTTTGTGAGTCATATGATCATATTACGATAGGAAAAAATTACTTAAAATAGTAATTTTTTTTAAGAAAAAGAAAGTTATTTTATAATTTTTACAAGTTATCAGGGTGTTTTAGAATATAGTATTAGAAGTGTAACTTATAGAAAATAGTAGAAGTTCGATTTGATAGTCTAAATACAAGTTCTTTTTTTTTTTTGTGAATCATATATGATCATATTATGATAGTAAATGACTTAAAATTATACGTTCTTCAAGGAAAAAAAGAAAGTTATTTTATCTATTTTATAAATTATTAAGATCTTTCAAAATATAGTACTAGAAATAAAATATATAGAAAATAGTAGACATTCGATTACATAAACTAAAGACAAGTTTTTTTTTGAGTCATATGATCATATTACAATAGGAAGTTACTTAAAATAGTAATTTTTTTTTAAGAAAAAGAAAGTCATTTTATAATTTTTACAAATTATCATGGTGTTTTAGAATATAGTATTAGAAGTGTGACTTATAGAAAACAGTAAAAGTTCGATTTGATAGTCTAAATACAAGTTTTTTCTTGTGAATCATATATGATCATATTACGATAGTAAATGACTTAAAATTATAGGTTCTTCAAGGAAAAAAAGAAAGTTATTTTATCAAATTCACAAATTATTAATTCTTTCAAAATATAGTACTAGAAGTAAAATCTATAGAAAGTAGTAGACATTCGATTACATAGACTAAATACAAGAGCTTTTCTGAGTCATATGATCAAATTACGATCGGAAATGCCTTAAAATAATACGATATTTAAAAAAAAAATGTATCAATTTTAAAAATTATTAAGGTGTTTCAAAATATAGTGCCAAAAGTTCAATTTATAGAAAATTGCAGAAATTCGATTTGATAGACTAAATACAAGTTTTTTTGTGAATCATATTATCCCAGTATGGTAGGAAATAACTCAAAATTATAAATTCTTTAAATAAAAGGAAGTTATTTTTATCATTTACCAATTATTAAGGTCTTTTACAATAAAATTCTAGAAATATAATTTATAGAAAAATAGTAGGAATTCGATTTTATAGACGAAATACAAGGTTTTTTTTCTTTGTGAATTAAATTATCATATTACGATTAGAAATAACTTCAAATAATACGTTCTTAAAAAAAAATAAAGTTATTTTTATCAATATTACAAATTATTAAGGTCATTCAAAATATAGTGCTAGAAGTAAAATTTATAGAAAAAATAGAAGATATTCAAATTCATAGATAAAATACAAGTTATTTTTTTTAATACTATGATCATCATATCACAACAGAGAAATGACTTAAAATAATATATTTTTTTAAATAAAGAAAGTTATTTTATCAATTTTACAAATTATTAATATCATTAAAATATGTGCTAGTGGAGCAATTTATAGACAATAATAGAGATTCGTTTTCACACATGAAATAAAAGTTTTTTAGTAAATATTATGATCATATTATGATAGGAAACGACTTAAAAGTAAAAGTTCTTTTAAAAAAAAAGAAAGTAATTTTAGCAAATTTTCAAATTATAATGGTCTTTCAAAATATAGTACTGGAAGAGAAATTTATAGGAAGAGTAGAAATTCGATCAAACTAAATAATTTTTTTTTTTGAGAGTCATATGATCATATTAAGTAGGAAATTATTTAAAATAATACATTCTTTAAAAAAAGGAAGTTATTTGATAAATTCTAAAAATTGTTAAGGTTTTTAAAAATATAGTACCAGAGGTACAATTTATAAAAAATAGTAGAAATTCAATTTGATAGACTAAATACAAGTTTTTTAGGAACCATATAATTATATTACGATAGGAAATGTACTAAAACTGTACTTTCTTTAAATAAAAGCAAGTTATTTTTTATCAATTTTACAAATTATTAAGGTCTTTCAGAATATAGGGCTAGAAATCCACTTTACAGAAAATAGTTGAAATTCGATTTCATAGGCGAAGTACAATTTTTTATCATATTACAATAGGAAATAACTTAAAATAATATTTTCATTTTAAAAAGAAGCTATTTTATCAATTTTACAAATTATTAAGGTATTTCAAAATATAGTGCTAGAAGTGCACTTTATAGAAAATAGTAGAGAGTCCATTTCATAAACGAAATACAAATTATTTTTTGAATCATATGATAATATTAACTTTGGAAATGACTTAAAATAATAAGTTTTTTTTTAACTAAAGGAAGTTATTTTATCAATTTTACAAATTATTAAGGTCTTACAATATACAATGCTAGAAGTACAATTTATAGCAAATAGTAGAAATTCGATTTTATAAACAAAATACAAGTTTTTTTGTGAGTCATAGATCATATTACAACAGGAAATTACAAAAAAAAATTCTTTCTTAAAAAAAAGAAAGTTATTTCATTAATTGTATGAATTATAAAGATGTTTCATAATACAATGCTAGAAATGCAATTTATAAAAAATAGTAGAAATTCAATTTAATAAACTAAATGCAAGTTTTTTTGTGAATCATTTGACCGTATTACGGTATTAAATGACTTTAAATTATACCTTCTTTGAAAACAGGAAGTTATATTTTATCAATTTTATAAATTATTAAGGTCTTTCAAAATATAGTGCCAGAAATGCAATTTTTAGAAAATTGTAGAAATTCGATTTCTTAGAAGTACAAGTTTTTTTTCTTTTTTTCTTTGTGAATCATATTATCGTATTATTTTAGGAAATAATTTAAAATAATATGTGCTTTTAAAAAAAGGGAGTTATTTTATCAATTTTACAAATTATTATGGTATTTTGTAATAGTGCTAGAAGTGCAATTTACAAAAAATAGTTGAAATTTGATTTTGTAGATGAAATACAAGTTATTTTGTGAATCATATGTCCATATTAATTTAGGAAATGACTTAAAATAATATTTTCTTTAAATAACATAAGTTATTTAATAAATATTACAAATTATTGTAGTCTTTCAAAATATACTGCTAGATGAACAACTGATGAAAAATAGTAGAAATTCGATTGCACACAGTAAATACATGTTTTTTTCTAAATCATATCCTCATATTGACACAGGAAATGACTTAAAATAATACTTTTGTTAAAAAAAAGATGTTATCTTATCCATTTTACAAATTATTAAGGTATTTCGAAGTATAGTGTTAAAACTGTAATTTAATTTTATTTTATACTCAAAATACAAGTTTTTTTATGAGTCATATGATCATATTATGATAAGAAATTACCTAAAATATTACGTCCTTAAAAAAAGAAAGTTATTTTATCAGTTGGACAAACTATTAAGGTGTTTTAAAATATACTGTTGAAAGTGCAATTTATCGAAAATAATAGAAATTCAATTTGATAGACTAAATACAATTTTTTTTTTTCCTGAATCATATGATCATATTACGATCGTAAAAGACTTTAAATTATGCATTCTTTAACTTAAAGGGAAGTTATTTTTATTAATTTTACAAATTATTATGGTCTTTCAAAATATAGTACTAGAGTGCAATTTATAAAAAATAATAGAAATTCGATTTGATTGACTAAATGCAAGTTTTTTTTTGAATCATATGATAATATTATGATAGGAAATGAATTAAAATTATATGTTCTTTAAATAAAAGGATGTTTTTTTTAATCACTTTTAAAAATTATTAACGTCTTTCAAAATATAGTGCTAGAAATACAATTCATAGAAAATAGTAGAAATTCGATTTCGTAGATGAAATAAAAGTTTTTTTTTGAGTCATATGACCATATTACGATAGGAAATTATTTATAAAACACGTTCTTTGAAAAAAAAGAGTTATTTGATTAATTTTACAATTTATAATGTATTTAAAAATATAGTGCTAGAAGTGTAATTTATAAAAAAGAGTAGAACTTTGATTTGATAGACTAAATTGGTTTTTTTTTTTGGTTAAATCTTATGATCATATTATCATAGGAAATGACTTAAAATTATACTTCCTTAAAAAAATGAAATTTATTTTTATCAATTTTACAAATTATTATGCTCTTGCAAAATATAGTATTAGATATACAACTTATAGAAAATAGCAAAAATTTTGATTACATAGACTAAATACAAGTTTTTTTTTGTGAGTCATATAACAAAATTACAATAGAAAATGACTTAAAATTATACGTCCGTTAAATAAAAGGAAGTTATTTTATCAATTCTATAAATTATTGTGGTCTTCAAAATATGTGCTAGAAATGCAATTTATAAAAAATAGTAGAAATTCGATTTCATAGACGAAGTGCAAGTTTTATTTTTTCGTTAATCATACGATCATATTACGTTAGGAAATAACTTAAAATACTATGTTCTTTAAAAAAAAGTTTTTTTCAATTTTACAAATTATTAAGGTATTTCAATTATAGTGCTAGAAGTGATGTTTATTAAAAATAGTAGAAATTAGGTTTGGTAGACAAAATACAATTTAATTTTTGAATAATATAATCATATTAACCTAGAAAATGTCTTAAAATAATATGGTGTTTTAGAAAAAGAAAGTTACTTTATCAATTTCATAAATTATTAAGGTCTTTCAAAATATAGTGCTAGAAGTGATATTTGTAGAAAATTGTAAAAATTTAATTTTATAGAAAAACAAGTCCTTTTGTGAATCATATGATCATATTACCATAGGAAATGACTTAAAGTAATACTTTCTGTAAAAAAAGAAGTTATTTTTATCAATTTGACAAATTATTAAGGTGTTTCAAATATAATGCAAGAAGCGCAATTTATAGAATATAGTTGAAATTCGATTTCATAGACTAAATACAAGTTTTTTTTTGGAATCATATGATCATATTACGATAGGAAATAGCTTAAAATAGTATGTTCTTAGAACGAAAAAGAAGTTATTTTATCAAATTTACAAATTATTTAGGTCTTTCAAAATATAGTGCTAGATGTACAATTTATAAAAAATAGTAGAAATTTAATTATTCATAAAAAAATAGAAATTCAATTTTTAGACAAGCTACATGTTAAACCGTAAACTGGAGTTATAACTCAAACCAAGGTTTCCGCCTTTCCTTCAACCCTCTCTTCAGTTGTCGCCTAAACCCTAGAAGCATTCATCAATGTGCCTCCTAATCTCCCAATCAGCTAGCAACCAACCCTTAAAAATTCACTCTCCCTTCATATTACCACCTTCCTTTCCCCCCTTCCTTTAGCCACCGCCTAAACTCTAAGCACATTCATCATTGTGCCCCCAAAAACCCAATCAGCTTGCAACCAACCCTTAAAAATTGAACTACCTTTATAATGCCCAATCACTTCCATTGTTGCTTTAAAAATGCCAATTTTATTATATCAATGTATGCATGCTCTACCGATTGCATCCTCCAAGTTTTTCTTTCTCATTAATGTGCAAATAGGCAGATTCATCTTATTATATTGACTTCTTGTGAATTATTTCCTCCAATCTTCTTCATTCACCAAGAGTAATTGCCTTCATCTTCATGCATCTGGTAAAACTCAAAGCCACCAAGAGATGAGCAGTGAATATCAAAATTCTTCTTCATTCACATAAAACACACTCTCGGAAGGAATAGTCAGATTAACCATTCTCTGAAACACTAGTATTCGTTGCTTGCTCATCTATTTACTTTTGGCACATCAAAGAGCTAAGGAAGGAAAATTTTCGGCTGTGCAAATTTCAAGGTAAAATTTTTTACCGAAATTTTTTTCTAAGATGATATGTAAATTTAAAAGGGAAAAATGTGGCATTTAAACCGAGTGTTAATTTGATATATATTACTTAGGATTTTGGGAGATATATGTTCTTCTGATGGCTAGATGATGTATGCACAACTGATTATCTCTTTGATAAATCGGATAATTACTTGAAGAAAATTGTTCAGTTGGAGGAAGAAATCCAACGAATAAAGATAGAGTTTGAGATCATGAAGAGGAACTTAGAAAGAACTGTAAAGGTTTGTGTTGGATATTGAAAAACCTTAGAGGGGGGGTGAATAAGGTTTTTGGCTAATTTAAAAAATCTTTTGTGTGATTAGAAAGATAAACCTCCAGTTTATTTGTGAAAGAATTCTAAAAACTCTTTTCGATAAGAGTCCACACCAAACAAAATCTTATAGTTTTGGCAATCAAGAAATGAGCATAGAATTAAACTTTAAAGAACATGCACAACAATTTATAGTGGTTCACTCTCTCAAAGAGCTACATCCACTACCTTGAGACTCAACCCAAGGATTTCACAAATCCACTAACTTCAAAGTTGATTACAACAACACAATGAGGATCACCCTTCAAGGGTTTTACACTAAAACCTCAAACACAACAATACAACAAATTTATCAAAGGATCACCCAAAGGGTTTTCCACAAACCTTTGATCACAATAAAAGAATAGGAAGAGTAAGGAACAATGTTACCAAATGATCTTGAGAAGAGGAAGATACAACTCAATGGAATACTTCTACAAGCACCTCTTTACTTCTTCTTTGATGGATGATCAACAATGAAGCTCAAGAAGTTTTTCGTTTGGGATTGAAAATGATTTGCAATAAATGTACTTTTGAAACTCTTTAAAAGTCTTAAATGTTCACAATGAATATTTCACCAAACTTGTCTCATTTATGGCTGATCATAAAGTCTTTATATAGAGTCTTGAAACAAATGACCGCTGCTTTCAGAAAATGACCGTTGCATTCTGTGCAACGGTAATATTTTTTACAGTAACTGTAAAAATCGGACGACCGGTTCCTGAAATCGGATGACCGGTTCTTTAAAACAGAAAGATTCGGACTTGTTCAAGATAGAAAACGGACTGCCGAATTTTTGATTTAGAGAAAAAATCGGACGACCAGTTTTAAAACCGGATGACCGAATTTTTGGACAGAAAGATTCAGACTTGATTTTCTGAAAAACGGACTGCCGAATTTTTACTTTGGAAAAAACTGGACGACCGGTTCTAAAACCGGATGACCAAATTTTTGTTTCCTCAGCCAAGTTTCTTTTTAAGACAAAAATTTTCTTTTCAAAAGCATGTATTCTTGACAATCATTTTAAAGAGAAGAAAAACTTTCCGAAAACAACACAACTTCAGTCAATAATACTTAGATTTTAACAAAAGTTTATATCTGAGAAAATCATAAAAGGAGCTTCATATATGATCAATAATCAAAGAGTAAGACTAGGGAGTTTACATGGTAGTACCTAATTCGCTCTAACATAGACAATGCCTTCAATGTCTTCAATGTCTCCAATGATTTGATCTTGGCATGGCTTGGTCTCTTCTTCTCTATTTTGCCCTCATTAACAAGATCTTTTGCTTGTAGACTTTGAGACTTCACAGGTACTTCTTTTGTTCTATGAAAGGTTAGCTGAAAATACTCACACAAGCATATGTTAATCATAATCAAAACATAAGTATTAATGCCCTTAGGGCTAACAATCTCCCCCTTTTTTGATTATGACAAACACATATGCAAGAGGAACAAAAGAGCAAGAGTAAAGTATGGTGATGCTTCAAAATATCAATAGTAAGAGCAAAGCACAACAATCACCAAAAAAGAAATAACTCCCCCTAAACACATGCTTTATGTTAAATATGGCTAAAGAATATTACAAGATCAAACTAAGCCAAAAAAACCTTTAGCATCATAACATCACAAGGCATAAGTTGCAAAACACCATCAATAATCATCATATTATCAAGATTTCTCCCCTTACATCTTGCACTATTTTCTCCCCCTTTTGTCATAAATAAAAAAGTTTTGAGAGAGAGGTTCCAAGGGATCATAGAAGAGGTAGCAGTAGGACTTTAAACATTAAAGTATCATCATGAAGTCCATAACAAGAAAGGCCGATCAACAAAGAAAAAGAAGCAGACAAACGGATCACTTAGCATAACAAAAGCAAATTAAGATTAGAAATAAGCAAGTTAAAAAACCATATCATTAAGGCGGGAAATAAGTAAGAAAACAAATAATACAAGCAACACACATTACTCATTTAATTTCCCGATACCAAGTAATTTTCTTAAATAGCAAAAGCGATCTTCCGAAAGAGGTTTTATAAAAAATATCGGCAATTTGATCTTCTCGTGCCAATATATTCTAAAGATACATCACCTTTAGCAACATGATCTCTAATAAAGTGATGTTTGATTTCAATATGTTTTGTTTTTGAATGCTACACAGGATTTATGGAAATATTTATGGCACTAGTGTTATCACACATGATAGGTATGCACTTAAAGGAAACACCAAAATCAATTAATGTATGTTTCATCCAAAGTACCTGAGCACAGCAACAACCGGCTGCGATGTATTCCACTTCGGCGGTTGATAGGGACACGCACGATTGTTTCTTGTTGTACCAAGATACCAAGCATCCTCTCAAGAATTGGCAATTTCCACTTGTACTCTTCCTTTCTACCTTACATCCGGCGTAGTTCGCATCAGTGTAGGCAATAAGATTAAAACCAGATCGTTTAGAGTACCACAAGCCATAATCATATGATGAAATTAAGTATCTCAAAATACGTTTTACAGCTATTAAATGAGATTCCTTGGGGCAAGCTTGGAATCTAGCACACAAACATACGGCAAACATGATATCCGGCCTACTAGCCGTTAAATAAAGTAAACTACCGATCATACCTCTATATGTCTTTTTCATCAACAGTTTTACCTTTTTTCATCCTTGTCAAGCTTCAATGACGAGCTCATAGGAGTACCGATACCTTTTGCATTGCTCATCCCAAATCTTTTGAGAAGTTCTTTGGTGTACTTCTCTTGATTGATGAAGATTCCTTCTTTTGTTTGCTTGATTTGGAGGCCGAGAAAGTACGTCAATTCTCCCATCATGCTCATTTCAAATTCTTTTTACATAAGTGAGGCAAATTCTTCACATAAAGAGACATTAGTAGCACCAAAAGTGATGTCATCAACATATATTTGGACAAGAAGAAGATCATTGTTACAAGAGGTTTTTGTAAAAAGAGTAGTGTCTACTACACCCCCTTAAAAAGTTATTTGAAAGAAGAAAACCACTTAACTTTTCAATCCAAGCCCTTGGAGCTTGTTTTAAACCATAGAGTGCTTTTGAGAGTTTGTAAACATAATTTGGAAATTTTTTCATGTACAAAACCGGGAGGTTGTTCAACATAAACTTCCTCCTCAATATCACCATTTAGAAAGGCACTTTTAACATCCATTTGAAAGAGTTTGAATCCTTTAAAACAAGCAAAAGCTAAAAGCATCCTAATAGATTCAAGTCTAGCAACTGGAGCAAAGGTTTGATCAAAGTCTATGCCCTCTTCTTGATTGAATCCTTGGGCAACAAGTCTAGCTTTGTTTCTAATGACTTCTCCGGATTCATTTAGTTTATTTCGAAAAACCCATTTTGTGCCAATTGTGGGGTGATTATGTGGTCTAGGGACTAAAGCCCAAACTTTGTTTCTTTCAAATTGATTTAACTCGTCTTGCATAGCAATATTCCAAAACTCATCGCATAAAGCATCCTCAATAAACTTAGGCTCAATTTGTGATAATAGGGCAAAGTTATCGATAAAATACCTTCTTGTTCTTACCCCTTGAGATACATCACCAATAATTTCATCTTTGGAGTGTCCCTTTGGATATATCACCTCTTGAGGAATACTTTGAGTTTCTTGATCGTTTTCTTGTTTTTCCTCATACTCTTCTTCCTCCATAGCATGCTCTTTCATTGCTTGAGTGTACAATGGTTGGTTACTTTGAGTGTTATCTATGTCATCATCATCATCAACTTTCTTGTCGAAAATGTTAGTTTCATCAAAATTAACATGAATGGACTCTTCAACACACAAGGTTCTTTTGTTGAAAATTCTAAAAGCCTTTTTGTTTGAAGAATAACCAAGAAAAATTCCCTCATCGGATTTTCGATCAAACTTTCCAAGATTGTCCTTGGTGTTTAAAATAAAGCATTTGCATCCAAAAACTTTAAAATAACCAATTGAGGGGGTTTTATTAAAAATGAGTTCAAAGGGAGTTTTCTTTAATGAAGGTCTCAAGATAACACGATTCATAAAGTAGCATGCAGTGTTAACGGCCTCGGCCCAAAAATATTTGGGAAGGGAGTTTTCACAAAGCATCGATCTTGCCATTTCTTGTAAAGTGCGATTTTTCCTCTCCACAACACCATTTTGTTGTGGGGTTTTAGTGGCCGAAAAATTGTGTTATGCCAAAATCATCACAAAGTTTTGTAAAATCTTGATTGTTAAATTCTCTCCCATTATCACTTCTCATAGAGATCAATTTACAATCAAGGGAGGTTTGAACTCTTTTAAAAAGTTTAACAAACTCATGAAAAGCTTCATCTTTTTGACTAAAAAACAAAGTCCAAGTAAATCTAGAGAAATCATCAACAATAACAAAGGCATACCTCTTACCACCGAGACTAGTGGTCCTCATTGGTCCAAATAAATCCATGTGAACAAGTTCCAAAGGTTTTGAAGTTGAAATCATTTTCTTTGGTTTAAAATAGGTCTTGATTTGTTTTCCAAATTGACAAGCATCACAAAGTTTAGTTTTCTCAAAGTGAAGTTTTGGTAGGCCTCTAACAAGTTCTTTTGAAGATAGTTGGTTTAATAAATCCATACTAACGTGACCAAGTCTTCTATGCCAAAAAAATGCATCATTATCATGAACCGAGAGACACTTCAAGTTTTGGGAAAGAAAATCTTCAAGAAGAAAGACATAGACGTTTCCAACTCTTTTAGCAACAAAAATAGTTTTGTTTTCATGCTTATCAATGATAGAGGAAGAATCACTTTCAAAAACAACCTTTTTTCCACTATCACATAATTGACTAACACTAAGCAAATTGAATTTAAGACCATCAACTAGAAGAACATCCTTAATGAGAGAGGAAGAATTGTTACCAATATTGCCTATACCAATGATTTTTCCTTTATTCTTATCTCCAAAAGTGACAAATCCACTTTCGGTTTCTTTGAGATTGCTCATAAGTGATGAGTCCCCGGTCATGTGCCTTGAACATCCGCTATCCAAGTACCACTTAGATGGCCTTGATTTGTGTTCCTACAAAAGAAGAAGTAGAAATGATTTTTGGTACCCACATCTTTTTGGGTCCATGGACGTTAGTTTCATTTTGTTTACCTTTCCAAATGGTTTTCACTCCTCTTTCAATCTTTTTTCTTTATAAAACACTTTGTGGCTTTATGACCACTCTTTTCACAATAGGTGCAACAAAGGTGTGAGTGAGATGATGAAGCCTTTACAAACCATGTTTGTTTTGAGAGAATATTGGAATGAGTATATCCAATACCATTTTTATCAAAAGGTGATCTTTGAGAGCCAAGAAGTTTTTCAAAGTTTTCTTTTCCTTTTGTGAATTTTTCAACACATAGAGTGAGATCACTCACCTTTTTCTTTAAGACATCATAATCAATCAAACATTTTTCAAGAAAGGAAATCTTTTCACAAAGGTTTTTGTTTTCTAAAACAAGTTTTTGAAAGTCATCATTTGAGCACTCTTTTTCTTTCTTCAAAACTTCCAAGGATTCAAGAATGGCTTTATTTTCACAAATGAGTCTTGAATTTTCATCTAACAAAAATTGAGTTTTGCTTTTTAAGTCTTTGTTTCGTTTAGTAAACTTTTTGCACTCATCATACGTTTCAATAAGCATTATGCTATGATCAATATCACAATCATCATCAAAGATACTAGAAGAGTTAGGAAGTGAAGATTGTACCTCATTTTCTAGTGCCATGAAGCATATGTTGGCATTTTCTTCTTCTTCATTTTCACTTGAGTCTTGAACCCAAGTTCCAATTAGGCCTTTGCCTTTCTTCTTCTTCTTCAATGCCTCAAGATTGGCTTCTAAAGCTCCCTTTTCCTTTTCAAGGGCCTTGGGACAATCGGCTACAAGATGATCGGTGCTATTGCATTTAAAACACCTAACTTTGAAGAGTGATGAGCTTTGTCCTCCTTTCTTGAGTGGAGGTTTCTTCCCTCTATTGTTGAAACCTTTCTTGTAGAATCTTTTGAATTTTCTCATTATCAATGCCATTTCCTCATCATCATCAACCTCATCTTCATTGTTTGATGAGTAAGTTTGATCATCTTCATTTGCCTTGAGTGCAATGCCTTTTCTTCCTTTTTCTTCATCTTCCATTTCATTTAATCTTTTATTTTCATTTCATAGGTGAGAAGTGATCCTATGAGTTCTTCAATAGGAAGTAGTCTCAAATCCTTTGATTCCTCAATAGCTAGTGTTTTTGGTTGCCAAGCTTTTGGAAGTGCATCAAGAATTTTTCTATTTGCTTCCCCTCTTGAGTACTCTTTCCCATATGCCTTTAGGCCATTTGTGATGTTGGTGAACCTTGTGAACATGTCACTAATGTTCTCATTTTGTTTCATCATGAATAGCTCATAGTCTCTTACCAACATAGCCAACTTTGAATCCTTTACTTGATTTGTACCTTCGTGAGTAACTTCAAGTAACTTCCACATTTCATGAGCCGAATCACATCCGCTCACTCTATTATATTCGCTTGCATCCAAGGCACAACTAAGAATGTTCATAGCTTGAAAGTTTAGAGTCATCTTCCTTGAGTCGAACTCATCAAATTCTTCAACCTTCTTGGCTACTCCATTTATTTTGGGAATGTAAGGACCTTTCTCTACAATGCTCCACAAGTCAAAGTTAATAGAGCAAATATATATTTTAATTCGAGACTTCCAAAAAGTATAGTTTGTTCCATTAAAAAGAGGAGGTCTATTTGTAGAAGAGCCTTCTACATATGGTAAACTAGAATTATTAGCCATAGTAAAGTAAAGATCTTTTGCTTCAAGGGTGTTAGTCCTTTTTAAGAAGCTCTGCTCTGATACCAATTGAACACCTTAGAGGGGGGGTGAATAAGGTTTTTGGCTAATTTAAAAAATCTTTTGTGTGATTAGTAAGATAAATCTCCAGTTTGTTTGTGAAAGAATTCTAAAAACTCTTTTCGATAAGAGTCCACACCAAACAAAATCTTATAATTTTGGTAATCAAGAAATGAGCATAGAATTAAACTTTAAAGAACATGCACAACAATTTTTAGTGGTTCACTCTCTCAAAGAGCTACATCCACTACCTTGAGACTCAATCCAAGGATTTCACAAATCCACTAACTTCAAAGTTGATTACAACAACACAATGAGGATCACCCTTCAAGGGTTTTACACTAAAACCTCAAACACAACAATACAACAAATTTATCAAAGGATCATCCAAAGGGTTTCCCACAAACCTTTGATCACAATAAAAGAATAGGAAGAGTAAGGAACAATGTTACCAAATGAGCTTGAGAAGAAGAAGATACAACTCAATGGAATACTTCTACAAGCACCTCTTTACTTCTTTTTTGATGGATGATCAACAATGAAGCTCAAGAAGTTTTTCGTTTGGGATTGAAATGATTTGCAATAAATGTACTTTTGAAACTCTTTAAAAGTCTTAAATGTTCACAATGAATATTTCACCAAACTTGTCTCATTTATGGCTGATCATAAAGTCTTTATATAGAGTCTTGAAACAAATGACCGTTGCTTTCAGAAAATGACCGTTGCATTCTGTGTAACGGTAATATTTTTTACAGTAACTGTAAAAATCAGACGACCGGTTCCTGAAATCGGACGACCGGTTCTTTAAAACAGAAAGATTCGGACTTGCTCAAGCTAGAAAACGGACTGCCGAATTTTTTATTTAGAGAAAAAATCGGACGACCGGTTTTAAAATCGGATGACCGAATTTTTTGACAGAAAGATTCGGACTTGATTTTCTGAAAAACGGACTGTCGAATTTTTACTTTGGAAAAACCGGACGACCGGTTCTAAAACCGGATGACCGAATTTTTGTTTCCTCAGCCAAGTTTCTTTTTAAGACAAAAACTTTCTTTTCAAAAGCATGTATTCTTGACAATCATTTTAAAGAGAAGAAAAACTTTCCGAAAACACCACAACTTCAGTCAAGAATACTTAGATTTTAACAAAAGTTTATATCTGAGAAAATCATAAAAGGAGCTTCATATATGATCAATAATCAAAGAGTAAGACTAGGGAGTTTACATGGTAGTACCTAATTCGCTCTAACATAGACAATGCCTTCAATGTCTTCAATGTCTCCAATGATTTGATCTTGGCATGGCTTGGTCTCTTCTTCTCTATTTTGCCCTCATCAACAAGATATTTTGCTTGTAGACTTTAAGACTTCACAGGTACCTCTTTTGTTCTATGAAGGGTTAGCTAAAATACTCACACAAGCATATGTTAATCATAAATCAAAACATAAGTATTAATGCCCTTAGGGCTAACAGATATATTGTATAGTTGTAGTAGTCTTTAATTTTTACATTTTTCTCTAAGATATATTAGACTGATTTTGTTTTTGTAAATCCTAATTGTTAGTTAGAACATCTTGTACATCTATGCCCTTGAACCTTTTATGTATCATCGTTATTCAATGAAAACCTGAAATTTTTAAGTTTTATCTTTGACTGGAGTTTGGAATTTTATCTTTAAGTTTTATCAGTATTGGAATTTTTAAATTTTTATCTTTGATTGGACTTTGGAATTTTAACTTTATGTTTTATCATGATTGGAATTTTTATGTTTATCTTTGAATGGAGTTTGGAATGTTATCTTTAAGTTTTATCATGATCGAAAATTTTAAGTTTTATCTTTGATTATGCAAATTTGAAACCATTTATGTTTTTGGGCCATGTTTGATTGAATGGCAATTTTCCCCATAAATTTTTTGGCAATTTTCCTCAGAAGTTTTTTGGCCATGTTTGACAATGACCCAGACTTACTAATATTTAACCATCACTTTTGGACATTAATATTTGTTTTTGAAATTGCATGGTAAATTGAAATTGAAATAGCTTTATTTTATAGTAATGAAAACTCCACATCCATTGACATAATTCAAATGAAACTCTAAACTAAACAAAACAAATTACAGATAAAAGTGGAAATTCAAATCAAAATTCCTAAATTCATTGACATCTTTAAATAGAAAATCAGTTCGTTCAAATGAAACTCTGAACTAAACAAAAAAAATTATAAATTCAAATCAAAACTCCTAAACTCATTGAAATCTTCAACTAGAAATTTAGTTATGTCAAATGTACCATGCGATGCACCTTAAGAAACCTACGACAAAATATAATAAAAGTTTAGTGGATAAATTCCTCCTCCACTGAGAATTACCACTCCCATTAGCAACACCTCTTCTAACATTTCTACGACCATATTCATTGTCAGGTCATAAATGATTAGACCGTAGTTGTCCTCTAGGTACTACCACATTAGGATTGAGCACTCTCCTTGCTTCCTTTTCTGTTGACCGACTCTTATTAGCAACATAATCATTTGGTCCGGTTCAATATCTCATCTCTAATGCTCTTGAGAGCCAGCTTCAATCCCATAAGTCTTGCATTGCTTGCAAGTGCTAGATCTACAATTTTACTAAAAAATTTATCGCTATTTTTGAACTTTTGAAAATCGGTCGTCTTGTGAGGCTATCTTTCATCAAAGAAAATTCTTGAGTGCTTATGATCTACATCTTTCCTACATCTTTCAATAAATCTTTTCACATCCTTCAATTCAGCAACTGTTCATATATGAGCACACAACAATCCTCTAGATTCAAACATTCTACAACTGCATTTCAGAAAATACCCTCTTTCTTGTACAAAACATTATAGATAAAATATTTCACATACCAATCATTGATAACAAATTTTTTTGAATCTTGAACTTCTCATACCCATCTTTATTCAAATTCCCTTCATCAAAGTTATTTTCGAGTTCATCACTAGTGACATGCAGATGATAATAACACTAGACTCTTTTCATCTTAATTTGAAAATTTTCAAACATTTCACTAGCGTAAACTTTCTGGAACTGTTACTCCCAACCATAGAACGTTAAACATTCCACCAAAATTTTTTTGGACTTAAAATCAGCATAAGTCTCTTTCTCTACCTTATGTCTAATGGCAATATCATATTACTCCACAAATTGTTTGACTATTGCTTGCATAAATGCATCCATCAAAGAATGCAAGCATACTTTCACTTTTTTAAGTTGACAAAATTCCTGCCCGAAATGTTTTATTCACATATACATGGACCTTAAGTTGCCTGCCATTGTAGAGTTTTTTGAACCACTGTTTTGAATGTAGTCCATATTTAGCAACAAAGTCATTCCAATTGCTCTCAATCATTGATTGGGTTCATCTATCATATATTGGTGCTTTGAAGTAATTTATTGCCATGTCATACTCTTTCAAACCTTTAAGCTTTTTGGGAATTTTGCATAATATATGCCAAATGTAGTACTTACAAATAGTACTGGGCATAACTACTTTAATTTCATTTCCCATACTCTCACATTGATCAGTCATTATAGCAATAGGAGGTTGGCCACCCAATGCTGCAAGCCAATTACTGAAAATATGTCTCCTTATCTTTCTGAGATATAAGAGTCGAACCAAACAATAAAGACTGTCCATGATGATTTACACCAAGGATGCTCACAAATGGCATTTTGTATCTGTAAACAAGATAGGTAGAACCAACACTTACCACACTATTAAACTCTTCATAAGCGACTCTACTTCGTGTATGTACCCAAAAAATATGATCTAGCCTTCCTTCTTCATCTGTTTGGATCAAGTGAAAACATCACTAGGTTTCTATTTCATTCTTTTGAAGTAGATTTCTTAGCTACACTAAAACCTTTATTCTTGCATATGTCAAACATGTATCGAACATTTCTTCGACACATGCAAAATATGAACCTAAAAATGTTGCTAAACCCTAAACTCTAACATTTCTTCATTATTATTGGATTTCGAAATTTCAATATCCTCAAGTTCATCCTCATCTTCTACATCTTCTATTCCTTCTCAACAATATCATTGGATTAAATTCAACATCTCTAAGTTCATAATCTTCTTCATTAGGCTGCATCTTTGCCAATAAAACAGTGGTGGTGGTGGTGGTGCTAATGAAACTGAAAGAATAAGAGAAGAAGAGCACAAGTATTGAAGAAGAAATTGGGCTGCTGCTGCTAATGAAAACCGAAATATGACCGTTTCTTCTAGAGAAAAAGACTGATTTTTATAAATAAAAAAATTAAAGTCAAGTTAACACTTCCTTTATTCTTGTCCATAAGAGGTTAAACATATACATTGAATTTTAGAAAGTCAATGGTAAGAAGAATGATGGCCAAATTAGAGGGAAATTGATGCTAGTTTTGCCTCAAAATTCGGACAAGGGCATAGTGTTCTTTTCCTATGCACTTAAATTGTTGATCCTCAATCAATTGGAGTAATGTTGATCCTCATAGGTTTATGGAATTACTATAAGGGTATTAGAGGTACTTTACTTTAAAAAATACATTGATTTCAAATATCTAATAATGTGTGTAAAAACAACAAATTACCTTATACTCCATCCATTTTTTACTGTCACATTCTGCTAATTCCCATATTTGTTTTACTTGTCATATAGTGGTACCAAGACAATATTTAATGCACTTTCTCTATTATACCCTCCCATTAATAACAAATTCTAACCTCTTTTTGTTCTTCTAACATGGAAACTATTAGAAATAATAATGATTAGACAGAAAAGTATGAAGGACATTCTATTCTACAGAAGAAAAAGCATCTAAAATTTTGTATTATCTTAAACAATGTGATGTCAAAAATGTGACGAGTAAAATTAACAGAAGGAGTAATATGAAAGGAGGTAGTAGTTTGTTAACTTGAGGGTAGGTGTATTGGTCCCTCTCACGCACCTTCTTTTATTTAGTTAAAAAAATGCAGAGAATTTTATTCATACTTTTGAACCAGTTAATTAGTTCAATTTGAAGTATGCATAAATAATAATATGTGATGGTAAGAAACACAAAACATCTAGTTAACTAGTAGAATAAGGAACTGATAAATCTAGGGCCTTAGTTTTTAATCCTGGACAAATTCTTCAGTATTTTCCTTATTGCCCTTGATAAATATTCTTACTTATACACAGAATTATAATTCACGCGGCTTCCCACTCTCTTCTTCTTCCCTCTCGCTTTTGATTCTTTCACGTTAAAAAATATTTCGAAAATTAGATCAGATAGGATGGAGTGGAAGAATAGTGCATAGATCTCAGATTGAGTTCCTTGCCATGAGGAATGGATTTTAACAACCCCTTGCTTTTTAAATCTCACGTTGTAAAATTGTGACTGTATGCAATAGATTCCCTCCTTTGATTGATCAAAAAGTTAGTTCATGTCTTCAACCATATCTGCGACTTCGGAGTTCACTCCCCCATAAAGAAGACAATAGAAAACCAAGTTAATGTGAACAACAATCTCATTATCCGATGGTAAAGCTACATTTTTTCTGTACAATTTCTTTGGAGAATAATAAATACAAAATTAAAAGATATTCCTTTTGGAGAAATTTTTTTGGTTATTGAATCTGAAATCTTGTGGAACAGACTTGCAAAATTGCCATCATATTTAAGGAAATCTAAGTGAAAAAAGAGAGAACAAAGAAAGAAATTAAAAGGATAAAAAAGATAGATGGTATCCTCAGCAATTGAACATGAATAAAAAATCAAATTGGTTTCCATAAACTACCTTTTCGTGTGTATAGTGAAAACCCTTAAGGGCTATGAACTTTTCACAGTTCATTATCAATTTGTGAAGATAAAATCATAGATAAAAAGGGATTGGGAGGGTGCCAAAAAGAGGGGCACATGAATTTTGTCGTGCAAGAGTTATTTTTTAAGGGAAATGAGGGCACTATTAAAGAAAATGCCCATAATTTAAAAACTGACCGTTGGATATATGAGCTCCCGGCAAAAATATGACACCTACTATGATATTTTGAGTTTTTTTTTCTTTTTGAATTTATGGCAACAAATCTAGCTATATATACAATTAAAAAAATATTTTGGGTTTGTTCTTAATCATTTTCGTGCTAGTCAAAACATGAAACAATTGGAAAGTAAAAATATTTATAATTTAATTTGAGCCTCCAAAATTTCCTCTAAATGCGGCTACTAGATATTTCCCACCTTTTGCATGATTCATTTGCTAGTGGACTTGCATCGGCTGGACAGTCTAATACATCTTCTTATACCTTTTAGTATATACCTTTTATAGTAATCTTATTAATATAAATTATAGAGTAAAAGATAAATCCTAAACTCTAAAAGATAAACTATAAAGGAAAATTACTATTGAAGGAAGTGTATTAGAGAGTGTAGTAGAGAATGTACTAAACGATCCTAAGTTGAGTTGCATTGCAGGTAAACTTATTCATTTATAATGCACCTTTGATAGTTGGATTGATAAAATGTATTAGTGCACTTTTCAAAAGAAAAAAACGTATTAGTGCAAAGATTTAATCAACTCAAGAAAATTAATCTACGTTACTACTCTCTATACCTTTAAACCCAAAATCTTTAATCTTGAAATAAAGATTCTGATCAGTTGTATGAACTCAATTATCATAGTTATGACTTGATAATTAGAAATTGAGAAAAACTTTATTCTCAAATTCCTTTAAATTATGATTTTATCAATATCCTATTAGAAGTAGGATTTCTCAACCCGACATTGAAAACGTTTAGAATAATTAAGGAAAGAGACATCTATAAATAGATTGTTTTGCTCAATTTGGATTGAGGTCTTTTAAAAAAAAATGTTGATGTGGCAATCTCAAAAAAAAAATGGATTTATTTGAAATTACGTGGTGAATTTATTTTAAGTTTTGGTTTCATTTAGACAACAAAATTTTTTGTTTATTTTTTCCTGAAGTGTCACTTCAAAATGAGCAAAATGGAGCAGTCATATCAAGTTCGTCGTCTCTCGGTTTAATTAGTTGGGCCAAGTGATAGTCGACTATTTGAAATTGTAGTCGACTATTACATGTTACAGTCAACTCGTAAATTACTAGTTATCACATAGTCATTATGGAAATGCATAAATTGAGAGTTTATGATATCAAAGTTGGTCTGGACAAAAAGAAAAAAGTTGGTAAGGGATACTGTAACACAATCAACCCTTATAAATCCATAGAAGATAATATGCAACCCGTACCCGACAAAAAAAAATGTTCTACATTAGTCGATCATTAAATTAAACTAACGAAACAACAGAACTAATTGGAAAACATCAGATACATAAACTATTTTTGGGGATAGGGTGAAAGAAATTATTGTACTCATGTTGGGGCCGTTAGGGCAATACATGCCAGGCAACACATGGCTTTTTTTTTTTTTGCTCCCAAGGCTAGACTTGGAATTTGGGCTTAATGGGAGAGTTTATTTTGAATTACAGTTTCTTGAGTTTTAAAGTCTTGTCCAAGTAGATTTTTTAAAAAACTCAACTTATTTTGGGCATTCTCTTTAATAAAAACCCAATCCAAGTTGAGCTTTAGTTTACGTCTTTTGTGTTAGATGTAGATTCCCAACTAATACAAAAATTATACAATAGAGGCTTACCTTTTTTGGATCGTAGATGTACGTCTATGTTACGACCGAACCACGTTAATTCTTGTATTGTTTTGTTTTATCTTTTATCTCTACATATATTTTGTGTGTACTTCTGCTACCCTGTTCCCCAATAAGTAGTATCAGAGATAGAATAGTACCTAATAAGTGGTATCAAAGCTAATAATTCAATCTGGAGGACAAAGATGCGAGCTGATGATTTAACATGGATAAGAGGTAAGGTTCCCAACAAGAGAGGAGCACTAGGTTCGTCCCTAGTAAGAGAAAAGAAGCATGAACTACCATATCAATAGTATGCGGAGTAAAGAACTACATGAGAGGGTCGTGTTATATATCGGAGAACTGTTGAAGATATCTTCAAGAAAGTGAAACTAGTGGAGGAACAAAGAAAGAACACCGCGAAGACTTAGAAGATGATTAGGTTTTTCTTATTCTGTTGTAGAAATTGAGCAAAGGGAAGATTCTTTAGAATTATGAAATGGAGAAAAATAGAAGATTTATTAGGATTATGTTTCTCAAGTTCCTTTAGGTTATGGTTTTCCCAATATCCTACATTGGGCGTCATTACCCTTGGAAGCGGCCAAATCCATGTTAACCATCGGGATGATCTGCTCCTGGGGCAAAAACTCATTAAGTGGCTCACCATATGTAGGTATCTCAAGGATAAGCTCCACGTCCTGTAACGTGATCGTCAACTCTCAAATGGCATGTGGAATGAGTTGGTGTCTAGCTGTCATCTATCTACAAATGCCATTAAAAGAACACTGCGCCCATATTACAAGATGCATGACTGTAGATGAACTAATCTAGATGTAGTAATCATCTGTCTAATATCTACACATTCAGTGTATATCTGATAAGTATAGAATGATGACCACATAACCTCAACATGACTCGCTTCTACAGATAACAATCATACAAAAAAGATATATATATATATATATGAAATAGAATGAGCTTCAAAGATCTCTTGTTCTTAGTATAAGAACGTATATAACATTTCCCAATATATAATAAAATCAAGTACTGAAGAGAAAGAGTGTTAAATTTACCAATCCCCGCCATATAGCTATAGCAATGTGTTCATTGTATGATAGAATAATGTCCAGTTGCTGTGGACCTCCATGAGCGGGTCCTATATGCTACCAAGTAGTTTTAGACATTTTCAGTTTCTTATTTCCACTTCTTGAAGGCTCAGGAGCTACATGCTCAACAGGGCTGTTCTTAGGATGATGAAGAGACTTACCCCCGTTGTAGACCGTTTCTGACTCACCAATCTTACCACTCTCCTCAAGCACTCAATATGACCACCTCTACTCCCCGCCCTGCCCATGCGCCCAAAAGCCAATATAGGTATGACCTCTCTCTCCTTGTCTGCCTCCTACTCATCCGTATCCCCCTCATCTGCCTCCTCTTTATCCACTCCCTAAACATCCGTACCCTGTCCCTCACCTTGAACATCCCTACCCTATCCTCCGCTATGAACTATTTCCTCATCTGTCTTATCACATCAATATCAGGCTATCCACAATACTGTCCTAACCCAGGGGCATAAGAACACATGCTCTAAGGTGCCATAATAACTGTGGTGACTATATGGTGAGTCTCCTCATGCTCCTAATAAAAATTCTTTAAGACTAACGGGGCAAACTGCAAACTCGGGGAGTATGTAGTAAATGGTTGTTGTATGAGGGGTCCGATATATCTCTCTGATGTATGAAAAAGCTGGTGCATGGGGGTCATAAGAAGATGATGCTGTGGGGTGAGAATGAGGTTGTGGTAATAAAGATGTCTTATATGGTAATAGTGAAAATGGGTTACATGGCATCCATATCCTAGTGAGACTAGGTGGAAGCTGAACGAAGACCCAAATACATCAAACCCATGATACATCCCATGGGGAGAAGTGGTAGGTATGTTTGACGTTCTATATATGCCTATCCTAAGTCCCCTAATAGAAGTTGTGACCGTGCGGCCGTGAAGACGACTACTCGTATATGCATCTAAGCTTGTATCTCTACGGCATCACTACTACAAATTCATCCAAACGAATTTCAAAATGACTATTAATAATAGGTATATGTATCGTTTCATAATCTTAATAAATTATTCATACTCTTTATTATTTAATTATTATATTCTTTCTTATTTTTAATTCTTATTCTATTATGAAATTATTTTTTTATTATTATTCATTTTATATAATTATTTCATTTTTAATTATTAATTATATTCTTAAAAAATTAATAATTAAATGTTCATATTCAATTAGACTATGATTAAATTAGAAATGGTTAAACTACCTAAATATTCAATTTATTATTTAAAATTATAAATAACTTTTATATTATTTAATTTTTATTCAATTATGAAATTATTTCTTATTATTATTCATTATTATTAAATTATTATTTATATTAACTTTATATTTAGTATTCCTCAGTTAAGTTAAATAATTATAATTTTTTATTTTTAATTATTAATTATATTTGTAAAAATTTAATAACTACATATTTGTATTAATTTTTAGAGTATTATTAGTGGAAAAGAACCCTTCTGAGTCACTTGTAGCAAAGAGGGCATTCTCGGTATCAATGCTCCTCGCAATGCCAAGATCCGATATATCAGTTGGATTCGTGAAAAGAGTCCTTCCTTCGGTGCGACCACCTACCATTGGTCTTCGGCCGGAGGAGTTTCTTGCATAAAAATGCCGGAATGCAAGCTCCCTAAGAGGGAAGCCCAACGAATGTCACTAATGAGTGTCCCCGCACCAACAACCTTTGGTTAATCGGAAGGTCAAGAAGAAAGGAGTGTATTCCTTAGCAAGTAGCCTCTCGGTCTTGGGTAGCCCCCACCCAAAGCTTTCTAATAATTCCGTTAGGGGCGAATATCGCATAATAATATATACGTATAAGATGGATAGAACCGAACTGTCGATGGATATTAAACTAACTAAATAATTCCAATATTATTTAATATTAATTAACTTACATAATTATTTTATCTCTAAATTTTATTTAATCTTTAAATCTACTTAACTGTACTTATTATTTAAATTAATAAATAACTTTGACTAAGCTAAACATCTAAATTAATAAAAATATTATCATTAAGTTATATTACGATTAATGAGCGCTAAGGAACATTAATATCTCATAACAATTATAAAACGGAACACTAATAACATTACTGACATAAAAAATTAACAATTCATAAAATTCTAATAACAATTAACTATATCATAAACTTAAATAATGCATATTTATGATAATTGTAAAATTTAACTAAATTACATAATGAATTACTACATGAAATAACATAATAATACATGAAATTAACTAAAAAACTCAAGAAAATAATATAATAATATACTATATATTAAAAACAATTAACATAAATAACATTATTAATTAAAAATTTTAAAACAAGAAACAGAAAACTTGAAAAAAGGGTGGATTGTGTAACACCTAACTGGTGCATCAGTGGGTCGCGCACTGAGTTCATTTTCAAATTGTAGGCGAGTCTTAAACTTCTAATTGAGCAAGGTCCCACTTATCCCCGTTTTTTTGTTCTGCTTTTTCCCGAGGTCTAGAAAAAGCTGCAATCAATAGGATTTCCCTAATCCTCCTTTCCTGAAAGGAAGAACGTGAAATTTCTTTTCCTTTCCGCACGGACTAAGAGATTGGATCTAGCCATAAGATTTTTAGAACCTATTTTTGTTATCCGATCAGACACCATTTTAGACGAGATCTGACTGTGTTTTTTTTTAATTTTTCGATCAAAATGTAAATAAACGAGTACAGAATAATGTACTAACATTTCTTTTAGATTTTGGATGGTTGGTTTTGAGTAAGTCTTGGCTTGAAATCCTTAGAATATAGAGAGAAGTGAGAGAGAACCGGTTTAGGGAGAAGGTGACTTGGAGGGAAAACTGATTTTTTCATGTGTAAAATTAATATTTATGCATGTGATTTATTGATACCCATTAAAATAAGGAGAAATCAGCTATTGAATTATTTTAACTTTTTTATATAACTATGAATTTTTATTATATTTTTCTAACCGTGCACTATTTTTACTTTTCTGTATATAATCACATAAACTTTGATTTTATCTTTTTATATCCAGAAACTATTTTGTTTTTTCTGAAAATAGCCATCTACTATTTTTAACATTTTGAATATAAGAATTTATTAAAGATCATTCATGACTATATTTGAGAGGTCAAAAATTAGTTCATGACTATTTTCAGAAAAAATTTGTTCATGACTAGAAAAAGAAAAAATCAAAATTTTTAGTTATAAATAGAAAAGTAAAAATAGTTCCTAACTAAAAAAAGATAAAATAAAAATCTATGTCCATAAATTAACAATTGAAATTGTTCATTTCTGTTTTTAGTTCATTTTTCTAAAATCCCATTCGTTAATGTTTGTTTTATGATTGATAACTAATTCGATCACTTTTTTTTTTTTAAATTCAGTATACGAGAGTCATCGACCAATATTGAAAGGATTAAAAAACATAAGGTCTCCAAAACAATAACACTACACTGATATGTGATATTAAATTGTAACTTAAATGACTCAAATTTAAAATCTCTTACTTAATATATCAAGTGAATGATCCTAAGTGAAGGAATCACAATATCAAATTACATACAATATCAAATTACATGCCAAACTATTAGATCCTCGTAAAATGAGAGACTCCAACGGATCACTTTATTTCTAATGTACCATGAGATCCACGCCCTTCATTATTATAATGGGGATGAAGATTAATGCCCTTTTCCTCAAAAAAAAAAAAAAAAAAAAAACGACTAATCCCATATTGTCATGACATTTTCATGGAAAAGTGCTCAATAAAATATATTGTCATACTGGGAACCAATCTTATAACCTATTTTGAAGAAAAATATTATTTCAAGCTATTGCCATTGAATATTTTTTAGAACACATGGAAACGTTATATTTGACCAAAAGAAAAAAAAAATTTTCGGGACTTTTCATTATTATTATTATGAATATTTGTAATATATAATTCAAGATGTTATGAGCACTAACTATAGCTTTTATAGTGGTCTAGTATTTAACTCAATTGTTCTAATGATTGTTGAGTATATCTAATTAAAGAGGAAATGAAAGAATTAGAAGAAAGAAAGAAACTATGTATTTTGGTTTCCGAGGTTTACATATTAGGTTTCAGAGGTTTACATATTCCCTCCGCTACTAAACCCCCGCCATATTCCCGCCAAAAAAAAAAAAGAAAACAAACAAACGAATTGAAAATTAAGTTAATGACAGTGCCATATTTTGGGTAAAAAAAAGGAGATAGTTAATTATTTAGATTATGTGAAATATTCTTCTTTCTTTATCTTCAAATGCTGAGTTTATTGATTTTCCACCATGAAATGAGGAAGTGCAGCATATCCATCAAGGCCCTTGGAGGTGTAATAAGCTATGTACTCATCCATAGTTACTTCTCTGTAGACTTGTGGATTTTCTTTCGATATCAATTCTTTGATTGGTCCGTATAATCGAGATGTAAAACCTTCACCATAACTTGGCCTAATAAAACTTGCAACGTTGATTCTAGGACCGACATTCTTGGCCACAGCTCTATGATATACACTTTTGTATCTGTTGTTTGAACAAATCTACAATAAGAAGGAAAACATAATTAGCATGTGTTTCAACTAGTAGTTTGTCTCTTAAATTTAAATGGACGTATTTCTTTTGTTCCAATTATATAAAATTTTTTTTACTATACCTGAAACATATCACCCAAGTTAACAGTCAAAGATCCAGGGATTGGAGGAACATCTACGTATTCATTTTCATAGAGAACTTGAAGCCCTCCAATTTCGTTTTGTAGTATCAGAGTGAGGAAACCAAAATCAGTATGGGTAACGGAGCCCAAAGTCAATTCCCAGTTCGGGACAAGGTGGTGAATAATGTCCTTTGATATATAGACCTTCCGCAGATCCCATGTTTCGTAAGTAATCCTCATTAAGTCCCTAAAGACTCCGACAGTAATTCATATAAAATATGTCCCACTCTTTGCAGGTTTTTTCCGTACTCTTCCATCACACTGAAATAGAAAAGAAGATGTTAAGAAACATGTAGTCTTGTACGATATATAAGCAACATTTTTTTTTTATCAAAAGGAATTGAAAGTGTCTCAGCATACCTAAGCATCTCGGGGAGTTCTTCCCAGCCAGGTTGAACAGGAGCCATTTTGCAAAGGAAAGTGTCTTTCCAAGTTGCTGCTGATGTATTATAAAGGAAGAAATTACTATTGAAAATGACTCTTCTGGTAGTGTCCCTGCTATAAAATTGTTTTTTAATCTCAGGATCTTGTTCATGAAATTTGGTGGTGGCTTCTATAGTTTTCTCCATCACATGATCAGGAATTCCATGGTTCACAATCTGAAAAAAACCCCATTTCTCGCATGCATCGCGAATTTTGTTAATAATCTCAGAACGAAATGCAGGATCCTCAGTGGCACCATCAACACCAATGTCTATGATGGGAACCTGATGTTTGCTAGGTTCAGATTTCTGAGATTTAATATTCTCTTCTTTGATGGTATCATGAATGAAGATGGAAGGGAGTTTTTTAAGGCCAGCATCAACAAGTCCTTTTACTCCAACTTTTGATTCATCAAAATCAATGATTTCAGCTTTGGAGTCTTTTTCAGGTGTACTCAAATACTGCCCTGATTTCCCACACCTAATTGTCATCATTTTCTTCATTGAAACCATGCTTGGTGCAAGGCTTCTACTTGAAAGGCCGTTAATGCCTTGAACAGAATAATTCATCAACAAAGAAGAAGAAGATGATAAAGAAGAGGAAGCGGCACCAAACACCATTTTGAAATATTGAAGAAATTAAAGCGAGAAATGAAGAAATATTTGTTCACTCAAGACTTGCTTTAGAGAGAGGTATTATCAAACAGCTCTTGGTGGTGAGAAATGGGTTGATAAAAGTCTCCTTTATATAGGATCTCAAACCCAGATAGCAAATTGATATATAAAAATTATATTGAAGTGATAATTTTCTTGATTTGCATATTTTTGAAGTCTTTTCTTTTGGTGGTTATTGGTGGGCTCCTCTCAAGTGATAGCAGTTTCTATGAAAATCCCTTCCATCCAAAACTACATTATTTTTTTCAATATTTTTTTTGAAAGGATTTCTTTCAATATTTTAAGGAATACTTTTATTCATTTTAATATTATGTTGTGAAGTTATTTTATATAAATTTCTCAATATCTCACTTAAAACATTAATATATCCTTTTGAATTTTTTATGCACTTGACTGTCTCACTATCAAATTACTACATCACAATTTTTAATAGGTACAAAAAAAGAACATGGGAAATATAATACTGAACACTTTTGTTGTTAATGGAACAAAGAATTTTAACAAATGATATAATTACAAACAAATTTTGTTCACTGCATTGTCTGTTACGATTCATTCAATTTTAATAAATTACAAAATAAAAATATCAACTTAAATTCTATTTAATCAAATTAAAAATCCCAACTCATGAAAGAATGGTTGTGCAAGAAATAAAAAATATTATAAAGACAAATATTAATATTTATCCCAGCAAAATTATATAAAGTGTGAGTAACATACTAGATTATTTGTTTTCAAACCTTGAATGTAGATGTATTTTTATTCTTGATTCTGTTTTCTAATTTTCTATATTTTTGTGTTTGGCGGATTTTAAAATTCGTTATTATTTACCTAATACTTGGATATATATAATTTCAATTTATAACTTTTTACTCAATAATAAAAAAGTTGTAACAACGAAAACTCTAAATTGTTGTATCTTTACACGAAACCCAAGAAATCATTGGTTCAATTCAACTTTATTTGATTATTTTATTTGATTGCAATTGAAATAACTTGAAACGTGGATATTCTTGGGTCATAGCAACATTGAAGTCAATCAAATGCTGCCTTCAAATTGGTCGGGAGGTACCCAAAGTTGATTTAGGTTCACATTCACACAAGAAGTCAGAAGCAGTTTCTGAAATCCTCCCTCGTAGGAGGATTCCTCCAGTGCGATCACTTTTGGTCTTTTAAATGAATTTGGCTCCATTTGAATTGACTTTTTTATTTTCTAAGCAATAACACGTATTAGAGAACGCTAAATTAAAAATCAAACATTTTACTGTGCAAAACTCAAATGTAAATTTTATAACATTTGAAATGAAATATTGTGAGGTCTGCATAATAATATAGCAAAAAAAATTCCTCAAATAAAAGAAATTATATTTCCATTAAAATTAAATAAATAAATAAAAGTAAAATTAAAATTAGTATATTAATTCTTTTCAAAAAAAGTTTGTTTATAAGTACTTTTTTTTTGGGCTTTTTTACCAATTTTGGCCAGGTTTTTAAAAAAATCTACTAAAGAGGTCAAAATTTTTTAATTCGTAAACGGGCCATAACACACATAGGTTGTGCGTTATATTTGCCAATAACGCACATGTGCGTTATCTCTAATCCAAGAATTAAATTTCCAGATTAATGACGTGGCAATGAAAATCTCCAGATTAATGACGTGGCAATGACGTCGCAGTAGGGGATGCTGAGGTGGCCAATAGTTTTCCTTTTCGTTCTTCAATTTTGTGTTTATAAATATTTAAATTTGTTTATGTTGATTAGAAAAAAAGAATTTGTGTAGGTATTTGGAAAACTTGAAATATGAATAACTCTTCGGTCGGATGTCCGTTTCACATGTATGACCACTTGTTTTAATAGTTTTCGTAAAGATAAATGCAATGGCATCGCTAAAAATGTGATCCAAACGCATTTCGAGGCAAAAGGTTTGTCCCGTAAAGTTGAAAACTTTGACGTGGCATAATTTTGCGCTCGGATGTCCGATTGAGACGATTCTTGCTGTGTATTTTTTGACAAAAATATTCTATTTTCATTTTAATTTACGCTTTTAGATTTTTCTAATACTTTCGCTCTTATTAACTAAAAAACTACGTCGCAAATTTTAAAATTAAACAGATGAGCAGTTCTTTTTTGGCTCGAATTAAAAATTCAAATGATTGAAGTTGATAAATATTAAAATATGTAAATAAGTTCTTATTACATACAATCCTATGCAATCATTAACATGATGCTTTATGTTGGTCTTTTGGTAAGTATTTTATGTTACATTTTGTGAGGTAATATGTTCAAATCTCCTACTAACATGTTTTCCTTTTTTGCTAAAAAAAAAAAAAAAAAAAAGATGATGTGACAAATAATGCACAATCAAGATGCGTTATCAAGATGATAACGCATACTTTATGTGTGTTATCTGCCATATAGGATAATTACGGAGTAAAATTTTAAATTAGCGAATGTGTGTAATCCTTAATGATAACATACTTTCCTTATGCATTATGACCAAAATAAGATTAAAAAAAATATTGTGGCATTTTAGTGACTTTTTAAAAAATATGGCCAATAATAGCAAAAAATCTTTTTTTGTGGGTTGAAAAAACACAACTTGTAGAGAGCACACGATTATGTATCAATAATTATTGTAAATACAATCTCGATGCAGTGAAATTAAGAATTATTCTAGAGAAACTAATATTAAAGAACTATTATAAAATAACTGAAATATTGAGAACACAATAGAAGTGAGAAAACTAATATTACTATCTTTAACTACAACATGAGATAAAAAAGTGGTTACTATAAATATCTCTACTACAAAATTCTACATGATATATAATGTGTGGATCTCAAGAATTATTACTTTGTAAAATCCATCTCAATTGCATATGTTCTTAATAATCTAAGATAAATAATTGTAAAGAAATTCATAAAGAAAAAGTTTCAATAATTTCGAAATCGTCAAATTAGATAAGAAATTTATGAACTATTTACTTGCATCTATCATGCAAATATATCATTGTACCTATTGTACAAACGTATAGTACTTCAAGATAAAAGTTCTTCAATATTCTTTATCATATGAATAAATAATCTTTATCAATTATGTCAAATATCCGAATGACTATTTTTGTACTTAATGATGTGCCATGCCCTAGTAAAATATCTTCTATATATTCAATTAGTGCATCAAGACAACTTGGTTTTTTTGAAATGTTTGATCACAGTGTTTGTCTTC
This sequence comes from Catharanthus roseus, assembly GCA_028651295.1. Classification (NCBI taxonomy): domain Eukaryota; kingdom Viridiplantae; phylum Streptophyta; class Magnoliopsida; order Gentianales; family Apocynaceae; genus Catharanthus; species Catharanthus roseus. The sequence continues at coordinate 3,427,032 of JAPQWS010000033.1, read as the reverse complement.
ATAATTACTTGCCTTAAGAAAAAATCTTGAAGAGCAATATCTGGATCATTATTTCCTTTCAACATATTTCTCTTACTAACACGACATTCACAATTCAATCTTTGAAATTATGAGTTCCTTTTAGGGAAGAACGTAACCATTTCATTAAGTGATCAAATTTGCACAAACGGCAGGAGAGAATACAATCAGACATTGTTAGACCAAAAACTAGTCTAAGAAAGGGGCGAAGCAAAGCTAGCTAGTCTATCAGTAACTTTGTTTTGGGTTCTTTTTGACAACCGAAATGCACCTAAAAGGAAAAAAAAGTCAATAAGTTTTTAAACATATATGTAAAATGTCCAAAAGGAAACAAATCCATATTATCACTACTAAACCTTTGCACCACAACAACACAATCACTCTTAATCTCAAAGAATCCAATGCATTTTGCTACCAGCCAACCTCACACCCAAGATAATAACAATGGCCTCTACTTGCTCAGTACTTGTTGTTGTTAACACTGGCTGCGCTATTGTGGCTATGACTAGTCCCTCCCAGTCACAAATCACTATAACTGCACCTCCCCTCCTTTGGTCAAAACCTCAATCAACATTTACTTTGAACACACCTATCACCAGCCTGCACCATCTTCGCTCTACCCTACTCGATGCAATCACTATCCCCTGGCCAGCTCCCTGTAAAGCTGAGAAGTTACTCAAAAACTATAGAAATATTCGATTTAACATATACCTTATGCCTCTAAAGAAAACCAGGCTATGAGGTTTTGGTTCACCTACCAGCCCGCAGCTAGTGACCAATCCCAACTCGGACCCCTCCTGATTCATAGTAGCGGCCAAGACATCACGTATACGATGTTCTCCAAAAGAGACGTAGCAACAATTGGGCTGATCCCTCCCTAGAACTATGCCCCTTACAAGTGGAATCCACAATCAAGAGTCTAGATCATTCACGCCATCAAAAGATGCCCTAGTATAGAGGACCAGCCATGTATAGTGCAATCCTTTGACGCTTTTGGTAACAAAATCATGTACATATCGAATCAGGTCGGAACGGGGTCTTATGTATATTTTAAAATAAAAAGACCATTTTACGATTACCCTTATAAATTTAATTCAAGTTCTTTCAAACATCAATAGGCCTCTCAAATGGCCTGTAAAACTAAGTCAAGTCACATAAACTATAAGATATAAAAATCACCTGTCTGCCAGTCCATTCATGCTTATGCAGATTATACAAATATACCGTGCCAGTACATATGCTTTTCAAAAATCATTTCATTTTACATACTGAAACTTGCTTGTTCAAAAAGCTTTTAGAAAATTAGATAGGAATATTTTCAACAAAGTGATGGAAAATTCTATACTGAGCACTGCTTCTATATAATTCTAAGGCATAAGTAAAAAACATTTTGGAGAACCTCTCCAGTCGAAAGTAACTTGTTGAATAACAAATCGAGTCACTTTTCAAAATAGTTAATTTAAAAAATATATATAGTATTTCTTGTCAAAACAAATATTCTATAGATTAACAACGGCATTGAAAATCTTGTAAGTTTCGATTGGTGAGCTCACCTAGTAAGGGTAACTAATCATATCTCACGGAGTAGAAAAGTTTCCTAGAAATCAAGTAACAAAAATACTCAATCGACTTTCAACATAATTTTATAGTTTAAATCACCGCTTAATCCTATTCCTAATTACAAATTCAAGTCTAAATCGAAGCTCTAAGTTCATCAATAATTCAAGCTATAGCAATGCGAACATGAACTAAAGAGAAACCACAACTACAAAGAATTTCAAACTATCCACTTCACAAATTTATAAATTTACTCTCTTTTCTATAAATTTAACCTCAAAATCGACTATACACTAAAGCCTAACCTTATGATCCTCCAAGAAAAACTTGAAGGAAAAGACTTTACAGCCTAGCTTGAGAGGGTCTTAAATCAAGAAGAAAAGGGAGAGAAGAGGTGATTGAAAAGTGAGGAGTTCTAGCTCTATTTATAGGGATAAAATATGGAGCTTAGTCACCTTATTTGACCTAAAATGTGGACAAATGAAATCACTTGAAGGCCACTCGTCATGAACTATTTATACTTGTTATGTTATCAAATGACAAATATCATACGAATTCATGCTTATAACACTTTTCATACACCTATTTATTATTCAATTTATTTTAGTTTATGTACAAAATATCCAAATTATCCTTCATCTACCTACCAAATTCTCTAATAGCATTATAGTGGTTTTATCTACTCTAGTATCTTTAGTAGACTTTACTTCTTCTTCTTCTTCTTCTTCTTCTTCTTCTTCTTCTTCTTCTTCTTCTTCTTCTTCTTCTTCTTATTATTATTATTATTATTATTATTATTATTACTATTATTATTATATAACAACTTTTAGCAATTTAAATTTCACAAGCTTATGAAACTTAACGTAATAATTAATATAACGAATCCTATCTAGTTTTTTTTAACACTACTATGACTCTCAAAATGTGCAGTCGCATCTTATAAAGCTATTTTAATCCAAAGTGGGTATGCCTAGGGTGTTTTAAAGAATGGGCTGTTCCCGACGGAATCGGTCAGCAGCTAATCGATTTAAATTTACCGATTGAATTTGGTCGGTAATGAGTCACAATTATTTTTAAAAAATTTTCGAAAATAATATTTTTAATTAACTACTCATTACCGACCCATTTGGTCAGTAATTAGTCCGCAAGTTACGAATTTCTTCCATGTTAGGGCTTTTTCCCTTCATTTCTCTCCCCCTCACTTTCAAGGAAAACATCTCTGCAAATCCTTCCCCCTCCTCCCCTCCCTGTCACCAGCCAACTACCACCCCTCTCGTAGCTGATGCCCTCGTCGCCGACGTGCCACCGTCCCCCTGCAATTTCAAGTAAGCACCTATCTTCTCCTTCTCCTACTCCTCCCTTCTCTTTCTCCACTTTCTCTCTTCTTCATCTAATTTCTTATCCTTCTTCTTGACAGGGACTCCGTCACTGCCACGCCACTGTCCACCTGAATTTCTTGTAAGCACCTCTCTTATCCTTCTCCTCTTTCTCCCTTCTCCTTCTCTCTTTCTCATCTCCTTATAATTTTTTATCTTTCTTCTTGACAACAACTACATCACCATCGGGCCACAATTTGCCACTACTTGACAACAAGTTCTTTATTTTTTTACTTCTTGTTGTGCTTATTTATGGCCTAGGATTGTCTATGCTTCTAATGCTATTATCTAAAAGCTTAAATTTAGAGAAGGAATTCACTTGGGATTTTGTATCCTATAGTTTTGTTATGGAGAACTATAATTTTTAGTTAATTAGATGTTTGTCAGAGCTGCAAAGTCATCCTTCTGCTTAAGAAGCTTAATATTATAATGGATGTCATTTTTTTTTCTCGTAGTTGTGCTTTCTTCATGTTCTAGTTTAGTTCCACGAATTTGTTGTTTTTGTTTGAAAAATTTTTGTTCCTATAGTAGTGTTAGTATTTGATTATTTAGTGAGGATTAGTTTGAGATGGCTTACAACTATGTATACATAATTAATGGCTTTACTATGTGTGACGCTTACTATTATGTATACTGATGTTTCAATTAAGGTATATCCTAAAGATACGCAACAGGTAAGTGTACCTATCACTGTAGTGATAAATATACACCCGAGTTGTCGAACTCAGAGAATGAATAACCTCAAATACTAATGCTTTATCTAAGCTCTAGTCTAACCTAACTAATTGTTGAGCAAATATTTAAAAATAAACAGAAAATCATTAAATAAAAAAAACCAAATAGTTTAAAAGGGAAAAATATGAGAAAAATGTTTGAATGGTGGAATCCCCCTAACTTTTCAAAACTATTTAGATTAGAAAAATCATAAAATGATGTTTGAGAAATCAAGGTCAGGTCATCACACAAAAATTGGGCAATCCCTATCTCTAAGTGAAGGCCACTCTACTCACTAACCTTTAGAGGAGAATCGCTTCTCTATCTAACCAACTACGGATACAATTGCTAAAGATGCGATTTATAGAATATAGTAGAAGTTCGATTTCATAGACCAAATACAAGTTTTTTCTGGTGAATCATATGATATGTTATGATAGGAAATAAATTAAAAGAATATGTTCTTAAAACAAAAAAAAAGAAGTTATTTTATCAAATTTAGAAATTATTAAGGTCTTTCAAAATATGGTGCTAGAAGTGTAATTTATAGAAACTAGTAGAAATTCAATTATTCACAAAAAAAAAAAAAAAAAATTCAATTTTTAGACAAACTACAAGTTAAACCGTAAAGTAGATTTATAACTCAAACCAAGGTTTCTGCCTTCCGTTCCACCCCCTCTCTTCAGTTGCCATCTAAACCCTACAGGCATTCATCAATGTGCCTCCTAATCCCTAATCAGCTTGCAACCGACCCTTAAAAAATTCAATCTCCCTTCATATTACCACCTTCCCTTTAGCTGCCGCCTAAACCCTAAGCACATTTAAAATTGTGCCTTTTAAATCCCTAATCAACATGCAACCAACCCTTAAAAATTGAACTACCTTCCTAATGCCTAATCACTTCCATTATTGCTTTAAAAATGCTAATTTAATTTTATCAATGTGTGCATGCTCTATCAACATGCAACCAACCCTTAAAAATTGAACTACCTTCCTAATGCCTAATCACTTCCATTGTTGCTTTAAAAATGCTAATTTAATTTTATCAATGTGTGCATGCTCTGCCGATTGCATCATCCAAGTTTTTCTTTCTAGTTAATCAAGTGAAAATCGACAAATTCCTCTTATTAGATTGACTTTTGGCAAATTGTTCCCTCCAATCTTCTTCATTCACCAAAGGTACTTGCCTTCTTCTTCCTGCACCAATATACTTTCGTCTTCCTGGATTAGATATTACGGTTAGGTTTTTCTGTTTATCTTTTTTTTGCATTTTTAAAACACAAAATTCTTCTTCATACAAATCAAACACACTCTCGAGGGAATAGTCAGATCGACCTTTCACTAAAGTGCTGATGTTCATTGCTTTCTCCTCTGCTTACTTCCAACATATCAAAGAGCAAAGGGAGGAAAATTTTTGGCTGTGCAAATTTCAAGGTAATTTTTTTTACCAAAAAATTGTTCTAAATTGATATGTGAATTTAAAAGTAAAAACATGTGGCATTTAAACTGAGTGTTAATTCGATATATTTTACATAGGGTTCAGGGAGATGTGTGTTCTTTTGATGGCTAGATGATGTATGCACAGCTGATTATCCCTTTGATAAGTTGAATAATTACTTGAAGAAAATTGTTCAATTAGAGGAAGAAATCCAACGGAGAAAGATAGAGTTTGAGATGATGAAGAGTGAAATTTCAAAGAACCACAATGGTTTGAGTTGGATATATTATGTAGTTGTAGTAGTCTTTACTTTATACATTTTGTTCTAAGATGTATTAAGCTTGTTTTGTTTATGTAAAATCCTAATGGTTAGAACATCTTGTACATCTATGACTTAAACTTTTTGTGTCATCGTTATTAAATGAAAATCTGAAAATTTTAAGTTTCATCTTTAATTGGAGTTTGGAATTTTGTCTTTAAGTTTTATCATTATTAGAATTTTTAAGTTTTATCTTTGACTGGAGTTTGGAATTTTAACTCTACGTTTTATCATGATTGGAATTTTTAAGTTTATCTTTGAATGGAGTTTGTAATTTTATCTATAAGTTTTATCATGATTTAAAATTTTAAGTTTTATCTTTGATTATGCATATTTGAAACCGTTTATTTTTTTGCCATGTGTGATCGAATGGCAATTTCCCCCAAAAATTTTTGGCAATTTTCTGCAAAAATATTTTGGCAATGTTTGGCAATTACCAAGACTTACTAATATTCAACCAGCACTTTTGGACGTTACTATTTGATTTCTAAATTGCATGGTAAATTGAGATTGAAATTGCTTTATTTTATAGTAATGAAAATTCCTCATTCATTGACATAATTCAAATGAAACTCTAAACTAAACAAACAAATTACAAATAAAAGTAGAAATTCAAATCAAAATTCCTAAATTCATTGACATTTTTAAAATAAAAAATCAGTTCCTTCAATTGAAACTCTAAACTAAACAAACAGAATTACAAATTTAAGTTGAAACTCCTAAATTCATTGAAATCTTCAAGTAGAAATTTAGTTATGTCAAATGTACCATGCGATGCACCTTAAGAAACCTACGACAAAATATAACAAAATTTTAGTGGATAATTTTCAACTCTTAAATAATAAGCCTTAAATAACATTCAAAGTATAATTATACCTGCCCATGAACTTCAATACTTGGACTGATATTGCTATTGACCCTAAAATTGCGACTAGAATTCATCCTCCTCCACTGTACCGCTGCAATTAGCAGCATCTCTTCTGACATTTCTACAACCACATTAACTGTCCAGCCTAAAACAATTAGACCGTGGCTATCCTCTAGGCACTACCACATTAGGATTGAGCACCGATATGTGCATATTTGCCTATATTTTCTATATATTAATTTTATCATTTTTGGTGTTTTTAATATGTAAAAGTATATATTTTAGATTAATATCCCTTATTCTCGTATTAGGTGCCCTTCAAAGGAAAAGCAATGAAAGAAAATGAAAATGGGAGAAAACAACGAAAGCAAAGTCGTCGCAGTGACAAGGCAGACCTACCACGCGAGGTAAGCTAACCTCTCATCGGTGGTAGGTCCTTGGTACACAAACGGTTGGCAGACGGTTAGAGGGTGGTTTAATATAATTCAAACTCTATTTTAGGGAGAAAGATACTTGGGGAAAACAGATTTTTTCGCGTGTAAAATTAATATTTATGCATGTGATTTGTTGATGCTCAGTAAAATATGGAGAAATCAGCTATTGAATTGTTTTAACTTTTTTTATATAACTAGGAATTTTTATTATATTTTTCTAACTGTGCACTATTTTTACTTTTCTGTATATAACAACATTGTAGGTCTTTTTGTGCTTATTTTCACACATTTTCAATTTATTTTTTAGCTCAAATTAGTCCCTATGATGATGACTGGACTAGGCCTCACACTTAATTAGATTGAGTTTATTTTCTGGCCTAAGATATCGAGCGGGCGGGCCGAGCCCTACCTGCCTATGGTGAGTTGAGGTAACCTATATAAACTCTCCTTCTCACAACTTGCTGCCCTAAATTTGGAGGTAGCCTCTTCTTCTTTTCTCTCTTCTTCTTCCCTACAACACCTTCTCCTGTTGCTTGCTGCTTGTTCTCTGTGACTTCTCTTCTTGCTTGACTGCTTCTTGTCTACTCTTGTATGACTGTGACCTTGGTTTGCTTGAGAAGGAGAGAACCGAGAGTGAGAGTTTAGATCTTCTTGTGTATGAAAGGCTAGTCCAAAGTTTTGAGGGACTCTTTGTTAACTCTTTGTTACACTTAGATACCGGACGACCGATTTCTGAGTGATAAACCGTTTCCGTCGTCCACTTTCTTGGAGTACCCCATTTGTACTAAAACCGGTCATCTGGTTTTGAGGAGATCGTCCGATTTCTGCATCTGGTTTTATAGAAGCCTTGTTTTTGGCAAAACTCAGTCATTCGATTTTCGCCTCCCTGGTCCGGTTTGGTCGTTTGATTTTCTCGACTTGAGTTCTGCTGCATTGTCCATTTCTCGCTTCTCATCCAGTTTGTTGGATCGCCTTTCCTGATATGCGATATTAAATTGTAACCTGAATGAATTAAATTTAAAATCTCTCACTTAACATATCAAGTGAAGGATCCTAAGTGAAGGAGTCACAATATCGAATTACACACCAATTGGATCACTTTACTACTTCACTATTAGATCCTCGTAAAATGAGAGACTACAACGGATCACTTTATTTCTAATGTGCCAAGAGATCCACGCCCTTCATTATTATAATGGGGATGAAGACTAATCCCTTTTCACCAAGAAAAAAAAGGGACTAATTCCATATTGTCATGACATTTTCACGGAAAAGTGCTCAATAAAATATATTGTCATACTGGGAACCAATCTTATAATTCTATTTTGAAAAAAATATTATTTCAAGCTATTAACATTGAATATTCTTTAGAACACATGGAAACGTTATATTTGACAAAAAGAAGAAAAAAAAAACAAATTTCAGCACTTTTCATTTACTATTATTATTACTATTATTATTATTATTATTATTATTATGAATATTTGTAATATATAATTCAAAATTTTACGACCACTAACTATAGCTTTTATAGTGGTCTAGTATTTAACTGAATTGTTCTAATGACTGTTGAGTATATCTAATTAAAGAGGAAATGAAAGAATTAGAAGTTTTGGCCTACTGGGCCATCTTTTTCACATTTTTTTTTCATTTTTTCTTTTTCATCCCTTTTATCCCTATGATGAACAACCTTGTGGGCCTCATTAGAGTGGAGTGGGCTGGCTGGCCCTTGATGCCGGGCGGGCCGGGTTCAACCCGACCTGACCCAGGCGACTTGGCTATATAATGTTCTTTTCTTTCCCAGCCTGCCCTAATCCTCTCATTTGCTCTGTTGTGCCGCCGCTGCCTCCACTCTCTCTCTGACCTTCTGTCTTCTCTCTCTCTTCTTTCGAACCGTTTGTCTGTTTGCTTTCTTCTTGACCCTTCGGGACTCTATCACCGATAGTCTGTGCCGGTTGACCTCCTCGGCACCGTGCGTGTGGCTTGGTTGAGAGAGGAAACGACTTTGCCGAGAGAGATAGAGAGCTGTTTACCTGAGGCTCCTCGGCTACTTGAGGGATTCACCATTGTTCTCCTCTAGAAGAACATTCAGTAATTGTTCGTCACCGCACACACGGAAACCGAACTCGCCGAGCTCGTTCGGTTCCCTCTGCTGCTCTGACCGAGACCTGAAGGGTCTTGAGGTAAGGTTACGGCTTTCCGTTCAATTCATTACTACTAACCCATCTATCTTATCTCTTTGTATCTGATACTCACTCGGGCGAAGCAAGGAAGAAGATCTTGTTGTAATAGATAGGATTTGTTAATTTTCGCTTTTCTTTTTGTTTATTTGAGTTGTGTAATAGTAAGGTAGGTGTGGTGTAATAGTAAATAGGAGTGTTCGGTTGCCGGATCCGCGTAACAGTGGTATCAGAGCCACGGTTATCTGCAATACCGTCTAACGACCACTCGGTTCTTCAAATCCACGCGGGATCTGACTCAGGGAAGCCTCTTAACCTTTTCTATTTTCTTTTCTGGCTATTATTAGATCTGCTGTGATTATACTTGTTAGATCTTTATGATTGTTACTGTCTTTTCTGTTAAATCTGCTCTTGGGTTTACACCTGTTTCTGTTCTCGTGACAATTTCGTAGATCTGCTCTATTTTCGTTGTATCTACTGTTTCTGATTACCTATTTTTGTTTATTTTTGGTTTATTGTCCTGTTTATTCGAATTACTACACTGGTTCTGTTTCGAACGTGTTCTGTCATTCTGGTAATTTTTTTTTTGAAATCTAAAAACCAAGCCTGGCTTGAGTCCAAGAGACTCCAAGTATCTGTGCCTTGGAGATTTTCATTACCTGTTTACAAACACTGCAATATTCATGGCTGATTGTGTGCTGTGTGGTTGTTTTTAGCATTTCTTGCCTTTTCTGTCCGGTTAATCTTTTGTGTACTTCTGCGCCGTTCTGGTTGTAAAACACTACTTCGTTTCACGTACCTTTCTGTGTCATTTTTCTTTAAAGCTAAAATCTGGGTATTTTATTTGAGTGACAAACTTTTTCAAATCTCTCATTCTTCTAGCAATTGATTACTCTTATTTGCCATTCTAATCATGTCTGTTCAAAAGATTGAAACTGAAAAATTTGATGGCAAATCTGATTTCGCAATGTGGCGTAGAAAAATGAAAGCAGTTTTAGTCCAAAATAAAATCGCACCCGCAATTTGTAGCCCTGAAAAGTATCCAAAATCTTGGAAGGGTGAAGTGCTTTCTGAAAAACTTGGTGATGCACAAAGTTGCCTCACCTTGCACTTAACCGATAACGTTTTACGAGAAATAGACGAAAAAGATAACGCCTTTGAGATTTGGACAAAACTTGAAAAACTGTATTTGGGAAAATCTTTATCTAATAAGATTTATTTAAAAGAACAGCTTTTTGGTTTTAAAATGAGCGGGTCAAAATCTCTTTCAGAGAACAATGATGATTTAAATAAAATAGTTTTTGAATTACAAAACGTTGGTGAAAAGATTTATTAAATTTGCTATTATTTTATTAAATTCCTTGCCTGAATCTTTTAATGACGTTAAGTCTGCTATCAAGTATGGTAGAGATGACTTGACTCTTGCTGATGTGAAAAATGCTTTAAAATCAAAAGACCTTGATTTGAGAAAAGAAAACAAATCTAACGGAGAGAACCTTTACGTGAGAGGGAGGGTTGACCGGAGAGAATCTTTTAGTCACCGTTCTAAAAGTAAAGGGAGGTCGAAATCACGAGATAAGAAAGTGAAGTGTTTTTACTGTGGCAAGGAAGGTCATATGAAAAAAAGTGTTTTAAAAAGATCAAAGAAGAAAAACAACGTAAACAAGGTAAGGGGAGCGATAAAAATGACAAAACTCACGATTTTGAATCAGATGTTAATTCAATGTATTCTAAGGTTTTGTGTGTATCCCCTTCCCTTTCTCCTGTTTCTGAACACTGGATTCTTGATTTTGGATGCACTTTTCATATGACACCAAACAAGCATTGGTTTTCAGATTTTAAACCCCTTGAGCATGGAAAAGTTTTTATGGGTAATAATCATGTTTGTGAAATCAAAGGTATTGAAAATGTTTTTATTAAAATGCATGATGGTGTGACCAGAAAATTGAATGAGGTGAGATATGTGCCCGACCTTCGTCGGAATCTAGTCTCTCTTGATGTTTTTGACACAAATGGTTTTTCTTACAAATCTGAAAATGGTATTATGAAAGTTTGCAAAGGAGCACTGGTCACATTCAAAGGTTTTAAAAAGGATGGTCTATATAATTTAATTGGAAAAACTGTTTGCGAAGCATCTGCATTGGTTTCCAAAACTATTCTTGAAAAAACTTTGTTGTGGCATCGTCGAATTGGCCACATCAGTGAAAAAGGACTACATTGCCTTCGAAAGCAAAATCTTTTGGGTGGTGACAAAATCAAATCTTTGGATTTTTGTGACCATTGTGTTCTTGGAAAACAACATAAAATTAGTTTTTCAGTTGGCACACACAAGTGCACTTCTGTCCTTGATTATGTGCACTGTGATTTGTGGGGACCCGAAAAGGTTCCAACTTATGGTGGGAATGTTTATTTCTTATCTGTTGTTGTTGATTTTTCTAGGCATGTATGGGTATTTGTTTTAAAATCAAAAGATCAAACTTTTGAAAAGTTTTTTGAGTGGAAACGCCTTGCCGAAAATCAAACCGGAAATAAACTAACGACAATTAGGACAGATAATGGCCTTGAGTTTTGTAACAAAAAGTTTGCTAATTTATGTGCATTGCATGGCATTCTGCATCATAGGACTGTTAGACACAAATCTCAGCAAAATAGTGTTGCTGAAAGAATGAACCGTACCATTATGGATAAGGTTAGGTGTCTTATCGTGTCCTCAGGAATCCCAAAACCTTTTTGGGGAGAAGCTGTAAGTACAGCTGTCTACCTCATCAATAGATCCCCCTCAACAGCCATAAATTTCAAAACTCCCTTAGAGTTGTGGTCTGGAGAACCACCAAACCTGTCAAACCTTAGAGTGTTTGGTTGTGCTGCTTTTACATATCAAAAAGAGGGTAAGTTAGACCCAAGGTCAAGAAAAGGGAGTGTTTTTAGGCTATCCTAGTGGGGTGAAGGGATACAAAGTTTGGCTCAAAGGTGAGCCAGGGGTGAGGGTTATTGTGAGTACGGATGTGGTCTTCAATGAACTGGATATGCCTTGCCTAAAGGCTAAAACCAATCCTGATAGCTCTATTGATATTCCCATAGATGGGAATATTCCCGTGGAGGTGGAGGAAACCTCCGAACCTGCACAACCCCACGATCAACCCGAAACCAGTGAAGAGTCGGATATACCGACTAGTCAACAACCTGAAACCAACACGCCTGAATCTAAAAATTCAGACGATGATGATGAGGATCATCCCGAGGCACAAGCTCAAGCTCTAAGAGACTACCAGCTGTCTAGAGATAGGATTAGGAGAGAGTCGAGAAAACCGGCTAGGTATGGTTATTCCTACATTGTCTCATACGCCTTTGCTGCTGCATCCTATATGGAAGAGAAAGAGCCTCTGTATTTTTCTGATGTGTTAAAGAGCACTAATCGCTCTTTGTGGTTGCATTCTATGGAAGAGGAAATGTCCTCGCTTCATAAAAACAAAACCTGGATTCTTGTTCAAAAACCCTCAAAGCAAAAATTAATTGATTGTAAATGGATTTTCAAAATCAAAGAGCCTGAATCTGCCAATGAACCCCCAAGGTTCAAGATTAGGCTGGTTGCAAAAGGTTTTCCTCAAGTTGAGGGCATCGATTTCAATGAAATATTTTCTCCCGTTGTTAAATATAAAACAATTAGGATAATGCTTGCAATTGTTGCCTTTTATGATCTTGATCTTGAACAACTTGATGTAAAAACTGCATTCTTACATGGGAAACTTGAAGCGACTATCTATATGCGTCAACCTCCAGGTTTTGAAGAAAAGGGTAAGGAAAACATGGCATATCTCTTGAAAAAGTCCTTGTACGGACTTAAACAATCACCAAGGCAATGGTATAAACGGTTTGACTCTTTCATGCTTAAAGTTGATTTTATTAAAAGCAATTATGATAGCTGTTTATATTTCTATGGTGATAATGTTGAAACTGCTATTTATCTTTTTGCTCTTTGTGGATGATATGTTAATTGCTTGTAAGCATAGAGATAAGATTACTCGCTTGAAATCCTTGCTAAAGTCTGAATTTGATATGAAGGATTTAGATTCTGCCTCTAGAATCCTTGGGATGAACATTAGTAGGGATAGAGCTGACCGATCCTTATTCATATCCCAGAAATCCTTTTTGTAGAAAATTGTTTCCGAATTTTCGATGCATTTATGCAAACCAGTTTGTATACCACTTGCGAGCCATTTTCATCTTTCCGAAAAATCTTACCCCAAAACTGATAAGGAAAAGAATGACATGGCAAACATACCTTATAGAATGGCTATAATGATCCGTCATGTATTCTATGATATCCACCCGACCTGATATTACTTATTCCATAAGCCTTCTTAGCCGATTCATGTCTAACCTGGGTAGGGATCATTGGGCAGCTCTCAAGTGGTTGTTACGATATATTAATGGGACTATTGATAGGGGTCTCCTTTATCATAATTGGTCTGAAAATTTTGAACTGGTTGGATATGTAGATTCTGACTTTGCAGGTGATAAAGATGGTAGGAAATCTACCACTTCTTATTTCTTTACCTTAGCAGACAATTGCATAACTTGGAAGACACAGTTGTAGCCAGTAGTCGCTTTATCGACTACGGAGGCTGAATACATTGCTGCCACCGAGGCAATTAAGGAAGTCATTTAGCTTCAAGGCCTTCTATCTGAATTGCATGTTTTAAATTCTAAAGCTATGATTTATACTGATAGTCAAAGTGGTCTCCACTTGTGTAAAAATCCTGTTTATCATGAGAGGACTAAACACATAGATGTTAAGTATCATTTCATAAGGGAAAAGGTTTCAAGTGGCATAGTCAATATTGAGAAAATTAGTACTAAAGATAATCCTGCAGATTTTGGTACTAAAATTGTGACAACTGATAAGTTCTCTTTGTGCATGAACCTCCTTCATGTAGATGAAGGTTGACTCTTTGAGTCAGTGCTAGCTGGAAATTCAATTAAAATATGTTCAAGGTGGAATTTGTTGGCCTACTGGGCCATCTTTTTCACATTTTTTTCATTTTTTCTTCTTCAGCCCTTTTATCCCTATGATGAACAACCTTGTGGGCCTCATTAGAGTGGAGTGGGCTGGCTGGCCTTTGATGCCGGGTGGGCCAGGTTCAACCCGACCCGATCCAGGCGACTTAGCTATATAATGTTCTTTTCTTTCCCAGCCTGCCCTAATCCTCTTATTTGCTCTGTTGTGCCGCCGCTGCCTCCACACTCTCTCTGACCTTCTGTCTTCTCTCTCTCTTCTTTCGAACCATCTGTCTGTTCATTTTCTTCTTGACCCTTCGGGACTCTATCACCGATAGTCTGTGCCGGTTGACCTTCTCGGCACCGTGCATGTGGCTTGGTTGAGAGACGAAACGGCTTTGCTGAGAAAGATACAGAGCTGTTTACTTGAGGCTCCTTAGCTACCGGAGGGATTCACCATTGTTCTCCTCTGGAAGAACATTCAGTAACTGTTCGTCACCACACACACGAAAACCGAACTCGCTGAGCTCGTTTGGTTCCCTCTGCTGTTCTGACTGAGACCTGAAGGGTCTCGAGGGAAGGTTACGGCTTTCCGTTCAATTCATTACTTCTAACCCATCTATCTTATCTGTTTGTATCTGATACTCACTCGGGCGAAGCAAGGAAGAAGATCTTGTTGTAATAGATAGGATCTGTTAATTTCCTCTTTTCTTTTTGTTTATTTGGGTTGTGTAATAGTAAGGTAGGTGCGGTGTAATAGTAAATAGGAGTGTTTGGTTGCCGGATCGGCGTAACAAGAAGAAAGAAAGAAACTATGTATTTTGGTTTCCGAGGTTTACATATTGGGTTTTGGAGGTTTATATACCCCTGACCCAAAAAAAAAAAACCAAACAAACGAATTGAATATTAAGTTAATCACAGTGCCATATTTTGGATAAAAACAGAAGGAGATAGTTAATTATTTAGATTATGTGAAATCTTCTTCTTTTTTTATCTTCAAATGCTGAGTTTATTATTTTCCACCTTGAAATGAGGAAGTGCAGCATATCCATCAAGGCCCTTGGAGGTGTAATAAGCTATGTACTCATCCATAGTTACTTCTCTGTAGACTTGTGGATTTTCTTCCGATATCAATTCTTTGATTGGTCCGTATAGTCGAGAGGTAAAACCTTCACCATAACTTGGCCTAATAAAACTTGCAACGTTAATTCTAGGACCGACATTCTTGGCCACAGCTCTGTGATATACACTTTTGTACCTGTCGTTTGAACAAATCTACAATAAAAAAGAAAATATAATTAGCATGTGTTTTAACTAATAGTTTGTCTCTTAAATCGAAATGTATGTATTTCTTTTATTCTAATTATATAAAAAAAATTTTATTTTACCTGGAACATATCACCCAAGTTAATGGTCAAAGATCCAGGGATTGGAGGAACATCAACGTATTCATTTTCATAGAGGACTTGAAGCCCTCCAATTTCGTTTTGTAGGATCAGAGTGAGGAAACCAAAATCAGTATGGGTAACGGAGCCCAAAGTCAATTCTGGTTCAGGACAAGGTGGTGAATAATGTCCTTTGATATATAGACCTTCCGAAGATCCCATGTTTCGTAAGTAATCCTTGTTAAGTCCTAAAGACTCCGACAGCAATTCATATAAAATATGGCCCACTCTTTGCAGGTTTTTTCCATACTCTTCCATCACACTGAAATACAAAAGAAGACGTTAGCAACATTTTTCAATACTCTTCCATCACACTGAAATAGTGAGGTTTTTTCCATACTCTTCCATGTAGTCTTGTACGATATATTAGAAACATTTTTTTTTATCAAAAGGAATTGAAAGTGTCTCAGCATACCTAAGCATCTCGGGGAGTTCTTCCCAGCCAGGTTGAACAGGAGCCATTTTGCAAAGGAAAGTGTCTTTCCAAGTTGCTGCTGATGTATTATAAAGGAAGAAATTACTATTGAAAATGACTCTTCTGGTAGTGTCCCTGCTATAAAATTGTTTTTTAATCTCAGGATCTTGTTCATGAAATTTGGTGGTGGCTTCTATAGTTTTCTCCATCACATGATCAGGAATTCCATGGTTCACAATCTGAAAAAAACCCCATTTCTCGCATGCATCGCGAATTTTGTTAATAATCTCAGAACGAAATGCAGGATCCTCAGTGGCACCATCAACACCAATGTCTATGATGGGAACTTGATGTTTGCTAGGTTCAGATTTCTGAGATTTAATATTCTCTTCTTTGATGGTATCATGAATGAAGATGGAAGGGAGTTTTTTAAGGCCAGCATCAACAAGTCCTTTTACTCCAACTTTTGATTCATCAAAATCAATGATTTCAGCTTTGGAGTCTTTTTCAGGTGTACTCAAATACTGCCCTGATTTCCCACACCTAATTGTCATCATTTTCTTCATTGAAACCATGCTTGGTGCAACGCTTCTACTTGAAAGGCCGTTAATACCTTGAACAGAATAATTCATCAACAAAGAAGAAGAAGATGATAAAGAAGAGGAAACGGCACCAAACACCATTTTGAAATATTGAAGAAATTAAAGAGAGAAATGAAGAAATATTTGTTCACTCAAGACTTGCTTTAGAGAGAGGTATTATCAAACAGCTCTTGGTGGTGAGAAATGGGTTGATAAAAGTCTCCTTTATATAGGATCTCAAACCCAGATAGCAAATTGATATATAAAAATTATATTGAAGTGATAATTTTCTTGATTTGCATATTTTTGAAGTCTTTTCTTTTGGTGGTTATTGGTGGGCTCCTCTCAAGTGATAGCAGTTTCTATGAAAATCCCTTCCATCCAAAACTACATTATTTTTTTCAATATTTTTTTTGAAAGGATTTCTTTCAATATTTTAAGGAATACTTTTATTCATTTTAATATTATGTTGTGAAGTTATTTTATATAAGTTTCTCAATATCTCACTTAAAACATTAATATATGCTTTTGAATTTTTTATGCACTTGATTGTCTCACTATCAAATTAGTACATCACAATTTTTAATAGGTACAAAAGAGCATGGGAAATATAATACTGAACACTTTTGTTGTTAATGGAACAAAGAATTTTAACAAATGATATAATTACAAACAAATTTTGTTCACTGCATTGTCTGTTACGATTCATTCAATTTTAATAAATTACAAGATAAAAATATCAACTTAAACTCTATTTAATCAAATTAAAAATCCCAACTCATGAAAGAACCGTTGTGCAAGAAATAAAAAATATTATAAAGATAAATATTAATATTTATCCCAGCAAAATTATATAAAGTGTGAGTAACATAGTAGATTATTGTTTTCAAACCTTGAATATAGATGTATTTTTATTCTTGATTCTGTTTTCTAATTTTCTATATTTTTGTGTTTGGCGGATTTTAAAATTCGTTATTATTTACCTAATACATGGATGTATATAATTTCAATTTTGAACTTTTTACTCAATAATAAAAAAGTTGTAACAAGGAAAACTCTAAATTGTTGTATCTTTACACGAAACCAAAGAAATCATTGGTTCAATTCAACTTTATTTGATTATTTTATTTGATGGCAATTGAAATAACTCGAAACGTGGATATTCCTGGGTCATAGCAAGATTGAAGTCAATCAAATGCTGCCTTCAAATTGGTCGGGAGGTACCCAAAGTTGATTTAGGTTTACATTCACACAAGAAGTCAGAAGCAGTTTCTGAAATCCTCCCCTGTAGGAGGATTCCTCCAGTGCCATCTCTTTTGGTCTTTTAAATGAATTTGGCTCCATTTGAATTTACTTTTTTATTTTCTAAGCAATAACATATTTGAGAACGCTAAATTAAAAATCAAACATTTTACTGTGCAAAACTCAAAAGTAAATTTTATAACATTTGAAATGAAATGTTGGGACGCGTGCATAGTAATATAGTAAAAATTTTTTTGTCACAATTGTACTATAATACCATGGATATTTTCTTTTAGTGTTAAATAAAAGAAATTATACTTTTGTTAAAATAAAATAAATAAATAAAAGAAATCATAAAATCAAAAATTTCAAAATGAGAGGCGATGTGCTGTAAAATGTAACGATATTGTGGTTTACATATTTTTACGTACATATAATGAAAATAAACTGACTGGAGGAAGTAAATACCTCTTAGGGTTAAAGTACAAATGTTCAAAAAGATATTTTTAAAATACAAGTTTTATTATTAAAAGGAAAAATAATTTCTCAAAATAGAAAATTTTTTTATAATAGTCATGTTCTCAATTACTTAGAAGTGACTACTTTTAACTTACTTTACCGTATAAACTTTTTGACAATCTTCCTTTTCATGATGTACCTTTTGGATTGAGTGATGTCCAAGCCCGAATCTGCTTATTACACAAGTAAACTTTAAACTATTATATTAATTCTTTTTAAAACGATATGTTTATAAGTACTTTTTCCGTGGCTTAAATAAACACAAGTTATAGAGAGTACACGATTATATATCAATATTGTAAATACAATCTCGATGGAGTGAACTTAAGAATTATTCCAGAGAAACTAATATGAAAGAACTATTATAAAATAATTGAAAAATAGAGAACAAAATAGAAGAGAGAAACTATATAATATTATTATCTTTAACTACAACATGAGATAAAAAGTGGTTACTATAAATATCTCTACCACAAAATTCTACATGATATATAATGTTTGAATTTCAATAATTATTAATTTGTAAAATACATCTCTACTAGAGTTGGATATATTCTTAATAATCCAAGATAAATAATTATAAGGAAATTCATAAATACAAAGTTTCGATCATTTCAAAATCGTCAGATTAGAGAAGACATATATGAAGCTTTTACTTGCATCCATCATGCAAGTATATTATTGTACCTACTGTACAAACGTATAGTACTTCAAAATATAAATTCTTCAATATTCTTTATCATATGAATAAATAATCTTTATCAATTGATCTCAAATATCCAAATGACTATTTTTGTACTTAATAATGTGCAATGTTCAAGTAAAATATCTTCTAGATATTTAATTAGTGCGTCAAGATAACTTGGTTGTTTGAAACGTTTGATTATAGTGTTTGCCTTCAATAATATATATACTCGCCTTAAGAAAAAATCATGAAGAGCAATACCTTGATTACTATTTTTTTTCAAGATATTTCTCTTACGAACACAACATTCGCGCTTCAAGCATTTGAAATTATGAGTTCTTTTTAGGGAAAAACGTAACCGTTTTATTAAGTGATCAAATCTGCACAAATGACAAGAGCAATACAATCAGGATATTGCCAAACCAATACCATCGCCGGTAGGTTTCTATTTCAGCTCTCCTTAAATGCCCTGGACCTACCGTATACGGTAGGTTACCCTACCGTCTGTGATAGATTCTTGACTTTGGTGCTAACAGGTTCTGTTTTTTCCGTTTTCGCTCGTTTTCACTTGCATTCTTCGTCTTCTGCATCGGGAAGCACTTAAGATAAGAGTAAAGGTAAATGATGTAAATTTTACATTTTTTGTACTAGAAACATCGTCTAACGACACAATTAGCAAACAAACATAAAAACGTTATGGCACATATCAGATACATAATATTGTTAACATTAGAAAAGCATAAATAGTTCATGTGCATTTTTTGTAAATTTACAAGTCATAGTTTGCACGTGCTTGTATTTATTTATTTTCTTCATTGGTGTATTAATTATTGTCTTAGTGAAACTAAAGAGTTATGGTGTCCTTGTGCAAAGTACAAGAATAAAAAGTATCTTGTCTAGGATGATATGAAGTTTCACCTTTATAAGCACTAATTTTAACCTAATTACTAAAATTGGACTGCACATGGCAAACCGTCATGGGGTTACCAACCAAATGTTAGGGAAGGTAGCAGTAGGAGCAATGTTTAAAGAAACACGTACCGCGAGGGCATATTTGATGTGGCAGGTCCAGATTTTGAACCCGATGCAGCATACTACAATTATGAGGAGGCTCCTAATCCTGAGGCTCAAAAGTTTTATGACATGTTGAAATATATTGAAACACCATTATATAAAGAGTGTAAAAAATACTCAAAGTTATTTGCGATGGCAAGGTTGTTGAACTTTAAGACAGAAAACACAATGTCTAAAAAATGACGCGATCAAATATTACAACTCTCGAAGGATGTACTCCCTTAAGGTAATAAAATGGTAGGTGATTGGTACCAAACGAAAAAGTTAGTATCCGATTTTAATATTCCGGTACAAAATATTGATTTATGTGTTAATGGATGTATGTTGTATTAGAAAGATGATGCCGAAACAAGTTAGTGCATGTTTTATAGACATAAACATCGCATGAGAAGAAAGAAAAATAAGAAGAAGTCTAAAGAGGTTCCATAAAAGATGTATTATTTTCCGTTAACACCTAGATTGCAGAGGTTGTATCTTCTCAAAAAAACAGCTGAACATATGAAATGGCACTTATAAAGCGTATATGAGCTGGATATGATGGGTCATCTTGGGGATGGAGAAGTTTGGAAATATTTCGATAGCACTCATCCTTAGTTCACATCCGAATCAAAGAATGTCAAACTTGGATTGTGTATATGGGTTCTCACCATTTGGGATGTCTGAAAAGCAATATTCTTCTTAGCTAGTAATTGTGATGCTGTACAACTTCCTTGAATTAGCTTAAAGAATATGTAGTGCTCTTGACGTGTATTATTCCAGTCCTCAGAATCCAAAACATAACTAGATGTCTACTTCCAGTCGTTGATAGAAGAATTGAATCAATTGTGGTTACATAGAGTTGACACGTACATATTTCGAATAAACAGAACTTCAATATGAAGGCTGCCCTTCTTTGGAATGTTAGTGACTTTCC
This sequence comes from Catharanthus roseus, assembly GCA_028651295.1. NCBI lineage: Eukaryota > Viridiplantae > Streptophyta > Magnoliopsida > Gentianales > Apocynaceae > Catharanthus > Catharanthus roseus. Next base: position 3,406,256 of record JAPQWS010000033.1, on the reverse strand, counting down.
AACATATGAGATGTTGTCCGATTCGGGTATTGAAGGTAAATTGGCTTGTCCGAATTGTATAAAACACACAAGTTCATATAGAATAAAAAGTGCGAAAAAAACAATCTTGGTTCAATTGTCATCATTGTTCTACCTTCAGATCATCCCTTTCGGAGGGATTCGGGGTGTTTTAATAGGGGTAGAAGAGAAGACCAATCTCCACCGCCACCTTCTCTTACTAGAGATTAATTGTGGGAAAGAGTTCAAGACTTTCCAAATATTACAGAAACAGGAACAGAGATGGGTAAGGAAGATGGTAGAGGATAAGCTCAAAATTGGACAAGACATAGTATCTTTTGGGATCTTCTATATTGGCGTGGCATACTCTTCTAGTTTACCATAATCTTGACGTCATGCGTAATAAGAAAAATGTCTTTGATAATATTTTACAGCTATGGATGTAAAAAGGAAGATAACGGATAACGTGAATTCTACGGAAGATGGTAAAAGATATTGTAATTGGCATGAACTAAATCTTAATGATTTTGGAAAACCGAAGGCAAGTTACACTTTGACAAAAGAACAAAGGAAAGCCATACTTAAGTGGGTTAAAGACTTGAAACTATTGGATGCATATGCCTCTTATATGAGTAGATGTGTCGATTTGAAGGAGTTGAGAATGTTTGGCATGACAAGCCATGATACCCATATGTTTATGGAAAGATTGATTCCTATTGCTCTAAAAGAGATACTTCCTTACAAGGTTGATGTCTTAAATAAATGAGGTATAACTAAAATGAATGCAACAGGAAAGTGTACCTATCGCTGTAGTATTAGAGACACACCCGAGTTGTCAAACTCAGGGAACGGTAAAGGCTCAAATAGTCACTATTTTTCCAAATTTTTAGTCTAACAAACTGGGAAAAACTACTAAAAACAATTAACTGGAAGCAACAATTAAAGGTACGAAATTTTAGGAAAAGAGTTTGATTGAAGGATCCTCCTAACTTTTGCTAACTATTCCAACTGAAAAATTCATAAAACGTTGTTTGAAATAAAGGTTGTGCTATCATACGAAAATCGAGAAACCCTTATCTCTAGGTGAAGGCCGCTCTACTCACTTGTTCTTTAGAGGAGCATCTCTTCTCTCCCTAACCTATTATGAATGCAATAAATAGCTTAGGTGATCTAATAACCTAAAAGTGCAAAGAACACCTCTATTCAATTGCCAACTCTTATTATCCAATTAGTTGCCCTAGATTAATCTTTTTTTTTTTCCAATTTCAATCAATCTTGCAAAATAACCAATTCCGTGTAAATCAATTATCAAGAAAACGTAAATGAACAACAACCAACACATAAACAAAAAATCAGTTTAATGAAATTCAATAAAAAAATATCATCCAAAGCTAGGGTTCAACCCTCATTTTAAACAATAGAAATTTAGCTAATAAACATCCTAGCAATAGTCAATTGAATAATAGAAATCATAATTAACAAAAGAAAAGAAAGCCTTGGCTAAAAACGGGTTAAAGCCATGGTTCCCCATGCCACTCGAGCTCGTCTCTTGATTCGCTTGATGAAACCCGAAATTACTCCATGAAATCTCTTCAATCTTCCTCCAAGAGCTTCAATTTGATGTTAATTATGGAGAATCTACCTAATTGAAGCGGAATTGAAAGGTTTTACTTGCCCAAATTCGCCCCTAATTCATCCTATCTAAACCTAAAATTATTCTCCCCTAAAAAAGAGTTACAAACTAATATAAAAACTCCCAAAAACTTATTAATTCTGTTGCTGACGGGACCTACCATGTCCGGTAAGTTGAGCCCTACCCTCTGCAGTAAGGTTTTGTTCCAATTTGCCTTGAGTTGTTAGGGCCTACCGCTTGTGGTAGGTTGGCTTACTGTCTGCAGTAGGTCTCCCTTTTTGCTGCCAGTAGCTTCATTTTCGCTCTTTTTTGCCCGTTTTCGCCTTTATTCTACGTCTTTTTTATCGGGAAGCACATAAGATAATAATGGAAGTCATTAGTTTAAATTACACATTTTATATATTAAAACATTGTAAAACGACGAAAATAGCACATGTAAATGCAGTACATACTGCCACATATCAAATACCTCGACCCTTATCTGTTGCTTGCCTCTAAGCAACCCAAAACTAGGCAAAACATAGAAAACATAAAAAAGAGAAGTGCACAAAATTTATACATTGAAAATGACGCATGGAAGGACAACAACACAAACGACCAAAAGGAAACAAGACTCTACGAACAAAAAAAAGGATAACAAATAAAACAAGAATAAAAACGATTAACTATGTCACTTCAATGAGAATATGACAACTCAACCGCATAAAGATTTTTCAAAAGACCAAATAAGAATCGACAATCCTACTCATATCTTACTAATATCCTTACTAGTCAACGGGGTGTGTGTGTGTGTGCACTAATCGCTTGTGTCGCCTATTAATAAAAACAAGGAATGTCAGGTTATTAACATAATGAAAAACTTCATTGAAAACTGCACAACACAACTCAGATATCTCAGATTAGGTAAGAATTTTAGAATTGTAATGTTAGGCTTGGGATATAAAGGATGTAAAATGAAAGGAAATGAAAAACAAAGGTAATTGAGATAGAGCTAATGCATTCGAAAGGAAATATATCAAAGATTATGAATACTTTCTAGCTGCTTTTCTCTCATTCTCATCTACCTTTTAACGTCTTACCTCGTTTAAATTAAGCACAACCCACCTAACAGTGCTCTATTTTTCACAAACATATTATATATTTATACTCTAGTATAAGAGAGAGAAGCTTAATACTTTTGAGAGACAAAATGAAGAGATATTTAAATACTAATTTTTTTGTTTTATCTGATTTTCTAGGTTTTTACTTTTTTACACAAAGCTTTCTCTCTTTTCAACTACTGATACCTTTCTTGCAAATATTTCCCAAAACACCCTTTTCATAGAAAATTCCTATTCTTTATGCAAACACCCCTACATTTGTTTATTTTCTTCACTTAGAACGGCTAACTGGTATGCAATCATTAGCTCAACGAATTAAGGTTTTATATAATGTGAGTTTAAAAGTCAATGAAAGAATGGGATTCAACCTTGGCATAAAGGCACAAAAGGGGAACCAGGGTTTGATTTCGTATAAGGGATAGGCAAGAAAGACACAAACGGTACAATGAGGGCCTGTGGCCATCATTTCCGAGATCAACCTAGACTAAACCTTATCGATTCAAAGCTAAGAAAAACACAAGAGTGAAGGAAAAGACTCTAAAAGGAATTCACTATGCTAATCTCTTAAGATTCTAATGCTTCTATTACTAACCAACACTTAGAAGTGTATAAAACCATTGATTAAAAATAAGTACGGTTTTTAAGTAGATCAAGTAAAACGGCCTTTTTTTAAGAAAATCCTACAGGTTTTGCAATCAAGACTCTCACTACATGTGATAATAACAAAAATCTTTTTTTATTTTTTTTGTAAGGATAAGAAAATTAAAAAGAAAAGACAGAAAATTTTTGGGTTTTTAAATTATCTATTTTTCTTTTTGGATTTCGCAAATGTGAAAAAGAGACAAAAGACTCTATAGACTATAACTAAAACTAAACATAAACACACATTAATACAAAACGAAATAGTCAAAAGACACAAATACAAGCAAAAAGAAATAGACAGAATACATAATACCCCCACACTTAAAACCACATTGTCCTTAATATGGGGGCCAAAGCAAAGTGTGAATAATTATAAAAAAACATACATGGGAAGCAATCTTGCAGATATAAGGAATATAGCCATATCATGAAGCAATACCAACAAAGAGTCAAAATACAAAAAGAAACAAGTAATGGAAAAAATAACACAAACACAAATAAAATTAAATTCATGAAGGAAATGTGAAAACATAAAAGGAAAAGAAAAAAAAAGAAAGGAAGAAAACTCCATATCATGGACCAAAGTCTGCGTCGCCACCTCCACTGCTATCCTAATCATGTACAAATCGACTGCATAGCCACGCCAGCATCACTTCTTGGCGGTCGACGGACGCCCACTGATGCATAAACTTGTCTGCATAACGGCAAGTCAACTCCACTATCTCTGCCAGCTGGGCCACAAAGATGTCTAAGGTGAGGTGCAGCTGCTCGAAAGCAGCCTAAATCTCTATTTAAAACGCATCCATGGGGAGTGTGAAAGGTGTGTCCTCGGCTGAGAGGTCATAGGACTCGTCATCCTTGCTCTCATCATCATCGGGCTGAGAGGAGGACGCTTCAATGACGGTTCTTGTGGTTTTTTTCATCGAATGAAACTTCGCTATGTTGCGCTCCCACTGTCGATATTCCTTAACCGGAGGGATCCAAATGTTGTTGGCCTCGTCCCCAAGAATTGTTGTAGTTATTCAATTTTGTGAATTTTATGATTTGAGTTCCGCATTGACCGTTCCTTGTGAAGTCAACATAAAAAATAGCAAAGACATGTGAGAGTATCACGGGATAACAAAACACGTGTGCAAGTAGTATCACAACCTGTACTGCACATCGTGTGTATGGTAAGGGACGCGACGGAAAAAGGGGATTGTTTTTGGAGTTTGTCAGTCATGGGGATAAAAAGGAGACCCGTGTTTGTTTTTGAACAAAAAACCATCGCCGATATTCCAGTCAAACACGGAATTTGCCTAAAATAGTTGTGCTACAAGAGTTCTACCGGAGTTTCGGGAATCTTCGTCAAAAAAATTTGTTGGAAAAAGTTTTGAAAAATTTCTGAAAATGATTGATAGAAAAATAGAACAAAAGATAATACAATGATTAGTAAATTAAGAAATGAAAAACAAAACTGAAAAAGAAAAGAAAAGTAAATCAGAAGAAAGAGAGGGAAAAGGGAGTGGAAATGGGGAATCAACAGTGGTAAAGGGGGAGGGGTTCGGTTGGAAGGGAAAATGGGGAGTGGAGATGGGGATAGTGTGAGAAGGAATATGAGAAGGAAAAGAAGAAGAAGAAGAAAAGATAATAGAGAGAGAGAGAGAGAGTGAGAGAGAGAGAGAGAGAGAAGAGGTCGACGGTGGGGGATGGTCGCTAGAGTGCTGGTGGAGGAGGATGGTTGCCAGTGTGAAAGGGAGAGAAAAGAACAGAAAGGGAGTGGAGGAAAGGAGGAAACCGAGAGAGAAGGAGAGAGAGGGGGGAGAAATGGGAGGAAGGAAGAGGGGAAGGAAGGTAAAGAATTAGGGATGTTTAGAGATTGATTTGGGGGGGAAATGTAAAAAATTTGGTGATTTTTGCTGTATTTGAGTTGGAATATCAACCAAACCCGTTTACTTAGAAAAAGACCCGAACCGCAGCCTAAAAATCAACCTATCAATTGTGATAGGTCGAGGCCTACTGTTTGCGGTAGGCTTCTTTACTCCCGAGAAAAATCGTCGCCAAACCTATTGCATGCAATAGGTTAGACCTATCATCCGCTATACGTTTCTGTTCGTGCAAAATTTTGGTGCTCTGACCCTACCGCTTGTGGTAAGGTACCCTACTGTCCTTGCTTAAACTCCGATTTTTCTTGTTTCTACGATTTTTAACCCCAGTTCATGCCCACCAATGTTTTAAATTTGTTTTAAGCTTAAAAAAGTGCAAAGTAAGCATTCATCTCTCCAAAAATACCTTGCAACAACAAAAAACAACAAAATGCTCAAAGCAAAAAGGGCGTGAAAACTGCAATTGAAGTGTACAATTACAATAAGTTTAGAAAGAGTTATATGAAATACTCCATTGTAAGTTCCAAAAGCACTTCTCGGAACACGATAATCCGAGTTCTTCTTTACCTTCCCTTTCTCGATACGTCGAACGTGTACCCACTTTGTCAAACCCGCTTTCAATTTGGCGACAAGAGTATCCCATTCCTCTTTGATTTCCCTGGGCTATCGCCTCGTTTTGGGTGAGTTTCCTGCAAAGGCAAAGACACTTTTTGAGTTGTATGATAATGTAACATAAAGTATCTTGATTTTGAGAAGGGGGAGTTGAATTTAAAGGAAATTTGAACATTGTATCGTTATCCCCTGTATTGTTATCCCCCCACCTTTAAGATTAGCTTATCTTTCTCCATTTCTATTAAAGCCCATGATATAGGTAAAGACGGGCGTCCTAAGATAATAGGGAAGTCTTCATCCTCCTCCATATCAAGAATGACACAATCTACAAGGAATGCGAGGTATTTAACCTTCATTAGGACATCTTTTATGACCCCCTTAAGATGTCTAAAACTTTTATGTGCCAAATTATTGGACGTCCTAACGTGTCTTGGTTTCCCTAGGCCGAGTTTCTTATACAAAGAATACGACATAACGTTAATACTAGCACCTAAATTAGCTAAAGCTTTATTAACTGAAAAACTACCAATCGTACAAGGAAAAGAAAAACTCCCTAGATCTTCTAACTTATGAGCTAGTTTATCCTTGTTGATAAGGATGGCTGAACATTCTTCGCCCAGGACATGTGTGGATGCATCGTTCAGTTTGCTCTTCTTCGTCAACATCTCCTTCAAGTATTTAGCATACTTGGGTATCTGCAAGAGTAAATCACGTAGGGGTAAGTTCATTTTCAATTGTTTGACTATCTCTATGAATTTCCTCATGTCGTCCTAGCTATGATCACGAACAAGAGCCGCCAGATATGGGATTTTAGACTTATACTTGGCAATTGCCGGCTTCTCGTTCTTCTCTTCTTTACTTGTCTCTAATGCTTTAGAGTCAAGAGTTTTAGATGATCTTCTTTCCTTTTCAATACAACATTTCTCTTGCATGATCATTGCTGTTCTTCTTTTGGAACTTCCTTATCAAATCTCATCGAGATACTGTTGACATGCTCTCTCAAGTTCATTTTCGGTGTTGCTTGGGAGAGTTCCTGGAGTCTTCTTTGATACTAACTTTACTAGCTCCCAATTTGTTTCTCCGAATTTCGAATTGAGGCTTCTTTGTTTTTTTGGGCAGCCTCTATAGTGCTCATTCTTATATCATGGCATTCATAAATTTTACTATGAGCACTTCCAAATTAACTTTTGATGGTGGAGGATTCTGTGGAGCAGCATTATATGGGAGTGGCTGGGTAAGACCTCTATTTAGGAATCCCAGAGGTTGTTGCTGTCTTTGCTATCCTTGCCTACCCTAAGAAAAATTTGGGTGGTTCTTCCATCCCAGATTATACATGTTGGAGTAGGAATTATTACCCTATCTATTCCTTTGCACATAATTGACTAGCTCTATAGGACCTGCTATTCTAGGGCATTCATGATTAGGATGCCCTCTCATACAGAAGTTGTAGAACTTGAATAGATGATTATCTTTATTTGCAGGTGTAGTAGTCAGGTTCCGCATCTTTTGCCCTATCATGGTTGCCAATTGAGCGTCCATGACGGTGATAACATCTACATTATGTATTCCCGCAAGTTTTTTCTTGGATTTCTGCCCTCCTTAAGCATGGCTATTCATAGCTATTTGCTCAATAAGGTCATATACCTATTGGGGGTCTTGTGATTTGTAGATCCGCCAGCAAAGGCATCAATTAGTTGTCTTGCTCTAAATGAGACTCTATTGTAAAAGGACTAAATTTGAATCTCCAAATCTAATCTATTATGGGGACACTTTCTGAGTAGTTCCTTCCATCTTTCCCAAGCCTCATAAAGCCTTTCTCTATCAATCTGTTGGAACAAAAAAATCTCATTCCTAAGCTTTGCTGTAGAACTAGGACGAAAGTACCTCCTTAGAAACTTCTTGGCTTGTGAATCCCATGATGTAATCGAACTGGAAGATAATGACTTGAGCCATGATTTCACTTTCACCCTCAGAAAGAACAGGAAAAGACGAAGACTAATGGTATGTTCTAAGACTCTGTTGATCTTAAAGGTATCGCACACCTCCAACAAATTGCCAATGTGCACATTAGGATCTTTATCAGGAAGTCCGTCAAACTGTACGTTGTTCTGCAACATTTAGATCACGTTCTGCTTGATCTCAAAGTTGTTTGCTTTTACCCATGGCCTGGCTGTACTAGATTACGTCAGAGAGATGGACGGTCTAGTATAATCTGCCATTGTCCTCTCTGCCATTGGTGGTTGTGGATGTAGTACAAACAATGGATTTATGTAAAGGGGATCCTCTTGACCTTCTTCCATCATCTCAACACCAATAATGGCATTGTTGTTCGCAATCTCAAACCATACAGCATGGCAGGCACTCTGCACCAAACGCTCAGGCTCGGGATAGAAAGAGACCAATTGACCCCTTTTCTTTCGGGGCATAAACTTGTTACCCGAACCTGAAACAGGAGAACCACGATAAAACTCCAGAATAATTCAAAAATCAAGATAAAAGTAAACAATAAACCAATAACTACAAGAATAACGAACAATCCAAAACAAAAACAAGAAAAAGAATAAAAATAAAATGACTAAAGTACTAGAAAAACGGTTTTCTTTAAGTTGCGGTTCCCCACAAATGGCGCCAAAAACTTGATATCTTAAATAAATGGGGTATAACTAAAACTAATGCAAGGCAAGTGTATCTATCACTGTTGTATTAGAGACACACCTGAGTTGTCGAACTTAGGAACGGTAAAGGCTCAAATAGTCACTGTTTTACCTAATGTTTTGTGTAACAAATTGGGCCTTAAGAAATTAAGTAACAAATTCGAAAAACTACTAAAAAAATTTAAATGGAAGTAACAATTTCATATGATTCCTCTTGTGCTTGTTGAATTGAATCGAAATCATTCCCAAGTTCACCTCCTCTTGAAGAACCTCTATTGAGGATTTTGTAGCTCCACACTTTAATGGAAAACCTATGAGGAACAAGCCTCACAAACTTAACATTGAGAGGCTTAGGTCTTTCGCAAATTGATGGCAAAAAGCTTAAGGAAACTAAGACTTCAAAACCCCTCCACAAAATCTAGAGGACCTAAGATCAAATGAATCATAGAATAAGAACTCTATGATTCAATTCAAAGAAAGGAATTAACATGATCAATTAATTCAATAGATACTTCAATCTAGGCTCAATTTTTCACAATGCCAAGGACATGAAACCTAGGCAAGCTAAGCTGAGAAGGAAAAGAAACTAAGAGACTACTTAGGAACTCTCTCACAATTTATGGAATTGATCATTCATCAATGTTAATTACAAAATGGTTATAATGGAGTATTTATATGTATCAGGACTTAACCTATCTAAGCAAGTGTTTAAGGGGTTGAATTACTCTTAAACCCCATAATTAAAAGCTGTAAAGTCTTTGTAGTTCGAATACCCACCCAAAAGGACGGTACATCTTTGCCAACCTGAGGCATACCAGTGACAGTAGGGTAGGCCTTCCCGTCGGCGGTAGGATGCATGCCTTCCAATACTTGGCCAAAATTCATCCTAAGTTGTCGTTTGATTGATCTATGTCTATTGAACAGATTGTAAACAACTTAGGATGCTTCTCTTGTGCTTCAAACTCTCTATCTTTATTTCTTCAAAGCTTCTATACGATCATGCCGTTATTTTCTGGATTATCTTCTTGAAGCTTAAACCTCTTCCTTTGTGCTAAAGTCATCGGTCCTTGCTTAACTTCTATTGATGATGGACTCATCTAGTTCAGATCATCTGCCCCACCTTGGAAAAGATTCGTCCTTGAGTCTTCACCTATATCGAAAGGAGGTAAATCATAAATGTTAAAGGTGACAATAACATTATAGTCACCCTGAAGATCAATTCTATAGGCATTATCATTTAAACGCTCAAGAACTTGAAACAGTCCATCACCACTGGAATCAAGCTTGCCCTCGCATTGAGAAGGAAAATGTTCCTTCTAAAGATGCACCCAGACCCAATCACCAGGTTCAAACACAACACGTTTCCTTCCAACGTTCCGTTTAGCCACTAACTTCTTGTTGTTAGACTCAATAGCTTCATACACTTTAGCGTGAAGGGACTTGACAAGCTCTACCTTCCGTTTGCCATCCAAACTCACAACATTATCTGTAAGCAAAGGAACAAAATCAAATGGAGTCCAAGGATTAAAACCATAAAAAATCTCAAAAGGAGAAAATGAAGTAATATAATGTTTAGCCCTATTGTAAGCAAACTCAATATGAAGAATGATTTCTTCCAATTGGTGCAAGTTCTTTTTTAAGGATGCCCCAAAGAAGTTGGCCAATAGTCCTATTGACCACCTCTGTTTGGCCATCAGTTTGTAGATGGCAAGCTGTAGAATACAACAAGTTAGTACCAAGTTTCCTCCACAAAACATGCAAAAAATGACTAAGAAACTTAGAATCATGGTTCGAAACAATGGTTCTTGGAATTCCATAGAACCGTACCACCCAAGTAAAGAATAAATTTGCTACATGACAGGCATCATCGGTCTCCTTGCGAGGTATTAAATGAGGCATTTTAGAAAACCTATCTACCACAACAAATATGGAATCCCTTCCCTTAGGAGATTTAGACAAGCTAAGAATAAAATCCATAGAAATGTCAACCCAAGGAACTTTAGGCACATCTAATAGAGTATAAAGACCATGAGGCAAAGAAGTAGATTTCGCAATTTTCTAATCTAAAAAATTTCTATAAAACTTTTCAACATCTTTTCTCATGTAAGGACAATAGAAATGCTCATGCAAGTTGTCATAAGTTTAGCAATACCAAAGTGTCCCATTAATCCACCACAATGAGCCTCTTTTACCAACAACAATCTAGTAGAACAAGATGGAATGTCCAATTTACCATCACAGTAAAGAAAACGTTCATGAACAAGGTACTTATCACTGGGCAAAAGCAAGCAATCCTCATATATATCCTTAAAATCATGATCACTAGCATATAATTCTTTAAGCATCTCAATAAAAAATTTGAGATTGCAAAGTAGAAGAATAGTGTACCTTCTTGACAATGCATCGGCTACAATGTTTTCTGTACCTTTCTTGTAACAATGATGTATGGAAATGTCTTAATGAATTCCATCCATCTGTATGTCTCTTGTTCAAATTTTGTTTTCCACTGAGAAACTTCACAGACTCATGATCGGTATGCACAACAAACTCCTTTGGCCACAAATAATGTTGCTGATGCTTCAATGTCCTCACTAGTGCATAGAGCTCCTTATCCTATGTTGCATAATTTAATGCTGCACCAGTCAACTTTTCACTAAAGTATGCCAAAGCTCTCTTGGCTTGCATCAAAACTCAACAAATGCCAACACCCAAGGCATCACATTCTAACTCAAACATCTCTCGAAGTTAGGTAGTGCAAGTAGATGTGTACTACTCAACCTCTCCTTTAAAAGCTTGAATGCCTTCTCTTAACTTTCCTCCCATTTGAATCCATTCATCTTCTTTATAACATCCATCAAGGACTAGCAATGGTACTAAAATCCTTGATGAACCTCCTATAAAAATTCGCCAATCTATGGAAACTCCTCATTTGGATGCATTCTTGGGAGTAGGCCACCCCTTGATTGCTTTAAATTTCTCTTTAATCCACTTGAAGGCCTTGAGAACTCACCACATAACCTAGGAAAATCACTTTTTCCAAGCAAAACTCACATTTTCCAAGGTTATCATATAAGTTTTCACTTCTCAAAACTAACAAAACTTGTTTAAGATGATGCAAATGATCTTCATAAGTCTTGCTATATATCAAAATATCATCAAAATAGACAACAACAAATTGACCAATGAAATTCCTCAACACATGATGCATAAGCTCATGAATGTACTAGAAGCATTAGTTAAACCAAAACGCATGACTATCCACTCATAAAGACCAAAATTAGTTTTAAAAGCCATCTTCCGCTCATCCCCTTCCCTCATTCTATAAATCAATCTTTGAAAATATTTGAGAACCATGCAACTCATCTACTCTAGGAGTAGGCATGTCTATACTTGATAGTTATATTATTAATGGCTCTACAATCTACTCACATATGCTATGTACCATCTTTCTGTGGAACTAATAAAATGGGAATGTCACAAGAGCTTAAGCTTTTTCTTACATATCCTTTGGAGAGCAATCCTTCAACTTGTCCTCGTAGCTCCTTGGTTTCTTCGAGAGGACTTTTATAAGTCGGTCTATTTGGCAACACCACTCCGGGTACCAAATCAATTTGATGCTCAACCCCTCTCAAGGGAGAGAGTCCACCGGGCATCTCTTCCAGAAATACATCTTTAAATTTTTCAATAACCTTTACTAAAGCATTAAACAAAGAAGACAAATGATCATTAGTAGAAACAAATGTTCCCTTGCAATAGAGAAATAACACCAACTCTTCTTTTTCAATGGATTCCATGATCTCAATCTCCCTTGCATAGAAGTATCTTTTCTCTCCCTTGCAACTATCACTCTTCTTCTTGTCTTTCTTCACTTTTTCCTCTCTAGATTTTTTTTCACTCAATTCTTTTACTCATTTTTCCCCTCTTCAATACTCTTTTTCTTTTTCTCACTCTCTAGTCTCTCTTTTTCTCTCATTTTTTTTCACTCTTCAAAGACTTGACTAGGAGTAAAAGGGATTTAAGACGTACTTTTTCCATCATTTTCAAAAGTATAGATGTTCTTCATACCATCATGAATTGGTTTTATATCATATTGCCAACGATGTCCTAAGAAAAAATGCCCCGCTTGCATAAGAGCCGCATCACAAAGAATCTCATCATTTTATGACCTCGTAGAAATAGACGTTAGCACTTGTTTGTTCATTTTCACTTTCCTGCTATCATTCAACCAATGTAGCTTATAGCATTTAGGATGCTTGAGGAGAGGTAAATTCAATTTATTAACAAGATAAGTTCTTGCCACATTAGTGCAACTACCACTATCAATAATAAGCTTAGCCATCTTACCTCCCACTAAGTATCTAGTGTGAAAGATATTTTCTCTTTGAATACTTGATTCTTCCTCATAGATTTGAGTAGACAAACTCTATTGGTCACCAAGCTCATTCCCCCTTCATCGGCTTCAAAAGGGGCAATATCTTGATCTTCACTGCTTACGTCCTTGCCCACATTCCCTTCTTAGCAATCAGTATCACTCTTCACGATCCAACCATTTAAATCTTCACTAAACACCAAAGTCCTCTTGGTAGGACAATTTATAGCAATATGCCCCACTCTATTACACCTGAAGCATCTTGTTGGATTCGTGATCAACCTTCCTTTCTTTTCCACCTTAGGCTTAGAATGATCTTTGAAAGCCACCTTAGGTGTATATTCTTTCTTAGGCCACCTCTTGTAGGTAGGTGCTTAGGGTTTAGAAACCACACTTCTTGAAGAAGGAAGATTAGTTTTAGAGAAACCAATCCTCTCGCTTTGATTTCCAATCTTGGTAGGCAAATGACATATGTCTTCATAAGTGGTATAAGGGTATAACTCTAATTGAATAGGCATATCCCTATTGAGACTACCTAGAAACCTAGCAATTGAAGCATCTTTGTCCTCCTCCAAGCTCAATCTCAAAGTGTACAACTCCAATTCTTGCTTATGTTCTTCAACACTTTGTGGCCTTACTTAAGAGTCATTAATTTGTAGTGGAACTCCCTACAATAATGTTCTGGTACAAATCTTTCTTTCATGAGAATCTTCAACTCTGCCCAAGTTTCTACCGGTTGCCTTCCATTTCTCAATCTTTGAGTGACAATCTTTTCCCACCAATAAAGTGCATAACCCGAAAATTCGGCAATAACTAGTTTTACCTTGACAATGTCACTATAGTTTCTCACCATGAATAGGTTCTCAACATATCTTTCTAAATCAAAGAACACATTAGGATCAATTTCACCCTTGAAGCTAGACACCTTTCACTTGATTTTGTCAAGAGCTTTATCCTCTTGTTGATTACCATAGTAGCCACCACGGTAAGCTTCGCCAATATAAGGATTATCTCCATAATCTTCATACAAATTATCTTCTATGCTTCATGTCTGGGGAATTCTTATTCTGGTCTATGATATCCTCTTCCTCCTATACCTCCTCTTCTACCACTTTTAAATTGTGGTATTCCTTGATATCCAACTTCATGGAATGAATAAGAATTTTGAAACGGCATGTCATGGTATCCATAGGTAGATACATTATCAAAAGGTCTTTGTTGGTGAGGCCAACTGAAACAACCAAGGTTATCACCAACTCTTTGCTTCATTGTAGGACTACTCTTGCCCTTCTTAAGCTCTTCAACATCTCTAGCAACACTTTGGAATTGTCTTGCTAATCCTTCAATAGATTGTTGCATAGACCTCAAAGTCTCATTGATATTCATCCTTGAACGATCAATAGTGCCTTCTTGATGAGATTAAGTAGGCATATGACCATCAGTAAACATTATTAAACCTGCAATTTAAATAAGAAAACAAAAACAAGGACCTCCTAATGAATCTCTAATTGTTTCATTCTTTGACGATCACTGAATTTTACTCATGTTTACACTCTTATTGGCTTTTATCAAGATAGGCTCATCCTCTTGCCTTTTCAAACTACTCACACTCCAGTCTCTTTAGATCATTCAAACTTCTTAGCCAACTCAAACCAAGAGCATCAATACCAAGCAAGGGAACAATCAATGCACTTAGTTGGAGGTGTTCAAAGAGGCAAAGTATCAAACACTTGACGTGTAAGAGTTTCAAAGAAGATAATCTATGGAAAAGAACCATCAAACTTAATTGATCGTCAAAGGATCAATAGAACACAAGGAAACAATTAGAGGTAAAAACAAAGAAAATCAAGGCATTTAAGCTAGACAAAGGACATAAGACTACAGAAACAAAATTTCCAAGGAACAGGGAATAATGACACCCTGGCACTAAAATGATGATAACTCAAACACTACAAATTAAAATGAGAGGAGATCAACAGAAGAAGATTCCTCACTTAAATAGATGAAATTAAGCACAAATTTCAATCAATTTGGATCAGTATAACACAAGTTATGTTCGGATCAATCAATACTTTCTCTGTAATTGCGAATCCGAAACACATTTCTCAATTCAGTTTAATTGAGCAATCAAATGACCTACAAATTGAGCACAACTTATTTCAAATGAATAGAAACTCAAAGGAGAACATCCCCATAAAATGTCATCAATAAATTCCCACAATTTTCATTCGATTTTTCAATTGATTTTTGCGATAATTTTTTGTACTCAAATTTTAATGATCTTCGTATAATTTTGTTTGATCATCAAGTACTTTCATTTTTTGCTTTTTGATTTTTCCCAAATTTGATCAATTTACAATTCAATTTGACCGTTAATTGGAGGTTGCTCTGATACCACTTTGATATGAATCCTCGTTTTCTTGTTGAATAGGATCCAAATCCCTCCCAAAGATCACCTCCTCATGAAGCACTTCTATTGAGGACTTTGCAGCTCCATACTCCAATGGAATACCTATGAGGAGCATGCCTCATAAACCTAATATTGAAAGATTTAACTATTTCCTAAATTGATGGCAAAGAGCTTGAGGGAACTATGACCTCAAAACCCCTACCATACAACTTAGAAGACGTTAGAATCAATTGAATCAAGAACAAGAACTCTAGACTCAATCAATAGAAGTAATTTAAGTTGATTAATTGGACTCCATAGATTCATCAACCTAAGGCAATTCAATTGTTCACTACCAAGGATATTAACCCTTAGTGAACTAGCTAAGCAAGGGAAGAACACTAGAGACTAAGATAGTTTCTCTCTCAAGGATTTCTGCAAAATTCATTCAACTTCCATAGTTAGTTACAAATTGTTATAATGGGCCATTTATTTGTGTCAAGCTTTAACCCTAGCTAAACAAGTGTTTAATGGCTTGAATTATTCAGATTAGAAGCTGGAAAATGAAATTACATAACAAATTCCTGCCCAAAAGTGCAGTTAAGATTTTCCATTCCTGAGACCTACCATCGACGGTAGGTCAGACCTACCGGGCATGGTAGGTGGTTAAGCTCCAAGAATTTCCCCAACAGAAACCTACCGGCGATTGTACCGTGGTTTCTCCTGAACATTTAGCCAATCTTTCTCCAAGTTGTTTACTTGTTTGCTCCTTGACAATTAAATATTGGAAACCTTAGGCCAAAAAAACAAAATAAAATAAAACTACGGAAATCCACCAACAGGATCTGCACATACCAGAAAAACCAATTGGGTAGAAATTACCTTAATGTTTTGATTGTTCGATGTGGAAGCGCTACTTTTTACGCTTCACCTTCTACTGGTATCCACGCGATGAACTCCTCTGCAAACGATCAGGATGCTAGCCCCTTCTATGTTCTGAAAACAGTTCAGAACTGATCCTGACTATCTGGTAATAGGTCGTATTTCGGAGAGAGGAGGCTAGATACTATATCGCTGTTCTAGGTTTAGGGTTTTGTTTTTCTTTAATCTGAGAAAGGAAGGTTGCCTAGAAAAGGTTAACATAACCTTTTATAGCTGTCAATATCAAAACCCTAACTGTGATCTAATGACAGTTTAATCTCGTCCGTCTATTCCTATAATCATCCAACGGTTGGATGAGTAATATTAAGTAATTAATTTCATTTATTTGATCAAATAAAATTAATTACTTATTAACTTACCAGAAAATACAATATGGAATCTGATTCCCCTTTTGTATACGTTCAACGAATATGGACACAATCTAGATTCATTGAACGTGGACATTATGCTCACAAGATCGTCTATGCGTGTGACCCTGTAGGTTCACTTAACGTTGGCAGTGAATGAAAAATGTCCTAGACATTTATTCACAAAATATAAGCAGCCTCTAGCAAGACATTATGCTTACCCAAGTTAAATAAATGCAACAATAACCTAGCATCAGATTTAATATTTAGTCCTTTTGTCACACGATATCCTAATTAAGCATAAGGCATGGACCAAGTCATCCTTATAAAACTTAATTAACCATTTACTTGATCACCAGGCAGACTGTTCCAACAAATAATATTAATAACACCTTATTAATACTTATTTGAGCATGCCCATGCATATTTTCCAGTCTTCCTTATCAAGGGGCCCATGGATATCTCTCTCTAAAAAGATAGGGACAAATCCCTTTCACTATCTCCAATATTCAAGCCATTACAATAAAATAAGCCAATCAATAGTCATAATAATCACCTGATGTTTGACTATGTCAGAACATATTTTCTCCCCATGCAAGAAACATTAGAAACATTAGGTCAAAGGACACCAAATATAAAACTGAGAAGAAATATTTATAACTTAAACCCATGCAATATTTCTTCTTCACTTTGGGTCATGTCAAATACAATATTCTCAATATGTATTTATGAATTGATTTTATATCTCATATTCATGATCAGTAAAACTTGACCATCAATCAATTTCACACTAGTTTACAAGATATAATAGACTAGGGACCAATAAGAATAGTATTTTATTAGCTATAAAGGTTTTACTATCAAGTCACATACTTGATGACCAAGAGGGTAAAATACAATTCAAAAATACATGCTTCATAAATCATAAATGTGAGTCAATTGGTCTTAGGGCATATACTAACATTAAACACATTGTAAACAACTTGAGATGCTTTCCATGATATTCAAACTCAATCAAATTTTCTCTTCTAAAGCTTCCATCATATAAACAATCATGTTGTTGTCTTCTTGAAGCTTGAGTTTCTTTCTTTTAGCTCTAGCAATCGGTCCAAGCTTTACTTCCTTTGAAAAATGACTTATCTAGTTAATATCATAAGCTCACCCTCTTACCTTTTCCAATCACTCAACGCTCAAGTTTATATAAGATCCTTAAAACTTATTAACCAACTCAAACCAAGAGCAACAATCCCAAGAAAGTAAATCAATCAATGAACTTAGTAGAATAAGTATTCAAAGAGGCAAGTTTCAAACACTTGAGGTGTAAGAATTTCAAAGAATATAACATATGAAAAGAGCCAACAAACATAATTGATCGTAAAAAAAGATTAGGAACACACAAGGAAACAATTTAGAAAATAAAAAAAAAGTTATTTAAAACAATTATGCTAAACAAAGAACACAAGTGTACTAAAATAAATTTTCTAGGAAATAGGGAATAATGACACACTGACACGAAAATGACGATAACTCGAAAATTATAAATCAAAATAAGATGAAACAAATGCGCAAAGATTCCTCACTCGACGAGGATCAATTTGAGAACAAAATTCATACCAATGGAATCCGTATAACACAAGATATTCTCGGATTAATCAACACTTTTTCTTCAGTCGTGAATCCGAAACACATTTCGCAATTCAGTCAAATTGAGCAATCAATTGGACTCCAAATTGAGAAAAACTTATTTCAATTTAATCCTAACTCAATGGACAACATCTCCATCATAAATCAACTACAAATTTTCACATAATTCAACCAAATATTAAATTGATTTTCGGAAAAAGTTTTCAGTAATTTTTCTGTACTACTATTGCATGATCTTCATGTATTTTTTTCCTAGATCATCAAGTACTTCTTCTTCTTATTTTTTTCAACGAATTTTAAACACTTAAAACATAAATTGACCTTCATTTTGAGGTTGGTCTGATACCACTTGATATTAATCTTCAATTGTTTGGAGATTTGATTCAACACCTTCCCAAGATCACCTCCTTGATGAAGAACCTCTATTGAGGATTTTGTAGCTTAAACACTCTAATGGAAAACCTTAAGAATCTAAGCCTCATAAAACCAAAAGAAGCAAGAATTGAAGACTTACAAGGTTCAAAACTACAAGTGTGGAAGGAAGAAGACCTACCTCTGCCGGTAGGTTTCTGTTCAAAAGAAAGCTCAAGAAGACCCCTACGGTCGACGGTAGGGTTAGACCTATCGTTGTCGATAGGTCTCTGTTTACAAGAAAACCAAGTGAACAATACTTACTGCCAACGGTCAGTTGGGCCTACCCTCGACGATAGGTCTCGGCTGCAACTCTCAATTGTTTATTTTTAAGCTTATTTTTACCACCAAATTTGGTTTCTTAACTCCTAGACTTGTAATTAAGAGGCCTAAAGTGAGCATTTACTTTCCTTAAGTCAATTGGAAGCTAGAGCTTGTTAATAATTACTTTGAGCACTATATATACTCTTTATGTATAGTCATTTAGAAACAATGAATGACATATATTGAGGCTTTTAGAGAGAAAACTAGGATTCCTAGTGTTTCTACTTCTTCCTTGTATATTAGTTTATCAAACTTGTAGTTTAGGCAAGTAATTCTTGAAGGGAATTCAAGAATTCTTGTTCAATCCAAAATCCTACATTTCCTAAATGTGCTAACTCTTTAATTAGAGTTGTTAGAGATTCGGTATTCTATGTGAATCAGGGATAAGTGATAGTTCCTGTAACAATTGTTGATTCCTCTTCTAGATAGTAATTTTTGTGTTTATTTTACTGCAATTTTTCCTCTCCTTTGACACGAACTTGCCATTCAATCACTCAAAGTTTCTCTCGAAGAGAAAAGATTCTTGGGCAAAAGATGGACTCAAAAGAAGTCTTGGGGAGTTTATACCAAGTGGTATCAGAGCTAATCTCTCTATGTGGTGAATAATTATATGTTTCGATTGTTGAATTTCATTTGTATAAAAGCCAATTGAAAGAAATTGAAAAAGGAAAAGTATTCTAGAATTCTGGGACAGAAAATTACATGTGAAAATATTGAGATGAAAAGTGTACCAAATGAAACCCAAATTTCGTGATTTTGTCCATTTGGAATTGTTGTTGACATGTAGTTCTTTATAAACAAATTTGACCTGATTTGGACTTGATTTTTTGGTCAATTTGTTCAAAACTTTGAAAGTGTCCAGAAATTACAACTGTTGAGAATATGTGAGTTACTCTGCCAATGTCTTATGTAATGCTCCATCAAATTGATAGAAATATGTGCTTACATTCATTCTCTTCGAGTTGTGCATCTTCATAAACTTGTTTGACTCGATTTTGAGCTATATTCACGGAGTTACTGCTATTTTAGTGACAAGGTGTCATTATGCTCTGTTTTCAGGAAATGTTTGCATAGTACTCTTAATTCCTTAAATTGACTTTCAAACATCTTTGTTTTGAATTGAATCTTTTCATTGATCAAAATTTTAAGTGGATTACTCTTTGTTTGTAGGGATTGGACACTTTTATTGGCTGATACTCTTGAATTGGTTCTTGAACTTCTATGCGCTCCAAGTGTTTGTGAAAATGTCTCTTAGTCTTTTGCTTCTTGTCATTTGGGAATTGCTTGCTTAATTCCTTGTGGAATTACTTAGTAACTTGGAAGACTTATAAGTGATTAGGAAACTCTAGTGAGGGAGGAATAGTAAAAGGAAAGAGGGTAAGATTATTGTTATAAAAGCTGTAGAGAGTGAGAGTAAACATGAGAGTTGAGTGCATTCTTCTTGAGTAACACTTAGAGAGTGGCAAGGTCCTTCCTTCTTGCTATAGATAGTGGTAGTCAAGTTATTGTGGCTAGTACTTATCTAGTAGAGAATGTGAGTTTGCCTCTCCTTGAGCACCCTAGGCCTTACACATATCAATGCTTGAAGTTAGCATCCATAAGCAAATATAGATGCCTATCTCTTTTGGGTTGTTTAAAGACGAAGTATTATGTGATGTAGCACCCATGCAAGAGAGTCACCTATTGTTGGGACATCCTTGGATGTATGATAGAAGTGCTAAACATGATGGAGTTAAGAATGCTATCAACATCACTAGAAATGGCAAGAGAACCACTATTAAGTCTTTGTCACCACACAAAGTATGAAAAACAAAGGAAGTTGAAGAAGACGTTAAGGATATTTGAGAATGAGAAGACCATTGAACGAGCGGAGAGCATGGAAATTAAAGATAAAGAAAGAGTGGAAAAGGAAGACGGAATAGTAAGAGATTGTGTATCCTTGATTCTAACTGTATTCTTTATAGAGAAAGTGACAGAGAAGAATGCTCAAAAGAAATGGAGAGTGACCTTGAGAAAAGTGAGGCAATGAAAGAAAATGAGAGCCTCGTAGTAAAATAAGAGAGCTATAAAGAAGAGCAACAAGAAAAGAAGAGAATGGCAATTGAAAAGAGTGAGGAAGTGAATTTTCTTACTAACGAAATTAAGTCTTTTCTTGTTAAGGATTCTTTATGTGTGCAGAAATTTTAAAGGCAAAACATGGAGAATGAAGGCAAGATGGAATACTACTCCTATGATATTATAAGCTTTCCTCCTTCTTCTTCGTACTCATGTTTTGGTCATTTTTGTAAAGAGACTAAGTCTTGCTCCTTTGTACTTGATCTTGATAGGAATTCTCTCCAACATGCTTGCACCATTACCTCAATGAGCGGAAGGAGACATACCATGGAGTTCGAAGCCCAAGCCGAAAGCATTGGTGGAAAACTATTCTTATACTATGGGGATTCATCAATGAGTTTTTCTTCAAACCTATTTCTCTTTACGTTTTTGTTTTCCTTTAAAGAGTTGAAATTGTTCTTAAATGTTTATGTCTTTCTTGAGTTTTTTCTTGCATGCTCTACCTTCTATTCCTGTTACATTTCTTATTATTGCTATGAGGTAGTTAAGTTGCTTTTTTGTGATGTCATGGGACAAAGAGATCATTCTTTATTTGTTAATGCACCACATATAGTTGTTAATCTAGATAGAAATCATTTCTTAGTAGTTAAAGACTTGTCTCATGATATCCTTTTCTTTATTTTCAACGATGTTCATCCATTGAATATTTGTGATCATTAGGGGATGCTAATCATCGTACCTTCGGTTTTCTTGAAAATAATCTTATGGTCTTGATGGTTCCTTGATTTCTTCACTTGGTGATCGTTGTTTTCAGTTTCAAGGGTAAGTAGTTGGTCATTTAGAATATGTGTTGACTCCTCTTGATTCCTATGTGATGGGTTTTGTTGAGCATATTCTTGTGAATAAACCTTTGTTGCTTGTGGATGGTTTGTTTGAAAACTCTTGTCATGGGCATAAATTTCTCCTTGTGGAAAAATATTTTACGACTTTGCTTGAAGATGTATTTGGTTTAAAATTCTTTCATTTGGAATATAAGGAGTTCTTATTGTCAAAGGATTTTGAAAACCAAATGGACTCTTCTTTCAAAATGAGTGAAAATTCTTATTGTCAAACTATCATCCACCTTTTTAAAGAATTCCTAAAGAAAGTGGGATTTAAAGAGGAAGTTGGAGGATCTTGGAGCTTTGAAAACTTTGTATCTATTTCTCCTCACCTTAATTTTCAAGTGCCGGCTTTAGTAAAGTACAAGGTTTATACTTCATTTCCAAATGCTTTGAAGTCCCTGTGGAAAGTAATTTTTGCTTACTACTATCTTTTTAGGAAAGACAGATTTCAAACCTTTAGTTTTCTTGAGTTACTTTTATAGTTTGAAAATGATGAAATTTTTTACTTTCACTTACCTTCTAAAGATATTAGTAAATGTACTTTCTTGAAGGAGAGTAGAGGATTTTATATTTTGAAAACCTTGTGACCATCTCTTCTCTCTTTGAGTGTGAAACGACAGAGTTGTTGAAGCATAAAAGTTGTTAATCATTTTCAAAAAACTCTTGGTCTCTGTCGGAATCAACATTTTCATTACCAATTTCCTTTTAAAGAAGCGTTTTATCAAATTCTTGAATTTTATGTATTGTTTCTAACATTCAACAAAGATGAGACTTTCTTTAACCATTTTCCATTTAAAGGCCACCACTTGCAAGTGCACAAGATCAAAGTAATATGAAAGTATTAGGATATCGAACCACAGAGAAAGACTTAACTACTTAAATTATCATCTACCTAAATAAATTGTATAAAAAGAAGAATGAAATTATATTATCTAAAAATTATTTCTAAATTAAGTTTAACTAATAAATAAAATAACTAAATTAAAGATAATAGGATCTTAGCCAAAGAAGATGATTTAGAACCTTGAATCCACTACTAACCTGTATAACAATGATTTAATTTAATTTAGGAGAAAAGATTAGACCTTTATGTGGTGATCTAGGCTACAAGCTTCGATTCACTAAACAAATATATTGTATTTAAATGCATGACATAATCCATCTAACCATTAGCATGACTTATTCAATTCTATGACATAAATCATCTAAAATTAGCATGAACTATTCAATTCTAAAACCCACAATATACTTGCAAAAATCACATATCTCATACTCAAGACAACAAGAATTAAACATGGATACACATATTAATTAACACAAATAATTATTCTACAAGAACAATCACAAAGAATTAATTGCATTAAACCAAAAACATCCCAAGATATGTAATCACATAAATAATATAATAAATTCAAAAAATAAAATAAACCAAAGTTACATAGCTAGAGTTTCATCAAGATTCTAAAAAGAAAATTAGTTCATGGTTAAAAGGAAAGGAGGAACCAATTTGTATATCATGGCTTTTTCTTCCAAATAATTTTTCGCTACTGCTCCTTATATTTGCTGCTTCAAATTCTGGCCATCTTGAGGCTGCTTTTCTTTTTCTCTCGTTTCAGCTTGGGCAGCTGGTTGCACAGCTGTTCCTGTCTCCCCCAGTAGCTCTCCTATTTTTTTCTTCATCTTCGCCTCCCTTCTTATGTGGCTCTTCTATATATAGACAAAAGAGAAGCAAAATCCTAATCCCTAAAGGATTCAACGAAAATCTTGATCTTTAAAGGATTCTACTAAAGTTCTAATCATAATCTTTAAATGATTCAAATACTGCAGCAGGTAATATGCTTTATTATTATTATTATTGTTATTATTATTATTTATCTTTTCTTCTCTAATGACCATGCACACTCTTTCTTACCTTTACCAAAATTAGTATGGAATTTTTATTTTCCATTCTTTTTTAGAAATTTGCACAAAGATAAATAAAATAAATTAAATATAATAATTATGACTAATAAGTAAATAAAATATTTTCAAAGGCTAATAATTAAAACTTAAGGTGTTTGTTTGTATTAAAAATCGACTCTATCAACTCCCCCACACGTAAGTTTTGCTAGTCTTCAAGCAAATATAAAGAATAAAAAGAAAAACTAACTAGCCATTTTCGTAGGACTCACGATTGCACTTAGCATGTGCAACAAGCCCTTTAAACCCTTAAGTCACCCCTAGTGGACGAGTATGGTCTCGTGAGGGTTTGCAGACAATGTACCCACAAAGTCAAATAAACAACAAACTTTTGAAAAGACATAGAATAACCCAAATTAGGTACCTTTCATCTATCTCAAACTCATAAAGACAAACACTCTTCCTCTTATTTTGAAATTTCAGTTAACAAAAAACATTCAATTATCTCCTATAACTAATGTAAGACTTGTGTAACGTGTGATCGTGTTTATAAGAGTGTAAAATAAAAACTAAACAAAATTTTCAAATTGCACATAACAGATAAATCTTAACAAATGTTCATTCTATAAGCTCACTCTTTGTACTTTTTGTCCACTAATCAAGGATTCTCAAACTCAACTCAGATCAGGTATGACTTTAAAGCTTGTAATCTAAGGTTAGGACGTTGGTTATCAAATGAATGTAAAGAATTCAAATTCAAAGAAAAGAGAGCTTGCAAAGAATATTCACACTTTAAAATTTCGACAAACTTTCTAACTTTGTGTTTGCTTCCTCTTTTTTTTTCAATTAATTCATTCACCAACTACCGTCTTCTTTCCAAAAATTTTCTCCTTTAAGCCCATTATTTTTCTTACATTCACAAATTCGGGCCTCTTGAATTTTTTTTTCTTCTTTGCTCCTTATGACTTGTAACAATCACGCATCAACTTTTTTTCCTTTTCTCTTTTTTTTAGCTCAATATATATATATTTTTAGTACAACAAGTCATATATTTTTCTTTCTTCTCATTTTTTCATAATAACTTATTTTCTTTCCATAAGACCCACAAAACAATAACCCACCATGGAAGCACAATTAGAAGTTTGCATTAAGCTCTCTAAAAGATTAAGGGTTAATATTCAAGTGTTTAAAGAGAGAAATAACATTAATGCTCAAAAAGGGTACTAAATTAAAATTATGAAATTTGGTAAGTTTGAAAAGCACAAACGATTCAAAGAAGGCCTATGACCATCGTCTCTGAGTTAAATAAGGAAAACCTTTCTATTTCGCCTCAAGAGGTACTCAAGTAAGTTCTAAAATATAGGAAAGAAATTCATCAATTTTATGCAACTCAAAAATAATTAAAAGATTTATTAAACACTAACAATAACCCATGTGCTCAAGTGTAAGTCATGCAACTGTTATAACAGATATAGAACATAAGTCCATCAACCTAATTAAAAATAAGAAAATAATACTTTTCACAACTTATTCAAGACATTTTTAAAGAACTCAAAAAGATTAATTCTTTAAGTGAAATCATATTTTTTTCTCAAAATAATG
Source organism: Catharanthus roseus (assembly GCA_028651295.1). NCBI lineage: Eukaryota > Viridiplantae > Streptophyta > Magnoliopsida > Gentianales > Apocynaceae > Catharanthus > Catharanthus roseus. The sequence goes on along the minus strand of JAPQWS010000033.1, from coordinate 3,380,887 downwards.
TAAAAATAAAAAAAATAAAAAATAGCAAAAATTGAAAAAAAAAAAGAAGAGAAAAAAATGAAAAAAAATTAAATATTTGATATTAGAACAAAAGCATCTTCTCCCCCACACCTAGACTCTATATTGTCCACAATGTCATAAAAGAGTACTAAGAGTAGAGAAGAGACAAAGAAAAAAACAACCCAACCTGGTAGAAGAAGCAATATTAGTGCATGTTCAGAAGAGTAATAGACCATCTCTTTAGCCTCCATGATAATAACATGTTGTCTTATTTCCCTAAAAAACAAATACTTGTACTCTTCTACCAATTAAATGAGATAAAAATAATTTTAAAAAATGGTGAAAATAACTAAGAGAACAAAAAAAAAAAAATTTTTTTCCCTCAAGAATAAAATAAAATAAAATAAAAATACTAACAAAATTAGGAGACAATAACACAATCAATAAATTTAACCTTTCCCCTGCAATGGTGCGAAAAACTCGATCGGGATTTTTATAACAAAGTTTTAACCCAACACTTGCAAGTGCACAGGCTCAAAGTAATATGGAAGTATTAGGGTATCGAACCACAGAGAAAGGCTTAACTACTTAAATTATTATCTACCTAAATTAATTATAGAAAAGGAAGAATGAAATTTTATTATCTAAAAATTATTTCTAAATTAAGTTTAACTAATAAATAAAATAACTAAATTAAAGATAATAGGAGCTTAACCAAACAACATGATTTAGAACCTTGAATCCACTACTAACCTGTATAACAATGATTTAATTTTATTTAGGAGAAAAGATTAGACCTTTATGTGGTGATCTAGGCTACAAGCTTCGATTCACTAAACAAATATATTGTATTTAAATGCATGACATAATCCATCTAACCATTAGCATGACTTATTCAATTCTATGACATAAATCGTCTAAAATTAGCATGAACTATTCAATTCTAAAACCCACAATATACTTGCAAAAATCACATATCTCATACTCAAGACAACAAGAATTAAATATGGATACACATATTAATTAACACAAATAATTATTCTACAAGAACAATCACAAAGAATTAATTGCATCAAACCAAAAACATCCCAAGATATGTAATCACATAAATAATATAATAAATTCCAAAAATAAAATAAACCAAAGTTACATAGCTAGAGTTTCATCAAGATTCTAAAAAGAAAATTAGTTCATGGTTAAAAGGAAAGGAGGAACCAATTTGTATATCATGGCTTTTTCTTCCAAATAATTTTTCGCTACTGCTCCTTATATTTGCTGCTTCAAATTCTGACCATCTTGAGGCTGCTTTTCTTTTTCTCTCGTTTCAGCTTGGGCAGCTGGTTGCACAGCTGTTCCTGTCTCCCCCAGTAGCTCTCCTATTTTTTTCTTCATCTTCGCCTCCCTTCTTATGTGGCTCTTCTATATATAGACAAAAGAGAAGCAAAATCCTAATCCTTAAAGGATTCAACTAAAATCTTGATCCTTAAAGGATTCTACTAAAGTTCTAATCATAATCTTTAAAGGATTCAAATACTACAGCAGGTAATATGCTTTATTATTATTGTTGTTATTATTATTATTATTTATCTTTTCTTCCCTAATGACCATGCACACTCTTTCTTACCTTTACCAAAATTAATATGGATTTTTATTTTCCATTCTTTTTTAGAAATTTGCACAAAGATAAATAAAATAAATTAAATATAATAATTATGACTAATAAGTAAATAAAATATTTTCAAAGGCTAATAATTAAAACTTAAGGTGTTTGTTTGTATTAAAAATCGACTCTATCAACTCCCCCACACGTAAGTTTTGCTAGTCTTCAAGCAAATATAAAGAATAAAAAGAAAAACTAACTAGCCATTTTCGTAGGACTCACGATTGCACTTAGCATGTGCAACAAGCCCTTTAAACCCTTAAGTCACCCCCTAGTGGGACGAGTATGGTCTCGTGAGGGTTTTGCGAGACAATGTACCCACAAAGTCAAATAAACAGCAAACTTTTGAAAAGACATAGAATAACCCAAATTAGGTACCTTTCATCTATCTCAAACTCATAAAGACAAACACTCTTCCTCTTATTCTGAAATTTCAGTTAACAAAAAACATTCAATTATCTCCTATAACTAATGTAAGACTTGTGTAACGTGTGATCGTGTTTATAAGAGTGTAAAATAAAAACTAAACAAAATTTTCAAATTGCACATAACAGATAAGTCTTAACAAATGTTCATTCTATAAGCTCACTCTTTGTACTTTTTGTCCACTAATCAAGGATTCTCAAACTCAACTCAGATCAGGTAGGACTTTAAAGCTTGTAATCTAAGGTTAGGACGTTGGTTATCAAATGAATGTAAAGAATTCAAATTCAAAGAAAAGAGAGCTTGCAAAGAATATTCACACTTTAAAATTTCGACAAACTTTCTAACTTTGTGTTTGCTTCCTCTTTTTTTTTTTTCAATTAATTCATTCACCAACTACCATCTTCTTTCCAAAAATTTTCTCCTTTAAGGCCATTATTTTTCTTACATTCGCAAATTCGGGCCTCTTGAATTTTTTTTTCTTCTTTGCTCCTTATGACTTGTAACAATCACGCATCAACTTTTTTTCCTTTTCTCTTTTTTTTAGCTCAATATATATATATATATATTTAGTACAACAAGTCATATATTTTTCTTTCTTCTCCTTTTTTCATAATAACTTATTCTCTTTCCATAAGACCCACAAAACAATAACCCACCATGGAAGCACAATTAGAAGTTTGCATTAAGCTCTCTAAAAGATTAAGGGTTAATATTCAAGTGTTTAAAGAGAGAAATAACATTAATGCTCAAAAAGGGTACTAAGTAAAAATTATGAAATTTGGTAAGTTTGAAAGGCACAAACGATTCAAAGAAGGCCTATGAACATCGTCTCTGAGTTAAATAAGGAAAACCTTTCTATTTCGCCTCAAGAGGTACTCAAGTAAGTTCTAAAATATAGGGAAGAAATTCATCAATTTTATGCAACTCAAAAATAATTAAAAGATTTATTAAACACTAACAATAACCCATGTGCTCAAGTGTAAGTCATGCAACTGTTATAACAGATATAGAACATAAGTCCATCAACCTAATTAAAAATAAGAAAATAATACTTTTCACAACTTATTCAAGACATTTTTAAAGAACTCAAAAAGAATAATTCTTTAAGTGAAATCATATTTTTTTCTCAAAATAATTTAAAAGTAAAAAAATTAAAAAAATAGCAAAAATTGAAAAAAAAAAAAAGAAGAAAAAAAATGAAAAAAAATTAAATATTTGTTATTAGAACAAAAGCATCTTCTCCCCCACACCTAGACTCTATATTGTCCACAATGTCATAAAAGAGTACTAAGAGTAGAGAAGAGACAAAGAAAAAAACAACCCAACCTGGTAGAAGAAGCAATATTAGTGCATGTTCAGAAGAGTAGTAGACCATCTCTTTAGCCTCCATGATAATAACATGTCTAATTTCCCTAAAAAACAAATACTTGTACTCTTCTACCAATTAAATGAGATAAAAATAATTTTAAAAAATGGTGAAAATAACTAAGAAAAAAAAAAATTTTTCCCTCAAGAATAAATAAAATAAAATAAAAATACTAACAAAATTAGGAGACAATAACACAAGCAATAAATTTAACCTTTCCCCTGCAATGGTGCCAAAAACTGGATCGGGATTTTTATAACAAAGTTTTAACCCAACACTTGCAAGTACATAGGCTCAAAGTAATATGGAAGTATTAGGGTATCGAACCACAGAGAAAGGCTTAACTACTTAAATTATTATCTACCTAAATTAATTATAGAAAAGGAAGAATGAAATTTTATTATATAAAAATTATTTCTAAATTAAGTTTAACAAATAAATAAAATAACTAAATTAAAGATAATAGGAGTTTAACCAAAGAAGATGATTTAGAAACTTGAATCCTCTACTAACCTGTATAACAATGATTTAATTTTATTTAAGAGAAAATATTAGACCTTTATGTGGTGATCTAGGCTACAAGCTTCGATTCACGAAAGAAATATATTGTGTTTAAATGCATGACATAACCCATCTAACCATTAGCATGACTTATTCAATTCTATGACATAAATCATCTAAAATTAGCATGAACTATTCAATTCTAAAACCAACAATATACTTGCAAAAATCACCTATCTAATACTCAAGACTACAAGAATTAAGCATGGATAAACATATCAATTAACACAAATAATTATTCTACAAGAACAATCACAAAGAATTAATTGCATCAAACCAAAAACATTCCAAGATATGTAATCACATAAATTATATAATAAATTCCAAAAATAAAATAAACCAAAGTTAGATGACTTGAGTTTCATCAAGATTCTAAAAAGAAAATTAGTTCATGGTTAAAGAAAAAGAAGGAACCAATTTGTAGATCATGGCTTTTTCTTCCAAATAATTTTTCGCTACTGCTCCTTAGATTTGTTGCTTCAAATTGTGTCTGTCTTGCGGCTTCTTTTCTTTTTCTCTCGTTGCGGCTTGGGTAGCTACTCCTATCTCCCCCCGCAGCTCTCCTCTTTTTTTCTTGATCTTCTCCTCCCTTCTTGTGTGGCTCTTCTATATGTAGGCAAAAGAGAAGAAAATTCCTAATCCTTAAAGGATTCAACTAAAATCCTAATCCTTAAAGGATTCTACTAAAGTTCTAATCCTAATCATTAAAGAATTTAAATACTGCAGCAGGTAATATGCTTTATTATTATTATTATTATTATTTATCTTCTCTTCCCTAATGACTATGCACACTGTTTCTTCCCTTTGCCAAAATTAATATGGGATCTTTATTTTCCATTCTTTTTTAGAAATCTGCACAAAGATGTATAAAAAAAATTAAATATAATAATTACGACTAATAAATAAATATTTTCAAAGGCTAATAATTAAAACTTAAGGTGTTTATTTGTATTAAAAATCGACTCTATCATCATGAAGTCAACTCTGCTTTTGAAAGTTTTTGAAGGATGATGTACCTACTAAACTTTCTTTTCCAAAGCTTTACTCAAACATTTGAAAGAACACTTTTTAATTGGAAATCCAAGTTTCTACAAAACTACTTGAGCTTCACCTTGAATTATTTTCCTAACCTGAACTTCAAATTTCTTATTCATTTCAAAGAAGAGTGGGAAACTCTTGTTGATGTGAGTGATTTACAATATTTCCTTATTCCTACCTTCATTTTTCTTTCAATAAATCTTGTGCAACATTGGTGGCATGTTCTTAATCCCTTTTTGGGTTCTTATGCTTTGAAATTTTATGTCCATGCTACCTTTGAATTTCATAGACCATTTAAGTATGGTACTTGTGGAATTCTTTTGACAAAGTTGATGCAATACTTGCTCATACTTATCTAATTCTAGAGTGCCTTGTTAATAATGTTCATAGTATTGCTCCTTTTTATGCTTCCAATTCTAATGTTGCGCGCCTCTTATGGTTATTTGAGGTATTGGATTTGAGGAAGAATCCTTTTAAAGAAACAGGGCATGGTATTACCCGGGATGAGCATACGAATGTGGAGATCTTCCAAGGACCAATTACAAGGTTGATGGCAAGGAAGATAGAAGGGGAGGACAAAGAGATGGTGGCATTATTCGTGAAGAACCTTGGAGACCTTATACGGATTGCTTTGGAAAGAGAAAATGAAGATCAAAGAAGCATCCAAACATTCCAAATATCCATAATACAAGGGAGGAAAGCCAAAAGAAGCAAAAATAGAAGACTTAGAAGGTTCAAAACTACAAGTGTGGAAGGAAGTAGACCTACTACCACTGGTTGGTCTCTATTCCAAAGGAAGCTCAAGAAGACCCCTACCGTCGATGGTAGGGTTAGATCTACCATCACCGGTAGGTCTCTGTTCAAAAGAAAACTGAGTGAAAAATACCTACTACCAACGATCGGTCGGACCTACCATCGACGGTAGGTCTCGGCTGCAACTCCCAATTGTTGATTTTTAACCTTATTTTGACTAACCATTTTTGGTTTCTCAACTCCTAGACTTGTAATTAAGAGGTTTAAAGTGCCCATTTAGTTTCCTTAAGTCAATTAGAAGCTAGTGCTTGTTGTTAATTATTTTGATCACTATATATACTCTTTATGGCAGCCATTTACAAACAATGGATGATATATATTGAGGCTTTTAGAGAGAAAACTAGGGTTCCTAGTATTTCTACTTCTTCCTTGTATATTAGTTGCTCCAATTTGTACTTTAGGCAAGTGATTCTTGAAGAGAATTCAAGAGTTCTCCTTCAATCTAAAATCCTACATTCCTTAAAGGTGCTAACTCTTTAGTTAGTATTGTTAGGGATTAGGTATTCCTTGTGAATGAGGGATAGGCTATAGTTCCTATAACTATTGTTTATTCCTCTTCTAGGTAGGAATTTTTTGTGTCTATTTTACTTCAATTTTTCCTCTCCTTTGACACCAAGTTGCCATTCAATCATTCAAAGTTCCTCTTGAAGAGGGAAGATTCTTGGGCAAAGGGTGGACTCCAAAGAAGCCTAGGGGAGTTCATACAACTAACTGACCCATCGGTAGGTAACTTTGAAAATTCGGCCTATAACTCTTTCCAACTGACCAAAACTCAGCCATAAGTTTTTTCTGACAAAAGTTACTCCGATCGACCATTTCAGTCCGTAACATGGTTTTACCGACCGAATACTGACAATATGTCGATTGGTAACATGGAGAATTTTTATACTATTGTGAGACATTTGAGAAACCTTTATTGAAAGAAGAACACAAAGGTGGTTAATTCCTTGAATTAACTTTTAATGAAAATGGAAGAGCTGTAAGGGTTTAAGGAGAGAAAGCTCAAAGCTGAAATTTTAGTGAAATATTTTAAAGGTCTTAAGTTTAGCCCCATAATAGGTTATAAATACATGTCATGACCTAACCCAACTATATACAAAGTCAAATGTGGCTTAAAACCACATAATTACATCATTTGGTGGGTCAAAATAAAATTTGAAAACAAGTAGAAAAGGAGAAACCCAAGAGAAATGTAACACATGACATTTGTTTGGCACCAGGTTTCCTTGTATGATGGGCACCCACAAGCTTCTGTTTTAAATTCTAGTGCATGTCATGCGCTTGTGTTCCGTGCATGTTGGGAGCTTGCTATAAAATATTCCAACACTTTAGACATCTTTTCCCAATCTTTTTGGCATGATTTTGAACTTCTTTTAAGCTTTTGAAAATCTTCATAACATGGTGAAATTGGTATTGAAGTATCACTCATATTTCTTCGATTTTTCACTCTTTGAATGTCTTTAAATTCCTATTCATCATGATATTCGAATTCCTTGTATGAAGTTGAAGACTCCCAAGAATGGCCCTTCTGCAAACCTTATCGTGGGCTTATCATATCCCTTTTCTTTAAGGTGGTTCATCCTTGAATCATGAGCAATTTTATCTTCATGAAGTTTAGCTTGATTTGAAGCTTGTATCTGGTCACAAGTTGCCCCCATGCTCTCAAGTATAGCGGCAAGAGCCTGAAAAGCTTTATTAAACACATAAATATTTGAAGGGTTCGTGGAATTAGTTTAGGGTTCATGTAGAAGAGATGATTCCCCCGTTTCTTTAAAACCTTCTTCCTCTTTGGCCTCTACTGACTTCCCTTCCTTAGAGCTCTCCTCCACCACTCAAGAATATTCGCTAGAAAGAACAAGTGATCTTGTTCTCCAACTTAACTCTAAGTTTTTTTATCTATTGAAATCTCCTCATTCTCAATCACCAACTCTTTAGGATACATTTTCTTTATATCTTCATTCTCTACCCAAAGAATCCTAAGTACTTCCTCCTTCACCTTCTTTTTCACCTTTCTTACCCTATTTCTTTTCCTTTTCCTCTTCATCCTTACCTCACTCTTTTCATCATGGCCCTTCGGGCTCTTTTCTCTTATTTTTCTCTCAATTCCCTTCTCAACATGGCTCTCAGGGTTCTTTTGCCCGTCATCACACTTACCCTTTTACTTTTCTTCCTTCCTATTCCTTCTCTCCAATGCCATATTTTCTTTTATAGCATTCAAGTCCAAATCTATTGTGGTAAGAGGTAAAGGTTTAAGGTCGCTTTTCTTCAAATTCCACATAAAAGAGTAAGTATTTTTATATCCATCATGCATCACCTTACTATCAAATAGCCAAAGTTTACCCAACACAATATGAATCATATACATAGGCACAATCTCACATAACACCTAGTACTGTCAAAATAGGTCTAGGCTCGCCCGCTGTCCTTTAAATAGACGGATATGGATTTCCAAAATTAGGCCCGTAAAAAATAAGCTCGGACCGAACCGGCCCATTTTGAGTGAGGGCTTTTGAGGTTTGGTTCGCGGGCTGGCCCTTTTTTTTTTAAATTTTTTTTTAGACTCGGCTCGTTTGTTGTACGAGGAAGTTCTTCTACAGATAAACATCTTCTTCTTCTCTTCTTCACTCTTACTCTCGAATTCGATTCCTAAAACCCTTTTCCTCTTTCCAACGCAACTCATCTTTCCCTCCTACAAATCTCTCTCTTATCAGGTAACTTTTTCCTTCTCAAACTAGTGATTTTGGTTCTTTTTGGTCTTCTATTAATGATAATTAAGCAAGTTTTTAACTAAACCTACTTTTGTTCTTGCTTCCTTGCTTCTGGGTTCGATGAGTAAAATCAAGATTCTTATGCGAATCGATTGAAAACTTTATTTACTTCTAAATGCCAAAGAATAGTTCCAGTCTTTTTTAGGTAAATTACTGTAGCCATTCATATGGGTTTATGTTAATTTATCAAAATATACAATTAAGAACATTTGCGAATATGTTAGCATGCATATATAATGTTTCTCAAGAAGAAAAAAATAAAGAATTTGATTTCGAGAATATAAGCATGTGCATTTGCATTCCTGTTTGTGCTTTTTGATACTATGTGAGCAAGATAGCAAATGGTATTCTCTATTGTTTGATCAAATTCCATTATTACCAAATAGCATAATGACTTGTGCCTCTCAAGGTTTATGTGAAACAACTTTCATTTTAGATACATAACATAATACTGTTTTAATTGCCCTTTGTAGATCTTATGCTGGTTATACTGTTTTTCATTTTCTTGTTATGCCAAGAAGGAAAGAAATGAGGGCATTTAGTTTTCTTTTCTGCTTATTTTGATTGGCTGAGATGTCTTTCTAGGGCTATATATTTTACGTTTTCTAATCTTCTCGAGTTATGTTTTATACTTATCCTTCTAGTGCTATATCATTCACGTCTTCTTTGTTTCTAATATTTATAAAATAACAATAACAACATCGTCAACAAACGGTCATTTACGAAGGTGCAAGAGAAGAAGATCCATGACGATGTCCAAGTTTTTCTCTCAACCAAAATGAAGCTCCGGATCATTGGGGAAGTCCATTTGAAGGTCTAAGAGAACTAAATGTCATAATTATACAAGTGAAAAATCAAGAAAAGAAATTGGCAGGCAGAAATAATTTTGCCGCACATTTGCAAATTCTTTCCTATAAGAGCAAGAATTTATTGAGCGTGGAACCAATGGATTCAAGTAAAGAATCCCCAGAGTTAAATAGAAATCTTTGTCCAGAAGTGGAGCCATACAGTACTGGCTTCTTGAATGTTTCAGATCTTCATACCATATATTGGGAACAATCAAGGAATCCAAATGGTTATGTGAGCTGCCACTAACTGTTTTTCTGCTATTTGAGATAGTCAATTGCAACTTTTATGTGTAATGTGTAGTTTGTATGTTTAGTGTATCCGAATTCTTCATGGTTGGCATGGTTAAATATGGTTCAGAATTGTTCGACTACCATGAACAAATTGTTCAAGGGGATTGCACAATCCAATCCCTTCTTCCAAAACCTTTGGGAGAAAAGGCGAAATGATACTTGTCAGTCTATTAGTTGGTTGAAAGACTTGTTTAGACATTATTTAGGTGTTATTAATGTATAATTATTTTGTCTTCATATTTAGATATTAGTGTAATTTTATTATTAGTTGAATATTTTTAAGAAAATTAATTTTTAATATTTTTGAAGAATAATTTTTATCAAGAAATAGTGTTATTTATGTGTAATCATTTGTTTCTTATTTAGAAGTTAGTATAATTTTTATGATTAGTTGAATATTTCTAAATAAAATTAATTTTTAATATTTTTTAAGTTTAAAAATAATTTTTACTCAAAAAAAAAGAAAAAAGACCCGCAGGCTAACTGCGGGTGGATATGGTTTACATGTATTTTGGCCCGCTAAAAATCAGTCCGAACAAGAGCAGACTGTTTGAGTGCGGGCTAAACACGGTCTGATCCAGGCCTGGCCAGTTCGGCCCGTTTGACAGTGATAAACACCTCATCTTGATACCTTCCTATTGAGTGAAATCTTAGCTTGCTTGCGTACTTTAATTTCTCCGTATTTATTCACCTATTGAAGTTTATAACACTTGGGATGTTAATATAACGAATTTCCAACTTCTCAATCACATAGGAACTAATCCAATTAATGCAACTCCCACCGTCTATCACTAAAGAATCTAGTAATGAGTATAAAATAAGTTTTACCTTTGTATAGAATCACCTTCACCCTAGTCACTTGGACTAGAGATAGCTTGCCTAGCTATGAACATTTTCTCTTATTGGTAGCCCAAACATCAACTTGATTATCCCTCACATGTGGTATGAAACTCACATCTCTGCTAGTCCTTTTCTCTACTCTTTTCCTCCAATCTCTCCCATCCTTCTCCCATCTACTCCTCTCACTCCATATTTCTCTCCTATCTCCTTACTCTCGTGTCTTATTTCGTAATCTCCATCCCTCCTAGCATTACTCAAAGATTCATGTTTTCTTCATCTACGTCCACCCTTATGTTTAGGAATCTCCCTCCTTTGTCTATCCATCCTCTCTCCCAACTCCCTCACATCTTTTCTAAGAGTTTTGTGTTGCTCAAAGATACTTTTTATTACAAAACCAAAGTACTGATCACTCTCCCTTCCTCACTCTTTTCCTTTCGCTAGCGTTTGCAAACCCTCAAAAACTCAATCAACATGAGAGACAAAGGGTTCCACCCATACTACAGTCTCAAAAATTAAACAAGAAAACTCAAGAACAAGGAAAATCCAAGAAAGAAGAATTCAACAATAATGAATACGATTGACTCCACAAGATACGATGATAGGATAGACTTTCCATAGATAGGCAATGAAGCTCAAAGACTTGACAAGAATAGAAAGGAGAACAAGAAAACACTAGAACAAAGAAGAATATTGTTATCCCTAAGGGTAATATTTCATAGTTTTTTTATTATGATTAACATATGTTTGTGTGATGATTATTAAGCTTAATTTTTATAGAACAAAAGAAGCATCTTTGGAGTCTCAAGGCTACACTACATAGAAGCAAAAGATCTTGGTGATCAAGGCGTAATGAAGAAAAAAAGATCAAGCCATTTCCAAGATCAAGGCAAAATGAAGAAGAAAGGATCAAGCCACTGAAGACTTATATCTTAAGTTAGGGATATGCTAAGATATTTTGTAAAACTTCCTGACTTTCATCTTTGATTTTTTATCAGATATGGAAACTCCTTGAATGAAATATTTTACAAAATATTCTTGAAAGACCTAAGTATTCTTGATGGAGTTTTTAATTCTTTTGAGTGTTTACTTATCTTTAAAGAGTAGCAAGTATACATGTTTTTTAAATATGAAGGAAAGCTCTTTTTGTTAAGAAAAATTGGTTACACTACATAGAAGCAAAAGATCTTGGTGATCAAGGCGTAATGAAGAAAAAAAGATCAAGCCATTCCAAGATCAAGGCAAAATGAAGAAGAAAGGATCAAGCCACTGAAGACTTATATCTTAAGTTAGGGATATGCTAAGATATTTTGTAAAACTTCCTGACTTTCATCTTTGATTTTTGATCAGGTATGGAAACTCCTTGAATGAAATATTTTACAAAATATTCTTGAAAGACCTAAGTATTCTTGATGGAGTTTTTAATTCTTTTGAGTGTTTACTTATCTTTAAAGAGTAGCAAGTATACATGTTTTTTAAATATGAAGGAAAGCTCTTTTTGTTAAGGAAAATTGGTTACACTACATAGAAGCAAAAGATCTTGGTGATCAAGGCGTAATGAAGAAAAAAAGATCAAGCCATTCCAAGATCAAGGCAAAATGAAGAAGAAATGATCAAGCCACTGAAGACTTATATCTTAAGTTAGGGATATGCTAAGATATTTTGTAAAACTTCCTGACTTTCATCTTTGATTTTTGATCAGGTATGAAAACTCCTTGAATGAAATATTTTACAAAATATTCTTGAAAGACCTAAGTATTTTTTATGGAGTTTTTAATTCTTTTGAGTGTTTACTTATCTTTAAAGAGTAGCAAGTATACATGTTTTTTAAATATGAAGGAAAGCTCTTTTTGTTAAGGAAAATTGGTTGTCAAATCTTTGTCAAAAAAAGGGTCGTCCGATTTTAAATCCGGTCATCCAATTTTTTCAAAGGAAAAGAAAAATCGGCCATCCAATTTTTCTAGCTATAGAAAAATCGTCGTCTGTTTTTTGAAGGGATCATCCAATTTTTTCTGCGAAACAAAAATCAGTCTTCCTATTTTAAAGAAAGGCTCATCCAATTTTCCTTTTACAAGGAAATCGGATGTCCGCTTTTAGAAACCGGTCGTCCGATTTTCCATTTTTTACTGTTAAAATGTTACCGTTACACAGACAGTAGCAGCCATTTTTTTTCTTCCATAAAGAGAGCTTTTGATCTGCAGTAAATGCAAGTTGTTAAAAAAAATTATTGAGATCATTTAAGAACATTTAAAGAGCTTTAAAGTTCATTCTTCAAACATCTTTATCTCACAAAAAAATTAAAAGAAAAATCTTCTTGGAGCTTCATTGTTTATCATCCATCAAGGAAGAAGACAAGAGGAGCTTGTAGAAGCATTTAATTGTGTTGTATCTTTCCCTTCTCAAGCTCTTGGTAACATTGTTCCTTACTCATCTCTTTTTCCATTAATATCAACTGTTTGTGTTGAAAAACCCCTTGCGTTATCCTTTGATTGTAATTGGGTTATGGATTGAGGTTGCTTGCAAAACCCTTTGTGGGTGATCCTCAAACTTGTGATTGTTGTAGACTTTGATTATAGAGGATTTGGAAAATCCTTGGGTTTTGACTAACGGTAGCGGATGTAGCTCTTTGAGAGAGTAAACCACTATAAATTTGTTGAGCCTCCTTATTTTTTAATTCTATGCTTATTACTTGATTGTCATAAAGTATAAGACTTTGTTTGGTTTGGAATCCTTATTAAAAAGAGTTTTAGAAGTCTTTCTCAAACAAAATTGGAGGTTTAACTTTTAATCACACAAAAGATTTTTAAATTTTAGCCAAAAACCTTATTCACCCCCTTTAAGGTTTTTCAATTGGTATCAGAGCTAGTTTTCTTTTTATGGATTAACATCCTAGGAAGCAAAAGATCCTTTTCAAAATGGCTAGTATTTCAGACCTACCCTATGTAGAAGGCTCTTTAACAAATATGCCTTCTCTTTTTCATGGAACTAACTACACTTTTTGGAAGTCAAGAATTAGAATTTATATTTTCTCTGTAAACTTTGATCTTTGGAGCATTGTAGAGAAAGGACCTTATGCTCCTCAAAAGGATGGAAAAGTCAAGAAGGCTGAAGAATTTCATGAGCTTGACTCAATGATGAAGACTCTAAACTTTCAAGCTATAAACATATTAAGTTGTGCCTTGGATGCTAATGAGTACAATAGAGTGAGCAGATACGATTCGGCTCATGCAATGTAGAATTAACTTGAAGTAACTCATGAAGGCACCAATCAAGTGAAGGAATCAAAGTTGGCTATGTTGGTTAGAGATTATGAGCTATTCATGACGAAACAAAATGAAAGTATTAGTGACATGTTCACAAGAAAAACCAACATCACTAATGGCCTAAAGGCATATGGGAAAGAGTACACAAGGGTAGAAGTAAATAGAAAGATTCTTGATGTACTCCCAAAGGCATGGCAACCAAAAACTCTTGCCATTGAGGAATCAAAAGATTTGAGACAACTTCCTCTTGAAGAACCCATAGGATCTCTCCTCACCTATGAGATGAAAATAAAAAGATTAATTGAAATGGAAGATGAAGACAAAGGAAGAAAAAACATAGCATTCAAGGTGACTGAGGATGATCAAACATGATCATCAAACAATGAAGATGAAATTGATGATGATGAGGACATGGCCTTTGTATTGAGGAAATTTTAAAAGATTCTACAAGAAAGGCTTCAATAGAAGAGGAAAGAAATCTCCATTCAAGAAAGAAGGACAAAGTTCATCACTCTTCAAGGCTAGGTGTTTTGAATTTAATAGCAATGACCAACTTGTAGCCAATTGTCCCAAAGCCATCGAAAAAGAAAAAGAAGCTTTGGAAGCAAAGCTTGAGGCATTAAAGAAAAAGAAGAAAGGCAAGGGCCTAACAGAAGCTTGGGATCAAGACTCAAGCGAAAGTGAAAGAGAAGAAGAGGCCAACCTATGCTTCATGGCAATAGAAAATGAAGTACAATCTTCACCCTCAAATATATCTAATCTTGTTGATAATGATGATAATAATCTTAATTATTTGCTCATTGAAATGTATCATGAATTGGAAAATATCACCAAAAAGAACAAGAAGTTAAAAAATAAGATTGATAACCTATCAAATGAAAATTCAAAACTTGTTTGTCACAACAAAACTCTCTTTGAATCTTTAGAAGTTTTGAAAAAGGAAAAGGACTTCTCAAAGTTAGAATTCAAAAACACATTTTAGAAAACAAAAATCTTTGTGAAAAGGTTCTCTCTCTTGAGCAATTCATGGTAGATTATAATGATTTGAAGAAAAAGGTGAGTGATTTCACCCCTATTGAAAAGTTTACTAAAGGAAAAGAAAATTTTAAAGCTTCTTGGTTCTCAAAAAGATCACATTTTGACAAAAGTGGAATTGGATATAACTGTACGAATACATTTTCCAAACAAAATTGTATTGTAAAAACTTCCTCATCCTTCTCACACCTTTGTTACACTTATTGTGAAAATAGTGGTCATAAAGCCACAAAATATTTTATAAAAAGAAAAATTGAAAGGGGAGTAAAAACTGTTTGGAAAATAAAAGAAAATTTAACTAACATTCATGGACCCAAAAAGATATGGGGTACCAAAAGTCATTTTTATTTCTTCTTTTATAGGAACACAAATCAAGCTCATCTAAGTTGTATTTGGATAGCGGGTTGCTCAAGGCATATGACCGGGAATGCATCTCTTATTAGTGAGCTTAAAGAAACCGAAAGTGGCTTCGTCACGTTTGGACATAAGAAGAAGGGAATAATCATTGGTATAGGTAACATTGGTACCGATTCTTCTTCTTTTATTAAGGATGTTCTTCTAATTTATGGTTTAAAATTCAATTTGCTTAGTATTAGCGAATTGTGTGATAATGGGAAAAAAGTTATTTTCGAAAGTGACTCTTCTTCTATCACTGATAAGCATGAAAATAAAACTATTTTTGTTCCTAAAAGAGTTGGAAATGTCTTTGTTTTTCATCTCGAAAATCTTATTTCTCAAAACTTAAAGTGTCTTTGGTTCATGATAATGATGCATTTTTGTGGCATAGAAGGCTTGGTCATGTTAGTATGGATTTATTGAACCAACTTTCTTCAAAAGAACTTGTTAGAGGTTTACCAAAACTTCATTTTGAGAATACTAAACTTTGTGATGCTTGCCAATTTGGTAAAGAAATCAAGACCTCTTTTAAAACAAAGAAAATGATTTCAACTTCGAAACCTTTAGAACTCATTCACATGGATTTATTTGGACTAATGAGGACCACTAGCCTTGGTGGTTAGAGGTATGCTTTTTTCATTATAGATGAATTCTTAAGATTTACTTAGACTTTGTTTTTGAGAAAAAAAGATGAGGCATTTCAAGAATTTGTCAAACCTTTCAAAAAGGTTCAAAAACCTCCCTTGATTTCAAATTAATCTCTATGAGAAGTAATAATGGGAGAGAATTTAACAACTAAGATTTTACAAAACTTTGTGATGATTTTGGCATAACACACAATTTTTCGACCGCTAAACCCCACAACAAAATGGTGTTATGGAAAGGAAAAATCATACATTACAAGAAATGGCAAGATCAATAGTTTGTGAAAACTCCCTTCCTAAATATTTTTGGGCCAAGGCCGTTAACACCGCATGCTACATTATGAATCGTGTTCTCTTGAGACCGTTTTTAAAGAAAACTCGTCTTGAACTCATTTTTAACAAAACCTCCCCAATTGGCTATTTCAAAGTTACTCTTCAACACCAAGGACAATCTTGGGAAGTTTTATAGAAAATTTGATGAGGGAATTTTTCTTGGTTACTCTTCAAATAAAAAGGTCTATAGAATTTATAACAAAAGAACCTTGTGTGTTGAAGAGTCTAGTCATATAAATTTTGATGAAACTAAATTTTTTTACAAGAAAGATGATGTGACATAGATAACTCTTTAAACTACCAACCATTGGATACTGAAGCAATAGAAGAACATGCTAAGGAGGAAGAAGAGATTGAGGAAAAACAAGAAAATGATCAAGAAGCTCAAAGTCTTCCTCAAGATGTGATATATCCAAAGGGACACTCCAAGGATGAAACTATTGGTGATGTATCACAAGGGTAAGAACAAGAAGGTACTTTATTGATAACTTTGCCCTATTATCTCAAATCGAGCCTAAATTTATTGATGATGCATTGTGTGATGAGTTTTGGAATATTGTTATGCAAGAGAATTAAATCAGTTTGAAAGAAACAAAGTTTGGACTTCAGTCCCAAGACCTCGGGTCACCCCACCATTGGCACAAAATTGGTTTTTCGAAATAAACTAAATGAATCGGGAGAAGTTATTAGAAACAAAGCTAGACTTGTTTCCCAAAGATTCAATCAAGAAGGGGGCGTAGATTTTGATGAAACCTTTGCTCTGGTTGCTACACTTGAATCCATTGGGATGCTTTTAGCTTTTGCTTGTTTTAAAGGATTCAAGCTTTTCCAAATGGATGTTAAGCGTGCTTTTCTAAATGGTGAGATTGAGGAGGAAGTTTATGTTGAACAACCTCCCGCTTTTGTGCATGAAAAATTTCCAAACTATGTTTACAAACTTTCAAAAGCACTCCGTGGTTTAAAACAATCTCCAAGAACTTGGTATGAAAAATTAAGTAGTTTTCTTCTTTCAAACAATTTTTCAAGAGGTGTGGTGGACAATACTCTCCTTACAAAAATCTCGTGTAACAATGATCTTCTTCTTGTCCAAATTTATGTTGATGATATTATTTTTTTCTGCTACTAATGTTTCTTTTTGGGAAGAATTTGCCTCTCTTATGTAAAAAGAGTTAGAAATGAGCATGATGAGAGAATTGAACTACTTTCTTGGACTACAAATCAAGCAAACCAAAGATGGCATCTTCATCAATCAAGAGAAGTATACCAAGGAACTTCTCAAGAGATTCGGGATGAGCGATGCAAAAGGTATTGGCACTCCAATGAGCTCATTATTAATGTTTGATAACGATGACAAAGGTAAAAAGGTTGATGAAAAAGGTATAGATGTATGATTGGTAGCTTGCATTAATTAACGGCTTGTAGACTGGATATTATGTTTGCAGTATGTTTGTGTGCTATATTCCAAGCTTGCCCAAAGAATCCCATTTAATAGCTGTTAAACGTATTTTGAGATATTTGATTTCATCATATGATTATGGATTATGGTACTCTAAACAATATTGTTTTGATCTTATTGCCTACACTGATAGGGAATATGTCGGATTTAAGGTAAAAAGGAAGAGTACAAGTGGAAATTGCCAATTCTTTGGAGGATGCTTAGTATCCTGGTATAGCAAGAAGCAATCGTACATATCACTATCAACCATCGAAGCAGAATATATTGTAGCCGGTTGTTGTTGTGCACAGGTACTTTTGATGAAACACACTTTGATTGATTTTGGTTTTTCCTTTAAAAACATACCTATTTTGTGTGATAATACTAGTGCTATAAATCTTTTCATAAACCCTGTGCAACATTAAAAAACAAAACATATTGAAATTAAACATCACTTTATTAGAGATCATGTTGCTAAAGGTGATGTATTTTTAGAGTGTATTTGCATAGAGGATCAAATTGCTAATATTTTTACAAAACCCATTTCTGAAGAACTCTTTTGTTATTTGAGAAAATTGCTTGGTATTGGTAAATTTCATAACTAATGTGTGTTCTTTGATTTTTCAAATTTTATCTTCTTCTTTATTCTTAAGACTAGAAAATGGGACGACAATTTAAAAAACTGGATGTCCGTTTTTCGTTTGAAAGTGTCAAAAAAATTTTCTTCACAAAAAGCCGAGAGTTCAGACAATAAAATTGGACGACCATTTGAAAACCCGGATGTCTATTTCTGTTTGAAAATTTCAACTTTTCTCTTCACAAAAAGCCGAGATATTCGGACGACCAAAGCGGACGACTCCTAAAAGAAACGGACGTCCGATTTCTTGTTTTAAGAAAATCGGGCAACCGTTTTTAGAAATTGATCTACCAATTCTTGTTAAAATGTCGGGTTTTGCATTTTTAAAACAAAAAATTCCTCATTTTTTCATTTCATTCTTACAACCCTCTCTCACTCTCTCATCGGAAAACTCCCTCTCTAACAAGCCTGACCATTTTCAGTGTCTGATTCTCAATTTTCTTCTCAAAATTTTCAAATTACTCTCCTCCTCAAGCACGAAAACCGTTCAGTTTTCTTTCTCTCTCTCTCTAATCTCCCTATCTGAAACCTTCAATTTCAATCTTCAAACCCTAAGTTGGAAATCCTCCAAAATGGTGAAAACAAAGAATGCAAATATTGGTAGAGGTGAGAACGTTGAAGAAAGAGGAAGCAACAGAGAAAAAGGAAAAGGAAAAAGGGTGCCATCTTGAGACTCCAGACAGATTTATCTCTGTGAGAGAAGCAACAAAGAAAGATTCTTCCAGGCCACAGAGTGGACTTAAATGATATGGAAAGTATGGAAATTATTCCAAATCATTTCAATAGTATTGGTTGGTATCTCTGCTCATTGTTGATGAACTATATTACCCTGAAATGATTTATGAGTTTTATGCAAATCTTCATAAGGGTAGAGCTGAGAAAGTTGGAAATATAATCCATCAATGGGTACTCTCTAGAATTGGAGAAAGGGACATTCCTTTGATGGTAGGTTGTCAAAAAATGTCTTAGAAACTCCTCAAGATGGTATAAGATTTTACTCAAAAAATAAGAAATGTTTTTACCCTAATCTATATCGTGAAAGAAGATTTGAGGAGATATTCAATAAAGGAGATGTACTCAAAAGGCATGATAATAGGAATGTGAACAAACTTGATGCCTATGGTTGGTAGATTACTTTATCACATGATTTCAAACATCATCATTCCCAATGTTGGACATAAGTCATCCATCATGAATATGCATTCGTTTGCTATGCTAGCGCTTCATGAGCATAGGAGAATGAATTTTAGGTTTATGGCCATAGCGCATATGCTAGCTACACAATCTTCATCCACCAAATGTTCGTCGTATGGTTGCTTCCTTACGAAGATCTTTCATCATTTTGTGTCAATTTGGTTGGAGTTGGTGACCACATTGGACCAGGAAAGATATATAACTAGTACACATTCAAGAGAATGGGGTTTGCAAAAAATGAGGAAGGGCTATTCGTAAGAGGTGGAGAAAATGAAGGTGATGAAGATGATGAAAAGGATGATGATGATGATGAAGAACAATAGGAAATGAATGTGAATGAAGAAGAAAGTGACACAGAGCAGAGGTAGAAACTCATAGAAGGGAAATAAGAAAAAGGAAGAGGCAAGAAAAAATAGAAGAAGGTTCATCCTTAGGGGACATGGCTAAAGCCATGGCTAGGCTTATCACAATGCAATCATAACTTAATAGCCGACTTGACGATATAGATGGAAAGCTCCAGAACCGACTCGATGATATCAATGAAAAGATTGTGGATATTCAAGATCGGGTCATGAGATTGGAGCGAGGAGGAAGAGATAAAGATGATTGAGGCTTTTCTCTTAAAATTTCTTTTCTTTCCTTTGTTTTCTTTGTCTTCTACCAAACTTGATTATGGTCCTTTTGTGCTACTTTATTTGATCACGATTGTTTATTTGGAACAAATGTTTTGATATATGCTATGTTATGCTTTTCTTTGGTATAAATCTTTCCATATATTATCTTGATGATATGTTTTCTCCTTTAACATGGACTTAATGATGTTACATTAATGTTGAAAGTCCAATTGCAGTTTCCTTTTCTATGATCCCTTAACAAACTCTTCTTAGTGTCTTTTTTATTTATGACAAAAGGAGGAGAAATATGTGCAAGGAGTAAGGGGGAGAAAATATTGTTAAGTACAAGATATGTAGTTATATGTTGTTGCTTTATATGATTATGGCAAGCTATGTGATTAATAAGTATGATATGCTTCAGATAAGGTGATATGGTGCTGCCTTATATGTTTTAGAAGATTTGATGTTACTTTATAAGATTTTATGCATCATATCTTATGGCTATATGGCTTGGAGTTGCCTTGATAATTTTTTATGCCATATTTGTTGTGAAGTATGTTTTTAGGGGGAGCTAATCTTTCTAAACTATCTTTCAAACCCTTGGCATGTTTCCAAATTTATAAGGTGAGTTATCTCTCTCTTATGGTGTTTGATAGCTTTGCTTTTATTGATGATTTCTTTGAAACATCACCATGTTTTTATACTTGCTCTTTTGTTCTTTTGGTTAGCCTCTTGCATATGTATTTGTCATAATAAAAAAGGGGGAGATTGTTTTCCCTAAGGGAATTATTGCATATGTTTTTTTATTATAATTAACAGATGTTTGTGTGATGATTATTAAGCTTAGTTTCTATAGAACAAAAGAAGCATCTTTGCAATCTCAAGGCTACACTACATAGAAGCAAAATATCTTGCTGATCAAGGCATAATGAAGAAGAAAAGATTAAGCCATTCCAAGATCAAGGCATAATGAAGAAGAAAAGATCAAGCCATTGAAGACTTATGTCTTAAGTTAGGGATATGCTAAGGTATTTTCTAAAACTCCCTGACTTTTATCTTTGATTTTTTATCAAGTATGGAAGCTCCTTGAATGAAATATTTTACAAACTATTCTTGACAAACCTAAATATTCTTGATGGAGTTTTTGATGCTTTTCACTTTTTACTTATCTTTAAAGAGTATCAATAATACATGTTTTTTAAATGTGAAGGAAAGCACTTTTTGTTAAGGAAAATTGGTCTCAAATCTTTCTCAAAAAAGGGTCATCCGATTTTAAAACCAGTCATCCGATTTTTCCAAAGGAAAAGAAAAATTGGTCGTCCATTTTTTAGAGGGATCATCCGATTCTTTCTGTTAAAAAAAACCGGTATTCCTATTTTAAAAAGGGCTCATCCGATTTTACTTTTACAAGGAAATCGGACGTCGGTTTTTAGAAACCGGTCGTTCTGTTTTCCTTTTTTTACTTTTAAAATGTTACCATTACACAGACATTAACGATAATTTTTTTCTTCTATAAAAAGAGCTTTTGATCTGCGATAAATGTAAGTTGTTAAAAACATTATTGAGATCATATAAGAGCATTTAAAGAGCTTTAAAGTTCACAAAATTTAAAGAAAAATCTTCTCGGAGCTTCATTGTTGATCATCCATCAAGGAAGAAGAAGAGAGGAGCTTGTAGAAGCATTCAACTGTGTTGTATCTTTCCCTTCTCAAGCTCATTTGGTAACATTGTTCCTTACTCATCTCGTTTTCCATTAATATCAAAGGTTTTCTGTTGTGGATTGTGGTTGCTTGCAAAACCCTTTGTAGGTGATCTCAAACTTGTGATTGTTGTAGACTTTGATTATAGTGGATTTGGAAAATCTTTGGGTGTTGACTCAAGGTAGTGGATGTAGCTCTTTGAGAGAGTGAACCACTATAAATTTTTTGTACCTCTTTATTTTTTAATTCTATGCTTATTACTTGATTGTCATAAACTATAAGATTTTGTTTGGTTTGGAATCTTTATTAAAAGGAGTTTTAGAGGTCTTTCTCAAACAAAATCGGAGGTTTAACTTTTAATCACACAAAAGATTTTTAAAAAATTAGCCAAAAACCTTATTCACCCCCCCTAAAGTTTTTCAAATACTAACAAGAGTACTAGCAGAAAGAGACACAAGGATCACAATTAGAAAGAAAAATACAATAGGAAATAGTAACTAAGATAGGAAAACAAGAGGAGAACACAAGGAAACATGATTAAGCTAACTTGTCAAAGAAAATATAAGGCATTTCATCAAACACATGGAGTGCGCATCAATAGAATCCTTCCAATAGACAAGAATTCAAGGACTAAACCATAGGCAACCATCAATTCAATCACAAGAAGCTCAATCAACATCAAAGGACTCAACAACCGAAATAAATTAGACTTTTCTTTTTTTTGGAATTTTCAGGATTAGGTAAAAATACCCAAAATAGACAATGAAAATGGAAAGAAAATGAAAAAATGAAGTGAAAAATAAGGGACCAAAGGATAGTAACCCCAATAGGAGGTTTGTGTGATACCAAATGATACAAAACCAAGACCAAAACTCTAAGAGGTTGATGTAAATTGAAACTCCAACGCTTGTTCTTGAAAAATCCCTAGCTAGAGATTCACTTTCCTTTTCTTCTTCTAACTTTAACTTGGACCCCAATCAGAATTGTAATTGAGACCCAAGTAGTTGTAGTAGAAGAATCTATAACAAATTCGAACAAAGAATCTAAGAAATCAAAGAAATCAAAAGACCGATTTCTGAGAAATTCAAGGAACCTTCATGAATTTTTGAAGAGTGATGTCACTAAAACTAACCTAACAAGTAAACTAGTTCAATTGTAGTATAATCATGGTTGAATACACAAGGATTTGTATCCTATTTAACTAGTTCAAAGCAACCAAACTTTTGTCAAGGAGTAATTAAAACTAATGAAAGACGGCAAAGGACATTAATGAGGAAAGGCTTAATTAAGGCTAAATATCCAATTAGTGAATTATTAATGTAAAGGTGTGGTCTTTGTGCTAAACAAAATCTTACCTTCATTGATTAACAATAGAATTCTCTTAATACGAACTAAGCTGAATCTCTTGGCACAAAGGCACTACCTTCAATTAATAACCTACTACATTTCTATGTAGATTAGTTAACAATAGAATTCCCTTAATAAGAACTAAGGCCAATCTCTTGGCACAAAGACACTTCCTTCAATTAATAACCTACTACATTTCTGTGTAGATTAGTTAACTAAAAACGCATTAAGATATGTGGAATTCTGAGTTTTCACAATTTTCCTAAATTGATTACTCACAAGAACTGCACCTAGAAATTACTACAATCTCTTGCTAATTTTACTAGATGTTCTTATTGCATAGTTCCTAATCAATTTATCTCCACTAGGTCTCAAAACCAAGTATTAGATCATAGGAGAGATAGCCGGACAATCACAAGCATTAAGACCAAGTAATAGGATTGATCATGAAGAATATGGTAAAGAGAATGAATTAACACATAAAAATTAATAAGCAAACAAAATCTTCATATAAGCACTAGTTAAAGAAATTTAACAAAAAAATCCATGAAAAGAAATAAAAAATTATTCTTTTGAAATAAAAATGGTTGACGAAGAAAAATCGTAAATAAATAAAACAAGCCTTAAAGAGAGAACTTGAATCTGTTGTCTTCGAAATCCTTCTTTGTTGTCTTGATCTCCAAGGAATTAAAGAAAACAAGAACTAAGGGTTTAGACCTAATGGCTTAGACCCTAAACAAAAGAAAATAAAGAATTACATAATTGAAAATTCTCAAAGCTTATTCTAATAACTCTCTATAAAAACTCTCAAAACTTATTATAATGGCTAGAAAAAAACCTTATTTATAGAATCTCTAAGCCTAGGAGTGTTAGGAAATTATTTAAATATAAAAGTAGAAGTTTAATAGGACAAGAAGTCTATATAGGAGACATGAAATCGGACGAAATCCAAAGAAAATAAGGAAAAAAATCCTCGGAAAGCAGCTCATGTTCAGGCCATTTACAATGAAGTCCAACACCAGTCTTTAGAAATGTCCAGCACGGATCTTCTTTTGTTTCACTTTTCTTTATAAAAAGCTTAAAATCCGGCGCTTGTCTTTTGTATGTCAAGTACATGCCTTCCTCTTTTCAATTTTGATGCGTGTTTTGCTCTTTTTGCTGGATAAAATGTCAAATATGCTCTTAACATCAAAATAACATTATAGTGAGTCTTTTATACAAGTATATGCTCTAATATATATGTAGGTATATATATCCATTCTCTTCACAAAGTCAAGTGTAAAAGTTACTCTAACATAGATAAATCTATGATTTATCAAGTACCCCCACTTAAACTTTGCTCGTCCTCAAGCAAACCTCCAAGAAACATTATCATGAAAATGTATCTACCTTTAACCAATCTCAATGCAACGAGGAATCTTAATCACTTCATATGTATATCAAGAAAAGAATTCCAAACATATTCAAAGTTAAATCTCAAAATACGTGCTTTAACCAAAGAGATTTAAAGGAGCTTTATCAAATGCGAACTTCTTATTTGGTAAGCTAACTGATGTCTTAAAATAGGGTGAAACTAAAATGAATGCAAAAGAAAAATGTACCTGTCACTGTAGTATTAGAGATACACTCGAGTTATCGAACTCAGGGAAAAGAAAAACTGAAATAGTCACCGTATTACCTAATGCCTAGTCTAATAAAATTGGTCTTTTAAAATTTATTTGGAAAATTACTAAAAGAAATTATATGGATTCAACAATTATAAGGTATGAAATTTTTGGAAAATTGTTTGAATGCAAGAACCTCCCTGACTTTTGTCAACTATTCCAATTGAAAAACTCATAAAATGATGTTCGAAAATGAAGGTTGGGTTATCACACGAAAGTTGGGCAATCCCTATCTCTAGGTGAAGGCCACTCTATGCACTTAACCTTTCAAGCAGAATCTCTTCTCTCCCTAACCAATTATGATTGCAATAACACTTAGGTGATCTAATTACCTAAAACTGCAATGAATATCTCTATTCCATTGCCAACTTTTAACATTCAATTAGTTGCTAGATTGATCTTCCTTTTTAAATTCCATCCAATCTTGAGAAATAATCGATTCGACGCAAATAAATTATCAAGAAAACATAATAAAACAACAACAGATAATTAAAAAAGCATTAATTCTATGTGGCGGCACATAACTCTTCCTGAATTGCTTAGTCTATTTCAATTGCTTAGTCTATCCTGAATCGTAGGATATTAAGTCTTGCAACCTGAGCATGACCGTGATTATAAAAACCTATTTTATGGTTGTGCCTCCCGTCGTGTACAAACAACTACCAACTCTCATTTGTTATCATTTGCTCGCCTTTTAATTTAAATGGACGCCCACATTTTTTGGTCCCATAAGGCCCGTCTTTTTATTGGAACTTCCTCTTCTTCATTGTCAACTCTTGGTTTCGTGTTTTTTCTAAGTGCACCTCCATGATTGCAAGACAATGTAACATCCGGTCGATGATCAGCTGTTCTTAATTTCAGATACCGATTGATAATCAATTATGTGTTGGCTTTCATCGAAGTTTCTTTTGCCCAGTCGACCAACTCGACTGTTGAATTGAAAATTCGGTCAGTTTTGAATAATTGTCCATAGTTAATATATTCTTCTGGTTCTAAAAATTCTTCAAACGTATTTGGATCTTCATCACCCTGTTATAAAACAAAAATATTAGCATTAGAAAAAAATAAACCATAAACCCTAAACCCTAATAAAACCTAAACCCAAAAAAAATTTTAAAAAAAATCTGGAGCACTTTCGCCCAGATGGACGAAAAGACCATAAAACTTTCACTAATCTGGGAGAATATTATAAAAATTTTCGCCAAGATGGGCAAAATGTTTTACGGTTTTTTCGCCCATCTGGATGAATGTGATACCCTATATCCCTCTGCAAGGTCAACTGTGGCGGAGTAAGGTACCTGCGTGCCTCTCAGAACTTACAAAGATACAAGAATAAGATACAACCGAGAGGAGCTGTAATGAGTATTTCTATATTAAATAATGTGAGAAGAAAGAAAGATTTGAATATAACTTTATAACAAAAACTTCTCAAACTTATACATCGGTTTAAGGCCGCTAAGGCCATAGTCTACATAATTAAAATCTTTTGACTAGAGATGGAAGACTTCAAATATGCCGGCTTCGATGGCTCACCATGGCTCCTATAACCCGAGTTAGTTACCAAGTCATCTGAAAAAGGGGGGAGAAACATTTGAAAAACATGAGCGATGGATGCTCAGTGAGTTCACGTGCACGTGTGCTATTCATGAACATCCCGTATGAGAAAAGTATATATATTTATAAAACGGTTTATCATCCCAACAAAGTAAGTGCTTTCAAAACCTTTATGCAAAATATAAATTTTCTGCAGGGTTCGGGCGTACCCAGAAAGTCTGAGCAAATCAAGACACATCGCTACTACGATGACACCTGAAATTTTAAGAAAAACATACATGTACCATGATAGGCTCAACGGACAGAATCCAGAACCTAAAACGGGGTCTTCGGACAAATTACAGCATCCCGTAGTCAATACCAGCCTGAACTTCAAAATACACTGTACGAACGTTCGATTTTTCAACCTCACACAACATATATATAAACAGGTAACGAGCCCTGACATACTTACCAGGCCGCCCTGTGCTATCCTAGCCGGTAGCCCCTCCTGACCCGACCTTCTAGGAAATAACTACTACCGCAGAGCATGATACGGAGTCAAACGCAATACCGCCTTGGGCCTAACCCTCCAACGATACTACGTCCTCTCTCAACTGGATCCAGATCAAGAGTAACACTACCAAACATGTTGTTAGGAAGAGGCCCTCGTACAGGGGACTAGCCACGCACAGTGCAAGTCCTTTCGACAAGTTGATAAAAAATGTATACCAAGCCCGTTTTTGCCGGATTAGAGTTTAAATTTATTTTTATAAAATTATAGGCTATCAATCGGTTACATAGAACTCTTCATATATCGAAAAATCCCTATCTGCTGGGCAAAACTCGTAGCCATGCAAATGTGATTTTGGAATGTAAGTTTTGAAACACATTGCCGGGTATAAAATAGGTTATGTCAATATGCGTGTCAAAAATTATGATAAATATTTCTCGAAAGGAAATTATTAATACTTCCAAGATTTAATATAAGAATAAAACCGTAGAGAAATATTCTTTAAACATAACTAGTAAACATTTTTCGAAATCATACTTTAAGAATATTTAAAGTAAAAGTATTATGAAAATATTCTCTTAACTCAAGAAAACCTTTTTAAGAATATCTAGAAAATATGTAAAGTACTATTTTCAAAAAGAAATAATAAATATGTTAGAGATAATTTTAAATCTACCCTATAAAAATATTTAAAATATTATAATAATAACTATTTTAAGAATAACTTTTCCAAATAAAAAATATATCTCAAAATCCTTTTGAGGAAACTTAAAGTATTTATATACATAAACATTATTCCCCGGAGAAATAATAAACATGTTAAAAGAATAATCTCCCAAAAAACTCAAAACTTCTTTTTTTGAAAATATAAAATATGTAAAAAATATTCTTTCTAAAAAGAAATAATAAATATTTTAAAAATAATTTCTCAAGATAATCTTGAAACTCAAAAACTTTTAAAAGAATTAAAAATATTATTTCTAAAAAAAAATAGTAATATTTTTAAAATAATTTCTCCAAGTTATTTTTAGAACTTAAAACCTTAAAAGAATTTAAAATATATAAATGAATTCAAAATAATTTTAAAACTCAAAATTCAAAATAAAAGGATTGTTAAAAGAAATGTTTCTAGTAAACGCAATAATAAGATTATGGCACTAACCTTTAAAAATATATTTTTTTAGTGCCATAAACGAATATTTAAAAATATAAATACGTTAATTACTTATCACATTTTAGTATAACCCGTAATATAATATCGATAATTATTTTGCACATTTTGTCAAGATTCGTAACAAAGTAATATGCTTTATAAGAACAATATTTAAATTTCTTTTAACAGAAAAGAGATCGGTAAACTCACCTTGTGCCGCGAAATGAGTTAAACCTACAAAGAATATCATTACAAACTTAATCAAATAGCTCCAAAATATATATATATATAACCATGACCCTATAATAATCTTAGGGTGTACCTACAATTATTTTAAACCCAAAGAAATTCTAAAACCATCTCCAAAATAATTTTATAATAATTCCTTAAGAAAAAACCATGGGTTCCCAAAATAAATTAATAACTATTAAACCTTAATATTATCTAATAATAAAAAAAATAGAATAAAGCTCTCAAAGAAACAAAGAAAAAGAAATAAATAAATAAAAAATTATATATATACACACCTAGAGAGAAGGAAAACCGAGAGAAGAAAGAAAAGAAGAGAAAAAAAATTAAGAAAGAAAAACAAAGAGAAAAGTGGGAGAGAAAGAGAGATTGAGGGAGAGAAAAAAAAAAGAAAAGAAAAGAAAATGGCTGGTGTAGTATTGATCGAGAGGGAGAGGGGAGAGAGAAAAACAGGAGAGAGAAAGAGTGGAGAAAGGAAAAAGAATGTTGTATTTTTTTTTCAGCATTTTGGACCCCTCTTAAATAGCCATTCATGCATGGTTTGGCTTTCCATTCATGAGACACATGGCTCATGTGTCACCCACTCCCTTGTCCACATTTCATATCAGCCATGTCATTACCACCTCTCCAAGTAAGTAGTCCCTCAACTTTCTAAAACATCTATGTTGTCCCCAAATCTTAAAAATGACTAAAAACTCATCTTAAACTTAAAATTTCCATTTCCACTTTAAAGCGTTAAACCTAAATAATTCTAAAATATGTCCGAAAAGTTTTTTCCCGGAAAATTCTTCCTTTAATTTTTCTAAAAATTACCAAATAATCCCAAAACTTACTATTCTTTATTAACTAACGCCGAAACTTTTATTCGAACTTACCACGACCAAAGCTAACTTTGAGGTGCTTAGTCAGGATGTTACATTCTCCCTCCTTAGAAAATTTCATCCTCGAAATTTTAAGGTTCACGTACCTAGAATCTCCAGATGTTTTCTACGTAAAAACTCTTCGGTTTCCCATGTTGCTTCCTCGATGCTGTGGTGCCTCCGTAATACTTTGCACATTGAAATTTTCTTTCCGCGTAACTCCTTCACGCTTCGTTCCACAATCCCATTAGGCTTTTCCTCGTATGACACGTTAGTTTGCAATTTCAACGGATCGTCATTCAGAACATGCTTGGGTGACGGTTGATATTTTTTTTATTGGGAGACGTGGAAGACGTCATGGATGCCCGATAGTTCTTCTGGTAATATCAGCCGGTAAGCTACCTCACCAATCTTGTCACTTATCTCTAATGGACCAATGTATCGGGGGCTTAATTTTCCTTTCCTTGTGTGTTTGGGATTTCCTCGGTGTGGTGTGAGTTTTAGAAAAACTCAATCTCCCACTTTAAATTCCAAGTCTCGTTGTCGACTATCAGCGTAACTCTTTTTTCGGCTTTTAGTAGCTCGGAGTCGTTCCTAAATTACCTTTACACGTTTCTGTGCCTCTTCCAACTCTTGCATACAGATCTTCTGCCTCCAAAGGGAGCGAATTCCAATGTCATCCCAATATAAAGGCATTCTACATTTCTTCCCATGCAGAACTTTAAACGGCGCTATTCCGATTGAGGAATGGTAGCTGTTATTGTAAGTGAACTCTGCCCAGACCAGGTTATCAATCCATTTGTTTCAAAACTCTAAAGCACATGCTCGCAACATATCTTCCAAAGTCTGGATCGTTCTTTTCTGATTGTCCAATCAGTCTGAGGGTGTACGGCGGTACTATAACTTAAATTAGTTCCCAATGTGGTCTAGAACTTAGGCCAAAATCTCAAAGTAAACCTCGGATCTCGGTCTGACACAATGTTTACCAGTACCTTATGAAATCTTACAATCTCTTCCACATATAGTTGAGCTAGCTTTTCCAAGGAGTACGTCATATTGATAGCTATAAAGTGTGGTACTTTCATTAATTGATCAACTATGATCTAGATGGAGTCCTTGTAACCTTTATCCGTGGCAACCCCGTGACAAAGTCCATCGTGATACAATCCCATTTCCATTCAAGGACGGGTAATGGCTGTAAAAGTCCTACAGACTTCTTGTGCTCTGCCTTCACCTTTTGGCAGGTGAGAAAAATAGCCACATATTCTGCCACATCTCTCTTCATTCCGTTCCACCAAAACCTTCTTTTGAAGTCTTGATACATCTTGTTCTCACCGCGGTGTATGGAATACTTGCTTTTATGCGCTTCCTCCAATATCCTTCATTTAATTTCTGCCTCATTCAGTACACATAACTGATTTAAAAAATACAAGCTTCCTTCAGTACCCAAGATCTGAAAGTCATTTAATTTCTTTGCCTCCACTTGAGTTTAAATCTTTGAAATTCCCCATTGCTCCTTTGCGCTTCCTTAATCTCTTGTTGCAAGGTTGAAGTTACAGTGAGGCTTGTTAACTTGGCACTTCTACTCAGAATATCAGCTACCACGTTTGCTTTTCCGGGATGATACTTGATTGGGCACCGATATTCCTCAAGCAATTCCATCCACCTTCGTTGTCTCATGTTTAGATTTTTTTGGAAGAACAAATGCTTCAAACTCTTGTGGTCAGTAAAGATCTCATACTTGGCCTATAAAGGTAATGTCGCCACTTCTTGAGTGCAAACACAATGGCTGCCAACTCCAAGTTATGCGTTGGGTAGTGCTTCTCATGATTCTTTAACTTTCGGGAGATATAGGCAACCACTTTCCTATTTTGCATCAGCACCGCCCCTAATCCTTCTCCAGATGCATCGGTATACAAGGTATACTCCTTATGTGGATCAGCCAAAGTTAGCACTGGTACTGATGTTAATCGATGCTTTAACTCCTAAAAACATTTCTCACATTTCTCCAACCATTTGAACTCAACAGCCTTTCGAGTTAACTATGTTAGAGGTCCAGTAATTTTAGCAAAATCCTTAGTAAACCGTCGATAGTATCCAGCTAGCCCCAAAAAACTTCGTACTTCCGTAGGGGTTCTCGGTAGGGCCCAGTGAGTCACGGCTTCCACCTTGGCCGGATTCACGGTTATCCCCTCACGTGTGACCACATGTCCCAAAAAATTCACTTTCTCCATCCAGAACTCATATTTACTGAACTTAGCGTAGAGTTTGTGTTCTCGTAGAGTTTGCAGCACACTTCGAAGAAGATGCTCATATGTCACCGCGTCCAGTGAGTAAACCAGGATATCATCGATGAAAATAACCACAAACTGGTCCAAGTATGGGCGGAAAATTCTTTGCATTGAATCCATGAATGTCACTGGTGCATTAGTTAAACCAAAAGGCATCACCACGAACTCATAATGTCCATACCGAGTGTTAAAAGAGGTTATTGGGATGTCTTTTTCTTTTATCCGCACTTTTAATACCCTTGTCTTAAATCCAACTTTGAATAACAACCTACTCTGCGAAGTTGGCGAAACAATTCATCGATCAAGGGAAGAGGGTATTTATTCTTCACAGTGACACTATTCAACCCTCGGTAGTCGATGCACATTCTAAGGCATCCATCTTTCTTTTTGACAAACAACACTGGTGCACCCCATGGTGATGTGCTCGGTCGTATGTAGCCTTGTCGTAATAGTTCTTGTAGTTGTTCTTTTAGCTCATTCAACTCTTCCTGAGCCATTTGATACGACGTTCGGAATATTGGTGCAGTACCAGATACTAGTTCTATGCTAAAGTTTACCTCCCGTTCAGGTGGTAAAGTTGTTAATTCGGCAGGAAAACTATCCAAGACTTCCTTCATCACCGAGATAGTCTCCATTGGTTCTTCTTCTTCTGTTTTGTTGAGCAAGTACGCCAAATATCCTTGGCATCCCTTCTTGATTAATTTTCTTGCCTCAATACCGGAGATCAAATTGTTTTCCCCCTTGGTTTTATCTCCTTGAAATTCTAGGGTAGGCATATCCGGTCGGGTAAACTTAACCATTTTCTTCCGATAATCTACCTGAGCATAATTCTTAGACAACCAATCCATTCCTAATATCATATCGTAACCCTCAAAGGATAAGGTAATTAGATCACCAAATAGTACCTCGCTTCCTATGTAAATCTCACAATCGGGGTACTTCTCCTCTATGACCCGACTTACTCCACTAGGTGTGTAAACAATCAACTGATAGGGCATGCTGACGGAAATTTTAGGGGTATTCTTTATAAAATGCATGCTCACAAATGAATGTGTGGCTCCTGGATCAATTAATACTTTAGCAGGGTGAGAAAAGACACGTACCTTCAACTACTTCGGTTTCTCCATTCACGGGTTGCCCATCTAAGGTGTAGACCTTAGCTTTGACCTGCGGCTTATTGTTTTGGCCCACTGATGCCCCTACCATATTTGGTGGCCGTCCCACTCCTCTGGGCATTCTTGAGGGTGTTGGTTGTGCTGCAGGGCACTGTTTTGCAAAGTGTTCTGCCTTTCCACAGAGAAAACACGTTCCTGTCTTCTTATAACATGATTTTGCCATATGTCCCTCATGTCCACAGTAAGTACAACTTGGACGAGGGTTCCTTATCATAGGATTTTGGCGGTTCCCATTCCCTGTTTGATTATTTTTTCGTGGTTTCTCTGAATATTGGGGTTTCCAGCGTCCTTGTCCTGATTGTTTGTGGAGGTGGAATGAAGCATTCAGTGCCACCGTTCTCTATTTTGTCATTTGATCCGCTATTTCAGTTCTAGTAGCATCTTCAACTGTAGCAACGAAGCTTGTTAGTGGTAAAGGGGCTAGGGCACATTGAAGATCCACTCGCAACCCTGTTACAAACTAGCGAGTCGTGTGCTCTTTCGTGTCTATAAGGCGTAAAAAGTACTCGGCTAGACGATCGAACTTTGCAGTATACTGTGCTACCGTCATCCCTTCCTACCTTAGTTGCTGGAATTCGTCTTCACGACGTTCCTTTAGCCAGCGGGGTATGTATTCTTGTTTAAATTCCTCTAGGATGTCTTACCACCTCCATAACTAATTTCTTAATACCCGAGCTTTGGAAATTCTTAACCACCAGTCTTTCGCTGCTCTCCTCAAACGAAAAGCGGTGAAGGTTACCCTCCTGGCGCCCTCATATTGTAGTGTATCGTAAATGTCGTTTAGTTGTTCTAAAACAACTCTGCCTTAGCTTCTTGTTCCACTTCCCCATCGAACTTCGGGGGCTGAAATCAGAGGAGTCTTTCCAAAGCCTTGTCATTGCTAGTATTTTGCGCCCGTTCTCTTCTTCGGTTTGCTATCATGGCTTCCAGCAACTCCGTCATCTTCATCATGAAATTTTCTATTATTTCATGACTTGCAGCATTTGTCTGTCCGTGCGATGAACTTTCTGCCATAGCTTCAGTTTCGTGACCAGGAGAGTGCGGTCCTGACATTTTCCTAACCAAAGATAAGTTCAAATCTCAAGAAAACTTAGGAATGCTATCCTTGAGTTTATAGTTATGGCTTACACGTAAAATTCCATACTTAAAAAGAAATATCAAACTTAAAACACAAAAATAACTGGAAAGACATCATACTTTATTAAGCCTTACATACTCAAAAGACACGAGCTGATAAAGAAAGTTAAATACCAATTGGGCTAACAGTTGCTCCAATATATGAAAACATCAAACTTACTAATGCTACTACTTCAAATATCAAAATCATAGGATATCTTATCAACATTCTAACTCAGCCGGGAAAAAAACGTCTACTAAAGTTTCTACGGCGAGCCTCGGCCTCGGCTGGGGTCTCGTTTGCCGACCAGCTCACCGATCCTACCCTAACATCGTCGAGTCATAACCTACTGTTAAGCCTCAAGGGTTCCTCTCATCTGTGTTGTCTTAGCTGTCACTCAACCCTGTAGTCTCTAACTGTCTACGAGACAGGACGAATAAACTACTAAATCCCAAAATATAGAGTCAAAGTAGTTATCTCTTTAAAACTCATCTAGGATCCAGAGAATTTAATGTCGAACCTAGAGCTCTGATACCACCTGTGATACCCCGTACCCTCCGCTAGGTCAACTATGACGGAGTAAGGTACCTGCGTGCCTTTTGGCACTAAACTTACAAAGATACAAGACTAAGGTAGAACCGGGAGGAGCTGTAATGAGTATTTCTATATTAAATAATGTGAGAAGAAAGAAAGGCTTGAATATAACTTTATAACAAAAGCTTCTTAAACTTATAGATCGGTTTAAGGTCGCTAAGGCCATAGTCTATATAATCAAAATCTTTTGACTAGAGATGGAAGACTTCAAATATACCGGCTTCGATGGCTCACCATGGCTCTTCTAACTCGAGTTAGTTACCAAATCATCTAAAAAAGGGGGCAGAAACATTTGGAAAACATGAGCGATGGACGCACAATGATTCACGTGCACATGTGCTATTCGTGAGCTTCCTGTACGGGAAAAGTATATATATTTATAAAAAGGTTTAACATCCCAACAAAGTAAGTGCTTTCAAAACCTTTATGCAAAATATAAATTTTCTGAAGGGTTCGGGCGTAGCCAGGAAGTCTGAGCGAATCAAGACACATCGACACTGCCACAATACCTGAAATTTTAAGAAAAACATGCCTGCACCATGATAGGCTCAACGGACAGAGTCCAGAAACTGAAACGAGGTCTTTGGACGAATTCCGGCATCCCGTAGTCAATACAAGTCTAAACTCCAAAACACACTGTACGAACGTTCGATTTTTCAACCTCACACAACATATATATAAACAGGTAACGAGCCCTGGCGTACTTACCAGGCTGCCCTGTGCTATCCTAGCCGATGTGCCCCTCCTGCCCCAACTTTCCAGGAAATAGCTACTACCGCAGAGCATGATACGGAGTAAAACGCAATATTGCCTTGGGCCTAACCTTCCAACGATACTACGTCCTCTATCAGCTAGATCCAGATCAAGAGTAACACTACCAAGCATATCGTTAGGAAAAGGCCCTCGTAGGGGGGACTAGCCACACACAGTGCAAGTCCTTTCGACATGTTGATAAAAAATGTATACCAAGCCCCTTTTTGCCGGATTAAGGTTTTAGTCTATTTTTATAAAATTATAGGTTATCTATCGGCCACATAAAACTCTTCATATATCAAAAAATCCCTATCCGCTAGGCAAAACTCGTAGCCATGCAAATGTGACTTTGGAATGTATGTTTTGAAACACATTATCGGGTATAAAATAGGTTATGCCAATATGGGTGTAAAAAATTATGGTAAATATTTCTCGAAAGGAAATTATTAATACTTCCAAGATTTAAAGTAAAAATAAAACCGTAGAAAAATATTCTTTAGACATAACTAGTAAACATTTTTCGAAATCATACTTTAAGAATATTTAAAGTAAACGTATTATGAAAATATTCTCTTAACTCAAGAAAACCTTTTTAAGAATATCTAGAAAATATGTAAATTGTTATTTTAAAAAACAAATAATAAATATGTTCAAGATAATTTCATAAGATAATTTTAAATCTCAAACCCTATAAAAATATTTAAAATATTTAAAATATTATTTCCAAAGGAAGTAATAAACAGTAACTATTTTAAGAATAACTTTTCTAAATAATATATCTCAAAATCCTTTTAAGGAAACTTAAAGTATTTATATATAAAAAAAACATTATTCCCAAGAGAAATAATAAATATGTTAAAAGAATAATCTCCCAAAAAACTCAAAGACTTTTTTTTTTTTTAAAATATAAAATGTGCAAAAAATATTCTTTCTAAAAAGAAATAATAAATATTTTAAAAATAATTTCTCAAGAAAATCTTGAAACTCAAAAACTTTTAAAAGAATTAAAAATATTATTTCTAAAAAAAAATAGTAATATTTTGAAAATAATTTCTCCAAGTTATTTTTAGAACTTAAGACCTTAAGAGAATTTAAAATATTTAAATATATTATTCCCAAAAAGAAATAATGCTTATTTTGAAAATGTTTTCTTCAAAATAATTTTAAAACTCAAAATTCAAAATAAAACGATTGTTAAAAGAAATATTTCTAGTAAACGCAAAAATAAGAATATGGCACTAACCTTTAAAAATATATTTTTTTGGTGCCATAAACGAATATTTAAAATATAAATACGTTAATTACTTATCACATTTTAGCATAACCCGTAATATAACACCGATAATTATTTTGCGCATTTTGTCAAGATTCGTAACAAAGTCCTTGTGCCGCGAAATGAGTTAAACCTACAAAGAATATCATTCCAAACTTAATCAAATAGCTCAATATATATATATATATAACCATGAACCCATAATAATCTTAGGGTGTACCCACAATTATTTTAAACCCGAAGAAATTCTAAAACCATCTCCAAAATTATTTTATAATAATTCCTTAAGAAAAAATCATGGGTTCCCAAAATAAATTAATAACTATTAAACCTTAATATCTAATAATAATAAAAAAATAGAATAAAACTCTCAAAGAAACAAAGAAAAAGAAAGAAAAAATAAATAAATAATATATATATACCTGGAGAGAAGGAGAGCCGAGAGAAGAAAGAAAAGAAGAGAAAAAAATATAAGAAAGAAAAACATAGAGAAAAGTGGGAGAGAAATAGAGAGAGAGGGAGAGAAAAAAAAAAGAAAAGAAAAGGGCTAGTGTAGTGTTGACCGAGAGGGAGAGGGGAGAGAGAAAAACAGGAGAGTGAAAGTGTGGAGAAAGGAAAAAGAAGGCTGTATTTTTTTTTTTAGCATTTTGAACCCCTTAAATAGCCATTCATGCATGGTTTGGCTTTTCATGTATGAGACACATGGCCCCAACCAGCCATGTGTCACCCACTCCTTTGTCCACATGTTAATAACAGCCATGTCATTATCACCGCTCTAAGTAAGTAGTCTCTTAACTTTCTAAGACATCTATGTTGGCCCCAAATCTTAAAAATGACTAAAAACTCATCTTAAACTTAAAATTTCCGTTTCTACTTTAAAGAGTTAAACCCAAATAATTCTAAAACATGTCCAAAAAGTTTTTTCCTGGAAAAATTCTTCCCTTACTTTTTCTAAAAATTACCAAATGACCCCAAAATTTACTATTCTTTATAAACTAACCCAAAACTTTTACTCGAACTTACCACGACCAAAGCTAACTTTGAGGTGCTTAGTCGGAAAGTTACAATGAAAGTCCTCCAGAAACGGAAAAATTTTTTTATCGACTTTCTTACCTCAAAAACATCATTTTCTTGTAAATAATCTTAAACAGGATCCATATGTTCTTCCAAATTAGGTTGAATGTTAGAAGTGAATGTTTTTTTTGGAGAGAGGTTAGAGATAAAGTTGTAGAGAGAGAAAGTGAAAGTTTTGAAATGAATTATTTTCGCATTATTCATATAGATTCCCGAGTTACATTTATCGACCCCCTTTTTGTTTAATAACTTTAGAATTATAATTTTAAGCAACTTCCTTTTTCCTTTTTAGTTTTGATTAGAATTTTACTTTTTAATAATTGCCTCATTCTTTTTAAGTTTTTATTTGTAACCTCTACAAATAGAGGAGTTTAGATTTTAGTTTAGGGCATCTCTCTTATTATTATTGAAGACTCAGAAGACGGATTCGGAAGCAACTATCCAGGCTTCTTCTAAACTTTTTTTTTTTTTTTTTTATTTGTTTAGTATGAGTAACTAAGTGTTTTGTGTCTAAGGCCTTCTTTGAAGGTCGAAACTTTTATAAATATGGTTGCTTTTTAATTAAAGATTTTATCTTTTATCTTGTTTTTTATTAATTGGTATTACGTGTTCTTAATTCTTGCAATTTTCTGATCAACTATTGCATGTTCATAGATGCTTTTTAGTGACGAAGAGGTACTAGTAATTGAATCAAGTTAATAATAAGATATCATAAAACTGACTTGAGATAGATTCGGTTTCTTTGTGCGGTTTCTAATAAGTAGGAAATAAAAGTTAGGGAAGATCCACAGAGGTATATGCAGCCTTGTTTCTTACAATGACATAGAGATATAATTGCTTTATTAGTGAGGCTAGGAGCTTTACTGCATTAGAGTGAGTCTAGCTTATTCACAGAACTCTACCGTTAACCAGATCAAGAATTAATCAAGAATAAATCAGTTATAAGAGTAAAATGAGTAGACTGTATTAGGGGATGACTTAGTCCCTTTTTTTTATCATAAACATTTTCTTAAGCTAAGTTTTCTTTTATTTTTAATTTTCATTAGTTTTAATTTTTAGATACAAACAAATCACCAATATTTATTTTTAGTTTATGTCTAGTTAGAAGTAGATGACTTCACAAATAACAACATAAACAAAATGCATCATTTTTATGTACATTATCCAATCTTATTTCTCAAAACATGTCTCATTAAACCTTCTCATATTTTTATTAAAATTGGTTTGTCATAATTTATGCTTATGTGGTTAATAAGGTTCTTTAGCCAAATCTTACCTTTTCAGTTCATATTTAATGCTCAAGGGAAAACTAGTAATTGATTTATGCAATTCTGAATCACTACCAATGTCCTATTCGGGGTCTTTTACTACCCGATTACGTCTATCATTTGCAATCATATTATTTGATGTAGATGGACTTGACTTCTTCAGTTTAATAATATATTTTTTCATAAATATAGTGAAATGCCTAAATAATAATCAAAATAAATTATTCAACTAATTAAAAAAATAGATGCATTAACTATAAATATAAAGAAATCACATGAATTTTAGAAATATAAAGAAAATAACTATAAAAAACAAAACCCAACTAACATTCTTGCAATGATGCATTAATGCCAATGAATAAAGATCATTTCTTCAATAATGATGCATTTATTTTCTCTTAATATTTTCATCTTTTTTGCAATATATTTTTTTTACAAGTTTAGAATACTATGTATTATTTTGATTTTAGAAAAAGAAGAGTACTTTGTATTATAATCACAATAAATTATTCAACTATCTTTTTTAAGAAAAAAAGATGCATTAACTATAAATATAAAGAAACTATAAAATCACATCACATTCCTTAAATAATAAAGAAAATATATTAACTAGAAATATAAAGAAAATAACTTTAAAAAATAAAACATATTTCACATTCTTGAAATGATGCATTAATGACAATTTTTTTAATAATATTGATGCATCTATAATTTTTCTTAATATTTTATTTATTTCAAAAAATAGAAACTTTTTACTCCATGGTATTAAAAATATAGATTTTTATGTTTAAACCCCATGGTATTTAAAGAAAAAATAGTTTTACTAGCGACTATTTAATAAAAAAATCATTAACTAAGAACGTCGCTTGAGCTTCTTCTTTTTTTTTTTTTTCAAAAAAAGAGAACAAAACCAAAACAAAAAAGACATCTTGAAAGGCAAAAGCCTTCTTCTTCTTCCTTACAACAGCCGCAAGTCTACAACTGCTGTCCACTGAAGCTACGGCCCCCTCCCCCATCCAAGGTTTTGCCGCCTTCCGGATTACTAATATTCAGGCAATTATTCAAGGGATAGGGGTGATGGTCGGTTGACCCCCTTGTCCCACTATAGTTTCACTCCTAACATAAATATTCTAAAACAACTTAAAAAGAATTTATTATAATTAAAATAAGTTACTTATTTCAGTTCCCTAAAAAAAATAAGAATTGAGCACATGCACCTACTTGGATATATTTTTTCTCATTTTTAACCCCAAATGTCATTTATTTTTTACAAAAAATTTAACTTTAAAAAAAATATAAATTGGCCGAAAGCAAAAAAAAAAAAAAAAAAAATGCACGTAAGAAAAACAGAATTTAAGACGAACATAAGAACAAAAAACGAAATTAGGATATTTCTTTTTTTCTTTTTTTTGCCTTAGGCCAAACTCTAGTCTTAGAAAACGATAAGAGAGGTATAAGGAGCGTTTGCCTATAAATGCCCGAGAAGGTCAAAATAAAAGAGCGTCCCAAATTTCCTCTAATTGCCAAGATCTCCGTACTTCTATGACCAGTTTAGTACTTCCAATAATTTCATTCTTTTTCCATTGAAATTACTTATTATTGATGACTTTTCTTTTTTCCCCTCTCCAAAAAATTAAATTATTCTCCCTCTGTTTCAAAAAAGTAAAATTTTAATTTATGGTACAATTATTATTAAGGATTTTGAAATCAATGAAATATTCTACTTATATATTTTTTATAAATAAAAAGAGAGAGAAATATAAAAAAAGAGATAAAAGAAATAAATAAGGAGAGAGAAGAATAAAGTAAAAAAAAATATAACAAATACTCTGAAATAAAATAGTTCTTTTATAAGATATTTATTTTAAAACAGAAGGAGTGGATTAATGTGATGGAATAAAGTAATATTACTATTAGTTTTTATACTTGTATTTTAAGCTCTATAAAATTTAAATTATTTATAAAACACTATATAAAACCGTGAATGTTTTTCTCAAAAAAAGAAATAATATGGTTAATGACGAAATTTTTGTTGAGTTTTGAAATAAAACTTGAGTGTACAGCTTTGGCTGCAGTAACTATTATTCACTAATATTCGTAGTTTGAATTCTCTCTTTATCTCAATAAATCTGCTCCATTAGGTTCACAGTGCAACAAAAGTTAAATAAATTATTACATTATTTGAATTGGGGATTACCCACAAACTGCTACTAATATTACAGTGGTACTTGAAAAAAATTAGTGTATATGTGAAAAAAAAAACTATTTTGTTAATGTGGTTTATGCTTAGAAATTAAAAAATATAACTATGTTACATATATATTAAAATGAAAGAAGTAATACATGAAAATTTCAGTTTTACTTCTCAGTAATTATTTATTTTTTTAATGTGTATCTCGAAATATATATTAATATAAATTAATTTTAAATTTAAATAATCTTTAAGTTAAATAGTTTTCAGTAAAATTTTAAATTATATAAATTTAATTAGACTTTTGTTCTCAATATAAATTTTATTAGACTTATATAGTAACATTACTTTTCTAATTATTAGAATTACAGGGTTGATAAGTCTGACTTTCAATATTCTTATGTGTCGATTTCCTCGGAAAATCTTTCGATGTCTCTTGCCTTCAGTATTTTAAGTTTAATAAAATATTCCCTAAAAAATAGTGTGGTTTTTCCTGTGAAGGTGTAAGATATTTTCTTTGTTAGGAAAAAAGGAAGGAATGCAATTCGCTTCACTTATTTTAATTTTGTACTATCCTTCTCATAGTAGTCCTCACATATTCTTAAATTGTTTAAAAATTCAATTCATCTTTTTTTTGGAATTTATTTTAAAATTTACCTTACATTTAATTTATTAATGCACCTAAATAACATTAATCATTTGGTAAAAAAAATTTAACCTTAATCATATTTTTCAATATGTATTTCAAGATGACTTGTTTTAGTCATTTAACTCAATAAATGAAATTACAAACTATATTATCATTTCCTCTTAGTTATTTATTCCACCTTTATTTATTAAGGATATAAATGATAATTAATAATTTATTTTAAAATTTGATTCTTTTTAGATCCCTTAATTTGTATATAAATGACTAAACATTTATTAAAAATTGAAGTATATGGATTGAAATTCAATCTAGAAATGCAGCAAAAAAAAAAAATCATTCTAGAAATTTCTTTCCAATTTCACTGTCTCATTTTTTTCTTACAAAATCAAACACGTACTTCATAAATTTTTTTTAAAAAGTAATCAATTATGTCAGTTTTAACTGCAATGCAATAATAGCGATGGAGATGTCCTTATTCCCTTCGTGTGATATTGACATGAACAAGGCAGTTTGATTTTTGGGAAGTCAACAAATTATAAGCAGCTTTCAGGCTTCAAATCAAGAAAAAAAATGTATATATGTTTTATCAAGCTCGTAGCTTTGCCATTCTCGAGTGGTTTCATTGCAAAGCCCAAAATCGCCATTTCCAGTTCAAAAATTGTGTTCTCTATATAAAAGCCAAGTAATAAGTCAACAATCATGAGATCATCATTACTATTCTTCCCTTGGGTCAACTATTTATTTTCAACTACCAATTACCATTAGGATTCTTTTTCAAACTTAAAAATTATTGATATAGGTATTTATGAGAGAAGTTTTCTTCTCAAAATTCAAACTCATAAATATAGGTTGAGGTGCACTAACATAAGTGGTATGAATTCTCTTTTGCTCGTTAAGTTGGATTCAAATCCTTTCTAAAATTATCTCTATTGAGGATTTGTAGCTTCCACACTCTAATGAAAAGCTTATGAGGAACAAGCCTCACAAATCTAACGTTGAGAGACTAAACTCTTTTCCAAAGTGATGACAAAAACTTTAAGGGAACTAAGACCCCAAAACTCCAGTCACAAAATTTAGAAGACCTAAAATCAATTGATTCAGAGAAAAGAAACTCTACGAATTAACCAATGAAAGGAATTTGCATAATTAATTGATTCCATAGATACTTCAATCTAGGTTCAATTGTTTACAGTGCCAATGACATTAACTCTAGGCAAACTAGACTAAAAAGGAGAAGAAACCAAGAGACAACATGGTGAATTCTCTCATATTTATAGCAATTCATCTTTCAAGATTAGTTACAATTAATGCATAATGAGGTATTTATAGGCTAAGCATTAATCCTAGTTAAACAGGTGATTAATGGCTTGAATTATCTATAAATCCCTTGTTAAAAATTTGGAAAAACAACTTGGACTACAAAATCCTACCCAAAAGGGTAGTTAAGTCAAAAGCAACCAGAGATCCACCGGCGATAGTACGTTAGAACCTACCATTGGAACTACGTTGCCAATGTCTGAGGAAATCCAAACAGAATCCGACCTTCGACGGTATGGGTAGCCCTGCCGTTAGTGGTAGGATGCATTCTTGCCAACTGTTAGCCAAATTCCATCCCAAGTTGTGCCCTTGATTGCTCCTTGACAATTGAACACCTTGTAAAAAGCATGAGATGCTTTCTTGATCTTCAAACTCTCCAACTTTTCTCTTTAGGGCAATCTCCATGTAAGCAATCATGTCGTCGTCTCCTTGAAGCTTAAAGTTCTTCCTTTGAGCTCTTGTGATCGGTCCAAGTTTCAAATCCAAAGGTGATTACTCATCCGGTTCATATCATCCCCCCGCTTTTGAAAAGATTCGTCCTCGAATCTTCACCTAATCAAAAGGAGATAAGTCAGAAACATTAAAGGTGGCGCTAATATTATAGTCAACCAGAAGATCAATTTTATAGGTATTATCATTAAAATGCTCAAGAACTTGAAACAATCCATTGCCACTGTAATCAAGCTTACCCTTGTGTTGAGAAGGAAACGTTCTTTCTGAAGATGAACCCAAACCCAATCACCGGGTTCAAACACAACACATTTCCTTCCAACATTCCGTTTAGCCACTAATTTTTTGTTGTTACACGCAATAGCTTTATGCACTTTCGCATGAATGGACTTGACAATCTCTGCCTTCCTCTTTCCATCCAAGCTCACCACATGATCTATAGACAAAGGAACTAAATCAAATGGAGTCAATAGATTAAAACTATAAACAATCTCAAAAGGAGAAAAGGAAGTAGTAGAATGTTTAGCCCTATTGTAAGCAAACTCTATTTGAGGAATAGCTTCTCACTGGAGCAAAATCTTCTTAAGGACGACCCTAGAAGTTGTCCAATGGTCATATTGACCACCTCCGTTTGGCCATTGGTTTGTGGATATCAAGCT
The DNA here is from genome assembly GCA_028651295.1 of Catharanthus roseus. Classification (NCBI taxonomy): domain Eukaryota; kingdom Viridiplantae; phylum Streptophyta; class Magnoliopsida; order Gentianales; family Apocynaceae; genus Catharanthus; species Catharanthus roseus. The sequence goes on along the minus strand of JAPQWS010000033.1, from coordinate 3,336,897 downwards.
GTAGAATACAAGAAATTAGTACCAAGCTTTCAGAAAACACGCCAAAAATGACTAAGAAATTTAGTGTCACGTTCTAAAACAATGGTTCTTGGAATTCCATGGAACCAAACCAGCCATGTAAAGAATAAGTTTGCTACATGGCTAGTATCATCGGTTTTCTTGCAAGGTATAAAAGAAGCTATTCTAGAAAACCTATCTACCACAAAAAGGATAGAATCCATTCCCTTAGAGAATTAGGCAAACTAAGAATAAAATCCATAGAGATGTCAACCCAAGGAACTTTAGGCACTTTTAAAGGAGTATAAAGACCATGAGACAAGGAAGATGATTTAGTCCTTTACAATCCAAGCAATTTCCACAAAACTTTTCAACATCTTTTCTCATATGAGGCCAATAGAAATGCTCATGCCTGATGTCATAATTTTTAGTAATGCCAAAATATCCAATTAAACCACAACAATGAGCCTCTTTAATCAACAACAATCTAGTAGAACAAGATGGAATGCACAACTTCTCTTTACAATAAAGAAAAGCATCATGAACAAGGTACTTATCAGTAGGTACTAGTAAGAAATTCTCCTATATATCCTTAAAGTCACGATCACTAGCATATAATTTTTTAAGCATCTCAAAACCAAAAATTTGACTTGTAGAGTAGAGATAAGAATGTTCCTTCTTGACAATGCATCAGCCACAATGTTTTCTTTACCTTTCTTATAAAAAATGATGTATGGAAATGTCTCAATGAACTCAATCCATCTTGCATGTGTCGTGTTCAACATTTTTTTGCCCTTCAAGAAATTTCAAGGACCCATGATCTGTGTGCACCACAAACTCCTTTGTCCACAAATGGTGTTACCAATGCTTCAATGTCCTCACAAGTGAATAAAGCTCCTTGTCATATATTGCATAACTCAATGCTGCACCGGTCAACTTTTCACTAAAGAAAGCCAAGGGTCTTTTGTCTTGCATCAATACTCCTCCAATGCCAACACCCGATGCATCACATTCTATCTCAAACATATTCTCAAAGTTAGGTAGTGCAAGTAGAGGTGCACTACTCAAATTTTCCTTTAATAGATTGAATGCTTTTTCTTGAACCTCCTCCCTTTTGAATTCATTCATCTTTTTTATAACATCCATCAAAGGACTAGCAATAGTGCTAAAATCTTTGATGAACCTCCTATAGAAACTTGCCAATACATAGAAGCTCGTCACTTCGGATGTATTTTTGGGGTAGGCCACTCCTTGATTGCTTTTACCTTCTCTTGATCCACATGAAGGCCTTGAGAACTCACCACATAACCTAGGAAAGTCACTTTTTCCAAACAAAATTCACATTTTCAAAGGTTAGCATATAACTTTTCACTTCTCAAAACTAACAAAACTTGTTTAAGATGATGCAAATAATCTTCGTAAGTCATGCTATATATCAAAATATCATCAAAATAGACAACAACAAATGTACCAATGAAGTTCCTTAACACATAATGCATAAGTCTCATGAACGTACTAGGAGCATTAGTTAAACCAAAAGGCATGACTAACCACTCATGAAGACAAATTAGTTTTAAAAGCTGTTTTCCACTCATCCACTTCCCTCTAATTTGATGGTAGCCCAATTTCAAATCGATTTTTTAAAATATTTGAGAACCATGTAACTCATCAAGCAAATCATCTAATCTAGGAAAATGATGCCTATACTTGATAGTTATATTATTAATGGCTCTACAATCAATACGCATACGCCATGTGCTATCTTTCTTTGGAACTAATAAAACGGGAACGACACGGGGGCTTAAGCTTTCTCTTATATATCTTTTAGAGAGCAATTCCTCAACTTGTCTTCTTAGGTCTGAAGTCTTCTATAAGTTGGTCTATTTGGCAACACCACTCCAGGTACCAAATCAATTTGATGCTCAATGTCTCTCAAGGGAAGAAGTCCATCGGGCATCTCTTGGGGAAATACATCTTTAAATTCTTCAATGACCTTTACTATAGCATTAGACAAAGAAGACAAATGATTAGTAGTAGAAACAAATGGTCCCCTGCAATAGAGAAGTAACAGTAACTCTTCTTGTTTCAATGGCTTCCATGATCTCACTCTCTTTTGCATAGAAGTATCGTTTCTCTCCCTTGCAACTACCAGTCTCTTTCTTATCTCTTTTCAATTTTCTTTCTTTATATTTTTCCACACTCAATTCTTTTTCCCTCTTCAATACTCTTTTTCTCTTTCTCACACTCTAATCTCTCTTTTTCTCTCATTTTCTTCTGTTTTACGAAGACTTGACTAGGAGTCAATGGATTCAACATGAACTTTTCCCAATCCTTTACAAAGGTTTAGGTGTTCTCCACACCATCATGAATAGCCTTTCTATCATATTACCAAGGACGTTCCAACAGCAAATGCCCCGCTTGTAAAGGAGCCATATCATAAAGAATTTCATCATTATAGGACCCCTTAGTAAAAGATACTAGCACTTGTTTGTTCACTTTCACTTCTCCACTATCATTCAACCAATGACACTTATAAGGTTTAGGATGCTTGATAAGAGGAAAGTTCAACTTTTCAACAAGATAAGTGCTAGCCACATTAGTGCAACTACCACTATCAATTATAAGATTAGCCACCTTACCTCCGACCAAGCATTTAGTGTGAAAGATATTTTCTCTTTCAATGCTAGTCTCCTCCTCATGGACTTGAGTAGATAAAGCTTTAATAGTAACTACGCTCATTCCCTCCTCATCAGCTTCAAAAGAGGCAATATCTTGGTCCTCACTACTCTCATCTTTGTCAACAACACCCTCTTGGCAATCATTATCACTCTTCTCAATCCAACCATTCAAATCCACACTAAAAACCAAAGTTCTTTTTGTAGGATAATTTATAGCAATACGCTCTATATCATTGCACTTGAAGCACCTTGTTGGATCAGTGATACCACTTTGATATAAATCCTCTTTTTCTTGTTCAATTGGATCCAAATCCTTCCTAAGATCATCTCCTCATAAAGTACCTCTATTGAGGATTTGTAGCTTCCATACTCTAATGGAAAACCTATAAGGAACAAGCCTCACAAACCTAATATTAAGAGACTAAACTCTTTCTCAAATTTATGGCAAAAACCTTGAGGGAACTAAGACCTCAAAATCCCTACCACACAATCTAGAAAACCTAAAATCAATTGATTCAAAGAAAGAAAACTCTATGAATCAACCAATGAAAGGAATTTTCATGATCAATTAATTCTATAGATACTTCAATCTAAGCTCAATTGTTCACTATGCCAAGAACATTAACCCCTAGGCAAGCTAGACTAAGAAGGAGAAGAAACCAAGAGACAACTTGGAGAGCGCTCTCATATTTTTAGAAATTCATCATTCAAGATTAGTTATAATCAATGTATAATGAGGTATTTATAGGCTAAGAATTAACCCTAGCTAAACAAGTTATTAATAACTTGAATTACCTATAAATCCCTCGTTAAAAAGCTGGAAAAACAACTTGAATTACAAAATTCCGCCCGAAAGGGCAGTTAAGACAAAACCATCTTGAGACCTACTGGCGACGGTAGGATAGAACCTACTGGCGACGGTAGGGTAGGTTGCTAATGTCTGAGGAAATCTAAACAGAATCCTACAGGCGACGGTAGGGTGGCTTTGATGTCGGCGGTAGGGTGCATTCTTGCCAAGACTTAGCCAAATTCCATCTCAAGTTGTGCCCTTGATTGCTCCTTGACAATTGAACACGTTCTAAAAAACTTGGGATGCTTTTCTTGATCTTCAAACTTTCCAACTTTCTTTTCAAGGAGTCCTCCATGTAAGCAATCATGCCTCGTCTCCTTAAAGCTTGAGTTTCTTCCTTTGAGCTTTGGTGATTGGTCCAACCTTCAAATCCAAAGGTGATTGACTCGTCCGATTTATATCAATAAGGGTCTATGTTTTAGTAGTTTTAGTTATATGCATACAGACATGCATAGTAAGATTACCAAGTGAAAGTTCAATAAAAAAAAAAAGGAGATTTATCTGTGAACTTTACCACCAAATGAAAATTGATCAGCAACTATTCGTAGTTACCGATTGAATGTAATAATTCAAAGTTACCGACTATTTTACCAACCAAAAATTTTTTATGGGTAGTTTTATTTTTTATAATTCAGGTTCTCTTTTAAAATTTCATATATATATATATATATTTAAAAGATGCGCAAACTTCAACAGAGCAATTGGTTACGAACTTGTACTTCAACTTTGAGGTCAGACGTTAAAACTTCCTTTAAGGAAAATATCATTAATTAAATTGACACGGGGTCAGTGATTGTGTTTGGTTGCATGAACCTCGGATCGTGATTTATCTTTTATTTAATAGTTTTATTAAAATAGAGAGTGTTATAGGAGATGTTATATTGGTGGATGTACGCCATCGACAGTCAGCTTTTTTTTTAGTGTTTGGAGGAGCATTTGCAAATCTCATATGTGATTTTGAGTTGTAAATGTTATTTTCTTTACCGTTTGAAAGACAAAGAACTTTTAGCTTCGGGAAGTGAGGATATTTGGCAATCCTAACCACTTTAGCTTCAACATTTCGCAGTTCGATGATAATTTTTTCATTATTGAACTTGTCTTCAAACTTAATGTTTAATTATCTTTCAAAAGTAATCCTTAGATAAAAATTAAATTACGTTTTCATTCCCTTTTGTAGGCTCCTTGGGCCTATTTCTTCCCAATATTTTTTATTTTTCCAGCCCATTTTTCCTTGTATTCCCTATGATGTTGTTAATGGGCCTCAATAGAAAGATAAGGTTTGAATCTGTCAGATATGCCAGGCCGGGCTGGGCCGAGCCAACCCGGGTTGCCTATTATGACTACACCTATTTAATGTCTCTCTTCTCTTCTCGGTACTCACAGCCGACTCTTGATTTCTTTTCTCTTCTTCTGTTGTTGTCTTGGGTACATCTCTATCTCTTCATTTCTCTTCCTTTCTCTGCCGCGGCTTGCCGTGACCGCTGCTCTTCTCCCGCCCTCTAGTTTCTGTGCCGTTGCCTCGGTCTTCATGATCGCTGGCCTTTTTTTTGCGATCACTATTGTCTCGCTGTTTCGATACTCTTGAAGGAGAAAGCTGAAAGGCTAGAGAGAGAGAGAGAGAGAGAGAGAGAGAGAGAGAGAGAGAATAAATAGGTGAATTCTTTCTTGTTTATTAGGCCCGTGACAGAGGGAAGTTCCGATCCTACCACTGACGTCTCCTCGACGCGGCTCGCTGTTTCTCGCTGCTGCTTGGCGCCGCCTCAACTTCAGTTTGTTTTTCTGTCTTACCGGCGGAACAGACTCGCGGTAACAGGTAAGTATATTGGTTCCTTTTTTGGTTTATCTTTTCTTACTAAAGGGTGTTTGTGTTTGGCATTTGGTCAAGAAGGAGCAGAAAGAGGATATTGTAGAATAGAGTCTGCTTGAATTTTCACTGCATTATTCTTATATTTCTGTAATAGTAAATAGAGTTTTGTAATAGTAGTTAGATCCTACAAGTGGTATCAGAGCCTGGAAACGAATGCAACTTTCTGGTGCTCTTCAGTGGTGCCAGCGACCTTTCGGATTTCCAGATCTGAGGGAACCGTTGAGTTCCTCAGATCCGGCCAGTGAAGTATTGCTTACCTTTCTTTTTTTATTTTTTTTCCAAAATTATTTTGTTGCTAAGTGTTGCTCTCTGTTTTGTGGTTGATATCCTGTTTACTATTTTTGTTTTTCCGACCTGTGTTACGACTCGGATTGTGCTGTGTTTTTTTGTGAACCAAGTTACTGTTCGTGCTCACTCTGTTCTGTTGCCATTTTTTTGTTTTATTTTGTTTTTCCTTTCTTCAGTTTTTGTTTCTGGAAAATACACCAAAAAAACCTAAGCCTGGCTTGAGTCTGTGAGATTTCAAGTATCTGTGCTTTGGCGCGTTTTTCAGTTTTTCAAAACATTTGTTTATTTTTTTTTAAATTCTACATGTTTGTCTTTTTCTATTCTTTCTATGGTATTTCTATTTCTGCTCGTTTTTATTGTTTTTCGGTTATATATACTATTGCTATTTGCATTACGTGTTTATTGGGTTCCGTGCCTCACACGTTGTTGCACTGTTTTTTAATCTGCGTTGTTTTTCCTTAAAATTTTTTTTTATATATGACAAATCCGGATATTTTATTGTTAAAATCAAACTTTTCAAATCTTTCATTTTTCCAGCCACTAAATTACACTTATTTGCCTTTAAAACATGTCAGTTCCAAAAATTAAAACTGATAAGTTTGATGGTAAATCTGATTTTGTAATGTGGCGAAAGAAAATGAAAGTTGTTTTGTTACAAAATAAAACTGCACCGGCTATTTGTAGCTCCGAAGAGTATCCGGAATCTTGGAGAGGCGAAATTCTTATGGAAAAACTAGGTGAAGCGCACAGTTGCCTTACTTTGCATTTAACTGATAATGTTTTATGAGAAATTGACAAAAAAGATAATGCTTTCGAAGCAAGGACTAAACTGGAAAAACTATATTTGGGAAAAAAACTTTCAAATAAAATTTAATTAAAAGAACAACTTTTCAATTTTAAAATGAGCAGGTCAAAAACACTTTCAGAAAATATGGATGATTTAAATAAAATCGTTTTGGAACATCAAAACGTTGGATAGAAAATCTCTGATGAAAATATTGATGTTATTTTATTAAATACCTTACCTGATTCTTTCAACGATGTAAAATCTGTCATTAAATATGGCGGAGATGGTTTATCTCTTTCCGATGTTAAAAACACTTTGAAATCAAAAGATTTGGATTTACAAAAAGAAAATAAATGAAATGAAGAAAACCTTTACGTGCGAGGGAGAGTTGACCGGAGGGAACCTCTTAGTCACAGGTCTAAAAGTAAAGGGAGGTCCAAATCTCGAGAAAAGAACAAAGTGAAATGTTTTTATTGTGGCAAGGAGGATCATATGAAAAATAAGTGTTTTAAATGAATTAAGATGAAAAACAACGTAAACATGGTAAAGGGTGTAATAAAATTTACAAAACCCATGATTTTGATTCAGATGGAAATTCTATGTTTTCAGAGGTTTTGTGAGTTTCTCTTTCCACTTCTTGTTCTAAAGTTGTTGATCATTGGGTTCTTAGTTTTGGTTGTGCATTTCACATGACACCCAACAAACACTGGTTTTCCCATTTTAAACCCTTAAATCAAAGAAAAGTTTACATGGGAAACAATCAAGTTTGTGATGTTAAAGCATTGGAAATATTTTCATCAAAATGCATGATGATGTGACTAGGAAACTCACTGATGATGATGCTCGATCTTCGTCGGAATCTCATCTCTCTTGGTAATTTGGATTCTCTTGGTCTTTCTTTTAAATCCAAAAGTGGTATTTTACGTATTTGCAAAGGAAACCTAGTCATGCTAAAAGGTTTTAAAAGAGAAATTTTATACGTTCTTATTGGCAAAACAGTTTTTAATTCAACTGCTTTGATTTCAAAAACTGTTCCCGAGAAAACTATGTTGTGGCATCGGCGGATTGGTCATAGTGAAAAGGGACTGTATTATCTACGAAAACAAAATCTTTTATGTTGTGACAAAATTGATTCCTTGGATTTTTGTGACCATTGCGTTTCGGGAAAACAACACAAAATCAGTTTTTCAACTAGCACACGCAAGTCTTCTGCTATACTTGATTATGCGCATTGTGATCTGTGGGGACCTGAAAAGGTTCCAACTTATGGTGGTAATGTTTATTTCTTTTCTATTGTTGATCATTTTTCAAGGCATGTTTGGTTCTTTCTTTTAAAAATAAAAGATCAAACATTTGAAAAGTTTTGTGAGTGGAAACGCTCTGCCGAAAATCATTCTAGAAATAAAGTTAAAACAATTAGGACTGTTAACGGTCTTGAGTTTTGTAACCGGAAGTTTTCTGATTTGTGTACATCTCATAGTATCTTACATCATAGGACGGTTAGGTATAACCCCCATCAGAACATAGTAGTTGAGAGGATGAACCGTACCATTTTGGATAAGGTTAGATGTCTTCTTGTATCCTCAAGTGTCCCAAAACCTTTCTGGGGGGAACTGTTAGTACGGCTGTCTATCTGATTAATAGATCCCCTTCTATAGCCATAAACTTTAGGACTCCTATAGAACTTTGGCGTGGCAAACCTCCTAACCTGTCAAACATTAGAGTTTTCGGGTGTGCAGTTTTTGCACAACAGAAAAAGGGTAAGCTATACCTTAGGTCTAGAAAGGGATTGTTTATAGGATATCCTAGTGGAGGGAAGGGTTATAGAGTGGGGTTAAAGGGTGAACCGGGAGTAAGGGTAGTTATCAGTAGGGATGTCATCTTCAACGAGTTAGATATGTCCTGTCTTAAAGATAAACCTATCATCAATAGTCCTCCGAGTGTTCCCACACCTAGTAGTATTCTTGTGGAGGTGGAGGACACCTCTGAACCCTCTTTAGAGTCCAAACAATAGCCTGGAACCAACAGAGAGTTAGTCTCACCATCCAATAGCACACTTGTCCTCCTAGTATTCCTGAAACCCTTGATCCTATTTCAGAAGGTTCTGTTGAGGAGAAAGAGCATCCTGAGGCTCAAGCTCAAGCCCTTAGGGATTACCAGCTTGCAAGAGATAAGGTTAGAAGAGTGCCTAAGGAACACTCTAGATATGGTTATTCCTACATAGTTTCTTATGCATTTGCCATTGCATCTTATGTGGATGAAAAAGAACTATTGTGTTTTTTTGATGTTTTAAAAAGCCCTAATTGCTCTGTATGGTTACGTGCTATGGATGAGGAAATGTCTTCTTTAAACAAAACCTTGATTCTTGTTGCAAAACCCTCAAAACAAAAATTAGTTGATTGTAAATGGATTTCTAAAATAAAAGAGCCTGAGTCTGCTAATGAACCTCCAAGGTTCAAGGCCAGGTTGGTTGCAAAAGGTTTTTCACAATTTGAGGGATTTGATTTTAATGAAATTTTTCTCCAATCGTTAAATACGAAACGATTAGGATTATTCTTGCTCTTGTTGCTTTCTATGATCTCATCTTGAACAACTTGATGTTAAAACCGCTTTCTTGCATGGTGATATCGAAGAGACTATATATATGCGTCAACCACTAGGTTTGAGGTTAAAGGTAAAGAACACATGGCGTATCTTTTGAAAAAGTCCTTATACGGACTTAAAAAATCGCCCAGGCAATGGTACAAGAGGTTTGATTCTTTTATGTTAGATTTGGTTTTTCTAAAAGCAACTATGATAGTTGTCTTTATTTCTCTAGTAATAATGTTGAAAGTGCTATATATTTATTACTTTATGTTGATGATATGCTAATTACTTGCAAACATAAAGCTAAAATTGATGATTTGAAATCCTTACTAAAATCAGAATTCGATATGAAGGATTTAGGGGTTGCATCCAGGATTCTTGGGATGAGTATTACTAGAGATAGAGCTGATCGTTCACTTTTTCTATCTCAAAAGCCCTTTCTTTAGAAAATTGTCTCCGAATTTTTAATGTATCTATGTAAGCCCATTACAACCCCACTTGCGAGCCATTTCAAATTTTCTGACAAAATCTGTCCTAAAACCGAGAGTGAAAAAAGAGATATGACAAATACCCCATACAGAATAGTCATAGGCTCGATCATGTATTCAATGATATCTATCCGACCAAACATTGCTTTTTCTATAAGCCTTCTCAGCAGATTCATGTCTAACCTTGGGAGAGATCACTGGGCTTCTCTCAAGTCGCTGCTACGTTACCTTAACAGAACTCTAGATTGAGGCTTACACTATCACAATTGGTCTGATATATTTGAACTAATTGGTTATATTGATTTCGATTTTGTAGGTGATAAGGATGGTAGAAAATCTACTTCATCCTATTTCTTTACCCTAGCAGGTAATTGCGTCTCGTGGAAATCTCAAATGCAGCCAGTAGTTGTTTTGTCAACTACTGAGGCTGAATACATCGCGGCTACGGAAGCTATCAAAGAAGCCATTTGGTTTCAAGGTTTACTGAATTAATTACACGTTTTACATTCAAAAACTATTATTATACTGATAGTCAGAGTTGTTTACATTTATGTAAAAATATGGTCTATCATAAACGGACAAAACATATAGATGTCAAATATCACTTTATTAGGGAAAAAGTCTCTAGTGGTTTAGTTGACATAGATATGATTAGTACAGATAATAATCCCGCAGATTTTGGTACTAAAATTGTGAGCTCTGACAAGTTTATATTTTGCAGGGATTTCCTTCACTTGGACGCGGTTTGACTCTCACTGAGTCAATTGGCGGCTGGAAAAATATTGTTCGAGGTGGAGATTGTAGGCTCCTTGGGCCCATTTCTTCCCAATATTATTCATTTTTCCCTCTATTCCCTATGATGTTGTTAATGGGCTTCAACAGAAAGACAAGGTTTGAATTGGTCAGAGATGCCAGGCTTGGCTGGACCGGGCCAACCCATGCTGCCCGTTGTGACTATACCTATTTAATGTCTCTCTTCTCTTCTTGGTACTCACAACCGACTCTTGATTTCTTTTCTCTTCTTCTGTTGTTTTCTTCGGTACGCCTCTGTCTCTTCATTTCTCTTCCTTTCTCTGCCGTGGCTTGCCGTGACCGCTGCTCTTCTCCGCCCCTCTAGTTTCTGTGATGCTGACTCGGTCTCCACAATCGCTGGCCTTTTGTTTGCGATCCTTATTGGCTTGTTGTTTCAATACTCTTGAAGGAGAAAGCCAAAAGGCTAGAGAGAGAGAGAGGGAGAGAATAAACCGGTGAATCTTTTTTATTTTTTAGGCCCGTGACTAAGGAAAGTTCCGATCTTACCACCGACGTCTCCTCGAAGCGGCTCGCTGTCTCTCGTCGTTGTTCGGTGCCGTTTCGGCTTCAGTGTGTTTTTCTATCTTGCTGGCATAACAGACCCGCGGCAACAGGTAAGTACATCAGTTCCTTTTCTTTATTTATCTTTTCTTACTAACGGATGTTTGTGCAGCTGTTTGGCATTTTCGGTCGGTGAACCCGACGGTCTGCATGCTAATATTTCTATAATAGTAAATAGAGTTTTGTAATAGTAATTAGACCCTAAACATTTTTTAGAATACACATATTTTTTAAAATATGAATTAAATTATTAATTATTAATATCTATGTTTTACATTTCCATTTTATCACAAAATATGTGTAAAATCAATATTTTATTTTCTTATAAAAAATATGAATTAATATTTATTTTTATATGAAATATCTTTTAAAATAATATTCAATCAATGTCAAAATATATAAAATACAATAGTCGTCATATAAATATTCACATGATTTACTAAGCGAATATATAATTAACATTAATTATAATATATTAGGGGCATATTGAAATTATAAAATTTTCCAGAAAAAAAAAAGAAATTATAATACTAAGTTAGTTTAGAAATAGATTAAAATTGTCAAACATTGGCATTATAATCTTTTAAAATTGTGATTATTGAATAATTTTAGATCCTAAAACAATCACTATTATTTTTTTTATGGGTAGAACAATCAATTACAATTGTTACAATTAAGTTTGGCCATCGCCACACTAAACTGACCGTAAATTAATGCCCTAATCTAATGCATGTAAATTCAAGCAATCAGCCTATCCAAGCAGCATCGACATTGAATTCTAAGCAGTGCCCGCCTCTGGTGGTTTCCACTTAGTATTCTTTGTAATGAAGATTTGATTTCTAATAGGTTGTTTGATAATTTCTTTTTTAATTTGCCATTTAAATATATCATTTAGTCCCTCCAAATTTTTGAAAAACAATTATTGTACATCTCATATATTTCCTTATAGTTGGTATCCTCTAAACACAAATGCTGGAGAGAGAAAGTGCGGATTCACTTTTGAATAATGAGCATGTACAGATTCTCCATAATTTATTTTTTTTATTTGGTGTCTTTGATTTCTCAATTAATTTTTTAAAAAAAATTCTATAGAACATAAAATCACCTACCGCACAGAGTTAAAAATGTAACATAAATCGTTTCAGATGTAATTCAAATTTAAAATCTTTCACTTGACAATAAAGATAAAGATACCTAGATGAAAATACTTTATCATCGTACTTTCTCTTGTTGTTCGAACTTTCCTTAATTTGTAATTGCGCTTTTAATACATTATCCTAATCAAGATCCCCCTTGGGACCAAATCATCTCACTGCTGGATTACTAAGTTATATGATTATTTTTTATCAAATAATAAAAAAGTTATAAGATTATTTTAACAGCTCACTGATCTTGAATTTCGACGTCTGCATTTTGTACAACAAAACTATACGTAATCCATACGCCAAAAAGATACTACAGAGCCTCGAAATTTATTTTTTATGTCAAAATTTATGACCAAATCGATGCTTCAATTCTTCTTACAGCATGTGAATGCGTATCTCCGGGCAACTTATTATAATTGAAACGAAGTATATATAATTAGGACGTAGAAAAGGAAGTAATCAAGAGTGTTTTGATAATCAATATATTCAAAGTCAATAGATCGAAATATTTCTCTTGAAATCCAATATGAATGGCTACTTGTTTGATAGCTAATAATTTTTTAAGTAATTTCCATGAAAATGTTGTGCCAAAGTAGTAAAAAATAAACATATATTAAAAATATTTCAAACTTGTTTGGGGTAGATTTTTTTTCTTTTCCGAAAGTTCTGAAATTGCATGCGGGAATCAGTCCTCAAGCCATAATTGCTACATCATTAATGAAGGCAGACTTTTTTTTTCCCCGTTTTTTGGAAGTTGATAGGTGGCTAATGTGTTTGAGTTTTGACTCTTCTATTTTTGGTTACGTAACAATGACAAACAATCATCGTAATCATAGCAAGATTTTTGAAGTCGGATTTTGTTGTTTTAAGCATACCGGGAAACTTGGGAAAACATATCGTAATTTTTCTATCTTGTATTGAACCACATATCAAACTTATATACAATGTTACATCCTTATTTTACGCCTAATTGATATGATATATATAATATAGGAGGAATTTACTAAATGAATAATAAGAAATTACCTAAACTATTACAACAAATTAGGCATAATATTAGTGATGTCATAGTCAACACAATATTCCTAATTATGTCATAATATTCTGGTGCCAATACCCCCCTCCCTCTCAAGTTAGAGTATAAGGATCATGAATGCTCAACTTGCGGATTAAGAAATGGAAATGAGACGGTTGGAGAGCTTTGTTGAGAACATCAACAAGTTAGAGATCAGTACAAAGATAGCAAGGAGTGAGAAAGCCAGACTGAAAGGCATCTCGGACGAAGTGACAATCCATCTCAATGTGCTTCCTGCATTCATGGAACATAGGGTTAGTCGCAATGTGTATGACAGCCTGACTATCACATTGGAGAGAGGAATGGGTCGAGGAACAGAAACGCGGAGGTCCCAAAGAAGTTGACTGAGCCACTTGAGTTCGTACAAGGTGACAGCTATGGAGCAATTGTTTCTTGGTCATTCAAGAGACAGGAGAACCGCCCAGAGAGACAAAATAGCCTGTAACAAAACGACGAGTAAGAGGACAATTGGCTCAATCAGAGTCACAATAAGCTGCAAGACGGAGCGGAGAGTCAGCACGAAGAAGAATCCCTTGGCCCGGACGACCCTTAAGATAGAGAACCACCCAGATGGCAGCATCCCAATGGTGCTGTTAAGGGACCTACATGAACTGAGCGAAAGTGCGTACAACATAAGCCAACTCAGAACGAGTGAGAGCAAGATAAATGAGCTTTTCGATCAACCGATGATATCAATCAGGAGAAGTAAAGGCAAGACCCACAGTTTTAGTGAGATGGTGATTCAGCTCCATAGGAGTAGAGGCAGGCTTTGCACCAGAGAATCCGACCTTAGAGATAATCTCTAAGGCATACTTCCATTGACAAAGAAAAGCACCGGTGTGATTGTGAGCCACCTCAAGGGCCAAAAAATACTATAGAGTGCCCAAGTATTTTATATGAAAGGAAGAGTTGAGATAAGTCTTGAAATTAGTAACAGAGGAAAGGGAATTTCCAGTAATCAAGAGATCATCGACCTAGATAAGAGTACTCAAGAAAACCTTACCAGTATGATATGTAAAGAGTAAGTAGTCAGCATAGGACTGGTGAAAACCACAAGTGTGAAGAGCGGTGGTCAATTTATAGAACCAACACCGGGACGCTTGCCGAAGGCCATATAAAGACTTCTTGTGACGACAAACAAGTGTGTTTAGGACTTAGGATGAAACCCTGGAGTGGGGGGGCATGTATACTTCTTCAGAGAGATCACCGTGTAGAAAGACATTATGGACGTCCAGATGAATTGGCCAATTTCGAGCGGGAGCAATAGCCAGAAGAGTACGAATAGTAACCATCTTTGCCACCGGGGCAAAGGTTTTTGTTAAATCAATACCTATTTATTGAGCATTACCAAGGATGACTAAGCGGGCTTTAAAACGTTTAATGGATCCATCCACCTTTGTTTAATTTTATACACCCATTTAATACCGAGTGCACGCTTGCCAGGGTGCAGAGGAGTGAGGTTCCAAGTGCCATTCTGCTCTAAAGTAGTAATTTCAAGTTTCATATCAGTTTGCCAGCAAGGGTTAGACACGGCTTTAGAGAACTGGGTGGGTTCGGAAATAGCAGAAACAAACACTAGAAAGTGTTTATGGGCAGTAGAAAATTTATCACAATTAATATAATGACTTAATAGATATAAGAAAGTACCTGAGGAAACCGAGTGGTAGACAGGAACAGAGAAGGAATGAATCTTAGAAGTGTAAACTGTATTACAATCAAAATTCTTGAGATGGGCCAGAGTAGTTCTTGTGTGGTTGCTGCGCTGAGGGCCCATATCAGCGGATGAGGCCAAAAAAAAGGTGTACGCAAAAGTAGTAACCGGGGCTTGCTCGGTAGCCCAGGACGTAATAGCCCAGGGGGGGCTACATTCGTCCCAGCGCTTGGGACCGGTCCAGGTGGGAATGAAACTTGGAGGGCTGGAGCCGCATCATCTAGAGAGACAGTGGAATAGGCTGGCCCAGGCAGTAATGGATCAAAACTTGAGGACAAAGGATCATGGGCTATGGCTAGTGGTTTAGCTCTCTGGAAACTGCTGGAGTAGCTGGAGGCCCTCCAAGAATGGGCTCAATTTGGCCAAAATTAAAGAAAGAACTAAAATCGGCCCCCTGTGTTGCTTGGGAGGAAATCGTAGAAGAAGAAGGGAATTTATCTTCGATAAATACAACATTCCGACAGGTCACAAAATTTTCTTCCTAAAAAATAAAAAAAATGCCACCTCTTTTTCCTATGTGGATATCCGAGAAAAACACAAGGTGTACTCATTTCACGGAAATTTTCTTTTGGGATCCTGTGAGCATGAACGTAAGATAAACATTCAAAAGTACGTAGGTGTGAGTAGGAAGGACTTGTCCCGTGAAGTAATTCATAAAGGGTTCAGTTGCCAAGCAAAGGAGAAGGTGCACGATTAATGAGGTACCCTGCTGTCAAAACACATTCACCCCAAAATTTAATCAGCAAACTAGCTTGGAAACGGAGGGCACACGCTACATTTAGAATATGGCGATGCTTTCGTTCCACTCATCTATTCTGCTATGGAGTACTAACAATGAAAGTTTGATGTAGAATGCCCTTTTCTTCAAAATAATTCTTTAAATAAACAAATTATGTACCATTATCATACAACACAATTTTAACGTGTTTATTAAATTGGGTGTGAGTCATTGCCAAAAACTTTTTCAAAGTATTTGCTACCCCTCTTTTTTCGGCAAGAAAATAAATCTACACAAATCTTGAGTAATCATCTAAAATGGTAAGAAAATATATAGCGCCACATGTGAAAAGTGTGTTGTATAGCCCCTATACAAATCACAATGTATTAATTCAAAAATATCCATGGATTTATTTTAACTTCAAGGAAAGGAATCATGGGTTAGTTTCACACGTAAGCAAACAGTACATAATTATTGTTTTTCAACTGCATACTTCTGTCCCAAAAACTTATTAACCACAATATAAGAATGATGACCCAACCGACAATACCACAACTCTTTAGAAATAGTAGAATTTGCACAACAAACTTGTAAAGAAGATAATTACAACGATTTATAAGTAAAAAGACCATTCCTCTCTACACCTACTCCAATCGGCGTTCTTAAGATACAGTCCTATATAACACACAAATCATCAGTCATTGTAATAATACAACGTCTAGTTTTCATCAACTAAACTAAAGAAATTAAGTTGCATTTTAATTCAGGAATAAGCAAAACATCATGAATAATAAAATTCGGACTTAAGATCACTGTCCCTTGCAATGAGGTCATAATTTGTCCCATTAGGCATACCGATAATATAGGAAGTAGTATGTATTACATTTTTAAGAAGGTCTCTCCATCCTGTCATATGATGAGAATAACCTGAGTCCAAAATTCATTCATTGATCAGGTTACAAGAAAATTTTTCAAAGTTAGATTGAGTATTAATAATTTTGAGCAGAGAGTTCCATTGTTCAGTGGAGAGGCTTGGAAAGCCTCCTGCCATCACACCTCCATTGCTGCTGGAGAGACTTGCCGTCGATGGAGGGAATATTTCATGAGCACCGTTAGAAAGCAGTCGTCGGCGTTTGTATAGGATTCGTTAGAGATGTGGCCGGCGTCTGTAGGAGTCCACGCTCTGTTCCAGTCCGTCCGCGTCCGCGACCAGTACCGGCGGCGGCGGAACCTTCTGCGCCCCACTATTTGTGCCTCATCTAGTAGCTGATGATTGTCTGTTTTTCTCAACCCACCAGTCCGGGTATCCATTCAATTGGAAGCAGGACATGATATCATGTCCAGATTTTTGTCAGTGAGAGAAAAAAGGTTTCGAAGCAGAATTTTTGTTTATGGCTGCAAAAGCCATAGCCGTGCCTCTCTTTTCCTCCATGGCTGCCATCCTTATCATATTTCTTTGGTGCTCTTCTTTACAAATTCATGCAAGAATTTGTTTTAATGGTAATAGCTCTTCCTGAGTTATGCTTGATCTACCGTCCCAAAAACATCATCATGTAATCCCATAAGAAATTGGTATATTTTCTCTTCTTCTCTATCTTTTGTAAGATAGTCAAAATTTCTAAATCAACCACAGAGGAGGGAAATTGTACATAATTCTCAAGTTCATCCTAGAGGTTTTTTCAATTGAGAGAAACAAGTCTCCTCCCTGTTTACAGTTAGCTAATGTCACCTTTGTTCATACTTCTGTGGGCCATTGTCCACCATAAATTATTTCTTTAAATCTGCCCATAATTCGTCCACTCGTTCAGAGTAACTGATCAAAGAACGTAATGAAGGTTCTATGGTGTTCAGAATACATGAACCCACCAATGTGTTGATTTCCCACCATTCCTCTAATGTATCGGGATTATCTACCGGCATTAGGATCAAGCCATCCACAAAGCCCAGTTTTTTCTTCAATCGCAAAGCCAATCATATGGCTTTTGCCCATTCGACATAATTATTATCTTTAAGGTTCTCTATGAGTAGAACCTTGGTAATAATTAGTCTGGATCTGTCAAACGATGCAACGTAATCGCATCCCTTTTTATAGTAGTACTGTTTTCTACCTTTTCTTTACTCATCGCGAGAATACGGTAGAGGCTCCAATACTATATAAGTTTTCAGTGGGAAAACTTATCGTAATTTTCCTGTCTTGAATTGAATCAAGTATCAAACATATATACAACAATGTTACATCCTTATCCAACGCCTAATTGATATGGTATATAAAATATAGGAGGAATTTACTAAAAGAATAGGAAATTACCTAAACTACAACAAATTAGCTATAATGTTAATGATAGCATAGTCAACACAATATTCCTAATTATACCATAATCTCCGAGTGCCAATGCATATGATTGTTGTTTTAAGCGTTTAATTTAATGAAAATGTTCGAAAATTCGTTTCTTACTTGGGGTAGAAGTGTATTACCATAATTTAGATTTGTATTAACCAAAATTTGTTGACGATATTATAATTAAGGATATTGAAGTTATTGTGAATATTCATATGATCACACAATTTTAGTAATTACTCTAATCACTGAGATTTCTTTCCTTGTACATGTTTTGCACATGTTTCTTGTAATAACTCTATACCAAGTTTAGATAATTCCCATAGTTAGGACAGTTGTAATTATGATAGGAAACTATATATATTCTTGAACCAAAAGTAATATAGGGTAAGCATTGCAGCTCATTCAATACCATCGTATTATTTCTTTCTATATGGTATCAGAGCTAAACACTAAAATGACAGAAGAAACGTCTAAAACCGCAAAAAGTGAGCAACTTCTGGTGACAGGATTTTTGAATAGCAACCAGTCACAACCGTGAAATCTACATTTCACCATACTTCAGACCTTAATCCCTATACTCCAATGATATATGGTACATCGGCACAACTCCTCACACATGTCAAACTTCAAGAAGGAAACGATGAACAATGGTCGATGGCATTCCAAAATGCCATGAAAGCAAAACGAAAAATGTGTTTTATTGATGGATCTTTGAAATGACCAGATGATGACTCCATAGAACTTGAAGATTGGATTACAATAAACTCATTAATTCAGTCATGGATATACAATACCATGGACACCAAAGTTAGCAAACAAATTTTATATATGGATAACGCCAAAGATCTTTGGAATGATGTTAAGTCTCGTTTCCTTGTTGGAAATGGACAAAGGATTCTTAAGTTAAAAATTGCATTATCAAAGTGTTGCCTACAAGGAAATTCGGTATTCAATTACTATGGGAAACTCAAACAAATATGGGATGAACTCTCAAATTATGAACAAATTGATGATTGCTATTGCAAAGGACATACCTGCGCACGCATGGAAGGAACAAAACGTCGTTGACAGGAAGAAAAATTGTATCAATTCCTCCTTAGCCCTGACGATTCCGCATACACTATGGTAATTTCCCGAATTGTTACCATGGATCCCCTTCCCAATGCCAATATCGCTTATTCAATTGTTATTCGAGAAGAGAGACACAGGATTCTTGCTAGGGAAAGAGACGAAAAAATCGAAACAGTAGCCTTTGTGGCTCGAACCAACAAGAAGCAATCTCTGTTCAATTCTGTTTGCTCAAAAATTGGGCATCTCGTAGAGAACTGCTATCAAGTGGTTAGATACCCAGATTGGTGGGTGATATGTGTCATACATTATTACATTTATATATATATTATTTTCGTCATTTCACGATGTTTTCATGCATAAAATGATCATTTACACCATTTACCACTATTCTTACCTTAGGTACTTCCCGATGAAGAAGACAGAGAATAAAAGTGGAAACGAGCGAAAACAGAGCAAAAATGGAGGAAACGTAAGCCACCGGCACTAGGGAAGAAGACCTACCATGAACGGTAGGCCAACCTACTGCACGTGGTAGGTATAGGAGTCAAAATAAGATTACCAATATAAGCCTACTGAGGACGATAGGCTACATCTACCGCACGCGGTAGGTCCCGAGCATTCTAGCAATTCTTGGACAGAACCCTACTGCGGATGGTAAGGCTTGACCTACCGGACGAGGAAGGTCTTGTCAACAGCACAGTAAATGCGTTTTCTGTTGTATTTATGTAATATTTTCCCTCCTTTTCATTATTCAATAGTTTTAGGTCTAGAGAGAAGGAATTAGGGGCCAACTTTGGCAAGAAAAACCCTCTCAATTCCTCTTCAATTAGGTAGACTCTCAATAATTAATATCCAATTGAAGCTCTTGGAGAAAGATTGAAGGGATTTTTACGAAGTAATTTCGGGTTTCATCAAGCGAATAGAGAGACGAGCTCGTATGGCTTCTGGAACTATAGATTCGATCCTTCTTTAGCCTAAGCATTCTTTTCTTTTGTTAATTATGAATTCTATCATTGAATTGAGTATTGTTAGGATGTTTATTGGCTAATTATTTCCTTGTTTGAATTGAGGGTTGAACCCTAACTCCTAGATAATTTGAATTTTGATTGACTTTCATGAAATTGACATTTGTTTTACTGTTGATTGTTGTTCGATTATGCTTTTATGATAATTGATTTGCGTAGAATTGATTATTTTGCAAGATTGGTTGAAATTGAAAAAGGAAGACCAATCTAGGACAACTAATTGGATAATAAAAGTTGGCAATTGTATAGAGATATTCGTTGCACTTTTAGGTTATTAGATCACCTAAATTTTTGTTGCCTTCATAATTACTTAGGGAGAGAAGAGATTCTCTTTTTAAGGTTAGTAAGAAGAATGGACTTCACCCAGAGATAGAAATTGCTCGATTTTCATGTGATAACCCAACCTTAGTTTTCAAACATTGCTTTAAGAATGTTCCAATTAAAATAGTTGACAAAATTTAGGGAGATTATTTATTCAAACTATTTTCCTAAATTTTATACCTTTAAATTATTGCTTTCATTTAATTATTTTTAGTAGTTTTTAAAATAATTTCCTAAAAATCAATTTGTCAGACTAGACATTAGTTAAAAAGTTGAGTATTTGAGCTTATTTATTCCCTAAATTCGGCATCTCGGGTGTATCTCTCGCACTACAGCGATAAGTACACTTGCCTGTTGCATTAGTTTTAGTTATATCCCATAAGACACATCATGTTTTTGGCACCGTTGCCGGAGAATGACAGCTTAAAGAAAACCGTTTTTCTTATGTTTTAGTCGTTTTTATTTTTCTTGTCTTTTGGTTTTTATTTTGGGCCATTAATTATTCTTGCAATTATTGGTCTATTTTTGGCTTATATCTTGATTCGTGATTTATTATTTGTGTATTTTGATTAGGATTTTTTCTATTTCAGGTTTGGGTAACTAGTTTATATCTTGAAAAAAAAAAGAGGTGAATTGGTCCCATTTTATCCAGACCCTGAGCATTCGTTGCGGAGTGCCCATCATGCTCTTCGGTTCGAGATGGTTCCGTCGATAAAAAAGAAGAGGTTCAAGAGGCTCCATCTTTCATAAATTCATTATTTGCACCACATTCACCACCACAAATTGCGAAGCGGACAATAGCAGACTATGCCAGATCAGTTAAGTATAGCCAGACCATATGTTGAAGCGAACAACTTTAAAATCAAGCCGAACGTACTCCAAATGTTGCAAAATAATGTACTGTTCAATTGACTAATTGAGGAAAATCTAGGGAGTTTTTCTTTTCCTTGTACTATAGGTAGTTTTCAAGTTGATAAAGCTTTAACGGATTTAGGCACTAGTATAAATGTTATGTTGTATTCTATGTGTAAGAAACTAGGCTTAGGACACCCAAGAACCGCTAGGATGTCAATTAATCTGGAGGATAAAAGTGTTAGACATCCTAAGAGGGTCATAGAAGATGTCTTGATCAAGGTCAAGGACCTTATATTCCCTGTAGACTTTGTCATTCTTGATATGAAGGAGGATGTGGACTTCCCTATAATCTTAAGAAGCCCGTTTTTGTGTACCTCAAGGGCTTTAATAGACATAGAGAAAAGGAAGTTGCTCTTAAGGTTAGGGAGAACGAAATAGTATTCAAATTCTCTTTGAATCCAACCCCATATCTAAAAGTCAAGACAATTTATTTTATATTAATCATGCAACTCAAGTAGTGTCTTTTCCTTTGCAGGAAAATTACCCAAAATGGGACGAAAGCCCAAAGAAATCAAAGAAAAAGGGGAAGACTCTTGCCCCCAAATTAAAAGCGGGATTGATAAAGTGGGTGCCCATTCGGCGTAACGTGAAAGGGAAGGTCAAGAACAACTCGGACTGTCTTGATCCGGGAGGTGCTTTTTGTACTTGGAAGGGAATATTTCTTATATCTCCTTGTACGATTCTTATATCATGTACTTGTATTTTGGTTTTCTCTCATTTTTTGATCGATTATTTTGTTTTTTGTATTGTTTCAAGGTGTTTTGGAGTGATGAATGCCTACTTTATACTTATTTTGAGCTTACAATGAAGCCATAATGTTAGCAGGCACGAAAAGGGGCTAAAAATCGCACAAAGAAGAAAATTCAGAGTTCAAGCAGAAACCTATCACAGAAGGTTGGGTACCCTACTGCACGCGGTAGGTTCAGCAACGAACTTGTTTGGTCAGACAGAGGCCTACCGTGGACGGTAGGTCTTGATCTACCAGATATAGTAGGTTGGAGATCAAGCTACGGGTCAAGTTAAAATCTAGGTAAACGGTTTGGGTCGATCCAATTCAACCTCAATTCTAGCCTTTTCCCTCAACAAGTTTTGCAATTCTCTCAAATCCATCTCTCAAAATCCCTAACCCTTTTCCCTCTTTCTCCTCTTCCTTTCTCTCTCGATTTTTTCCTACTCCCCTTTCCTTCTCAGTTTTCCTTTCACCACTTCAACAACCATCATCTATCTCCAACCACACCTCCACTATTGATAACCACCACCACTAGTTTGCACTATCCCCCCTCTCTCTCTCTCATCTCTTTTTTGTTTTCTTTTTCTTCTTTTTCTTCTTCCCTTCTTTCTCATACTACCCATAATCAACAAATCCGTTTTCCCCTTTCTGTTTACTCTACCAATCCCTACTCACCCTCCCATCTCCATGTTCCCCACTTCCCTCCCTATATCCAATTTCCTTCTATTTTCTTTTCTTTTCTTTTCCTTTTTGCTACTTCTTTTGATATTTCTTCATTTACTAACAATGATGTTATCTTTTTCTAACAAAAATTTGCAGAAAAATTTCAAAAGAAAGATTTTCCTGTGGAACTCCGACGAAGATTCCAGCAACTTCGACGGCACACCATTCGAGGCAAAGTATGTGTTTCACTAGAATTGCAGCGACGGTTTGTTTATTCAACAAACTCAGGCTAACTCTTGACCCTTTGCTTCACTTTAGTTTAGTTAATTGTTATTTGTTTTAATTTTTTACTGTTTTTTGATTCGTGCTTTCATTGTGTTTTGTTGTTAGTATTCACTTTATTGTTTTACTCATTTTTCTGGTTGTTTATCTTGTATCACAATTAATCACACACAGGCGGCGGCATATAGGACACTTCAAACACACAGGTTACGTTAGTTTTGATATATCTTTGTTTTAGCAGTTCATCTGCGTTGGGTATAGTCTTTGTACTCCTCTTGTCTCATGTCTTTGGTTTAACTCCCTTATGACACCAAAAAAGTCCACGTCCTCCTCCTCCAAATCCACAAATGGCTCAGGTTGATGATTCAATGCCCAACCGTACCATTCTTCCTTATCCGAAGCGCCTCTCTGCGGCAGCCCGAAAATGGAAAGCCAGCCAATAGAGAGCACCTCAAGCTCATAGTAGAAAAATCATTTGATGCACTGGTCATAGAACACTTAGGATTAAATGCTCTTTTTGGTGTGTTAGGGTGCGAACCCATGTTGCGTATTTCTGGAACCTATTACCCCGAACGTGTTCGTAAGTTCTATGCCAATATGTTTCATAAAACGGAGAAGGATCTTTTTACTATCATTTCAACCGTCAAGGAAGTGATGATAGTCTTAGATAGGAAACTTCTATGTTTTATTCTAGGGATTACAAATGCAGGAAAGACCATAATTGTAGATTCTAATAAGAAAACCATCGACGAGGACCCGAACTAGAACTACGATGCGACTTGCGATCACCTCGAGATCCGTCCATGTTTGGGTGATTAGCGACGGATTCTTCATGGGGTGATTTTCCCCAACTCCTACCTCGCGTCCTTACATATTTCTTTGGCCACATTTTGGTCCAAAAAGAGGGTGGCAGCGCGATGTTAGGATTCTCGATCTTTAAATGATCGATAAACACCCAAAATAATCCCCCTTTTTTGTAGCATCCCTCATTATACACACTATGCGTAACCTATGTTGTGATACTACTTGCACTCGTGTATTGCGTTACCCTGTGATATTTTCACTTGTATATGCTATTTTCAATGTTAATTTCACAAGGGAATGGAGAGTAACAACAGGGCAGCCGCGGATTATAAGATTCACCACTTTCAACAACTGCGGCTATGGTTGGGATAAGGCTCAGAAGATTTGGATACCTCTGGCCGAGGAGAATCGGCTACGGGAACACAACAATGTTGATTTTTATTCGATAAGAAAAACACAAAAACCGCATTGGAGCGTCCTCTTCCCAGTCCGCCGATGATGAGAGTGACATGGCGAATTCTATGACCTCTCAGCCGAGGAGGCACCTCCCACAGCTCCTATGGACACTTTTTAGACCAAGATGCGGGCAGCTTTAGAGTAACTCTGCCTCACACAAGGTATTAGTGGGGGCCAGCTGGTGGAGATAGTATAGTCTACCAACTGTTATACAGACAAGTTGGCAGAGAAGAGGGCATCAGTAGACCGCCAGGAGGTGATGCTAGCCCTACTGTACAGTCGATTCCTACCTGATCAGGGCAGCAATGGAGGCAACCACGCAGACTTTGGTCCGCAATGAGGGAGTTTTTCTTTTCTATTTTTGTTTTCCTTTTGTATTTTCACGTTTTCCTTATTCCCTTTCCATTTCTATTTTGGTTATGGTTTCTTTCCTATTCTTTCTCTCATTTTCTATTTTTCTTTTTGTGGGGATTGCTTCCTGATATACCTATTATGCTTTATATCTACGAGATTGCTTCCTGTTTATGTGCTTTAATTTTTTACAGTTTGTTCTGGCCCCTACATTGAGGATGATGTGGTTTAACTGTAGGGGTATTTGTGTCTTTTGACTATTTTCTTTTGTTTTTTACGTGGGTTTATGTTTAGTTTTTGTTATAATCTATGGGGTCATGTTTCTCCTGTTTTTCACATTTTAAAAAATCCATAAAAATTAGATAATTTGAAAAACCCAAAAAGTTTCCTTCATTTTCCTTTTTTTCAATCTTCCTTAGAAAAATCTCAAAAGATTTTGTTTTTATCACATTCAGTGGGATTTTTGATTGTGAAACCCGTAGGATTTTAGAAAGGCATTTTACTTGATCTGCTTGAAAACTGCACTTGCTTTTTCTTCTTACAAAGTCAATGATTTTTATACACTTGTAAGTGTCGGTTAGTAATAGAAGCCTTGGAATCTTTGGGGATTAGCATAGTGAATTCTTTTTCGAGTCTTTTCCTTCAGTCTTATGTTTTTCTTAGCTTTGAAGTGATAAGGTTTAGTCTAGGATGATCCCGAAATTGATGGTCACAGGCCTTTATTGTACCATTTCTGCCTTTCTTGCTTATCTCTTATAAAAATCAAACCCTAGTTCTCTTTTCGTGCCTTTATGCCAAGGGTAATCCCTTCCACTTCTTTGCCTTTAAAACTCACATCATATAGAAACTCAATTTGTTGAGCTAATGATTGGGTACTTATTAGCCGTTTTTATTGAAGAAAATAGATAAATGTTGGAGTATTTGTGTAAAGAAGAGGATATTTCTATAAAAAGGGTATTATGGGAAATCATTATCTGCAGCGGTTGAAAGAGAGAAAGCTATGGGATGTTTGTTAAAAAAAAGAAGCAGAGAAAACAAAGAAAAAATGAACATTCAAATATATTTCCTGTACATCTCTCAAAAATCTGAACAGCTCTCTCGTTTATACTTGAAAAATATATGGTCTGTGAGAAATAGAAAAAAATTGTTAAGTGGATTGTGCATAATTTGACGGATGTAAGACATTCAAGGATAGATGTGAATGAGTGAAAAATGGCAAGAAAGTGTTCATAATGTTTGATATCTTTCGTTTTCGTTGCATTAGCTCTATCTCAATTGCTTTTGTTTTTCCTTTCCCTTCATTTGACACCCTTGATGTCCCGAGCATAATATTACAAGTTGAAAAGTCCTACCTAATATGTTAATGACTTAGAATAAAACTTAGAGTATAAAGGTTTTGAGAAATCTGAGTTGTGTTGTGCATTTTCTAATAAAGTTTTTCACTATGTTAATAACTTGACATTCCTTTGTTTTCTTTGAAAGGCGATACGAACAATTCACACACACACTGTTGATTAGTAAGGATATTAGTAAGATAGCGGTGGGATTGTCGATTCTAGAAATTTACCATTTGAAAGGTCTTTATGTGATTGAGTAGTCATATCCCTATTGAAGTGATGTGTTTCCTCGTTTTTATTCTTGTTTTACTTTTTATTCTTCTTTTACTTTTTATTCTCTTCGTTTTGCAGCATTTTATATTTCTTTGGTCATTTGTCTTTTCCTTCCGTGCATGATTTTCATAGAATAAAACTTTGTGCTTTTCTCCTTTTACTTTTTCCAATTTTTGCCTAATTTTTTGTTTCTTGAGGGCAAGTAACAGATAAGTGAGGGGGTATTTGCTATGTGCCATATGGTACTACATATACATATATACATATTATTTTTGTCGTTTCACGATGTTTTTAATGTATAAAATGTATAATTTACACCATTTAGCGTTATTCTTATCTTAGGTGCTTCCCAATAAAGAAGATAGAGAATAAAAGCGAAAACAAGTGAAAACAAAGAAAACGGAAGCTGCCGGCACCAAGGAAGAAAACCTACCTCTGACGGTAAGTCGACCTACCGCACGCAGTAGGTCCAGGAGTCAAAAGAAGATTGCAAGCAGAAGCCTACCCCAGATGGTAGACTAGACTTCCAACAATTCTTAAACAGAACCCTATTGCGGACGGTAGGGCTCGACCTACCGAAGACGGTAGGTCCCATTAGCAGCGCGGTAAATACGTTTTTAGCTGTATTTATATTATATTTTTCCTCTTTTACATTATTCAACAAGTTTAGGTCTAGAGAGACGGAATTATTGGTGAACTTTGGCAAGAAAAATCCTCTCAATTCCTCCTTAATTAGGTAGATTCTCAATAGTTAACATCAAATTGAAGCTCTTGGAGGAAGATTAAAGAGATTCTATGAAGTAATTTCGGGTTTCATTAGGTGAATCGAGAGACGAGCTCGGGTAGCTTTCAAAACTGTAGATTTGATCCTTCTTAAGCCTGAGCCTTCGTTTTATTTGCTAATTATGAATTCTATCATCTAATTTAGTATTGTTAGGATTTTTAGTGGTTGATTCTTTCATTGGTTGAATTGAGGGTTGAACCCTAACTTTTGAATTATGTGAACTTTGATTGATTTTAGTGAAATTGATGTTTATTTTACTGGTCACTGTTGTCCGATTATTCTTTTATGATAATTGATTTACGCGAAATCGATTATTTCGCAAGATTGGTTGGAATTAAAAAAGGAAGACCAATCTCGGGCAACTAATTAGGTAATTAAAACTTAGCAATTGAATAAAGATATTCATTGCACTTTTAGGTTGTTAGATAACCTAAATTATTATTGCATTCATAATTTGTTATGGAGAAAGAGATTCTTCTCTAAAAGTCCGTGAGTAGAGTGGCCTTCACCTAGAGATAGGGATTGTCCGATTTTTATGTGACAATCCAACCTTAGTTTTGAACTTCGTTTTAATATTTCTCCAATTGAAATAGTTGACAAAAGTTAGGGGGATTCCTTCATTTAAACTATTTTCCTATATTTTATACCTTTAAGTTGTTGCTTTCATTTAATTGTTCTTAGTAGTTCTCAAAATAGTTTCTTAAAAATCAATTTGTTAAACTAGACATTAGTTAAAACGGTGAGTATTTGAGCTTATCTGTTCCCTGAGTTCGATAACTCGGGTGCATCTCTAACACTACAATGATAAGTACACTTGTCTCTTGCATTAGTTTTAGTTATATAAAACACATCAGTGCGGCAAGAACACCAATTTCACGGCAGGACGAAGAGGATGTGGCAACAGCAGTGGTTGAATGGCCGTTCCCACGGCCGCGATATGAACAGGGGAGGAGGGTCCGAAGGAGGGGCCGCTGATGCCGTTTTTGTCTTCACAAAAAAACGGTAACAACCACCAACAATTGTGCAATTCTCTGCGGCTCTGTTCTTCTACAGAAAGCAGTCCAGTGAAGGCTAGAATTCCGGCTGAGGAATAGAGGGAACAAAGGCTGAGTTAGACTAATCAAGACTGGGAGTATATGGAACAGCAATCCAATCCCTCCAACAACCTTTTCCCTCAGTGGTGTAGCAAGCGGAACCAGTGGACAAAACACGCTTACCTCCATTGTGTTTGCCAGTGCAGCGGGACAGTTTGCCGGCATAGCTGAATTAGGCAGACTGTCGACTAGACTTTTGAGGTGGTCGCTTGGAACAAACCATGACCAATGCGATCTTTGCAAAATACTACTCTTGCCCCCTCAAAGTTATCTAGTAATACTCTTTGGCTTATTGACTATGGTGCCTCCAATCATATGACTGGACAAAGGAAGTATTTTGTTAACATTATTTCTATACCCCCTTGTTATATTGGACTGCCCAATGGTTCTCAAATAGTAGCTGTGTTAAAAGGAATTATTTTATTGTGACAAAATTATTCTAAAAAATGTATTATTTGTTCAAGGACTTACTTGCAATTTAATTTGTGTCCCAATTATTGTATTCTCAACCTAATTTCTTTAGAGGATTTGCTAAGAATAGTTGTATGATACAGGACCTTACTACAAGGATGGTGATTGAAGCAGGTAGACTATTTGATGGACTTTACAATTTTCAACAGTCCAACAAAATTCCTACAGTACTAGCCTTACACACTGCTGTGGTTTCACTATACTTATCTCATCAGCGCCTTGGTAAGCCTTCCTTTTCAGTTTTAAGACATCTTTCGGGGTTTTCCCATTTATCTTCTAGTATTTCTTCAGCATGTTCTGTTCGTTTTCGAGCTAAGCAAACTCGTAGTACTTTTTCAATAAGTGATACTATTGCTAATAATTTGTTTGATTTAATTCATTGCAATCTCTTGGGACCATATAAACACTTTTCCTTGTGTGGTTTATTTATTTTCTTACTATAGTTGATGATTGTTCACTTGCTGTATGCGTTTACCTACTTTCTACTAAAAGTGAGGTCCCAAAATATTTTAAACAATTCTATTGTCTTATTCAAACACAATTTAATACAAAAATCAAATCTTTCTGCCCCGATAACGGCACGTAATTTACCCGTTTAAAACCTTTCTTTGCTATGCATGGTATTACCCACCAAACTTCTATTGTTTCCACTCGTCAACAAAATAGTGGAGTAGAATGGAAACACCGACACATTCTAAACATTGCCAGGGCGCTTATGTTTCAAGCCTCTTTACCAAAATATTTTTGGGGAGAATGCGTACAAACTGCCGTTTACCTTATAAATCCCATACCTACTAATCTCTTGAACAGAAAATCCCCTTATGAGATACTTTTTAAACACCCCCTAATTATTCCAACTTGCGTGTTTTCAGATATTTGTGTTATGCACTCATACCCATGATAAATTTGCTTCCTGAAGTCATGAATGTACTTTTGTCAGCTATCCGTTTGGAAAGAAGGGTTGGAAAGTTTTTAACTCATACTAAATAATGTTTAATTTCTCGAGCATTTCCTTTCAAGAAATTATTTTTCCTTTTCAAAAATCTCCTACTACTCACATTTCTATTTACCCTTTATTTCCTAACATTTCTTCTGTTTTGGACTCATACCTGAACAGTCCAATCCTACTCCCTATGTTCCCAGCAGGCCCTCTCACGGTCGGCCCAATTCCACAACCCATATTTCCCTACCCTCAACCCACTACACAATCCGCTACATAGTCTCTCTCTCTCTCTCTCTCTCTCTCTCTCTCTCTCTATCTATCTATCTCTCTTCCCCTGGGCCTTTCCCTTCTTCTTCTCTCATGGCCTAACCTCTTCCTCCCCTGGCCAATTCTCGCCTCATTCACATACTAGCTCAACTTCTACTCAAAAAAATTCCCAGACTCTTCTTCCTCCTACTCTCTCGTTAGACACATCTCTGCATACTCCTTCCTCTAATTCTCATAATCTTCCTAATGATCTACATAGTAGCACTCAACATCATCATTCTCCACCCAAACTAACTGATTACGTTTGTGAGACTTTTAAAAATAGTTCTTCTCTGTTCAATACACTTGCTTCATCATCCGCCTCTGGTATGTGTACTTATCGTATTTCCAACTATGTCTCCAGTCATAAGTTCTCTCCCTCTTACAAAGCATTTATAGCTACCATAAATGCTCACACTGAACCTTCTCGCCTCTCTGAGGCCCTTACTCATCCTCATTGGCGCACTTCCATGCAAAATGAAATTGACGCCCTTGAATGCAATGACACCTGGACTCTTACTTCTCCCTTCCTTCTAGTAAGAAAGTTCTTGGGTACAAGTGGGTGTTTAAATCGAAAGGAAATTCGATGGCAGTATCGAACAGTACAAAGCTCTTCTAGTTATTTTGGGAAATACTCAAAGGCCTTGATTTTCATGAAACCTTTGCTCCTGTTGCCAAAATAGTCACTATCCCTACTCTGTTAGCACAAGGGATGTATTTATGTCAGCACAAGTATTTTCTGGGTGTTGAAGTGGCTCGAAATTCACAAGGGATGTATTTATGTTAGCACAAGTATGCTCTTGATATTTTAATCGATGTCCGCTTACTAGGTACAAAGCCACTACATTTTCCTATGGAACAGAATCATATATTAGGTAAGGCCACCGGTCCACTCCTGTCTTCTCCTGATACTTATCGTCGCCTTGTCGGCTGCCTGATCTATCTTACTATTACTCGCCTTTACTTAGAATATTCTTTCCATATTTTTCTCAATTCATGCATCAACTTCACTAGGAATACTTTGATATTTAAATGGGGCCACTGGACAAGGTATCTTTCTCTGCTCAAATACTGATCTTTAGTTTCTTGCATACTCTGACTCTGATTGGGCTAGTTGCCCATTACTCATCGTTCTCTCACTCGGAAATTTTATTTCTCTTGATCATTCCCCTATTTCTCTAAAGTTCAAGAAACAACATACAGTTTCTCGGTCTTCGACTTAAGCTGAATATCGGTTCATGGAAGTTACCTTTGCAAATTAAAATGGTTTCGATATTTACTTCACAATCTACGAGTTCCGATCACTCGTCCTATCCCTTTATTTTGTGATAATCAGGTCACTTTGTACATTGTCTCCAATCTGATCTATCATGAGCACATCAAGCACATTGAAGTAGATTGTCATTTTGTTTGACATGAACTACAAGTCCACCATATTGTTCCACTATATATCTATACCTTTGAGCAACCTGCAGACATATTCACCGAAGCCCTTGCAGCTTTTCAGTTCCATTTTTTTGCTCGGCAAGTTAGGCATTCGAGATCTCTATGCTTCAACTTGAGGGAGGGTGTTGAAGATATTGTAATTAAGGATACTGAGCATATTGTGAATATTCATATGATCAACAATCTCAGTGATTGCTCTAATCACTGTGATTTCTTTCCTTGTATATTTTTTTCACATGTTTCTTGTAATAACTCTATACCAAGTTTAGGTAATTTCTATAGTTAGGATAATTGTAATTATGATATGAAACTGTATATATTTTAGAACCAAAAGCAATACACAGTAAGCATTGAGGCTCATTCAATACCATCGTAATATTTCTTTCTACAAAATTTTATTTTATTAAGGAGTTTTACTCAATATATTTATCTCCATATATCTTCAAGATATCTTAGAAGAATTTAAGATATATTAGAACTCTGGGAGATAAGCAATTTGTGGTTAGTGTGAAGAATTTGATTTTGAGTAGAAGACTCTCTCAACCATGTTTTATTTTGTTGCTATTTATATGGAGTATGTAGACCTTATTTCCTCAAAAAATTAAGAGAGCACATCCGACACGACTTTATCATCTAATAAAACACAAGCCAAAATTTTTAAAAGTTACCTTAAGGTTCCTAACACTTGTTGAAGCTATGTTAGTCTGTTTTCAACCTTACATTTGGTATTAGAGTGCAGTGACCCCAGTAGGTTTGCTAGTGTAAGGTGTGATCTTGTGAAAATGTTGACAAGTGACCTAACATGAATTCTTTTTTTTTTTTTTTTGCTGAAGAAATTTAGTCAAAGAAGGAGGATCAATTGCTCATCCACCATTATTGGAATAGGCATTGATCATTCCTACTGTAAGGAAAGTATGAGAATTTTTATTCAAATTCTTGAATATATGTCTCGGGATGTTGTTGAATTAGGCTGGAAATGACCTAGTACAACAAATGCCGGCAACAAGACTAGATCTTAAAGGACACTTAAGGAATAGAAAGAAGCAACATCAAATACAATAGTGATATATACTATTTTTGCAGGTGTTGAAATTTAAGTTAATATCCTTATGTGAGAAGACAAAAGATTCATGGGATACTTTGCAGACAGTACATGAAGGAAATGAGGAAAGTTAGGATCACTAGATTCCAAATTTTGATGAGTAAATTTGAAGAGTTGCGAATGATTGAAGATGAGACTATTGAGTTTTTCAACAGCAAGTTATGTGAGATAACTAATCAAGTATATAAATTTGGTGAAAGTTTTGATCAAGATTAAAAATTGTTAGGAGGACTTTAAGGTCTCTTCCTGAAAGGTTTAGAGCAAAAGTTATAGCAATAGAGGGACACAAGGATGTGTCAACTATGAAACTTGATGAATTGGTAGGATCTTTATAGGCCTATGAAATGACACCACCTATAAGACAACTTGATAAGGGCATTGCCTTTCTAGTTAATACCGGTAAAGTTGGTCTAGCCAAGAAAAATAATAATGGAATCCAGTGTTTTGAATGTAGAGGTTATGACATATTCAATATGAATCTGCAAATCATACAACACCATGCTGAATGAAGACAATGATACCCAACATGACAGTATAATGAAAAACAAGAGAGTAATGTGGCTTTTCATCCGTAGTTCACTCTAAGTAATGATCTCTTGGCTTGTGTCTATCCAATGGATTATGCTAACAGTGCTGTTATTGAGATCGACACAGATGATATTACAATAAAAATCTACAGGATGTATAATCTTCTAAGTGTCAAGTGCATGAACCTAGACACAGAATATGCTAAGTTGTTGACTGATAATAAGAAGTTATCAGGGGAGAATGCAAGGATCAATGCATTCTGTCAGAATCTAGAATGTAAGTTGTAACAGGCAATGACACAATATGAGACATCCTCTGAGAAAATGAAATAAGCTGAGTTGCATATGGGAAAGCTTAAAAACCAAAACGAAATTAGATGAGATACTAAGAATGGGAAGAGCTACTGGAGATCATATAGGTTTGGGGTATGTCAACAATGCTAAAGGGAGTTCTTGTTCACAATCACAATGTGCAACTTGATACAAATGGAATGATGGAAGTCAAATGGAAAAATTGTGAAAAGAAGAGTATTTTTAGAAAAATGAGATCAAGAAAGCCACCTCCAATCTGTGATTCTTACACAATGTCGGAAACATTTGGAGACGTTGCATCAAACATATCAAAGATCTTCACCACGGTAAATTTATTTCAAAATCTAATCTTATTGTTGATAGAAAGTTGGACAGGTTTAGAGGAAATTGGGTTGTCAAGAGAGAAGTCAAAAGCCCTGCTACTCATCTATTGTTGAAGGCAAAGACACCATGCAGTTGCACTTTGACAGTGGTTGTTCACAACCTATCACAGTCAACAAAGAATTCTCTTACAGAATATATCAATCACGTGTTGAAAAGAACATTGTTGGCATAGGCGATGTGAATAGAGAAGAAGGCATTTGCACTTTGCACGGTGTTACTTGATAATGACTTGTTCAACAGAACACTGTACATATGTTCTTTTATTTCATTTTCACAATTTTTCTGGTTTTCTTATAGTTTATTTTTTATGAAAAAAAATGACAAAAATATTGGTGAATTTCTTAAAAGAGATATGAAGAGTCTTATGTCAAGTGGAAGTCTCACATGATGTTGAGGGTATATTAATAGTTGGTTGAAGAAGACTTTTATATGGATACTATGATTGATTGGATTTATAGGTTCAAAGTTATGTTGAAGATTTTATGGGCTCTTCAAATGACTGTTAGTTTTCGGATTCTTTTGTCTAACACGACGTGGTCATTCTACTTGGATGGAGTAAGTCGAGTGAAGTACAAATTAAGAAAATTCTTAATCGTTCCCTATATTACTTCTATCATTGTTTGATCCAAAGAGGGAGAGAATGAAGATAGGGAAGCATTGCTATTACTGGTGCGAAGAGGGAACCAACATTATATATTGTGTAATGTTGTATTAACGGGCAGCAAACATAAAATTTTGTTTCTGCAGCTGAATGGCTGGTTTCCTTGGATTTCTTTGTTTTTCTATTTTGGTTGCTTATATGGCTAATTCAGAATATTCCTATGCTGGGTTTTCGCATTCTGTGGTATGAGAATGATTGACATAGTCTCATGTTTACATTTTTCGGATTTATTCTTATGTTCTTATCTTTTGAGACTATGTGCATGTTGTCTGGCTGTTTTATTGATGTATGTCAGACATATATTAACTTAAATAAACTTTAGTCTTGTTGAAATGTTGAAGACTTGGTTTTGAACCAAACAATGCCAAAAGGGTAGATTGTTAGTGATACGAAAACAACCAAGGGTCATTCGGAGGAACAACTAATTACATTAGAGGGTTGAAGATATCATGGATGGAAGCTTCAAATAAGGAATTTTGAAGGCAAATCGAAGGGTTAAAAAGTTTAAAAGACTTCCAAGAACTATTAAATTCATGAGGAATCACGATAAAACCAAACGAGAAGCTCCGAACCATCATATTCAATAAAACAAAGGAAGAATGGTGAAGAACAAGGCTAGCAGTGGCATCCTTCTACCTAAATAGTGCCACGTAATTAAAGGCCTACTAGCCTTGGTAGGTTTCCCCTAGTGGACCGCGGCTCTCTGCAGCCATTTGTTGAGCTTTGTTGTTTTAGTCTTAATTTTCAGTTTCTTTGACTTCTAGATATATAATTGACTTCATTAAGAGTTAATTAGGCCTTTTAAGTACATCCTAATCACTAGGGTGAGGGTATAGGTTGGGTTTTTCTTTAAATACCACATTATGCCTCATTTGAAGGAGTTAAGTTGAATTATGATGAATTGAAATTGATAATGATTTTCTTTATGGTTCTTGGGGTTCTTCACTTTTTTTAGCTACTATCTAAGGGTTCTTTTCCTTAGAGGTTGATCAACTCTTATTCTTAGATTGAAGGTCTAGGGACTTCAATTGATCATCTAAATTCCTTGTTTAGCTGATTCTAGGAGTTCTCATTTCTAGAGTTAATTGAATTACGTCTCCTAGTTTGTGTAGCTTGGGTTTCAGAGACTTCCTTTCTCTAAGGTTCTTAATATTAAATTATGAAATAAATTCTTCTCTCATTATGGGGTTTATGGAGCTTTGATCTCCTTGGTTTTATGGTAGAGTGTTGAGTTTTTTATGAACATTAAAGAGATCTTGTATCAAGGGGCGATCTTGGAATGATGATGGATTCAATTACACATCAAATTGGTATAAGAAAAACTTCCAATTGAATGTCAATTTCTAGTTTTCTTGTTTAAAATTCGTTGAAAAAAAGAGTAGTACATGATGATCTAAAACAAAATCTATGAAGATCATGCAAAACTCGTACAGTAGAATGATGTCATAAAAAGAGACTGAAAGTGAATACTAGTTGCAATTTTTTGCGAAATGTTTTTAGGGATGTATTCTCTTTTGAGTTGGGGATCATTTGAAATTTGTTTCACTCAATTTGGAGTTGATTTAGTTGATCAATTAGATGAAAAGTTTTGATGTGTTCAGAATTCATGGTTGCTGAAAATGTGTGAAATAATTCGATCATATCTTATGTTATAACGATTCAAATTGATCGAAATTTGTACTTCCATTCATCATCTTCGAGTTGGAAATCTTTATAAAAGCCTTAAAGATAGTTATACATAAGGGAAGTGTCTGATCATCTTCAAGAGTGTAAACACTAAGGGAGTGATGTGAGGTCTTTCCTTTCTTGTTTCTAATTTTTTGTGCAGGTTAAGAAGTAACATATGGAGTACACTTTATCTAACTCATCATGGCAAAGGAGGGAAGCTAGGAGGAAACAACAGATAGCTTGTTCCAAGTTTACAAGAGATATGCATAACTTCTAATGGTGGTAGCAATGGAGTAAATGCTGATTGTGGGAGCAATGAAAAATGGGAAACTCATTCCTAGAAGACAAATTGGAGTTGGTAACTTCTCTTCTTATGCTAAATCTTTTGAGCATACTTCTCATGATGATTATGGGGGTTATGATAGAGATATTGGTAAACATGATTATTATGAGCATAGTCCTTATGATTGTTATGATGGATATCATGATGTTATGGCTTTGGTAATCATAGTTATGGTAGAGAAGTTTACCTTGAGAACTTATATGATGAAAATGTCTACTGGAGAAGATATCAAAGTGACCATGTAGTCCATACTAAATGCCTTGTGGAAGGTAAGGTTGTCAATCTAGTTGTTGATGGTGGTAGTTGTGCTAACGTTGCTAGTATTTACCTTGTGGAAGAGTTGAATTTGCCTCTTCCTGAATATCCTAAACTTTATACGCCATTGGTTACATGATAGTGATGAGATCAAAGTTACTAAGAAAGTGTGAATGTCTATCTATAAGAGGTTGTACAAGGATAAGTTACTATGCGATATAGCACCTATACAAGTGGGTCATTTATTATTTGGAAGTCCTTGGCAATATGGTATAAGAGCTATACATGATGGGGTGAAGATTACTTTCAACTTCACGAATGATGGCAAGAGATTCATTCAATTCTTTGGAACCTCATCGAGAGCATGAAGAGCAAAAGAAATTGAAAGAAAGGGTAAGAATAATTGAGAATAAGAAAAGGGAAAAGAGCATCATAAAGGCTAAAAGGTGTGAGGAAAAACAACTTTCTAAACCATCTCAAGGAGTTACAAAGGTGAACCCTTGAAACCTTCAATTATTGAAGAATTTTCAAAAGTATATGAGCTTCCACAAGTCATAATTGAAGTTGAAAAATCATTGAACTACATGCAGAGGAAGAGACATCTAATGAGGATTCTTGTGGTCTCATGAGTGATAAGCACATTGAAAAAGAGAGCATTGAGATTGAAGAAAAGTATAGAGTGGTAGAAAAAGATAGATTAGTTGAAGAATTATATTTCTTTGATTTTATGTCTATTTTATTTAAAGAGTGTAAAAAAAAAAAAGAAGATGAGTTTGAGAAAGAAATAAAGACATTGGTCTTTAGAAAAGTGAGAGTGCAAAAGAATGAGTGCTTCATTGAAAGTAAAAGAGTATAAAAGAAGAGCAAAAAGAAAAGAGGTAGTTGAACTTGACAAGAGTAAGGAGTGAGTGTTTTTACTAACCAAACTAATTCTTCGCTTGTAAGTGATTCATGTATGCAGAAATTCTGGATACAAAACATGGAAATGAAAAGAGCCTAGATACACAATTACAAAATAATATAAGTTTCTTTACCCCTACTTCTTACTTAAGTTTTGATCACTTTCTCAACGAAAATAAATTATATTCTTTTACACTTATTTTTTATAGAATTCCTCTTGAATATCATTTCATTTTAACATCAATCCTTGGATGGAACCATACCATGGAATTTGAAGACCAAGAAGAGAGCGTTAGAAAAGAGCTAATCCTAAGCCATGAAAATTCGTCAATAAGCCCTTTTCTTAAACCTTCTCTTTTATGTCATTAAGTTTCTTTGGTGGAACTAAAGTTATTTTTATAATCTTATATATCTCTCTCATGTGAGCATAATTTGAGATGTTTGTGCTGTACCTTTTGGTGTTTGTCTCTTTCTTGTTGCGACTTGTACTTCTAAATGCCTGTCTTCTCATGCTTCCCCTGAGGATCCATTATTGAATAATGGTGCTAAGTATGATCCTTGTTGCCATGATTTTGAATTGCTGAATGATGCTTCTTTGTTGAATTTAAAGTTCTTGGTTTGAGGTTGAATTATGCTTTAATTGATATTTTGCATGATAAGTGTTTAGAAAAATTTGTTGGTCATGGTTATTATTTGTCCTCTTTCCTTGATACTTTTATGAAGAATCATAATGATTTTGTTCTCGTGAACCAACTTATGGTCTTTTTTAGTGGACAAATTCAGTTTTCTTGTTTTGAGCAAGAGCTTTCAAGTGTTTTTAGATCTCTAAAATCGATGTCTGAAAACATCAACGGTTTCCAATTCTACCGTTCGCATTTCAAGGAACATGTTGTTCAAGGATTGTGAAAACCAAATGGAGACATATTTTGAAATGTAAAAAGAAAATCCTCGTAAGTTTTTGGAAGCTATTTTGGAAGATGGTTCTTTAAAAATAATTTGGAAGGATTTTGTGGACAAATATCTTTACTACCATTTACTTTTCAAGGAATGGTTTTTGAAGTTGTTCATTTCCTTGCTAGTTTTTAGAAGAACTCTTGGACTACAATTTGAAATATGGATTTGATGGAACTTTGTCTATCATCTACCTTTTAAAAAGGTTTTTGAAGAAAAATTGTTTTTTAAGAGGAAGGTAAAAAATCTTAGAATTTTAAAAATTTTCTGTCTACTACTTCTCACCTTAATTTTGAAGTGTTGGAATTTGAAAAGTATCAGGACTATTCTTCAATTCTAAATGCTTTTGATTACCTTTATAAAATACATTTTCAGCGTCACTATCTTTTCAAAGAAGGATGTTCTCAAACTGTAGAAGTAATGTCCCATCAACTTCAAGATTTTGAAAGTTTCTTATTCTATCATCTTCCTTTTAAAGAGTTTTAAGAAGTAGATTTTTGGAAAGAAAATTTTAAAATCTTGGGATTTAAAAAACTTGATTTCTATGTTTTCTTATCTTCATTGTGAAGTCCAAGAATTTGTAGAATCTAAAGTCTTTTCTTTGCTTTCAAACTCTTTTTATTATATTTGGAAAGTTCACTTTCCCTATCATCATTATAATTTAAAGAAGAGACATTTCAAATTCTTGATCTTTTTTATTTACTTTTTAAAACAAGGAAGCATCAGACTTTTTAT
This sequence comes from Catharanthus roseus, assembly GCA_028651295.1. Lineage (NCBI taxonomy): Eukaryota > Viridiplantae > Streptophyta > Magnoliopsida > Gentianales > Apocynaceae > Catharanthus > Catharanthus roseus. The sequence continues at coordinate 3,297,903 of JAPQWS010000033.1, read as the reverse complement.
TATCATTTATCCTTTAAGGATGTTAGTAGTTGTTCTTTCTTGGAAGAATTGTCAGGGAAGTTGTTCCTAAGAAGTTTCATTTTAAACTTCTTTTCTCAACCTTTTGATGGAACACTTTTTCATTGGAATTTCAAGTGTTTGCAATCTTCATGTTCATAACCTTGAAAGCTTTAGCAAACTTGAGTTTCCAATTTCATCGCCCTTTCAAGGATATTTTTGAAAATGTTTTTAACATGCTTTATTTACAAGATTTCTATGGCTCTAATTATGTTTTTATTGAGAGATATCTTGTAAAAGTTGAATGTTCCTTGCTTCATTCGTTTACTTGCTTTGAACTTCTCTAATTATAACTCCTTTGCGTACCATAGGCCCTTCAAAGAAATTCTAAAGTCCTTGCGTGCTTTGTTGTTTATATGGTCTTTGGATCTATTCGTTTAACTCTTAGCAATGCTTATCTTATTGAATTATATTCCAATGTTGCCCGCTTTTTTGTGGATATTTGAAGGAATGGATTCGAGAATGAATCATTTTTAGGAGAGGGGGTATGATATGAAAAAAACCAAGGATCATTCTACATTTATTTGGAGGAGCAACTAGTTGCATTGGAGGGTTAAAGATATCATGGATTGAAACTTCAAATAAGGATTTTTGGAGGCACATCAAAGGCTTAGAGGACTTTACAAGACCTCCAGGAACAATTAAAGTCATGAAGAAGCACGACAGAACTAAACGCGAAGCTCCCGACAATTGTATTCAACAAACCAAGCAAGAATGATGAAGAACAGGGTTGGCTGGCCACGGCTACACCTAGCCTACCGGTCGCAGCATCCTTCTCCCCAAATGGTGCCACATAATTCAAGACGCAAGCCCGGCTGGTTCCCGATAGCCTGATGCGGCTCTCTGCAACCAACTGTTGAGTTTGTTGTTTTGGTCTTAATTTTCAGTTTCTTTTACGTCTAGAGAAGTAATTGACTTTATTAAGTGTTAATTAGGTCTTTTAATCATATTCTAATCATTAGGGTTAGGGTAGAGGTAGGTTGTTTCTTTAAATACCTCATTATGCCTCATTTGTAAGGAGTTATAAGTTGAATTATGATGAATTGAAATTGAGAGTGATTCTGTTTAGGGTTCTTTGACCTCTTTAGCTAGTCTCTAGGGATTCTTTTCCTTAACAGGTTGATCTGTTGTTCTTAGATTAAAGGTCTAGGAAATTTAATTGATCATCTAAAATCTTTTAATTTATTCTAGAAGTTCTTGTTTCTAGAGTTAAATAAATTAGGTCTTCTAGTTAATTTGTGTAATTTAGGTTTTAGAAACTTTCTTTCTTTAAGGTTCTTGGTATTAAATTGGGAAAAAAATAGCCTCTCATTATGGGTTTATGGAGTATTGATCATCATAGGTTTTACAGTGGAGTTGTATTTTCAATCAATAATTAAGAGATCTTCTTCTATCAAGGGGGTGATCTCGGGATGGTGAAAAATTCAATTACACATCAAATTGAAGATTCACATCAATTAGGAAATATATTTCTTACGTGTGTTAGAAGTATATCGACATAGGTTAGATTTGTATTAAGCAAAGTTCTGTTTGATTAAGGAGTTCTATCTCCACATATTTATCTCCATATCTCACCAAGATATCTTAGAAGACTTGAAGATATGTTAGAAGTCTTTGAGTTAAGGAGTGTAGCTAGTGATGAAGAATTTGATTTCGAGTAGAAGACTCTCTCAAAAATGTTCTACTTTGCTACAATTTATGTGGAGTATACAGACCTTATGTCCTCAAGAAATCAATATAGTACATTCATATATTCGAGAGGACAAAGACAGGAAATCTCTGTGAGAAAATTCTGAAGCAGTAATGGTGTCATGTACTTAGTTTTGTCACTATTACTCACCCAACATTGTGTTACTTTTATTATATCTTTGTAATAGATAGTGGGGATGAGATTACTACCTTTCTAAATACTTTTGTATTTCTGTCAGCGTGTTACACCGAGTGTTTCAAGTCTAAACACACAGCATTGCTGTTACAGTGAACTTGTGGCAATTGCTAGAGTTAGGTTGCTAACTATATAGGATTGTACAAATGTTCCTTTGTATTTTCTGATTTAGTGAATTGGGTCAATGATTATGGCTCTGCAGATGTGGGTATTATTGACAGAACTGCATTAGCAACTTTCTGTGTTCCTGTTATCTTCTTTTATACTATATTATTGATACGATTTTAGCATATAACGCAACACCAATAGAAATTTTAAATAATTATTTTAAAATTCCTGACACTTGGTCTCTAGAAGTGTTACCGTGTTTTTAACGTTACATAAAACTGTAGTTATAAATTGATTTTAATGACCGAAATTCAATGAATGTGAACTTTCTATAAAAAAAATTAAAAGAAGAATCGTTGCATCGTTCTTTATAATACCGTATCGCCTTCAAACATACTTGTAAAAATTTATTTATATGTCAATTCAAAATATTTGTTAATTTGTGAATTATGTAGTAAGTTGATTATCTAAATTTATAAACAGTAGAGTATAATTTGTCACTAGCTAGCCATTATGTTAGATTATATATTTTGATGCAGCCCCGTCACAATAAATTAGATATTTGAAACGTAAAACTTTTTTACTCATTTACAGTGACTCGACATGAGTAAACTAACATTCGAATATATAAATGGATTTAATTATATTATATTGGAAAATAAAATTTGAATCTAATTATATCTTAAAAGATATTTGAAGAAAGAAGAATTCTAAAAACTTATAAAAAAATATTTACTCATGCCAAAATGGTATATTTTAACAATCCTTAATAAGATTACCAATAGCTAGTGATATTCTTCAAAGTGTATATATTTCTTTTAATGCTAAGCCCCAACTAAAAGATTGGAGGGTAGATTCTCTATTTACCCTCTATTTTATTATGTTCTATATATATTCTTCTTTTTAAAAGTTTTGTTTGTGTAGCATTTTTTTTTTGGTTTGTATATTTGATTATGATATAAGTTTAACAATAATATATAACAACTCTTCTATTAAAAAAATTATATCTATTTTGTTTTAAAACAAAAAAAAGAGTAGAATTATTTTGATTTTGATTGTTATTAAAAAGAATAGCACTATGCATGAAAAAACGTTTAAATCATACGTTTCATTGTTGAAATGTGAAGTTCCTTGAAGAAAAAAAAAGCAAAACAAGAGACATTGACAAAGATAAAGAAGGTATTAGAACTCAAATTTTAATAAAAGAGAATTTTATATTTTTCAATATAAAGAAATTGTTAAAAGTGTTAATGAAACGGAACTTCTGAAGGAAACAAAATTTGATAACTATTTCAATTATTTAAAAACATTTTCACTTTTTTCTCAGAGTCCCACATCTCTACTAAAAAAAATGATAATAATACATTTGGACTAGTTAAAAACAAAAACAATTTCTTTTCTTTTTTTTTCTTTGAACCCTTATATCTTTTACGAAATCCAAAGATGATAATCTAGTCAAAGTCTTTTAATAGGCCAATTTATCCGATCTTTCGTGAACCTATGTCAGAGTGTTACAAAGCACTATGCTGATATGAAATTTAAGTACTTAACTATCTTTTTATTTTGTTCAATATCTGACGGTTGCTCGATCTACTTTACGAAAAAAGGAGTCTCTCCTTCATCTCATAATAAAAATTATCTCATCATTACTAACTTTATATTGTTGTGTTTAAATTAAATTTTAATCCAAATACATTCTAACGTTTATAAATCCTAAAAAGAAAACCCTCATATTTTCCAAAACTAAATGTTTATCCAAATACATACTAAGAACTTGGGGAAACAAAAAAACTTTTTTAAAAACGTTACGCTACCCGGTATTCCTTAGTTGTGTCTTCCTAGGAGGGGATCGCAGAAGTTACCTTAGCTCATACAACAGCCATGTGAAGGTCTTTCTTTTGGCGAGCAATAATATAAGCTAGTGTGAATGCTAGGCTAAAGAAATGTCTCAAAAGAGTACAAAATCAAACCTTTGAGATTCAATATTGGTTGTCTTCCTTCGATAATGCGCACCATTCTATGGACTTCCATTTTGCTAAGACCTTAGACTACCCCCCAAGTTGCCCTTTCACACAATCGTACACCCATAATCCTTCTTTTCCTTTTCTATTTTTTCTCTTCATTTGGGAAATATTACGAGAATTTGACATTTTAATTAGCTATAACGATTTTGATTCCGTCTAAGACATTATTATGGTTTCTATTTACTAATGTACGGACATCAGCAAATCTTTATAATGTTTATAAGTCCAAATCAAATCTTTAATTTTAAGGATAAAAATTTATATAAAATATTTCATAAAGTATTAAAGAAAGTATTAAAGAGGACTTAAATAAACACTATCAAAACACTTCAAAAAATGAATTCTTATAAATATTTAAAATTATCCCGAGAGAGTAAGGAGAGAGTAAGGGTGCATTTTGATTGAATGTATAAATAAAAATATTTTTTGTGTAGAAATAAAAATATTTTTTCTTACTTTTGACCCAACACTTCTTCTTATAAAAAATTTACGTTTTAAAGAATTAACAAAAAATTTTAATTTTTTTACTTTTAAATTCAATCCAAATGCATGGTTAAGGCCATTACTACCATCCTTGTGTTTATGGATCTTGAGTTTATGGATAATGGGCACATTTCTGAAAGTTTGTCAATTATTTTAGAGATTAATACTATTCTTTTCATTTTTTTACTTGTCATAATTCAAACATTACACAATTTAACATATATAAGATTTTAAATATTTTTTATATAAATTAAAATACATCTTAGAAAAAGAATTTTTCCATTATATATATTCTTATATTTGGTAAAGTGAACATTTTTCAAGAATGTGAAACTGGGTTCTTTTGACCTTATACACATCTTTGACATCTCTAAAAATTATGTTTTAATTGAACGCGGAACATCTTTTTTTCGAAGTGGGATTTCATCAAATAAAAAATTACTTTTGAATTGAACAGAATGATTTCTTGTTTCAAAAATAAATTAAAAATAAGTTCGGCTCAGGAAAAGTCCAAGAATAACCATTTTAAAAATTGGAAAAAAACAAAAAACTCCAAAAATATACAAATCACGAAAAGAAAAACACTTTTGTACGAAAATTCCTGTAGCCAAACTTGCAAATTGTCACGGCTTCCGATTCTCTATATAAAGGAGACTTTTATCATCCCATTTCTCACCACCAAGAGCTTTTAGATAATACCTCTCTTTAAAGCAAGTCTTGAGTGAACAAATATTTCTTCATTTCTCTCTTTAATTTCTTCAATATTTCAAAATGGTGTTTGGTGCTGCTTCCTCTTCTTTATCATCTTCTTTTTCTTTGTTGATGAATAATTCTGTTCAAGGCATTAATGGCCTTTCAAGTAGAAGCCTTGCACCAAGCATGGTTTCAATGAAGAAAATGATGACAATTAGGTGTGGGAAATCAGGGCAGTATTTGAGTACACCTGAAAAAGACTCCAAAGCTGAAATCATTGATTTTGATAAATCAAAAGTTGGAGTAAAAGGACTTGTTGATGCTGGCCTTAAAAAACTCCCTTCCATCTTCATTCATGATACCATCAAAGAAGAGAATATTAAATCTCAGAAATCCGAACCTAGCAAACATCAAGTTCCCATCATAGACATTGGTGTTGATGGTGCCACTGAGGATCCTGCATTTCGTGCTGAGATTATTAACAAAATTCGCCATGCATGCGAGAAATGGGGTTTTTTCCAGATTGTGAACCATGGAATTCCTGATCATGTGATGGAGAGAACTATAGAAGCCACCACCAAGTTTCATGAACAAGATCCTGAGGTTAAAAAGCAATTTTATAGCAGAGACACCACTAGAAGAGTCATTTTTAATAGTAATTTCTTCCTTTATAATACATCAGCAGCCACTTGGAAAGACACTTTCCTTTGCAAAATGGCTCCTGTTCAACCTGGCTGGGAAGAACTCCCTGAGATGCTCAGGTATGCCCGTGACACTACTTTCCGGTTTGATAAAAGAAAAAAAAAATGTTGTCTATATACAAAGGGAGACTACATTTTTTCTTAACATTCTCTTTTATATTGCAGTGTGATGGAAGAGTATGGGGAAAATCTACAAAGAGTCGGACATATTTTATATGAATTGCTTTCGGAATCTTTGGGACTTGACAAGGATTACTTGCGAAACATGGGAGCTGCGGAGGGTCTTTATATTAAAGGACATTATTCACCACCTTGTCCGGAACCAGAATTGACCTTGGGATCCGTCACTCACACTGATTTTGGTTTCCTCACTCTTATCCTACAAAACGAAATCGGAGGGCTTCAGGTTCTATATGATAATGAATATGTTGATGTTCCTCCAATTCCCGGATCTTTGACCATTAACTTGGGTGATATGTTTCAGGTATAATTAAGTTTTTATATAATTGGAACAAAAGAAATGCAAGCATTTCAAATTGAGAGACAAACTACTTCTTGAAAAACATGCTAATTATATTTTTCCTCTTCTACAGATTTGTACAAACGATAGGTACAAAAGTGTATACCACAGGGCCGTGGCCAAGGACGTTGGTCCCAGAATCAACGTTGCAAGTTTTATTAGGCCAAGTTATGGTGAAGGTTTTACCTCTCGCCTATATGGACCAATCAAGGAATTGATATCAGAAGAAAATCCCCAAGTCTACAGAGAAGTAACCATGGATGAGTACATAGCTTATTACACTTCTAAAGGTCTTGATGGATATGCTGCACTTCCTCATTTCAAGGTGGAAAATCAATGAACACAGCATTTGTAGATATATAATGAAGAAGATTTCATATGAAACTAAATAACGATCTTCTTCTTGTTTTACATAAAATTTGGCACTGCCATTAGCTTAATATTCAATTTATTTTTAGTCCTTCCGATAACGTTTCTGTATACTTTTTTTTTCTTCGAGTATTATGTAAACCTTGAAAATCTAATTACCTAGTTCTTTCTTTCTAATTCTTGCATTTCCTCTTTAATTATACATATGCACAAGTCATCTTGTTCACATATGACAAGAATGGTACATTGCAAAGCCCGAAATGACCACAAATTCCTCTTCACAAATTCCCTTTCTCTGTAAACCAATTAAAATGATTAGTCAACAATCATTAAAACAATTGAGTTAAATACTTAGAGCACTATAAAAAATTACTATCTCAATTCAAAAATGTAAATTTTTTTAAACATATAAATTTTTTTAAACTTACGTATAAGAATAAAGGGTCTTGAAAATTATATAATTTTTAAAGTTAATAACTTTTTTTATCCTTAATAAATTATAAAAAAAAGTAGAGGATAAAGGTAAATAAATGAATAAAAAATAAGTAAAGATAGAAAAAGTCAATAAATGTTTATTGAAAAATGTAGAAAGGTTTATTGCACTTTTTATCATCCTCAATCACTCAAAAAACGGTTGGAATCGTCTATTACATCCTTTAGTACACTCTCTAGTACACACATTTTATAGTAGTTTTATTAATAAAAAACCCACAGAATAAAAAAATAAACCGTAAACATTATAAGATAAACCCTAAAGGAAAGTTATTAGTAAATGAAGTGTACTAGGAAGTGTATTCGAGGATGTAGTAGACAATCTTGAGTGCTCAAAAAGACTCATGTATATATATATATATATATATAGAATATTTGTATGAAGTGCGAATTATATTAACAAAAAAAAGCTATTACAAAGCTAATATACAAGGCAAAGTGAAATTTTACAGCTAGGAACTCTGGGACATATTATACAAAAAAAACCTCTAAGAAGTAGGCAGTGAGGTTCTAGTTTCATCAAAGATCTCTTTATTTCTCCATCTCCAAATCTAATAACACGCGACTCTGAAGACAATAACCCAATCCATACGAAGCATAACAGAATGCCAATCCCGTGATAGATTCCGATCTAAGCTACCAGACCACATCCATATCAGCAAAGAAATCACGCCATCAGTTAGAGGGGAGAAGAAGTCTCCAGAATGAGGAAGCTGCAACATCATCTCGTAACGCATGCAAATCAGTTTCAATAATACATGCACAAAAAGGAAAATATGGATCAATTGCCAGACTCCGGGCAGCCAGTAAGGATTGGGTCTTCAAGCTTCTGCCAGCACACCTTGCATAGCTGAAAGGAAAAACGCAAAGGGCCACCAAACTTCCACAAAGCCGCCCAACATTTTTGGTCTACCATTGGGGAAAGAAGACAGATTTGATAGCCTGATGAGAGGTGAAATTGCCACTTGCTTCCAATTTTTATCTAAGTCTATAAATTTCCTCTTCATGTCTTGGTTATGGAACCAGCATCAGTTTATCAAGGGAAATTGATACCAAGACTTGCGCAGAGAAGTATATGCAGATAGTGATCGTCGAAGGTCTTGAAAGGGCACCAAAGAAGGATATACACTACAAGAACTAATTTACGACTAAAAACCGACAGAATTATTTGGTCGTCCAATTTATGTCTAAGATTGTGACTGAATATCATATTAGTCGCTATTTCAAAGAAATTTACGGCCAAAAGCGACCGAATAGGCTGGTCGTACACAATTTTAAAAATAAAAAGACCAAGTGAGTCGTAATTCAATAGCCCAGTTAGGTAATAAATTATGCAGGAAAAAAAAAACCTAACCTCTCCCTCCCCATTTCTCTTTTCTTCCTCATCCTTCTTCTCTCCCTCCGCGACTCACCCCTGTGCTAAACCATAGCCCGTTACTACAATCGAAGCCGCCAGCCTCTCTTCTCTCCTCCCTCATCTCTTTCCTCTGTGGATTTCAGCTTCTCTCATTTCATCACCGATAGAAGGTTTTCCCTAATATGGACCAGCCCCCTTTCATTTCCTTCATTCCCTTCCTCCTCCCCCCTTCCCCCGACCTTGAACCCTGACGCCACCACCATCTGCCATACATATGACCACCTAGGACCTTCTTCTTCTGTCCTCTTTTCTCTCTTATCTTCTCCCCTCTCCTTTCCCTCCTTTCTCTTCTCTCCATATTGACCATTGCTACTGCTATGCTACCACCGTTGCCAACCAGCACCAAGAAAGCCACATATTCTTCTGTAGCAATAGGATCTTTGATTGCAAGCATTGCATAATGAAGCAAAGGTTTGATTTCTATTTTCCTTTTTAGTTCAGAAGTGTATTTGAGAAGGGTCTAGATTGGTAAGAGAGCTTTTTGTGATATTAGGGTAAGATATTAGTTTTCACAGTTTCACAGTAATTGTTTGATGCTTGTTGTCACTGCTACAATTTTTACCTGTTGTATGTAAATTTAGGGCTTTACAAAGTCATTGGTAATGACAGTGATGTTGAAGATTAGACAAAAAACTTTTTTTGCAGCTGCGATAGCTGTTTTCTTTTGTCTGGATGTTGTATTTTACAATTTCAAATAGGTATTATATGGAGAATTTTTTCAGTGCTAAGCAAGTCGTTTCAATGTAATCAACCCCCTCCTGCTGAGTTCCCAAACACCACCAAGCATGCTTTGTGATGTTCTATGGAACTATCAAACTTATATTTTATCCTGTAGACCCATTTGCTACCCAGTGCGAGTGTGCCAGGAGGTTTTCTAGTCATCGTCCATGTATTATTTTTCACAAGTGCATCTATCTCCTGTTTCATGGCATGCCGCCATTCTGGTACTAATACTGCTTCAAAATACTTGGTAGGTTCTATGTCTGCATTAACAGCTGCTACAAAACCCCCCGAAGTGAAGAAGAAAATTTGTCATAAGAAACATACTGAGTTAAGGAATATAAGGAAGTACTTGAAGGACTCAATGAAGAAGATGAAGCGAGAGAGAGAGAGAGAGAGAGAGAGAGAGAGAGAGAGATACCAGGAGATGATCGTGACATATTACCTATGTAATCCTTCAATTTATTCGGGAGATGATGTTATCTAGCACTATGAAGAAGATTCAAAGGAGCAACATGATGTGCCGCAATTCGGTCACTACCTAAAGAGGTACTGGATTTTGAATTTTCACCATTACTGGAGAAACTACCTAAAGTTTCCTGTTCCTCCATGGGAGCCGAGACTCCTTCTGGTATGGAAATATAATGCTGCCCAATTTTCTCTTGGAGTGGAGTCTGGTCTGGACCGGCTAAAATTGGAGTGTGGCTGGAGCAGGAAAAGCTGGATGTTGGGCCACTTGAGGAGGAGTAGACCCCATTTCAGAAGGAGCAGAATGCGCCATGCGTAAAGAGGGCTGTTATAGCGGCTGTGGGCCTCAACAGTCAACAAAAGGTGGGCTGCTTCAGTCAACAGACGTTGGGCTTCATCTCGGTTGCACCGTGAAAGATTCTGGGCTCGGCTGGGCCGTGAGAGATTCTGGGCTTCATCTCAGCTGGGCTGCGAAGGATTTCGGGCTCCCCCTCGGCTGGGCTGTGAAATACTTTGGGCCTTCTGCAGTTGGGCCAACAGCCGTGGCCCTCTAGAAAATTGAGAAGGAACTACTGGATTGCTCCCCCTTCGCATAGAACTGGGTACAGGAATTTCACCAAAATCACACCTCAAAGTGTTCTCATTCGATACTTCCCGAGATTGAGATAAAAATAGAAATTCATGTCCAATAAATACTACATCCCGAGAAGTAATGAATTCATGAGTCTGTAAATAAAAAAATTTCCATCCTTTTTTCATACAGATACCTAAAAAATACACATTTTCTCCCCCGAGATCTAAATTTATCCTTAGAAAAAAACCATGATCATGTACATACGCCAAGCAACCAAAGCATTTGAGATGAGAATAAGGCAGTACTTTATTAAACAACAGCTCAAATGGTGTTTTTCTCTTTAACACAGACAAAAGAGTACGGTTTATCCAATACCCAGCTGTCAGCACACTTTCCTCCCAAAATGAATTGGAAGATTTGCTTGGAAGAGCAAAGCACGAGCCATATTGAGAATATGACGAAGCTTGCGCTCTACACAACCATTTTGTTGGGGTGTATATACCATAGATGTTTGATGTACCACACCATGTTCCAAAAAATATCGTTTCATACAAGTGAACTCCGTTCCATTAACTATACGTACCACCTTTACTTGTTTAAGAAACTGTGTTTGAACCATAGCAAAAAATTATTTTAGAGTCTGTGCTACTTCTTTTTTTTTTTAAGTAAAAATATCCAAACACACCTCGAAAAATCATCTACTATGGTCAAAAAGTAACTTGCTCCACAATAGGATGGAGTTTTATAAGGTCCCATATGTCACAATGTATCAAATCAAAAGAGGCAATCACATTATTTAAAGTAATTGAGAAAGGTTCACGCGTCTGGTTAGCACGCAAACAAATTGAACAATTATTCAACGAATCACATTTGAAATTTGGTCCCAAAAATTTCTTAACGGCAAATTTTAAAGGATGGCCCAACCGGTGATGCCATAACGTACTCATATCCGAGATTTGAGCAGAACAAACAAAATTCAACTTCCTGTGCAAAGACCTGAAGTAGTATATCCCATCTCTCTCTTCACCTGCTCCAATCGGCATCCCTGAAGTACGGTCCTGTAATATCAACACACTATCACTTATTATAATAACACAATTATTTGCTTTGGAAAGCTAAGAGAGAGAAACAATAAATTACACAGGAGTTGAGGTATAAATAAAACATTATTAATTTTTAATTTGCCCAATTCTGCTCCAGTTGTTTCAGAACCATTTGGAAGGATAATAGTATAAGGATGAGATGGTTTAGTATCTGACAAAAAAATCTTCCTTCCTGTCATTTAGTAAGAGCATCCACTGTCTAAAATCCATTCATCTTCTATCTTACCAGAGAGATTTTCCATAGCTAGGTTTGTATTTTTCTGATTGCTCAACAACTAGAGAAATGAACTCCATTGTTCCTGTGATAGGCCGGGAATGCTGACTGAAGATCCCATCGATGCTGCCGACGCCGAAGCTGCCATTCCCTATAATTCGTCGGTGCTGTACAGATCCACTCCTCTGCGTAGGTTTCCGCAAATGGTTGAGTAAGCCGCCGAACTGTGAGCTTCCTAGCCATGTTCGACCGAGGAAGAAAAACTCGTTGCAGTGGCAGCCCATCCAAGTGTTGTCGGAGAAGAAGAACCAGATATAGATGTTGTCCAGCCATGATTTGCCAGAGAAGAGGCGGTAAGTCCGTGGCCGGTTCCGCCTCTGCCATACACCCTACCTCGCAACATTCTGCATTGTCCTCTGCGACTGCCGGTGCCGATTTCGGTGATCCAGTATGACCACCGCTGCTCCGATGTTCGATCTGGATAGCCCACCAGTAGGTAGCAATTCTTTGCTTCATGCCCCAACTTAAGACAGTATATGCACTGTAGTGAATTCTGTACTCATTTGGGAGCTGCAAACACAATAGCTTCACATCCAATTTCTAAGGTTTTTATTAATTTTCTGCGTGCTTCTTCTTTGATTATCATTGCATATGTTTTCTTAATTTTTGGGATTAGGTCTATTTGCAAAATACTTGACCGTAATGTCAGTATATGCCCTAAGACCAATTGACTCACATTTATGATTTATGAAGCATATATTTTTGAATTGTATTTTATGCTCTTGGTCATCAAGTATGTGACTTGATAGTAAAACCTTTATAGCTAATAAAATACTATTCTTATTTGTCCCTAGTTTATTACATCTTGTAAACTAGTGTGAAGTTGATTGATGGTCAAGTTTTACTGATCATGAATATGAGATATAAAATCAATTCATAAATACATACTGAGAATATTTTATTGGACATGACCCAAAGTGAAGAAGAAATATTGCATGGGTTTAAGTTATAAGTATTTCTTCTCAATTTTATATTTGGTGTCCTTTGACCAAATGTTTCTAATGTTTCTTGCATGGGGAGAAAATATGTTTTGACATAGTCAAACATCACTTTTAATTGGGTGATTATTATGACTATTGGTTGGCTTATTTTCTTGTCATGGCTTGAATATTGAAGATAGTGAAAGGGATTTGTCCCTCTCCTTTTAGAGAGAGATATCCATGGGCCCCTTGATAAGGAAGACAGGAAAATATGCATGGTCATGCTCAAATAAGTATTAATAAGGTGTTATTAATATTATTTGTTGGAACAGTGTGCCTGGTGCTCAAGTAAATGGTTAATTAAGTTTTATAAGGATGACTTAGTCCATGCGTTATACTTAATTAGGATATCGTGTGACAAAAGGACTATATATTAAATCTGATGCTAGGTTATTATTGCATTTACTTAACTTGGGTAAGCATAATGTCTTGCTAGAGGCCGATTATGCTTTGTGAATAAATATCTAGGACATTTTTCATTCACTACCAACGTTAAGTGAACCTACAAGGTCACACGCATAGACGATCTTGTGAGCATAATGTCCATGTTCAATGGATCTAGATTGTGTCCAGATTCGTTGAACGTATACAAAAGGGGAATCAGATTCCATATTGTATTTTCTGGTAAGTTAATAAATAATTAATTTTATTTAATCGAATAAATGAAATTAATTATTTGATATTACTCATCCAACCGTTGGATGATTATAGGAATAGACGAACGAGATTAAACTGTCATTAGATGACAATTAGAGTTTTGATATTGACAGCTATAAAAGGTTATTTAACCTTTTCTTGGCAGCCGTCCTTTATCTGAAAAAGTAAAATAAAACCCTAAACCCTAGAACGGCGATATAGTATCTAGCCTCCTCTCTCCAAAACATGACCGATTACCAGATAGTCAGGATCAGTTCTGAACAGTTTTAAGAACATAGAAGGGGCTAACATCCCGTTAGCTTGCAGAGGAGTTCGTCGCGTGGATACCAGTAGTTTTATTTTAGGGTTTTATTTTAGTTTTATAGCAAAAAGCAGCGCCTCCACACCGAACAATCAAAACATTGAGGTAATTTCTATCCAATCAGTTTTTCTAGTATGTGCAGATCCTGTTGATGGATTTTCATAGTTTTATTTTATTTTATTTTTGCCTACGGACTCCAACATTGGTATCAGAGCCTCGTACATACTAGTGTTACTGATTTTATCTGTTACTGCTTTGATTACATGTGCTATTTTTAATCGGCCTTATAGTAAGGTTTCTGATTAGTGTAATAATCAGAGTAAATTGAATTATAGGATTAGATATATCATATTCTGTTTTACTTATTAATGCGATTAATTAAACAGAATGTTGTTACTGCCAAATTGTTTGGCGTACAGTCTGTAATATGTGCAATTTAATTGTTAAACTAATATGCAAAATCACATAATTTAATGTTAACTGTTAAACGAAATTTCTGGCGGCATGATTTTAGGGTTTATGACGGCAGTAACTCATTCAATGAGTTAGAAAGAAAAAATTGTTTTTCTTTCAGGGGGCGCTATCCCCTCCAACCCCGCAAGGGCACTGCCCCTTGACCCCGCCCGCTGGCCGGCCAGCGGGACTGCCGTTTTCTTCCGGGGGCTTCGCCCCCAGAACTTCTTTGTTGTTTTTGGCATGTTTCTTTCTATCTTTAGATGCATGGTGCATAGCGGAGCCCTTTACCTCTTGTGATTGATTGACTTATTTTGTTAATGAGTTGTATGTTTTTAAATACGGCCTGTGTGTCGTTGTTTTCATTGATGTAATATTATCAAGCTTTACTAGAATATATTAATTCTATTTCCTATTCCTATGTATGTTTTCTGTCCTATGTAACAAGATTAGAAGACCAAGACATTGGAGGCAAGCTCATGGAGATGAAGACTTACCTAGATTGACCTTTGACTTCCATGAGGCTCGTGGAAGTCAATATAGGATTAAAGCCATGCTATGACACATTTTATTTGATGTATATATTATGCATGTGATGTTTAGTTTATTTCCTTTTATTTTTTGGATATATGTTTTGTGAAATTATATACAAATAAAAGGAAGAAGGTTTTTGAAACCATGTAAAAATTAAGTCGTAAAATGCCTCCTATGATCATAAGCACTTCTCCATGCTTGGATCATCATTTTGTCTCATTGCCAAAGCAAGAGATAAATGGTTACCTAAGTAGAGGAAGATGGAAAATGGTGATTTCCATATGCTTGGAATGGTTCGACTTAACTAGGCTATCAAAACGGTTTTGAGCCTAGGATATCAAATGGTATTTTGCCGATAAATATAGATATAAATCCCATTAATATATTTTTCTCTAATTGTGGGTGTCAAGCCAAAGCTTACTTATGATTAGAATAAAATGAATTTTCATACCCATGATTTATATCAAGTGTTGAATATTTCAGGGAAAATTTAATGCTTTATTTATTTAATTTTACTTTGCAAATTCTATGTAGATAATGGCCTCAAACAATTCAAATACCTCGTTACGATCCGTGCTTGAAAAGAATAAGCTTAGTGGGACTAACTTTCTTGATTGGGCACGAAATTTAAGGATTATCCTTAAACAAGAAAAAAAACTATATGTACTTGAGAACCTTATCCCTAATCAACCAGCTAACAACGCCTCTATAGTCGAAAAGGATGCTTATAGTAAGCACAAGAATGATTCTAACGATGTGACATGTCTCATATTGGCTACAATGGAATCTGAGTTGCAAAAGTAATTCTAGGAAGTTGAGGCTTATGAGATGATAAAACAGCTCAAGGAAATGTTCCAAGAGCAGGCACGTCAAGAGAGATATCTTACCACTAAGGCATTGAATAGCTGCAAAATGACCCCTGGCACTTCAATTAGTGCTCATGTCCTTAAGATGAAAGGGTATTTTGATCAGCTCGAAAAACTTGGAGCACCTGTAAGTCATGACTTGGCTACTGATATGATCTTGGCCTCTTTGACTTCTGACTATAATCAGTGTGTCATGAACTTCAATATGCATAATATGGAAAAATCCATAAATGAATTGCACGGGATGCTCAAGCAAGCTGAACAAAACATTAGGAAGTCTACTCCTAATGTTCTGATGGTTCAGAAGGGGCAGTTCAAGAAGAACAAGGGAAAGGGAAAGGATATGGCCAAAAAGGGTAAAGGCAAGCATAAGCCCAAGCCCAAGGTTAAACCACCAGAGGAAGGGACTTGCTTCCACTGCAATGAACCTGGTCATTGGAAGAAGAATTGCAAGCTCTACTTGGAAGAAAAGAAGAAGCAAAAGGCTAATGAGACTGCCGCTTCAGGTATTTTCGTTATAGAAATTAATATGTCTACTCCTACTTCATGGGTATTAGATACCGGATGTGGAGCTCACATTTGTGTAAATGTGCAGGGACTCAATAAGAGTAGATCTTTGGCAAAGGGAAAGGTGGACCTGCGAGTTACAAATGAAGCAAAAGTTGTTGTTGTTGCTGTAGGGACATTTGATTTACTTTTGCCTACTGGGCTTATAATTGAACTTAAATATTGTTATTATGTTCCTGCTATGAGTAGGAACATCATTTCAGTTTCTTGTTTGGATATTGATGGTTTTGAGTTTAATACTAAGAATGGTAAAAGTTCTATTTATAAAAATGGTATTTTCTATGGGGATGCCTCTTTATGTAACGGACTTTACATTCTTAACCTACATGATTCCATTAGTAAACCCATCTATAACATAAATACAAAGAAATTTAAATCTAATCATTTAAATCAAACTTACTTCTGGCACTGTCGTTTGGGCCATATAAATGAGAAACGCATATCCAAACTCCATCAAGATGGACTTTTATCTTCATTCGACCTTGAGTCTTATGAAAAATGTGATTCTTGTTTATTGGGCAAAATGACTAAAAGTCCATTTACAGGGCAAAGTGAAAGGGCTACCGATTTATTGGAACTTATACATACTAATGTATGTGGGCCAATGAACACACAAGCCAGAGGAGGTTTTCAGTATTTCATTACATTCACAGATGATTTCAGTAGATATGGTTATGTCTATCTAATGAAACATAAATCTGATTCCTTTCAAAAGTTTAAGGAATTTCAAAATGAAGTACAGAATCAACTTCGAAGGAGTATCAAATTACTTCGATCAGATCGAGGTGGTGAATACTTACGCCAAGAGTTTGACGAACATCTAAAAAATTGTGGGATAGTATCACAATTAACTCCACCAGAAACACCAAAATGGAATGGTGTGTCTGAACGCAAAAATCGAATTCTATTGGATATGGTTCGATCTATGATGAGTCAAACAGATCTTCCAATTTCTTTTTGGGGTTATGCTCTAGAAACTGTTACATTCATATTAAATAGAGTTCCATCTAAAGCTGTTCAGAAGACACCATATGAGATATGGACCGGGAAACAACCTAGTTTAGCATTTCTCAAAATTTGGGGATGTGATGCTTATGTGAAGCGATCATTATCTTAAAAACTAGCACCCAAATCTGATAAGTGTCTGTTTGTGGGATATCCTAAGGAAACTAAAGGATAATATTTTTATCTTCCATCTGAAAACAAAGTGTTTGTTACTCGGAACGGAATTTTCCTTTAAAGTGAATTCGTTTCCAAAAGAGTTAGGGAGAGTAGAATCCATCTTGAAGAAGCTCAAGGATAGCAGACCATTTTTGAACCGAGTATGGATACTCAGTTGGACTCACGTATTCATACTGAGACTGAACCTTTGACACAAGGCCCAAGAAGGTCTGGTAGGATTCCTCAGATACCATAGAGATATGGATTTCTTGTGACAGAGGATCATAATATTGATCTTATTGATCAAGGTGAACATAATTCCTACCAAGATGCTATTCATAGTCTTGAATCTAGCAAATGGCTAGAGGTTATGAGATCAGAAATGCAATTCATGCATGATAATCAAGTTTGGACTTTGATTGATCCACCTGAAAGTTGCAAAACCATAGGGTGTAAATGGGTTTTCAAAAAGAAAACTGACATGGATGGCAATGTGCACACTTACAAAGCACGATTGGTAGCAAAAGGTTATAGACAAACTCATGGTATAGACTATGATGAAACCTTTTCTCCAGTTGTAATGCTTAAGTCAATTAGAATTCTACTTGCCATTGTAGCATATTATGATTATGAAATATGGCAAATGGATGTTAAAACTGCTTTTCTTCATGGAAATCTACTGGAGGATGTGTATATGACACAACCTGAAAGTTTTATTCATCCTTTGAATTCTAGTAAAGTATGAAAACTTCAAAGATCCATTTATAGCTTGAAACAAGCATCTCGAAGTTGGAATCTTCGTTTTGATGAAGCAATTAAAGAATTCAATTTCATCAAGAATGATGATGAACCTTGTGTCTACAAAAAGGTTACAGAAAATGCAGTAGTCTTCTTATACTCTATGTCGATGACATCTTGTTAATTAGGAATGACATCCCCACTTTGCAAAGTGTAAAAACTTGGTTGGGGAAGTGTTTTTCAATGAAAGATTTAGGCGAAGCAACCTATATTCTAGGCATTAAGATCTATCGAGATAGATCTAAAAACCTAATTGGCCTAAGTAAGAGTGGATATATTAACAAGGTACTGAAAAGGTTTAGTATGCAAGATTCTAAGAGAGGATTCTTGCCAATGTCACATGGCGTTAAACTCAGTAAGTCTCAAAGTCCTACCACAAGGGAGGATACAGAACGCATGAGTAAGATTCCTTACGCTTCCGCAATTGGATCTATCATGTACGCCATGTTATGCACTCGACCAGATGTCTCGTATGCATTAAGCATGACTAGCAGATTCTAGTCAAATCCTGGTGAACCGCATTGGAATGCAGCCAAAAACATTCTCATGTACTTAAGAAGGACTAAAGATATATTTTTGATCTACGGAGGTCAGGAAGGAGAGCTTGTTGTAAATTGTTACACGGATGCTAGCTTTCAGACTGATGTAGATGATTTTATATCGCAATCTGGATTTGTGTTTTGTTTGAATGGAGGTACTGTGAGCTGGAAGAATTCAAAGCAAGATACCGTGGCTGATTTTACTACAGAGGCTGAGTATGTGGCTGCTTTTGATGCAGCCAAGGAAGCAGTTTGGATCAGAAAGTTCATCACTGAACTATGTGTAATTCTTAGCATTGTGAACCCAGTGGACCTATATTGTGATAATACAGGAGCCATTACACTAGCTAAGGAACCTAGATCTCATCAACGATCCAAACATATTCTCAGGCGTTTCCATCTCATTCCAGAAATTATTGAGCGTGGAGATGTTAAAATTTGCAAAGTAGACACCAATGACAATGTCGCAGATCCATTGACAAAGCCACTCCCACAATTTAAGAATGAGAGTCATACTAGGTCAATGGGTTTGAGAGTCATGTCAAATTGGTGGTAGGGCAAGTGGGAGATGGTTAGTATATGCCCTAAGACCAATTGACTCACATTTTTTATTTATGAAGCATATATTTTTTAATTGCATTTTATGCTCTTGGTCATCAAGTATGTGACTTCATAGTAAAACCCTTATAGCTAATAAAATACTATTCTTATTTGTCCCTAGTTTATTACATCTTGTAAACTAGTGTGAAGTTGATTGATGGTCAAGTTTTACTGATCATGAATATGATATATAAAATCAATTCATAAATACATATTGAGAATATTGTATTGGACATGACCCAAAGTGAAGAAGAAATATTGCATGAGTTTAAGTTATAAGTATTTCTTCTCAGTTTTATAATTAGTGTCATTTGACCTAATGTTTCTAATGTTTCTTGCATGGGGAGAAAATATATTTTGACATAGTCAAACATCACTTTCAATTAGGTGATTATTATGACTATTGGTTGGCTTATTTTCTTGTCATGGCTTGAATATTGAAGATAGCGAAAGGGATTTGTCCCTCTCCTTTTAGAGAGGTTATCCATGGGCCCCTTGATAAGGAAGACTGGAAAATATGCATGGCCATGCTCAAATAAGTATTAATAAGGTGTTATTAATATTATTTGTTGGAACAGTCTGCATGATGATCAAGTAAATGGTTAATTAAGTTTTATAAGGATGACTTAGTCCATGCCTTATACTTAATTAGGATATCGTGTGACAAAAGGACTAAATATTAAATCTGATGCTAGGTTATTATTTCATTTACTTAACTTGGGTAAGCATAATGTCTTGTTAGAGGCCGCTTATATTTTGTGAATAAATGTCTAGGACATTTTTCATTCATTGCCAATGTTAAGTGAACCTACAGGGTCACACGCATAGATAATCTTGTGAGCATAATGTCCACGTTCAATGGATCTAGATTGTTTCCAGATTCGTTGAACGTATACAAAAGGGGAATCAGATTCCATATTGTATTTCCTGGTAAGTTAATAAGTAATTAATTTTATTTAATCGAATAAATGAAATTAATTACTTGATATTACTCATCCAACCGTTGGATGATTATAGGAATAGACGGACGAGATTAAACTGTCATTAGATGACAGTTAGGATTTTGATATTGACAGCTATAAAAGGTTATGTTAACCTTTTCTTAGCAGCCATCCTTTATCTGAAAAAGAAAAGCAAAACCCTAAACCCTAGAACGGCGATATAATATCTAGCCTCCTCTCTCCGAAACACGACCAATTACCAGATAGTCAGGATCAGTTCTGAACAGTTTTTAGAACACAAAAGGGGCTAGCATCCCGATCACTTGCAGAGGAGTTTGTCACGTGGATACCAGTAGAGGGCGAAGCGTAAAAAGCAGCGTCTCCACACCAAACAATCAAAACATTGAGGTAATTTCTATCCAATCGGTTTTTCTAGTATGTGCAGATCCTGTTGATTGATTTCCGTAGTTTTATTTTATTTTATTTTTGCCTACGGACTCCAACACGTACAGTTCCGAATATGGAATCATCTAAACCTATGAGAAACAAGTGAACTTTGTCTTCTTCTCTTTGATTAATAATCTCATTAATCATCCCACAAGTACAATTAGACAATTGTTCATAATTGATTAACTCATCCCATATTTTCTTTCATTTTGCATAATAAGCTTAAATGGACATACTAGACTGTTTACAGTTTACCAGTTCTGTCTTCAATTCATGTTTCCTTGGTGCATTTCCTGACATGAATCATTCTTTGAGATCAGCCCATAGTTCGTCACATCTTTCTGCATAAGACATTGTAGTTCTCAAATTTGATTAAATTATATTCAAAATCCATGAATCCACCATTGTATTTATTGTCCACAATTCTTCTTCTTCTTCTTTTGTAGTTCCAAGCTTCGGCTTTGGAATTGTTCCTTCTACAAAACCGAGTTTTTTTTTTTGCTCGTAATGCCAAACACATCGTCTTTACCCATTCGTCATAATTATCTTCTTTTAATTGTACTTATGTGAGAATTAGATGTGGATTGTCGGAAGATGCAAGATGGTAGGCATCCTTTCGAACATGATCGCGAGAATGATCATCATCATCTAAAATAGTAGTGTCAATTTGCCTTGATCCGCTCATTCTTAATGAGTCTTGATCTAAAAATTATGAAGCGAGGAAGCCATTTTTTCCTTGTCTGTTCTTTGTGTATCCTCCAAAATATGTACATGAGTATTGTATTATAAACTAGGAAGTGGTTACAAAATTCCAGTTATAGCAATAATATCAAATAAGCTAAAATATCTCAACTACAATAACTACCTATTCTAATCCTAACAACCTCAACAAAACCGCACCAAGTAGTAACCGGCTTCTAGGCCAATGAATTTCCATTCCCAATCTAGTTTCCACAACTCCAAAATCTGTTGCATAAGTAGTTTATGCAAAATTTTCGAGCAAGGATTTTGATGATTAACGCCTTTCGCCATGGCATCCAAAGGCGTTGATAGTCTTCAAGATCAATTTTCATGCACGACAGAAAGCCGTGAGAATCAGCCATCACTTGGGACATTTTGTGCAAGTCCAATTCCTAGAAGGAATCCAAAGTTTCATTTCCTACGTAGAAAGGAGATAGAAATTTTTCCTGGATAACAACGTTCTTGAAGGAGGTAGGACCGTCCGGCACTTCCACCACTGGCATCTGCTGGAGCAGAGAACGCTGGTGGTGATAGCAGTGGCAGTGGTAGTACTACCCTCCATAAATGTAAGAGAAGGAGCAATAATAAGTTCCCTATTATTTCGGTGCTTACATTTTTTCACACTAAGAGAGAACTAGTCCGCTTCCTCCACAGTGGCCTCCGATGAGTTAAGAGAGAATTTCACTCATTTTCAATTATGTTTTCTTAGATGAAGTTTTTGATCTTGGGGAATATTTGAGTTTAATGGAAAACCAAGATATGAACTACTCCTATTTCTAATTGGAGGTAATATCATCAGTGGTCCTAAATTTGTTTATCATTCTTGCATAATGTACCTAGTGTATATTCCTAACCCAAAAAATAATGTAAAGAGGCAAAAAAAAGAAATTTTAACGTCCAAATATTTATTTGTTTCCATGTAAACTAGTGGTGTAAACGTGCCGAATCGAGTTCAAACTTGTCTCGATACTTTTTTATTCAACTCGAACTCGACTTAAGCTAGATCGAGTTTTAAAATTTTGTCTTGAGCTCGAGTAATTGTGTCGAGCTCAAACTCGAATTTGAGTTCATTTTCTTTAAAAGAGATATTATATATAATAATTAAAATAAATATATATATTTTAGTTCGATAGGTTTGACGAGTTATCAAGTCAGTGTTAATGTGGTTCGAATTCGGTTCGTTTATTTAATGAGCTCGACTTAGTCAATTGCGAACTCAAACTAATTTTTTATTGAACAATTTACGAGCGACTCACGAACGAGTTTATTTATTTACACCCTTAAATATAAACTTATCTCTAGATAAAATGTTAATTCGAAGATTTTACGCGGGATGAAGTAATCATATGTACTCTAAAGTCAATAGTTTGAAAAATATTAATTTGTCTTCAAATGCAACTATAAAATCGGTTACTTATGACTATATATATATTTTTTATTGAGCACTTTTTCCATGAAAATGTCACGTGACAATATATTTTAGCACTTTTGAATCTCCTTCATAAAAAAAATATATCCGCACATGGGGAGAAATATATTCCGAACTGCATATGGGAATAATTTATCCTCATCTCCAATATGTTATGAAGGTATTAATTATGAAGGTCCATCCATTAGGACTAGTTTGGATGGATGATTTGAAGAGAAGAGAAGAGAAGAGAAGAGCGAGAAAAGAAAATGAGATGTAAGGATTTTGTTTGGGAGTTTTATAAACAGAGAAAGGGAAAAGAGTGGAGGGAAAAAATGGTGGTCTTTCTCTTTATTTTCTTTTCTTCTTAAAATGGGATGAAAGGAGAGGAAATGAAGAGAAAATTTAAAAAAATATGAAATACCTATTTTATCCATATAAATAATAACAGATTACATAATCATTAAATATTTTATTCTCTTATTTCAATGTTACTTCTATCAAAATATATTTTTCTCTCCACTTCCCTCCACTCACAAATAAAAAAATTCTACTTGTTACTTATTCCACCCAAAACTTTCAAACAACATTTAAAAAACATTTCCCTCCTTTTCTCTTCTCGTCTCTCCTCTTCTCTTCTCTTCCCTTCTCTTCTTTTCCCTTGTTTTCTCTCCCCTCCTAAACTCCCAAACTAGGCTTTATTCTCTTAGATATATTAATATATGGGTGATTGGTTTTGTAGTTTGAGTTTTAAGTCATTTCATATTTCTTGACAATGGCAACCAAATTAAGGAAGATCTGCAGCGTGGCACTTTATTTATTCATAGTATATTATATACGAAAAAATAGATTATTTAGTCCAAGAAAAATTTAACATTAAGAAACTTTCACCTAGTCTTAAATGTCCCGTCATCATTTAAGCAGTGAAATCAGGTCATTTTCATGCATGTGCATTGCAAATGACCTTTTTAAAATAAAATAGTTGTATTTTATTAAAATAAGATAAAATAACTTGGATCTATTATCGAGAAATTTCTAAATCATTCGAAAGAAACATCATAATCCAAAATAATTCTAACTAAGAGATAAATAAACATGTGTCCTTTTTACTTGATAAAAATTAATGAATTTCTTGTTTATTTTTTGTTTAAAAACTGTCAACTACCGCCTCAGAGAAGTAAGTAAATCGGTTAAGGAAACTCTTTAGTGCGCGAATTACTTTCAATAAGCAACTTCTCAGAAACTCAACCCTTAATCAACTGTGGATCTCCCAATACGAGTGACGGATTAGCCAGGAGAGAATATCTTAGATGATTACGAATCAGAATGCCAATATTAAACTTATTCTCGGAGAAAGCAACATTTTTTGTTTGACTCAATAATATTCCTCAGTCATATGTGAGTCATATGTGAGGCTTGCAGGGAATTGACACCTCATTCAAACAGACGCCTTTATTCTTAAGTTTTTCCCTGACATATCAGATGAGTTATACTGTAATAGCAAAAGCGGCCCCCTTCTTTACTCGATCAAACAAGATAGAGTAAACAAAATGATTGAAGCTCAATGTTTGAATCTGAATTCACTTAGCCCTTTGGAATATGCCAAATGGTCCTAGGGAACCTGCATTCCATTTTCATGAGACTCTGACACTGCCATGGAACTTATTCTATTCCCATGGATAACATAAAACCTCAAAAATTATGACGGAAAATTATTATATCTTATATTGTATTATGAAATTTGCAATCTATTGTTATAAAATCATAGTACGCAATCCGTTTTGAAACGACACTTAATATAACTTATATTGTGCCATGCAATCTATATTTTATTGTCATGAAATTATAACCCAAAACCTGTGAAACCATCATGTGTATTGCGCACCTCACTGCATGGTATAAAAACTTTCTCTTTCTGGCGTGATCAATCAAATGGAATTAAATAATAATAATAATAATAATAATAATAATAAGTTGAGTAGTAAGTGTGCAAATTTGTTGGGGATGGTTGAGCCATAAATATTTGTGCAAAATTTTCCAATATTTTTTTTACCCAAAGTCCCTTTTCTGTTACCATTCTAAAAAAGTAGCCCATTGTATAACGGCCGAATGCAATTCTTTCATCATTCTAACAGTTTAATTTATCCTCAGAGGCCCATTATAGGCAAGGCCCATTCAACACTATTAAATGATACGTAGCGCTATCAAGTGGGTTGGCCATACCTTTTTTTTTTTTTTTTTCTTTTTGGATGAAAAATGGGCCGGCCATACCTGATTTGCAGTAGAGTCTCAATCCATTTTGGATCCTATCTATAATAATCTCAATGAAGTTTTGCAAAATCCTCAAATATATTTTCTAAGGAATATTTATTTTTTATTAATAAGACTTTGAGTCACATTGGGCACGCCTTAATGCTGGATTTTCGATTTTGTACCCTTCGATCCCTCTTGAATAGTCGATGACTTCAGGTACCAAAATTAAAAAAATAATAACAAGTACTATAAAGAAAATGTAGCAACTAGTGTATTAAAATTTTAGTACTTTTAATGTTCATAATTTATTGTCGGTTCGGATTTTTTTTATAATATCTTTTATAACATATTATTTTTAATATTTTTAATATAATATTTTATTAATAAAAATTATCAAATAAAAATAAGCCTTAAATTCTAAAAAGTAATCCAGAGAAAAAAGTATTATAAATAAAAATATTACAAAAAATGATGAAAAAAAATGTTACATATCATCTTATGTGGTTTATAGTCTATAATGAATCTTTTATTATTAGATTTTAAAAATAAAGGTATTACCATGAGAATATTACAAAGAGTATTTGCAAAAGACTATATTACAAAAATATTGTTATGAAAGATATTACAAAATATTCAATGTGAGATGTAAGCGAAAGAAAAGTCGTCAAAAGTATACCAAAATGACCATTTTTGTAGCATTGCCTAGTAAACAAATACGATGGTTGTTGGCTCCAAACAGTCCAAGAAGGGTGAATTGGACTATTGAAAATCAAACTAGCGAACAATACTTCTTCTTAAGACTAGTAGAATAGCTCCACATGGAAATTAGTTTAACAAAACTTTATAACACTGACGTCAATCATTGAAGCCTTGAGTCTGATTCTTTCTATATTTGAGAGAGATAGCTTTGCAAAAAAATATCTTCTTCAAAGTTTAGATAAATCTCTTGCGAACGTGAGGAATAACATAAATAAAAGAGATAAATAAAGCAATAAGAACTATGAAAATTTTAAAATAGTTCGGTTAGATATTTATATCCACTTTATCAAGAACACATTCTTAGAGATTCCAGTAGAAATAAACAATCTCTTCTTAGGTGAGATCACTCCATTACATCATTGATTTTCCATAGATTAATAAACTATCTACACTAGATTATAGGCATAGCAACTATTTACTTCTCTCACCGTGACACAAATCTCTTTAATGAAACTTGTAAAACAATGAAGAAGATATAAAAAATAGATAATGCTTAACAAAAACAACTCTCAGAAACTATCTATTACAAATCCATCAATCTGGAACTAATTTTTGAGAAGTATATATCCCATCTTTGTTGGTGTGCTCTTTCTTCCATTATTTTAATAGAATCGCTATTTTGACCTCAACAAGTCCTTGTTTTATACTTATTCTTCTACTGCGACCTTATCATCATACTGTATTTGTTTTATGATCTTCATAAATGAGGATGTCCTTTTCTGATTCTTGTCTAATCTAGTCATCTTCCAGAAGAAAGAATATCTTTTTTTCTTCAATAAATATCATGTTTCTCATGACATGTTGACACCATCTCTCTACCCCACTTGATTTATGATTCAATACATATTCAAATCTTGAATTCTCAAGTTTTCTCTCTCCAAGGAAAATCTTCTTAGGGTTTGTCCCTCCCTTACCAGCTACAAGCAGCGGTTTCCAGCCACCCCTCTATTGCTTAATCATTCTCACTGTTTCTTTCCCTCAATCATGTTCTATTCGCTATCCACGCTACTGATCTGCTTGAGATTTGTCATCAAAAGTAACAATCCGCTCGATTTGGCTATTTATACAGGTAATCATTATTAATTCCAGTAAAGGGGATTTTAGACCACATAAGGTCAAAGGCACCTTGATGTAGATTCACTTTTGGATTGAAGATTGGAATCAATACCTTCCCAAGACCACTTCCTTTGATAAAGAACCTTTATTGAGGATTTTGTAGTTTCAACACTTCAATAGAAAACCTATGAGGATCTAAGCTTTATAAACCTAATATTGAGAGGCAAAACTCCTTCCCAATTTGATAAAAAGCACTTTGAGGAAACTAAGCCCTCAAAACCCCAACTACACAAACTAGAAGACCTAAGATCAATTGAATCAAATAACAAGAACTCTAAGACTTAATTAAAGAAAGAAATTGGAATGATAAGTTGAATTCTATATATTCATCAACCTAAGGCTATGAATTGTTCGCAACTAAGGAAATTAACCATTAGCAAGCTAACTAAGAATGGTAAAGAACCCAAGAGACAATTAGAGAATCCTCTCTCAAATTTCAGCAAAATTCATCAAAGTTGTTTGCAGTGAGTTATAATGAGATTTTTATAGGCCAAGCCTCAACCCTAGCTAAATAATTGATTAATGGCTTAAAATACCTATTAAGCCCTCGAGTACAAGCTGGAAAAATAGGTTGAATATAAACTCCTGCCTTAAAGGTCGCATTAGCCTTCCCTCAACGAACCCTATCAGCGACGGTAGGGTAGACCTAGCGGACACGATAGGGTGTCATCTTCCAAGAGCTTCACTGGCAGAAGCCTACTGGTGACGGTAGGGGCAGGGATACCGTTGGCAGTAGGTCAGTCTTCTCAACACTTAGTCAATTTTCACCTCTTTGTTCCCTTGATTGATCCTTGCTAATTGAAATAATTGAGAACAACTTGGAATCCTTTCCTTGACCTTCAGACTCTTCAAGCTTATTCTTTAAAGCTTCCTTCATGTAAGCAACCGTGCAATTAGCCTCATTTACTTCAAGAACCTTGAGTTTCTTTTTTTTTAGCTCTAGTGGTTGAGCCAAGCTTCACATCCATAGGTTCTTGTCTCTTTCGATCTATATCATCCGTTCTGCCTTCGAAAAGATTCGTTTTTGAATCTTCACCTGCATAAAAGGGAGATAAATCAGAAACATTAAAGGTAGCACTAACATTATAATCACTCTGAAGATCAATTTTTAGGCATTATCACTAAGACGCTCAAGAACTTGAAAAAGTCCATTGCCACGAGCATCAAGCTTATTCTTACGATGTGAAAGAATACGTTTCTTCTGAAGATGAATCTAAACCAATCATCGAGCTCAAACATAAAATGTTTTCGTCCAACATTCCGTGAAGCCACGAGTTTCTTGTTTTTGGACTCAATTGTATCATGCACCTTTGCATGAATGGAATTGACAAACTCCGCCTTTCGTTTTCCATCCAAACTCACAATATGACCTGTAGGTAAATGAACAAATCAAATGGAGTCAAGGGATTGAAACCATAAACAACCTCAAAAGGAGAATAAGAAGTGATAGAATGTCTAGCCTTATTGTAAGAAACTCAACGTGAAGTTGCTCAATAGTTCTATTGACCACCTCCGTTTGACCATCTGTTTGTGGATGGTAAGCTGTAGAATACAAGAAGTTAGTGCCAAATTTCCTCCAAAAACATGCCAAAAACGATTAAGAAACTTGGTGTCATGATCCGATATAATAGTCCTAGGTATACCATGAAACTGCACCACCCAGTAAAGAACAAGTTTCCAACATGGCTAGCATCATCGGTTTTCTTGCAAGGTATGAAATGAGCCATTTAGAAAACCTATCTAACACAACAAAGATGGAATCCATACCATTAGGTGATTTAGGCAAGCCAAGAATAAAATCTATAGAAATATCAACCCAAGGAACTTTAGGCACATCTAAAGGAGAATAAAGACCATTTGGCAAAGAAGTAAATTTTGCCCTTTTACAATCTAAGCAATTTCCAATGAATCTTTCAACATCTTTTCTCATGTGAGGCCAAAGAAATGCTCGTTCAAGATTTTATAAGTTTTATATAGTGCCAAAATATCCCATTAACCCACCACAATGAGCCTCTTTAACCAACAACAATCTAGTAGAACAAGATGGAATGTACAATTTTCCTTCATGATAAAGAAAACCTTCTGTATGAAATACTTATCACTAAGCACAAGCAAGCAATTCTCAAATATATTCTTAAAATCAGGATCACTAGCATATAACTCCTTAAGCATCTCAAAACCAAGAATTTGAGCTTGCAAAGTAGAGATAAGAATGTACCTTCTAGAAAATGTATCGATCACAATGTTTTCTTTACCTTTTTTATATCCGATGATGTATGGAAAAGTTTCAATGAACTCTATCCATCTTGCATGCCTCTTGTTTAGCTTTTGTTGTCTTTTAAGCAACTTTAAGGACTCATGATTGGTGTGCACTATAAACTCTTTTGTACACAAATAATGTTGTCAATGTTTTAATGTCCTCACAAGTGCATAGAGTTCCTTATCATATGTAGCATAATTCAATGCCGCACCAGTCAACTTTTCACTAAAGTATGCCAAGGATCTCTTATCTTGCATCAAGACTCCACCTATGTCAACACCCGAGGCATAACTTTCTATTTCAAACATCTTCTCAAAGTTAGGTAGTACACCACTCAAATTCTCCTTTAGCAACTCAAATGCTCTCTCTTGACTATCCTTCTATTTGAAACCATTCGTCTTCTTCATAACATTCGTCAAACGACTAGCAATGGTGCTAAAACCTTTGATGAATCTCCTGTAGAAACTTGCCACTCCATGAAAGCTCCTCATTTTTAGCTGCATTTTTGCGAGCAGGCCATTCTTTGATTGCTTTCTCCGTTTCTTGATCCACTTGAAGATCTTGAGAACTCACCACATAACCTAGAAAAGTCACTTTTTCCAAACAAAACTCACATTTTCCAAGGTTAGTATATAATTTCTTACTTCTCAAAACTAACAAAATTTATTTAAGATGATACAGATGATCTTCATAAGTTTTGCTATAGATCAAGATATCATCAAAATAGACAACAACAAATTTACTAATAAAATTCCTTAACATATGATGCATAAGTCTCATGAATGTACTAGGAGCATTAGTTAATCCAAAAGGCAAGACTAGGCATTCATAAAAACCAAAATTAATTTTGAAAGTTGTTCTCCACTTATCCCCTTCCCTCATTCCAATTTGATGGTAACCCGATTTCAAATCAATCTTGGAAAATATTTTAGAACTATGCAACTCATCAAGCAAATCATCTAATCTAGGAATGGGATGCCTATATTTAATAGTTATGTTATTAATGGCTCTACAATCTACATACATACGCCATGTACCATCATTCTTTAGAACTAATAAAACGGGAACGACATAAGGGCTTAAACTTTCACTTACATAGCCTTTGGAAAGAAATTCCTCAACTTGACTTCTTAGCTCCTTTCTCTCCTAGGGAGGACTCCTATAAGCCGGTCTATTTGGCAATACCTCTTCGAGTACCAAATCAATTTGATGCTCAATCCCTGTCAAAGGAGGAAGTCCATCTGGTATCCTTTTGGGAAAAACATCCTTGAATTCTTCAATAACCTTTACTACAGCATTATACAAAGAAGTCAAGTGATCATTAGAAGAAACAAATGTTCCCTTGCAATAGAGAAGTAAAACCAACTCCTCTTTTAAATGACTCTATGATCTCACACTCTTTTGCAAAGCATCTTTTCTCTCCCTTGCAACTATCACTCTTTTTCTTGTCTCTCTTCAATTTTTCCTCTCTAGGTTGTTTCACATTCATGTCTTTTTCATCAATTCCTTTTCCCTCTTCAATTCTCTTTTTCTTTTTCTCACTCTCTAGTCTCTCCTTTTCTCTCATTTTCTTATGCTCTACAAAGACTTGACTATGAGTCAAGGGTTCAACATGAACTTCTCCCCATCCTTTTCAAAAGTGTATGTGTTTTTCACACCATCATCAATAGCCTTTCTATCATATTGCCAAGGACGTGCCAACAACAAATGCCCCACTTACGATGGAGCCACACCACAAAGAATTTCATCATTATAAGACCCCTTAGTGATAGACACTAACACATATTTGTTCACTATCATTTCTCCACTATCATTCAACCAATGAAGTTTATAAGGCTTAAGATGTGTGAGAAATCAAATAATAAGATTAGCAACCTTACCTCCTACTAAGCATTTAGTGTGAAAGATATTTCCCTTTGAATGCTAGTCTCCTCCTTATAGACTTGGGTTGTCAAAACTCTAATAGTCACCAAGTTCATGCCCTTTTCATCAGCTTCAAAAGAGGCAATCTCCTGATCTTCACTATTCTCTTCCTTGTCAACAATATCCTCTTTTGAAATCATCTTTACTCTTCTCAATCCAACCATTTAAATCTTCACTAAAGACAAAAGTTCTTTTGGTAGGACAATTTATAGCAATATGGCCACACCATTGCACTTGAAGCACCATGTTGGATTTATGATCAAATTTCTCTTCCCTTCCACCTTAGGCTTAAAATGATCTTTAAATGCTATATTAGGTGTATCTTCTTTCTTTGGCCAACTCTTGTAGGTAGATGCTTGAGGTTTAGGTAGCACACTTTTTGAAGAAGGAAGACTAGCTTTAGAGAAACTAATCATCCTCCTTTGATTCTCAATCTTGGTAGCTAAATGACGCATATCTTAATAAGAGGTGTAAGGGTACAAATGTAATTAATTAGCAATGTCCCTATTGAGACCACTTAGAAATCTAGCAATTAAAGCATCCTTGTCCTCCTCCAAGCTCAATCTCAAAGTGTACTACTCCATTTCTTGCCTACATTCTTTAACACTTTTGTTGTCTTGCTTAAGAGTCATCAACTTGTAATGAATCTTTCTATAATAACATTCCTGCACAAATATTTCTTTCATGAGAGTCTTCAACTCCACTCAAGTTTCTACCTATTGCCTTCCATTCCTCAACCTTTGAGTGACAATTCTTTCCCACCAATGAAGTGCATAGGCCGAAAATTCGGCAACGACTAATTTTACCTTGACAACGTCATTGTAGATTCTCACCATGAATAGGTTCTCTACTTGTCTCTCCAAATGTAGGGATATATTTAGATCACTCTCACCGTTGAAACTAGGCACCTTCCACTTGATTTTGTCTAGAGCTTTATCCACTTGTTGATTATCATAACAACTACCATGGTATGCTTGGCCAACATTAGGATTATCTCCATAACCTTCATACAAGTTATCTTCATGCCATGCTTCATGTCCTGGAAATTCTTCTTGTGGTCTATAGTATCTGCTTCCTCCTAGACCTCCTCTTCTTCTACCTCTAACTTCCTTACTATCCACCTTCATGAAATGGATGAGAATTTTGAACTAGCATGTTATAGTATCCAAAAGTAGATACATTATCAAAAGGTCTTGATGGTGAGGTGAATTGAAACCACCAAGGCTATTTCCAACTCTTTTGCTCCATTGTGGCACTACTCTTGCATTTCTTAAGCTCTTCAACATCTCTAACAACACTATGGAATTATCTTGCCAATCCTTCAATTGATTATTGCACAAACCTCACAGTCTCATTGAGATTTATCCTTGTAGGATCACTAGTACCTTCTTGATGAGATTGAGTAGGCAAATGACCATCCATAGACATTATTAAACCAGCAAATTAAACAAAGGAAACAAAACAAAAAGGACCTCCCAATCACTCTCTGAGTGTTACACTCTTTGATGATCACTCAATTCACTCATGTTTGACACTTTCTATTGTTTTTTATAAAGATAAGCTTAACCTCTTGCCTTTTGAAAACACTCTACACTCAAGTCTCTATATGATCCTTCAAACTTCATAACCAGCTCAAACCAAGAGCAACAATCCCAAGCAAGTAAATCAGCCAATGTACTTAGTTGGATAAGTGTTCAAATAGGCAAAGTTTCAAACACTTGAGGTGTAAGAATTTCAAAGAATGCTATGGAAAAGAACCAACAAATACAATTGATCATAAAAAAAATGATTAGAAACACATAAGAAAACAATTAGAAATAAAACACAAAGAAATTCAAAACAATTAAGCTAAACAAAGAACATAAGAGTACTAAAACAAATTTTCTAGGAAATAGGGGATAATGACACCCTAACACTGAAACGATGATAACTCGAAAACTACAAATCAAATTAGATGAAAAAAATTCACGAAGATTCCTCACCAGAACTAGATGAATTTAAGTAGGAATTTTATTCGAATTGATCAAGACTTTTTCTGCAGTGGTGAATCCGAAACACATTTCACAATTCAATCAAATTAAGCAATAAATTGAACTCCAAATTGAGAAAAACTTATTTCAATGCAATACTAAATCAAAGGAGAACATCTCCATCACAAATCATCAATAAATTCTCAGAGAATTCTTTCGACTTTTAATTGATTTTCAGATTGAATTTTCTGTACTTGATATTGCATTATCTTTATAGAATTTTTCATAGATCATCAAGTACTTTTTTCTTTCAACAAATTTTAAATACTTACATTACAAATCGACCTTCATTTTGAGGTTGCGTTGATACCACTTTCATATAGATTCACTTTTGGATTGAAGATTGGAATTAGCATCTTCCCAAGATCACCTCCTTTGAAGAAGAACCTCTATTGAGGATTTTGTAGTTTCAATACTCAAAGAAAACCTTCTAAGCCTCATAAACCTAGTATTCAGAGGCAAAACTCTTTCTAATTTGATAAAAAGAAGCTTGAGGAAGCTAATGCCTCAAAACCCCAACTACACAAACTAGAAAACCTAAGATCAATTGAATCAAAGAACAAGAACTCTAAGTCTCAATCAAATAAAGGAGAATGATTAATCGAATTCCATAGATTCGTCAACCTAAGGCTATCAATTGTTCATAATTAAGGACATTAACCCTTAGCAAGCTAACTAAGAAGGGTGGGTGAACAACCCTAGAGACAATTGGAGAATCCTCTCTCAAATTTCAGCAAAATTTATCAAAGTTGTTTACAATGAGTTATAATGAGATATTTATAGGCCAAGACTTAACCCTTGCTAAGAAATTAATTAATGGCTTAAAATACCCATTAAACCCTTGATTGCAAGTTGAAAAATAGGTTGAATAATAAATTCCCGTCTCAAAGGTCATAGTAGCCTTCCCTTAGCCAAACCCTATCGACGATAGTAAAGTAGACCTAACGAACGTGGTAGGGTACCATCTTCTAAGAGCTTCACCGGCAAAAGCTTACCGGCGATGATTTGGGCAGAGCTACCCTCGGCGGTAGGTCACTCTTTTTCGACACAATCAATTTTCACCTTCAGTTTGTTCCCTTGATTGATCCTTGCTAATTGAACAAATTGAGAACAACGTGGAAGCCTTTCCTTGACCTCAAACTCTTCAAGCTTCAAGCTTGTTCTTTAAAGCTTCTTCCATGTAAGTAACCATGCCATTAACCTCATTTGCTTCAAGAACCTTGAGTGTCATCATTTGAGCCCTACTGGGTTGTCCAAACTTCACATCCATAGGTTCTTGTCTCTTCCGATCTACATCACACCTCTTCATGGACTTTCCTCTCCCTAGTAACAAACAATATTGAAGTATTGCTATCTTGAGGTCCGATTATTGGCCAAACTATTGTCATCCCCGAAAATACAAATCTTTGGCTTTCATTTTCCCTAAAATCCTAAAAACACCTCCTAAGTTTGATGTAGCTGTAGATCCCGAGAATACCTCTTCCAATTTTTGCCCAATTACTAGTCCCGGGGTGTCAAGATTAGGGACGGAACCAAGATCAGAAGGTTGGGGATGGAACTACACTAACAATTTTGCCAGAATTTCATCTACATAGTTGGAACTTTTCAAGCATCAGGACCATTTAAACAGTTCCAAATTTAACAAAAATATTATATATCAATCAACTCCACCATTTTCTTACTAATCATAAGCATTTGCAAACAAATAGCAAAAGAATATGGTAATCACCCATTTCCAACAAGGAGTGATCACTCATCACTCACAAGGAATGATTACCGATCACTCACAGGATAAATATCTCAATGAAAGACGAAGTTACCAATGCAAAAATTATTGAGATAACCAAGTGAACACCATTAAAATCTAACCTCCAATATGAGCTACAACCTACAAATCAAATGTGCTTGATTAATTTATAACGATTAGAAGAACAATATAAAAATAAATAATATTGATGCATGTACTTAAAGAAAAAAAAATGATTTTGTGAAATCTTATGTAGATGGACTCGGTTTGTTCAATTTAATAACATATTTATCCTATGCTTAGACATAGTGAAATGCCTAAATGATAATAATAATAATAATAATAATAATAATAATAATAACAATAATCACAAAAGAAATTTCAACTATCTTTTTCTTTAGAGAGAGAGAGATGCATTAACTATAAATATAAATAAAATATAAAGAAATCACATCAATTTTAGAAATATAAAGAAAATAATTATAAAAAACAAAACCCAAATCGCATTCTTGAATGATGTATAATGCCAATTAATAAAGATAATTACTTCCATAATGATACAAAAATTTATGTTTACAAGCTTTTACGAGGTAAATAATTAAATTTAGAAGATACAATCTGTAGTGATATAATATTAAGACCATTTCCTCAAAAAAAAAAACTTTTATATAGACATTAGGAAGTTATGCGTATTTTAAAATTTATAATACACCACACATAAGCGCCATTAATGATTTTATTATAAGGAATAATATTTTTTTGTGGGTAATGATACAAAATTTGGTTCACAAGTAGTGTGCTGAGGTTAGATTGGTTTTAAGAAATAGATTATGTATAACTATTTTTATAATTTTTCTTAAAAAAGAAAGTTATAATTTTTTTTAAAAATAAAAAGTCATAATTTTTCTTTATATTTTAATTCTTTGACAAAATAATTTTTGGGGGTAAATTTACACTATTTTTTGTTATTTTAATTAAAAAAGAAGATTACTTTCTATAATAAATGTATAATATGTAATCTTAAATCGAAATAACAATTACAATTAAAAAAAATGGATTACTGCAGCGGTTGCGGTGGTTGGCGGCGGCAGGCAAAGAGAGGTTGTTAATGTAAGGAAACTAGTGGACTAGTGGCAATGGTGGGTGATTGGAGGGGAGAAGGCAGAGGAGTTGAGAAAGAGGGGAATAGGGGAGTTAGGGTTGGGATTTCAAGATGGACTTGGGGATTGGCATTTCAAATTATAGAATTGATATTTTTTTCATTTAAACCCCTGAACTTTGAGAACAAAGTTAAGGGCTTATAAATAAAACAAAAGTTTCATTTATGACTTTTTAATGAAAAAAAAATTCACTGATCAAAACAACAACGTTTTGATATAATTCCTTTAAAAATAAAAGAAAAGAAAACCTAAAAGCACTAACTAACGTCTCCTTTTTCCCCATACTTCAGTCGCGACTTTGCCCCTCTTCCTGCAACTTTGGCTGTCGTTATTTGCCTCCTCTCCCAAACTTTTCCCCCCTTCCCATAGTAGTGTTTCGCGATTTTCTAGAAGATAGGGGTCAGTTGACCCCCTTTGCCCTAGTGTAGTTCCGTCCCTGTTCAAGTGATATATTGCATTTTACACTAGTTTTGTGGGTGCATTTATTGATGATTTTAGACAAATTCTAGTGTAATTTGGGCTTAATTTAGAACATAGACTTCCATTTGCACTTATGTGAAATTTCAGGACTAAAGTGAAGATCAACTGGATGCGTAACACTTAATTTAGAACATAGAATGCAATTTCGAAAAGCTTTCCCGAGAGTTATCGAAGGATGCGTAACACGCCAAGATTCCAGCGCCGGATTCATTATTTCTGGCATCGGATTTAATTGAAGATAGAGGAAAAGTTTATCTTGAGAGTTTCCAGGATGGAAATATTGGGGCGGATTTAGAGACCGGTTTTGTACTAAATATATCTGGCGCCGGTTCTATCAAACCGGCCACAAAATTGTTGCTGTTTTCAACCTCCTATTTTTTTAGAATTTTTGTTGAAGTAATTTTGGAGTTTTAGTTTAAGTAATTTTTTTCCGGTTTTTGAATTTTCTTTTCATGGTTTGTAACCTCTATTTAAATAGAGGAGTTTAAGGTTTTGAGGGAGACATCTTTTGCACATCTTTTTACCGAAGACTCAGAAGATGTTTTAGGAAGGATTTTCAGGCTTCTTCTTATTTCCAGTCTTTTATTGTTTATGAATTTGTTTTCGATTTTAAGCATGAGTATGAGTAGCTAAGTCTTTTTTTACTACAGCCTTCGATTGAAGGTCAAAATTTTTATTTTATGATTTTTTTTATTTAAAGTTTAATCTCTAAACTTTATTTAGGTTAATTGTTATTACTTATTCTTAATACTTGTGATTTTCTGATCATCTATTGCATATTCATAAATTGTATCTAGATACTGAGAAGTACTAGGTTTAATTGGATCTGGGTAGTAACAATACATTGTAAAAACTGACTAGAGATAGATTCTGTTTCTTCATGTGGTTTCTAATGTGTAGGAAATGAAAGTTAGAAAGGTCCACAGACGTGTATGCAGTTTCGATAATTAAAATCACGTAGAGATACAATTGGTTTATTTGTGAGATTGGGTCTAGCTTATATTCGTGAATTCTACTAGTAACCAGATCAATGATTATTTTTATTTTATTTTATTTTTGAGTCTTCTTATTGTCGGACGTGTAAGTTTTTCTGTTAGTAATCTAAGTTTCTCTTAGTGTACTTTTCTTTTTCTTAACTCCCCTAGTCCCAAAAAAAAATTTTTACTTTTTTTCAAAAACTCCAAAAATATATTTTTTAATAACTTCGTTTTTATTTTGTTAGAATCTGATCAAGCCTCAGAGATCCTTCCAGATGACGAAGTGAACTAAAAAAACTTTCTTGGACACATAATTCTATTTGGCTAAGTTCTCTTACCCCCTAGTGTACTTCTTATTTTTCAAAATTGAGAACAATGTAGGGTTTAAGTGTGGGGAAAGATTTTCATTTTTTGTTTAGTTTGACAAATTTTGAAAAAATGAAAGAAAATGTTTCAATTGAAAGAGGATTTTTATTGAATATTTTTTCAAAATTTTCTTGAATAAATTAAGATAGAGGGTTTGACTGATGATTTCTGAACTAGGTTGATAATACTTATGTTCTATATCTTTTATAACTTTTGTATGACATTCACTTGAAAACAATTGGCTATGTTAGTGTTTAATAAATTTTACACATTGTTTTCTAATTAAATGAAGTTGATGGTTTTTTCTATATGACATTCTAGAAAGGTTTTCCTTACTTCACTTAGAAACGATGGTCATCGGCCTTCTTTTTTACTCGTTTCTACCTTTCAAGCTTATCCAAATTTCAAAATTTTACTTCTGTACCCTTTTTGAGCCTTATATATTATTTTATCTTTCTTAAGTAACTTAAATATTGACCCTTAATTTCGTAAAGAGCTTAATAGTAATTTTGAATTTTGTGGCTCCTTGGGATATGTTTTGGTGATTTAGGAAGAATTTGAAGAATGTTGTGAAAAGAGGTATAAAAAAGAACATCATGACTAGTTGAAAAGAAAATGAGACTAAAGGAAAAGAGAAAGAAAAGCAAGGAAAAGATATGGTGCAAAAAACCTTATAGTAGCTGTATAAACTCATATGAGGGGTTCAAGCACAACTAAGTTTGAGCAAATCAAGACATATTTGTGTAGTCTCTAAACACGATTTCTAAAATCATGTCATAACCAGAAGTTTGGGCTCAACGAACCAAAATCCGGAACACATCATGGGGTCATTGGAAACAAATTTCAACATCTCGTAGTCAATACCATCCAAACATCCAATTACGAGTACTCAGTTTCAATATCCATATTGCTTTCCATTCTAGCGAGGCTATGGATCTTAGGAGACCTACCAGTCCACTCCTGGTGACCAACCTCAGTTTTGAGCCCTTCGTGACTAACCAATAAGTGGTCTTTCTGTGTCATAGACATAAACGTAGTATCAATTAGGCCTAACCCTTAGCAGTACTACGCCTCCTTTCAAGTGGATCCACCATCCAGAGTCTGAAACCGTTCACGCCATTGGAAGAAGCCCTAGTACGAAAGAGCAGCCACGTATACAGTGCATTCCTCAGATGCTTCCGCCCCCATAATCATAATCTTAACCTTTTCCCCAGGAGAAACAGGGTCTTCATGCATATTTACAAATCAAAGGGCCACCTAACTAGCCAGTCGGAAAAATTCAAGCAAGTCACGAATCTAAAAGACCGCATAAGTGCTCATTCAAACTTGTTAAAATCGTACCCGTTTAAAATTAACAAAATCACCTATCCGCCAGTCCGACTCATGCTTATGCAGATTTATAAATATGTCATGACTATGCTCGTGTACATCAAACCATATAACTTCTAAATAGCAAAGCGATTTCACAGCATATCTTTTCAAAAAAAAATCCTGCAAAAGATGATAATCCTTTTTAAAGCATAAGTACCCATATAGAGCACTACTCCTATGCATCTTTAATGCATAAGTTAGGTGAGAATCTCTCCAATTGAAAGAATTTGTGAAAAGAACTCATCAATCAATTCCAATAAACTGATAAAATCTTTTAATTGGGGGAGTTTCCAAAAATAGTACATGCAAACAAAATATACTTGCTTATGAAAACATTTTTAGCATTAGTGAAATATCTAAGTTGAGTTTGTGGATTCGCCTAATTACAGGACTCGTGCTATGATTCTACAAATCAAGTAATAAAATTACTTTATATTTAATTAAGTATCCAACATACCTACTCCCTAAATAATATAAATATCCTCTTAAATGAATTTAGAATATATATTAGTTCTTAAGGAAGACCAAAACCTTATAACACTTAAAGATGTCCAATTCGGACACATATTCAAAGCACATAAAATTCTCCCAAAAAAATAGAAATTTATCTTAAAAACATATACACAATATCAATATTTCAAAATTCCCTATCATTTTTTATACAAAAGTACTTCACTTGTTCAATCTAATTTATATATTTAATTAAAAAATGCAGTCAAATTTTTTTAATTAATAAACAATTACAGAGTTAATGTTTTTTCTTCACTTACCTCAAAACGAAAACGAAGTAAAACTCGAAATATTATTCAAGTTATAGAATCCAGAACCTTTCTTGATATTCCTTAACATTAACCAACTAAAAATTATAAACCAATTGAGACCCAAGACATTCAGTGCAGGAAGCCCCAAAATTGAAACATAACTATTTCTAATTAACTTACATAACAACTAATTAACTAAGAACTAATTAACTAAAGAAAGAAGAAAACGTCCCCCCGTATCTATGCTTTAGCCATTGGAGTAAAAGTGGAAAATGGGATGAACTAATTAAAACAAAAATAAAGGAGAGGGGAATACTTACAAGGGATTTCGTGTGACCCAAAAGAACAAACTTTTGGTCATACTACTTATATATATATATATATATATATATAGGTAGTGGTTGTGGGATAAGGATAAGAGGGTGGAAAATTGCTTAGGTGGTGGAAGTATCTTGATGAGCAAGGGTTAGGTGGATAAGAATAGTGGGTTTTTATTTCTTAGGCTCCGAGGACATTTTTTTTTTTAATTGTCATCAATAATTATTATTATTATTATTATTTTCATCTTAAGCATAATCCAATAATAATGTTTATAATATCTATAATTTTTTCACAAAAATTACTTTTGGGTCCTAAAAGTATTCCTCAAAATATTAGTTTCTTCACCCAATATATATTTGTTAGATTCTCCACTTATCACGTCTACCACAAATATATCAAGTAGTTAGATCTCTAAAATTTTTATATCTCATTTTAAACATGTTCTAAACTCCCCATGAATATTCTTTTTTACTAAAGTAGACCTTTAAATATTTTGAATATCTTTATATGATTCAACTAGTCCCCAAATAATTTTAATATTACTTTCATGAACCTTATGTCTTTTAGACCATATTTGAAGGTGTTTATGAGGCAGGATATTATATTTTACCCTTCTTAAAGGAAATTTCGTCCTTAAAATTCAAAATCATATACTATATATAGTTCAGGATATCTTCTCTGTGTATCATTGTTTTTCCTAGGACATTTTTTTACTTTCTTTTTTTTTTAATCAATTCCTCGATGTCTCCATACTACTCCACACATTAAGATCTACTTCTCATGTACCTCCTTTCTAATGCGATCGATAATTTGCACAAAACCTTCTTCATATGCATAATCTAGTAATACTATCTCCCATGTTAAACATCAAATCCTTTATGGTCCTTTGTACTCATAGTCGATCGAAAGTTTTTTTTTTTATGCGTTTCTTTCACTTCTAGTATCAAGTCTTTATCCTCAAAGAGATGGCATTCCAACTTCAATATAGTGGTGTCCTATACTTTCAACTATATGCTGCCTCAATTGTGGACATTTCTATACATTGGTGGTAACTACTATTATAAGCACATTCTATACAAGCGACATGATGAATTTACTTGTTTCCAAAGCTTAAGGCATAAGCTTGACATTATGTATTCCAGGTTTAAATCATTCTCTTAGGTTGTATATTTGTATAGGGGTAAGCTATAGTACTATTGTTCACGCTAATCTCCGTTGCTATAAAAAAAAACTTACTCAGAACCTATATGGATACTTCTTGTCTCTTCGTCTAATACCATATCAATGACACTTAATATAATCTTATGGGTTTATTCACATAGTCCATTGCTAATTTCTTTAAGAAGTATTTCATACCAATGGTCTTTAATTTTATAGCCTCCTTATATTTCTTTGTTCGAGACAATTCTATAGTAAAATCCATTGTAATCCGTTCCCATTTCTAATATGAGATTGATAACTATCTTGCTAATTCTTGGGGCTCTACTTCCTCAGGTACACGTAGTCAGTTTCTAAAACTAACAATTCTTTTCATATTCTTCTATTGTTTATAAATC
Organism: Catharanthus roseus; assembly: GCA_028651295.1. Taxonomy (NCBI): domain Eukaryota; kingdom Viridiplantae; phylum Streptophyta; class Magnoliopsida; order Gentianales; family Apocynaceae; genus Catharanthus; species Catharanthus roseus. Next base: position 3,255,942 of record JAPQWS010000033.1, on the reverse strand, counting down.
AGACAATTTCTCATCTTCTTATTCGGCTCCTAAGTTCCTTGAACTTCAAGTTATTCTAATTTAATAGCCTATTCTGATTTAAATGTCACGATAAGATCTACTATCTTCACATTTTCACTTAAATTCTTCTTGTTTACCTATCAATTTACATTTCAAACTCCAACCCTTTTGGAGAAACATTTTACGAAAACCTATAACCCTTGTATGATCTGTAGACATCCCATACTTCTTTCTATACAAGTAATGTCTCTATGTCCTCAATGCAAGAACTATAAATGTTGAGTCCAAATCATGAATCAACTAGCTTGTTTGATAGAGAGAGACTCTTTGATATCTAAAAAATAAAAATACCTTCAAATACCTTGATACTTAGACCAAACTCTTCCATCCTAACTCAACATAACTCCCTAACCTTATCTTGAGATATTTGTTCAAAATATACTCTTATTGCACAATAGGTAATATCCTATCAAACCCAAAAGACTATGTACTTCTATCGGTGTTTTAGGTCACTCCTAACGGATCACGACTTAGACTAAAGGTGATCATGATATCCTTTCATATGAAGATACCTATCTCGTAAGGTCACAAGCCTAAGGAAAGACACCGATTCCATCCCAAATCTACATTTGTTGAGTTAACATACTAAAAAACCTTAGAGGGGGATGAATAAGGTTTTTGGCTAATTTTAAAAAATCTTTTGTGTGATTAGAAAGATAAACCTCCAATTTGTTTGTGAAAGAATTCTAAAACTCTTTTTGATAAGAATCCATACCAAACAAAATCTTATAGTTTCGGCAATCAAGAAATGAGCATAGAATTAAATTTTAAAGAACATGCACAACAATTTATAGTGGTTCACTCTCTCAAAGAGCTACATCCACTACCTTGAGACTCAACCTAAGGATTTTACAAATCCACTATCTTCAAAGTTGGTTACACAACAACACAATGAGGAGCACCTCCAATGGTTTTACACAAAAACCTCAAAGTTTACACAACAAAACAATACAACAAATTTATCAAAGGATCAACCAAAGGGTTTTCCACAAACTTTTGATCACAATAAAAGAATAAGAAGAGTAAGGAACAATGTTACCAAATGAGCTTAAGAAGAGGAAGATACAACTCAATGGAATACTTCTACAAGCACCTCTTTACTTCTTCTTTGATAGATGATCAACAATGAAGCTCAAGAAGTTTTTCGTTTGGGATTGAAAATGATTTGCAATAAATGTACTTTTGAAGCTCTTTAAAAATCTTAAATGTTCTCAATGAATATTTCACCAAACTTGTCTTATTTATGGCTGATAATTAAGTGTTTATATAGAGTCTTAAAGCACAAGACCGTTGCATAGCCGTTGCTTTTCAGAAATGACCGTTGCATTGTGTGCAACGGTAATATTTTTTACAGTGACAGCAAAAACTGGACGACCGGTTCCTGAAAACGGACTTCCGGTTCTTTAAAACAGAAAGATTTGGACTTGTTCAAGCTAGAAACGGACTGCCGAATTTTGATTGAGAAAAATCGGACGACCGGTTCAAAAACCGGATGACCGAGTTTTTGAAAAGAAAGATTCGGACTTGATTTTTTGAAAAACGGACTGCCGAATTTTTTACTTTGGAAAAATCGGACGACCGGTTTTAAAATCGGACGACCGAATTTTTGTTTCCTCAGCCAAGTTTCTTTTTAAGACAAAAACTTTCTTCCTTGTTTCAAAAGCATGTATTCTTGACAATCATTTTAAAGAGAAGAAAAACTTTCCAAAAACACCACAACTTCAGTCAAGAATACTTAGATTTTAACAAAAGTTTATATCTGAGAAAATCATAAAAGGAGCTTCATATATGATCAATAATCAAAGAGTAAGACTAGGGAGTTTACAAGGTAGTACCTAATTCACTCTAACATAGACAATGCCTTCAATGTCTTCAATGTCTCCAATGATTTGATCTTGGCATGGCTTGGTCTTTTCTTCTCTATTTTGCCCTTATCAACAAGATCTTTTGCTTGTAGACTTTGAGACTTCACGGGTACTTCTTTTCTTCTATGAAGGGTTAGCTAAAATACTCACACAAGCATATGTTAATCATAATCAAAACATAAGTATCAATGCCCTTAGGGCTAACAATCTCCCCCTTTTTGATTATGACAAACGCATATGCAAGAAGAACAAAAGAGCAAGAGTAAAGTATGGTGATGCTTCAAAATATCAATAGTAATAGCAAAGCACAACAATCACAAAAAAAGAAATAACTCCACCTAAACACATGCTTTATGTCAAATATGGCTAAAGAATATTACAAGATCAAACTAAGCCAAAAAACCCTTAGCATCATAACATCACAAGGCATAAGCTGCAAAACACCATAAAATAATCAACATATTTTCAAGATTTCTCCCCCTTACATCTTGCACTATTTTCTCCCCCTTTTGTCATAAATCAAAAAATTTTAGGAGAGATTTGAAGGGATCATAGAACTACAATTGGACTTTCAACATAAAAGATCATCAGGAAGTCTATAAAAAAAAATGGCATCAAGATAACATAATACCAATTTGAAAATCGCTTAATTTTTCATACCAAGCTCTTGGAGCTTGTTTTAAACCATAGAGTGCTTTTGAAAGTTTGTATACATAATTTGGAAATTTTTCATGCACAAAACCGAGAGGTTGTTCAACATAAACTTCCTTCTCAATATCACCATTTAGGAAAGCACTCTTGACATCCATTTGAAAAAGCTTGAATCCTTTTAAACAAGCAAAAGCTAAAAGCATCCTAATAGATTCAAGTCTAGCAACCGGAGCAAAGGTTTCGTCAAAATCTATGCCCTCTTCTTGATTGAATCCTTGGGCAACAAGTCTAGCTTTGTTTCTAATAACTTCTCCGGAATCATTTAGTTTATTTCGAAAAACTCATTTCATGCCAAAAGGTGGGCTGATCACGTGGTCTAGGGACTAAAGTCAAAACTTTCTTTGTTTCAAAATGATTTAATTCCTCTCGCATAGCAATAATTCAAAAACTAATCACACAAAGCATTATCAATAAACTTAGGCTCAATTTGAGATAATAAGGAAAAGTTTTCAATAAAGTACCTTCTTGTTCTTACCCCTTGTGATTCATCACCAATAATTTTATCCTTGGAGTGTCCCTTTGGATATATCACATCTTGAGGAAGATTTTGAGCTTCTTGATCATTTTCTTATGTTACTTCAATCTCTTCTTCCTCCATAAGCATTTTCTTCCATTGCTTGAGTGTACAAAGGTTGGCAGCTTAAAGAGTTATCTATGTTATCAACATCTTTCTTGTCAAAAATGTTAGTTTCATCAAAAATATACATGAATAGACTCTTCAACACATATGGTTCTTTTGTTGAAAATTCTAAAAGCCTTTTTTTTGAAGAATAACCAAGAAAAATTTCCTCATCGGATTTTCGATCAAACTTTCCAAGATTGTCCTTAGTGTTTAAAATAAAGCATTTGCATCCAAAAACTTTAAAATAGCCAATTGAGGGGGTTTTATTAAAAATGAGTTCAAAGGGAGTTTTCTTTAAAGAAGGTCTCAAGATAACACGATTCAAATGTAGCATGCGGTGTTAACGGCCTTTGTCCAAAAGTATTTAGGAAGGGAGTTTTCACAAAGCATTGATCTTGCCATTTCTTGTAAAGTTCTATTTTTCCTTTTCACAAATCCATTTTGTTGAGGAGTTTTGGCTACCGAAAAAAGTTATGTAAAATACCAAAATCATCACAAAGTTTTGTAAAATCTTGGTTGTTGAATTCTCTCTCCCATTATCACTTCTTATAGAAATCAATTTGCAAACAAGGGAGGTTTGGACTCTTTTGAATAATTTAATAAATTCATGAAATGCTTCATCCTTTCGGCTTAAAAACAAAGTCCAAGTGAATCTTAGAAAAAAATCATCCACAATAATAAAGGCATACGTCTTACCACCAAGACTAGTGGTCCTCATTGGTCCAAATAAATCCATGTGAATAAGTTCTAAAGGTTTTGAAGTTGAAATCATTTTCTTTGGTTTAAAAGAGGTCTTAATTTGTTTTCCAAATTGACAAGCATCACAAAGTTTAGTTTTCTCAAAGTGAAGTTTTGGTAAGCATCTAACAAGTTCTTTTGAGGTAAGTTGGCTCAATGAATCCATACTAATATGACCAAGCCTTCTATGCCACAAAAATGCATCATCATCATGAACCAAGAGACACTATAAGTTTTGAGAAATGAGAACTTCAAGATAAAAGACATAGACATATGCCAAATCTTTTTGAAACAAAAATAGTTTTGTTCACAAGCTTGTTTATGATAGAAGAAGATTCACTTTCAAAAACAACTTTGTACCCATAATCACACAATTGACTAATACTAGATAAATTAAACTTCAAAACATCAATTTAAAAGAACTTCCTTAATTAAAGAGGATGAATCATATCTAATGTTACCTATACCGATGATCCTTCCAAGAGTAACAAAGCCACCTTCCGTTTCTCTTAGTTCATTCATGAAGGATGTATATCCGGTCATGTGTCTTAAGCATCCGCTATCCAAGTACCACTTAGATGACCTTAACTTGTGTTCCTACAAAAGAAGAAGTAGAAAAGACTTTTGGTACCCATATCTTTTTGGGTCCATGAATATTAGTTGGATTTTCTTTTATTTTCCAAATGGTTTTTACTCCCCTTTCATTCTTTTTATAAAACATTTTGTGGCTTTATGACCACTCTTTTCACAATAAGTACAACAAAAGTGTGAAAGGGATGAGGAGGCTTTTACAAAACGTGTTTGTTTAGAAAAAATATTGGAATGATTATATCCAATACCATTTTTGTCAAAAGGTGATCTTTGAGAGCCAAGAAGTTTTTCAAAGTTTTCTTTTCCTTTTGTGAACTTTTCAACACATAGAGTGAGATCACTCACCTTTTTCTTTAAAACTTCATAATCAATCAAACATTTTTCAAGAGAGGAAATCTTTTCACAAAGGTTTTTATTTTCTAAAACAAGTTTTTGAAAGTCATCATTTGAACACTCTTTTTATTTCTTCAAACCTTCCAAGGATTCAAGAATAGCTTTATTTTCACAAATGAGTCTTGAATTCTCATCTAACAAAAATTGAGTTTTGCTTTTCAAATCTTTGTTTCGTTTAGTAACCTTTTTGCACTCATCATACATTTCAATAAGCATTAAACTAGGATCAACATCACAATCATCATCAAGGATACTAGAAGAGTTAGAGGGTGAAGATTGTACCTCATTTTCTAATGCCATGAAGCATATGTTTCCCTTTTCATCACCTTCACTTTCACTTGTATCTTGATTCCATGCACCAATTAGGCCCTTGCCTTTCTTCTTTTTTTTTAATGCCTCAAGCTTTTCTTCCAATGCTCCTTTCTCTTTTTCAATAGCTTTGGAACAATCGATTACAAGATGGTCGGTGATATTGCATTCAAATCATCTAGCCTTGAAGAGTGATGAACTTTGTCCTCCTTTCTTGAATGGAGGATTCTTTCCTCTTTTGTTGAAGTCTTTCTTGTAAAATCTTTTAAATTTCCTTATTACTAAGGCCATATCCTCAATCTCCTCTTCATTGTTCGACAAGCATGTATGATCATCAACATTCACTTTGAGTGCTATGCCTTTTCTTCCTTTGTCTTCATCTTCTATTTCATCTAATCTTTTTATTTTCATCTCATAGGTGAGGAGAGATCCTATGAGTTCTTCAATAGGAAGTTGTCTTAACTCCTTTGATTCCTCAATGGCAAGAGTTTTTGGTTGCCATGCTTTTGGGAGTGAATCAAGAATCTTTCTATTTACTTCTCCCTTTGTCTACTCTTTTCCATACGCCTTTAGGCCATTTGTGATGTTGGTGAACCTTGTGAACATGTCACTAATGCTTTCATATTGTTTCATCATGAATAGCTCATAATCTCGCATCAACATAGCCAACTTAGACTCTTTCACTTGATTGGTACCTTCATGAGTTACTTCAAATAACTTCCACATTTCATGAGCCGAGTCGCATCCACTCACTCGATTGTATTCATTAGCATCCAAAGCACAACTCAATATGTTCATAGCTTGAAAGTTTAGAGTCATCTTTCTTGAGTCAAGCTCATTATATTCTTCAACCTTCTTGACAATTCCATCCTTTTTTAGAATATAAGGTTCTTTCTCTACAATGCTCCAAAGATTAAAGTTAATAGAGCAAATATATATTTTGATTCTAGATTTCCAAAAAGTATAATTTGTACCATTGAAAAGAGGAGGTCTATTTGTAGAAGAGCCTTCTACATATCGTAAATTAGAAATATTAGCCATAGTGAAATAAAGATCTTCTGCTTCAAGGGTGTTAGTCCTTTTTTAGAGAAGCCCTGCTCTGATACCAATTGAAAAACCTTAGAGGGGGGGTGAATAAGGTTTTTGGCTAATTTTAAAAAAATCTTTTGTGTGATTAGAAAGATAAACCTCCAATTTGTTTGTGAAAGAATTCTAAAACTCTTTTTGATAAGAATTCACACCAAACAAAATCTTATAGTTTTGGCAATCAAGAAATGAGCATAGAATTAAATTTTAAAGAACATGCACTACAATTTATAGTGGTTCACTCTCTCAAGGAGCTATATCCACTACGTTGAGACTCAACCCAAGGATTTCACAAATCCACTATCTTCAAAGTTGGTTACACAACAACACAATGAGGAGCACCTCCAATGGTTTTACACAAAAACCTCAAAGTTTACACAACAAAACAATATAACAAATTTATCAAAGGATCACCCAAAGGGTTTTCCACAAACCTTTGATCACAATAAAAGAATAAGAAGAGTAAGGAACAATGTTACCAAATGAGCTTGAGAAGAGGAAGATACAACTCAATGGAATACTTCTACAAGCACCTCTTTACTTCTTCTTTGATAGATGATCAACAATGAAGCTCAAGAAGTTTTTTGTTTGGGAATGAAAATGATTTGCAATAAATGTACTTTTGAAGCTCTTTAAAAATCTTAAATGTTCTCAATGAATATTTCACCAAACTTGTCTTATTTATGGCTGATAATTAAGTGTTTATATAGAGTCTTAAAGCACAAGACCGTTGCATAGCCGTTGCTTTTCAGAAATGACCGTTGCATTCTGTGCAACGGTAATATTTTTTACAGTGACAGCAAAAACCGGACGACCGGTTCCTGAAAACGGACTTCCGGTTCTTTAAAACAGAAAGATTCGGACTTGTTCAAGCTAGAAACGGACTGCCGAATTTGGATTGAGAAAAATCGGACGACCGGTTAAAAAACCGGATGACCGAGTTTTTGAACAGAAAGATTCGGACTTGATTTTCTGAAAAACGGACTGCCGAATTTTTTACTTTGGAAAAACGGGACGACCGGTTTTAAAACCGGACGACCGAATTTTTGTTTCCTCAACCAAGTTTCTTTTTAAGACAAAAATTTTCTTCCTTGTTTCAAAAGCATGTATTCTTGACAATCATTTTAAAGAGAAGAAAAACTTTCCAAAAACACCACAACTTCAGTCAAGAATACTTAGATTTTAACAAAAGTTTATATCTGAGAAAATCATAAAAGGAGCTTCATATATGATCAATAATCAAAGAGTAAGACTAGGGAGTTTACAAGGTAGTACCTAATTCACTCTAACATAGACAATGCCTTCAATGTCTTCAATGTCTCCAATGATTTGATCTTGGCATGGCTTGGTCTTTTCTTCTCTATTTTGCCCTCATCAACAAGATCTTTTGCTTGTAGACTTTGAGACTTCACAGGCACTTCTTTTGTTCTATGAAGGATTAGCTAAAATACTCACACAAGCATATGTTAATCATAATCAAAATATAAGTATTAATGCCCTTAGGGCTAACACATACCACTTAAATTAGTCCTATGTGGATCAAGAGAATACACAAGTAATCAATCAATATTAAAATTTCATGTATTTGGTCAATAAGAACTACGGGTTTATAGGTCAATTCAACCATCATGACCACAAACCCATAGTTCCTAGATAACAATTTGAAACAGTCATAGGGATATGACCTCTATTTGGTTGGCCTATGTCCAACTTGGGATGACACCCTATTGCTGAAGGTCGATTACCTAATTCATCAATCGGAGGAAACAGCCATCGATCTATATTATGGTCACATATGGTCACATGATTCATTCCTTTGTGTTATGCTGTACACATCCTAGGGGACCTATCTTTCCTTTTCAAAAATAGAACTTGTACTCCATGAGAAACTATGTACTTAAGAAAATATATGCTTACTGTTCTTCTATTACTAACTTTATAGCTATACTCTGGATATAAAGAGATTCTCTATTTTTATTAGGAAAACTCGACTAACTAAACATAACTAACTTTCACTGACAATCTATATATACAAAATGTCTAGTCAATCAATCTATTCTTACTATCGCGCCATACCCCTCAAATGATAAGGCAAATATATTCCCTCATACTTCTCCATCCTTAACAAAAATATCATGCTCAATTTGAAATAGATCAATCTCTATAGCTTAAAACTTATATGCACAACATCGCTCATTCAAACTGTATATAAGATACAGAGTGAAATATTTTGAAAATCAATTAAAATAGTTTTTAGCACATAGGGAAAAGTCTCTACCAATCTCTAGCATAGAGAAATGATATCCCTCTATATACAGAAAATAAGTCATTGATGTATCGTACACAACAAAATTTTTTTATCTAATATGATCCTAAGCTATTCCAGACTATAACAAATCATACTCACATAGCTAGATTGATACTTGAGAAATAGGTATAGAGTAAACTAAGGAATCCTAACAAAGTTCAACTATATGAATCTCAGTTTAAGTGTATAATCTCTTTGAAGATCGTAGTCTAATACTCTAGATTAACCTTCCCTTTTCAATTCAAATTAATCTTGCAAAATTACCAAGTTCTAAAACTTAAGCTAATGAATTTAACCTTGCTAATGGGTTTATATATGGGAAAAATATCTGCAAATCCTATTCTAACATTACTGTAAACATTTTCTAAAAAGGTTTTGAATCAAATAATAAAAGGAAAACAAAAATAGGATTACAATAGAAATCTCAGAAAATTGTATTTAGACCCCGGCACGCGACTTTCCTGATCAAGAAAACCAAGCTTTTCGGATATGGATAGCTACTGGATAAAATTCTTGAAACGAGTAAGTGCTATCCGAAACCGGATAGTCACTATCCAGAATCAGATAGTGGCGAAATTCCAGCACTTTTGATCTTCATGGTTTCTTTTCCGTTGTGCTTCAAAGGCCTTCACTTTGATTTTTTTTCATCATATCTTCAATCCGAAGGTACCTATAAAATAAGTGAAGAAACGGGGTTAAATAAGTCTATTTCATAAGAAGTAAACTAGAAAACCAATAAAAATGACCATTTTTAAGTGAAAAATAGACATTTCAAACTCCCCCAAACATAAGCTTTTATCGTCCTCAAACAAAAGGCTAAAAGCAACTAAGAAAAAGAAACCGAAAACAAACTAACTAGTTGCTTTCATAGACTCATGATTGCACTTAGTATGTGCAACAAGCCTTTTAAACTCCTAAGCTACCGAAGAGAAAGAGTAAGGTCTCGTGAGGATTTGCATACGACATATTCACAAAATCACAAAACAAACACTTAAAAACCTTACAAAACAAATTAACTTTACAAAAACTAAAACCAACAAAAAGAACAAAGACTGCCACCTTCAAACATAACAACAAAGAGTTACAAAGCTACAATAACTCATTAAAGCACAATTCATAATCTAACTAACACATCCAACATTCTGTTTTAGCATACATGAATCAATAGGGTATGTATGTGTTTGTGTGTGTGAATACTTATGTTTAGTTTCAAAAATATGCAACGAGAATGGCAAGAAATTAACCATATGATTCATTCTATTAAGACTATATGCTTGATGTTCCAACACTTTTATTCTCCAAATTCTCGCTAAAGTTACCTTCAAATTAGGTAGGAATTTCAGGCTTGTAGCATTAGGCTTGGGACATAAGTGGTTATAAAATGAAGATAAATGAAAAACAAAAAGAATGAGAATACGAGCTAATGCAATCGAACCTTTAAGCAGCTTTCACTCAAATCTCACGAAACACTCTACCTTTCATTAAAACGCACAAACCCCATAAACTTTCCAATCACTCATAACCATTCAAACCTAAGGAAGTATATATGTGAGAAAAAAGAAGGATAAGCCTATTTAAGAGATAAAAATGTAATACTTTTTCTTTTAAATTAATTCTTTTTCTCTCTTTTCCTTTCTTTCTTTACATTCTTTCCTCTCTTTTTCTTTTTCACTATTTTTTCATCTTCCTCATTTTTTTCCTTTTTTTCAACAAACGATTGATAGGAACAATCTCTTCCACAAAGGGTTTTTTTTGTCAACATATTTCTTTAATGACAAATCACTCCTTTGTTTTCTTTTTCTCTCATTTGATTTCTTTCTCACAGAACATTCCAAAGCACACTTTCCCTTAATATTTTCTTTTCTCGCTTTTTCTCCAACACTTATTTGTGATGCTTACTCAAATTGACTCTAAGGTATAGAACATTAGCTCATCGATTGAGAGTTTTATATTTAAATGTGAGTCTAAAGACAAAGAAAAAAAGAGAGCGAATCCCTTAGCATGAAAGTTCAGAAAAGATACTATGGATTTAACGTTAAAAGGGTAGTCAAGAAATGCTCAAACGGATCAAAGAAGACCTAAGACCATTATATCTATGGTTAACAAAAGCTAGACTCTTCGTTCAATATGTGGAAAAAAGTTCTAGAATGATGCTTTGAAAATAAATCATATTAGGCAACTTAATAAGATTCTCAAAGCATATTTTCTATTCCACAAACAGAGCATTATGCATAAAAACCGTTAATTCACAAGGCATAATAAACAAAAGAGATTGTTAAGTTAAATCATGCATTATGCCTATTCAATGTTCCAACAAGTTAAATGCACCTCTTTTCATGCTTTTCTAGTGACTAAAAGAAAAAAGAACATCTTTCTCGGTTTTCTCAAGAATAATAAAAACAATTATTTACAAAAGCTAACTTTAAAAAAAATAAATAGAACAATTTTTTGAGATTTTTCAAAATTTTCCGTGTTTTTGAAGTTTTTGAGATTTTTTAATGTTTTTGGTATTTTTGTATAAACAAACAATAAAACCATAACAACGTAAATAACAAACAACTAAAAGAACTAAGAAAAATAAACAACTGCCCTATACTTAGAACCATATTGTCCTCAATGTAGGGGAAAATAAAATTAAAACAACAAGGCATTGTAATGGATGGAAGGGATAAAAGTAAGGCAACAAGTAAAAAGGATGCAATAGCACAACTAACCAAGAAACTGACACTAAAAAAACACGAGTAACAAAAAAAACAAGAATAAAAAAACTAAACGAGCAATTTGTAGGACAAAAAGAGGGTTAACAAATATTTCCCAAAAGCTTAAAACAACAACAGCATAGACAAAAAAGCAAACCAAAAGAAGAGAATGTAGTCTGTGTGTGCTTAGTGTTTAGTTTGTGCAATAACAAAACAGGCTACGCCCCTAAAACAAATAAGTCAAGTAGGAGTAGTAATCACAATTAAAAACTAAAATAAACAACAATAGGTTGCTGCCTCAACAAGTAGCAATGAATTAATTCCAAATAAAACCTGAGATTAAGCAAAAAAATTTGAATGACAATTTATCCCGGTTCATTGTTAGAATGAGCCACTACCACCGAAGTTTTGATTATGCAGAAGTTGTGTATTGTCGCTGTTCTCTGCCACTTCTATGTCAACCTTTCAAGCTGGCGGTAGAAGAAACCAAGAGGGGTTATAAATGGAGCTACTACTGAGAGGAGGGAAAAGAAAGAAAAATAAGGAGGTTCTGTGATGGTGCCTGTGTTGGAACTAGAAAAGGGGAAAACAGAACAGGAGGAAAAGGGAAGAAGAAGGGGAAGAATGGAAAGGAGAGAGAAGAAGAATGGTGGTGATTGGGGTTAAAGGCGATGATGGTCGTGAATGGTGGTGGAAGGAGAACTGCGAGGGGTACGATATTGGTATGACAAAGTAGAGGATGGGAAGAGAGAAAATAGGGGAAGGAGAAGAAGAATGATAGTGGATGGAGGATGGAAGAAGATGACCGAAAGGGAAGGGAAGCAGCTGGGAAGATGGTCAGGAAAGAAGGAAGGAGGGTTGATGAGAACGGTTAGGGATTTGGGAATTTGGGGATGAAATTGGGTAGAATAAGGAAAACTTGGCTGAAAAGAAAGAAGAATAGATAGTCCCCACCCGAAAACCCGAATAAAATTGACCCAACACTGATGCTTTCCCAACTATCCGGACCTAGATAGATCCGGATAGTCTCTGAATAAACTTTTCTTGGCCTCCTTATGCTTTCCGGATCCGAAAAGCCCTGTTTCGTGTTGTGTTGCTCGTGTTTCGTCCGCTTCCATTAATTTTCAACTTTTTGGCCTGCACACAGAATATAAACCTCAATAAATGTATATTAAGGACATTAATAACTCTTCTACTCACCTTTATGACTTTAAAAAAACAAAAATAACAAAACAAAATGACCTAAAAAGAAGAAAATCTAAAGTAAAACATAAAATAGATTAATTTAAACTTAATGTTAGAACAACAAAATGCAAAAGCTTCCGCCGGCACCTCTTAGATTATTAGAATCGAACCCTTCTTCTTTGGTTTAGGAGAACTCTTCTCCTGCTTTTTATGTTCTTAGGGCTTTTGGATGGAGTAGATTTATTTTCCTGCAGTGAACGGGCACATCATGATTAATATATATCTATGAGGAATAATGTGCCATTATTATTAGAAGAAGGGGTTGGAGTTATCGAGAATTTAAAAACTATTTCATCCTCTCCAACCCTAATGCTTAATTTCCTTTTTTCCATATTAATTAAAATTTTAGAAATATATAAGAAGGATTGTCCTAATATTAAAGGGAACCAAATATCCTCTTCTATATTGAGAATCAAAAAATCTCGGGAAAGACAAGATCTTTCACCTTTTCCAAAACGTCTTTTATAGCCCCTCTAGGATGCCTTGGTACTTCTACCCGCTCACCTTATGGACATTCTAGTGGGTGCTGGGTTTTTTAGGTCTAGCTTTTCACACATACTATAAGACATAATTTTTATGCTAGCTCGTAAGTCAGCTAATGCCTTATCGGTAGGGAAATTGTCTATCATGCAAGGGAAAGAAAAGCTCTCTTTGTCTTTAATTTTCATGACAGCTTTTCATTGTTGACTAGGATTGTCGAGCATTCTTCACCCAAAATGTATATCGATGCTTTGTCTAATATCCCTTTTTTTGAAAGCATCTCTTTAAGGTATTTAGCATATTTGGGTACCTGTAAAAGAAAATCACAAAGAGGTAGGGTAGTTTTCAATTGTTTAATGATATCTACAAACTTTCTCATTTCATCTTTGCTTCTATCCCAATTAAGGGTCGCCAGGTAAGGGATCTTAGGCTAGTACTCTTCAACTTCTGCCCCTTATTCATCTTTCTTTTGGCCTTCTACTACTTCTTGGGATGTGGGGATACCAAGTGTCATCATCTCTTCTTTCTTGGAGCTTGTCTCTTGAGTCACAACCACATTCCCCTTTTTAGGAATTTCTTCATTGTAGATTACCGGATAGCTTTTACATGCTCTCTCGGATTTACCTCCGTGTTCCTCGGAAGAGTTCCTTAAAGTGACTAAATTAGTAATTTGACCAATCAAAGTTTCCCAATTCCGAATGGAAATATCTCGATTTTGCATTCTTACCTCAGTTGCACTCATGAATTTAATAAGCATGTCTTCGAGATTAGAGTTTTGTGGTGGATTCGGCAAAGGTGCATTGTAGGGCAACGGTTGTGTCGGTCTGTGATTTTGAAATCCCAGAAGATATTGAGATCTTTGTTGCCCTTGATTGCTCCATGAGAAGTCCGAATGGTTACGCCATCCAAGGTTATAGGTATTGGAATATGGATTATTCCCTTTCCTATTCCATTGAATATAATATACTTGTTCTACAGAAGCATCCATACAAGGGCACTCTGATATGGGTTTTTCGCAAATGCACGGCCTATCATTTAATAAATAAGTATTGATCCCACAGAGACTGTTTGGTAAGTACCAACATCTACAATTTTAGTTATCTAAGCCAACCAAATCTGATGATTAAGATATTTTTACTAAATAACAGTAAAAAATCAAAGTAAAGTCAAAAGCTTTTAGAAATCAATTAGGAAGAAAATATCTTGGACAGGGGTTCACAAAAAAGAACTCTTAATCTGAAACTAACTCTCTAAAATTGTTAATTATGTGATCAAAAAGGAGAATTATCCTAAAGTAACTATTGTCTCCTCGCGAAGTACAATAATTTTTATCTTAACTAATCTAACCCCTATTCTCATGGTTATTAAATCGAATAAGACCCATTAAAAATTGTGATAATCATTTGCTCCTCAGGAATATTATAATTACTCTCATGACCTAAAACTTTCTGTTTAATTCCTATTCTTTCAATAATGGTTTTCACCTTTCGATACTTCATCTAACTATCTAAAATCCAGTAATTATAGCTAGCTTTACAATAGCACACATTAACAAAATAAGAATTAAATATTGATCAACAATAACAACAGCAAAATTGAATCAACCCATCAACTAATAGAAATTCATTGGGCAAATCTCATCCTAGATGAAGAAATTACTCACACATATTTGAACAATCAATTACAATCATCAAATTCATCTTGCAAATAATTAAATAACAAAACAAAATGAAAAACAGGAGAGAGAAGCAAAGAACTCTACTCAATGAATTGAATTCAATGTCTGAGGTTGATCGTCCAAAAATTGCTGAGAAAAATCTGTTCTTGTTCTTAAATTTAAATCCTCTAAACTAGGGTTCTTAGAATAATAGAGAGAAAATAAACAATAAGAGAGAGAGAGAGAGAGAGAGAGAGAGAGAGAGGGAGAGGGAGAGGGAGAGGGAGAGAAGAACGATCACTCCTAAACCCCCTCTGACTCTTCAGTTTTTTTCACCCTGAATAGTTTTACTCGGTCGCGAAGAATTTCGCATGCCCACTTAAAGTGTGCATAAACTTTTAAAACTATAGAGGCTTGCATGGCTGCACAGGATTTGTGTGCCCTCGCAAAGTGTCTAGAACCTTCACGGTTCTTATGGGACTTCAATTCAATCATGAAGAAAATTGGTTGATGACATACAATGCTAAACTTTATAACTTAGGCCTTTTCTTGTGCTCCACCTCTGACAAATTGACCCCCGAGCATCTCTCGATCAAGACTTAGACTTTGATTTCTCATTTTACACATTATCATCAACTAAAGTGACTAAAATCAATCAACCTGCACAAAAAAAGAGTAAATAATTAATCTCATCTGTATAAAGGAAAATCAATAGAAAACAAGTCGTAAGTTAATTAAAATCATGATAATTGATGATTACTTGTATGCTATAAACATGATACTTTAGGCCCTATCAAACTCCCCAAAGCTAAGATCCATGCTTGTCCTCAAGCAAAATAAACATAAAAATAGCAAGGAGAGTTGTAAAAAGATGTGAAAAAGAGATCAACTCAGTTAAAAGTTTCCATGGGATTAATAACCAATTAGAAGAATTTTCAAAAGATCATAACTTAATATAGGCTTGTATCAAGGACATGCAATCTTACCACAAACCTTCCCTCAAGATTAGTGCAACAATACTGCAGATCCTCACTTTAGTTATATGAACCACTCTAACTCAAAAGGATAAATGTTTCACTCAAGTACCCACTCAATAGTCATGATCTAATATAAGCTTGCTCATTATCTCATCTTACCTCCAAATAAAATGAAAAAAAGTTACAAGCAAGTGCAGAAACTATTGGTCACATAAGTTGATATGTAGGCTTCAGATAAAAGTGGGATAAACATTTTTGAAATGTAGCTTAAAGAGCCATAAGAACAATGGAGCAAAGTTGAACAAACTCAACTACACGATCATCTCAAGTTGAAAATTCCAACTTCTAAACTCAACTAAAACAGCCTTGTAACATCATCTGCAAAATCAACGCCAACACCAACCAATGTCAAATAAAACATAGGGGAAATCACACTCTTATAAGAGCTTAAAGCATTGAAATCAAATCCTCCAATTGTTATGAACAAAAACATTCCTTAACAAGACAACACTATTTTTATTCTTTGTTTTTCATTTTTTTCAATCTTTTTCATTAAAAAGAAAATGACGTCATAAATTAAAATAACTACAAAATCTACAGAGTTCTAAACATATACAAGAGATCTACACTCCTCAAATATTAGCCACACCACAACTTAGAATAAACCAACCCCAACTTCTCCTCTCATAAACCCACACAATCAAAAATTGAATGAACAATGCTCCCCCAATCACTCAGACCGTATACATTGTTTTCAGTCAATTGGCCTGTAATGTAGGTATAAGAAAGAATGAAAGGCATTAAGGCTCTAGGGGGTTTAAACATAAAGAATATCAATTCAAGGTAGGCTTATTTGGCTAAAGTAGCTCAAAACTAAAAGAATGGTTTCCATCTTCCTTGCTCATGTGATGTCTAAAAGGATTCAAGCGAGAAAAGAGAAATTGATATTCCCTCCAAGAAAGATTAAATCTTCCTCCCAAGGAAAGTTTTAAAGACCAACGACTATAGGACGGTGTCACACATAAAAGAAACAAACAAGACGGATTTTTGAATGGTCTTTAAGGCTCAAAATTCTCACCGACTTTAGTGTTTTGTTTACTTTTTAGAAATAGCTACACAAATCTTGGGGAAAACAACCAAACGTACCACAAACATGAAATACAAGCCCACATGAGTGATTATTCTAAATTTTTGTAACAATCAACCAAACCATGGAATCTTTTATAACATCATCATTGAAGGATGTCTAAATAATTGTTATTATTTTTTTTTTTAGAAAAGCACTAAATGAATTAGATGAAATGAAACTAATAAAAGATAAATTAAGAAACGGAAGATAAAAGAAAAGAATTATGAAAAACAAATGAAACTACATGAATGCATGACATGTATATGCAAAATAAAACTCCTCCCCAAAGCTTATACCAAACATTGTCCTTAATGTGTGCAATAAATGATAAGGAAAAGAAAGAGGGAAGATCTTAAAGCTCACCAAACCTGTCCCTCTTAGGACCGGAGTGGTAATGGTGGTAGAGAGTTGTTGCTTGACATTGGCCTCCAATGAGCTAAGTTTAGACCGAGTAGCTTGTAACTCTCTACAAAAGCAAAAATGAAAACCTAAAATTTAAGTCTACCAAAAGCTAAATATATTCTAAATATAAATTGAAAAGAAAAATAACATGTTTCTTTTTTTAATTTAAGAAGAAAGAAAAATAAAATTCTAAGAAATAGTAGAAATGCAAACGTTAAGCTTGGGTTACCTCTAAAGAAGCGCTCACTTACAGTCATGATCTCGACTCCTTTTTTATTACTCAAATTAAGGATCAAAAAGGATAAAAACTTGTGTTTTCTTGATTGTTGTGCTTTTGACGTAGGGAATTCAACTTTTTTTGGTGCTCAATGGAGTATTTGCTGCCATCTTCTAACAAGATACCATGCATGTAAATGAAAGGTTTAATACCCTTAATGTAAGTAATGGTTTGTCTTATAATCTTTTTATGTACTCTAAGGATATTAAGGAACTTTTTAGTTTCGAACATCATTTAGGCTCGCACTAATTATCACAGGATAAGTACAATTAGGGCCAAGAAACTCATATTAAGATTGGGAGGAAGAGATTTGAGTTCTAGCTTTGGAGTTTTCTTTTCTTTCAAAGATTACAAGTAAACTTAATCTCTTACCCTTTAAACTCATATCTAAGGTGGAATAGTGGGAGTTTCTTCAAGAATTGTGCACATGTGACCACCTCCTTGTTCTCATGGCCACTTGAACCCTTATTCCACAGGCGCTCTTCAAAAAGATCATCTCTTTTATGACTAAGGGGCTTCTCTTGCAATACCTCATCAATCACATCAATTCTGCAACAAGTATCCTCAAGAGAAGGTTGTTTCAGAGTATCATTCAAATTAAACTCAATTGTCTCACCCCCAATACTCTAAGAAGGCTTTCCATTCTTCACATCAATAATAATGCCAGGAGTAGCTGGCAAGGGCCTTCCAAGAATGATGGGAACTTGACTATCCACATCAATCTCTTAAAAAGCAAAATCTATAGGAATGAAAAACTTACCCACCTTGATTGGTACATCCTCAACAACACCTATCGGAAATTTCACAGAATAATCCATTAATTAAAGAGACATTCTGGTAAGGTTGAATTTACCTAAACCAAGCTTCTCATAAATAGATAGAGGCATGACACTAACACTAGCCCCATTCCACATTCAAATCCGCAGTTTCATTATCATTAATTTTTCTCTTCATTGACAATTTTATTTTTTAAAATATAGCATAAGAGGGCATTTAAGAAAGAGCTTCAGTAGATGGCACAGTTATATAAAGCTTCTTAAGAACCTCTAAGAACTTATCGAATTTCTTATCAAACTTAGCCTTCTCAAATCTTTAGGGAAAAGACAAAGCTGGCTTATAAGGTGGAGGGAAACATAGTTCGGTTCTTCTTCACTCTTTTCTTCTATAAACTCCCCTCCCTCACTTTGCTCTTCATGTTCTTTAGGCTTTTCAAACTCTACTTCTCTCATCGTAAGGTCCTCCAACTGTGTACCTCTTCTTAAAGACATCGCTTGACAATATTTCTTAGGATTCTCGATATGATCAGGTAACTTACCTTGAGTTATACTACATAAAGAGGCTTGTTGGGAAATTTGAGTATCCAACATCTTATTTTGTGTGACTAAGAAGTCAATTTTTGAGTTAATGTGGCAGATAGCTTCATTGACGCTCTCATTTTGCTTAGATTAAGGCACAAAAAAAATTCTCTAATTGACTCTATATTGGACCTTTGAGGAGATGGGTGATTAAGAGTATTGGTTGGAAACCAGGAGCTTGTCTAGAAACACCTTAGGAAAGAGGATTGGGGGTAGGATTGGACCTATAGCAAAAATTTGTGTGGTTTCTCCAACCAAGGTTATAAGTTTGAGGGAAAGTGTCATTCTGATTGAAATGATTCACCATAGAAGCCTACCCAATCAATAAACCTTTAGAAGAACAATTCCTAGCTGACACCTAATAGCTAAATGACCAAGAGACCCACAAATTTCAGAAGAAACTAAGATGTAACAGCATTAACATTCATACGATCAAGCTTTTACGATAAAGCATCAAATTTAGCATTAAGAAGACTCATAATATCAACATCATACTTACCTCCAGTCCTCTTAGAACTTTCTCTATCACTAGGCTGTTGGTAATAACTTTGGGCCATGTCCTCCAAAATGTCGTAAGCTTCATCTGACAGTCTTATTTATGAAAATACCACCAGCGGCAGCATCCACCGCATTCTTTATATTGATGGTCATCCCGTTGTAGAAGGTTTGAACGAGGAGCCACCTAGCCAATCCATAAAGAGGACATGATCACAATAATTCATTGAACCCTCCCAAGCTTCATACAATGACTCATCCTCCTTTTGCACAAACATCTGAATTGGATTCCAAACTTCCTCTGTTTTTCCTGGAGGATAGAACTTAGCCAGGAAAGCTTAAGTCAGTTAGTCCCAAGTTGTCATAGATCCTGTTAGCAAGTTTGCAACCATTGTCTTGCCTTGTCCCTCAGTTAAAAAGGGAACAGCTTCAATTTAATGGCATGAGGAGTAACACCATTAACCTTCAAAGTGTCATAGACTTCAAGAAATATGGAAATGTGCATGTTTGGATCTTCACTAGGCAAACCACCAAATTGATTTTTCTAAACCATTTAAAGGAGAGAGGGTTTTAGCTCGAAATTGTTAGCCTCAATGGTAGGCTTTACAATTCCAGAACTTAGCCATGTAGTGTTTGGTTTGGAAAAATCTTTCGAAGATCTAGCACTGTCACCCATTTCTTCTTCGTGTGTCTTTTCTTTCCAAATAATTCTTCTCCTTGCACGAAATATATGCTCAATCTCAGGATCAAGAGAAACAAGGTTGATAAGCTTTCAAGTTTTTCGCGTACAAAAGAGAACCTGCAATTCAGAGAAGACAAAAAGACACAGTAAAATAGAATAAAAACAAAAAATAAAAATAGCTTAATCTAACCAAACTACAATAAAATTAATATAAACAAAACTGTCCTCGGCAACGGTGCCAAAAATTGGATGAAGGTTTTCCGCAAGTACACAGCCTATTGTGTAATAAATAAGTATCGATCCCTCAGGACAATTTGTTAAGTACCAATTACTAGAATTTTAGCTATCTAAGTTGACCAAATCTTACCATTAAGATATTCTTACTAAATAACATTAAAACAATTAAAGTAAAGTCAAAAGCTATCAATTACAAAGAAAACATCTAAGAAAAGGGTTTACCACAAAGAACTCTATTAATCTAAAATAAACTCTCTTAAACTGTTAATTATGCGATCAAAAAGGCAAATTATCCTAAGGTAATTATTGTCTCCTATCAAAGTAAAATAATGTATCTTAACTAACCTAACCCATATTCTCATGGTGATTAAATCGAATAAGACCTATTAAAAATTGTCAAAATCGTTTGCTCCTCAAGAATATTATAACTGCTCTCATGATCTAAAAATTTATATTTAATTCCTATTCCAATAATGGATTTCACCTTTCGATCTTTTCACTAAATTATCTAAAATCAAGCAATTATAGCTGGCTTTATAATAGTAGGAATTAAGAAAATAAGAATTAAATATTGATCAACAATCAAAACAATAAAATTGAATCAACCCATCAAATACTAGAAATTCATTGGCTAATCTCATCCTAGATTAAGAAAATTACTCACACATATCTAAACAATCAAGTACAATCATAAAAAAATCATCTTGCGAATAATTAAATAAAAAAATAAAATAAAAAGATAGGAGAGAGAAGAAAAGAACTCTACTCGATGAATTGAATTTAATGTTTGAGGCTGATCATCCAAAAACTGTTGAGAAAAATCTATTCTTATTCTTCAATTGAAATCCTTTAAAGTAGGGTACTTAGAATAATAGAGAGAAAAGAAACGATACAGAGAAAGATAGAGAGAGAAAGAGAGAGAGAGAGAGAGAGAGAGAGAGAGAGAGAGAGAGAGAAGAATGATCGCTACTAAATCCTCTATGAAACTTCAGTTTTTTTCACCCTGCACTGCTTTACACGGCTATGGAGATTTTTGCTTGCCCGCGCAAAGTATCTAGAACCTTGAAGCTTCTAATGGGGCTTCAACTCAATCGCGAAGAGACTTGTTTGATGACACACAATCCTAAACTTTAGAACTTAGGCCCTTTTCTTGTGCACCTCCTTTGACAAATTGACCCCCGAGCATTTCTCGATCAAGCCTTAGACTCTCATTTGTACTTCTACGCATTATTATCGACTAAAGTGACCAAAATCAATCAACCTACACAAAAGAAGAGTAAATAAGTAATCTCATCCATATAAAGGAAAATAAACAGAAAACCAGTCATAAGATAATTAAAACCATGACAAATGATGATTACTTGTATGCTATAAACATGACACTTTAGCCCCTATCAAACTTCCCCAAGCTAAAATCTTTGCTTTCCTCAAGCAAAATAAACTTGAAAATTCCAAGGAGAGATGTAAAATGATGCAAAAAGAGATCATCTCAATTAAACGTTTCCATGGGATTAATAAACAATTAGAAGAATTTTCAAAAGATCATAACTCAATATAGGCTTGTATCAAAAACATACAATCTTACCACAAACCTTCCCTCAAGATTAGTGCAAGGATATAATAGATCCTCACTTTAGTTATATAAACACTCTTACTCAAAAAGATAAATGTTTCACTCAAGTAACCACTCAATAGTCAAAATCTAACATAAGCTTGCCCATTATTTCATCTTACCTCCAAATAAAATGACCAAACACAAGCAAGTCAAGAAACCATTATCATATAGGTTGTAATGTAGGCTTGGGTTAAGAGTAGGTTAAACATTTTGGAAATGTAGCTTAAAGATCCAAAAGAATAATGGAGCAAAGTTCAACAAACTTCAACTGCACTATCATCTCAAGTTATAAATTCCAATTTCTAAACTCAACCAAAACAGCCTTCTAACATCATATGCAAAATTAACACCAAAACCAACCAATGCCAAACAAAACATTGGGGAAATCACACTCTTATAAGGGCTTAAAGCATTGAAATCAAATCCTCCAATTGTTATGAACAAAAACATTCCTTAACAATAAAATAATATTTTTCTTCTTTGTTTTTCATTTTTTTCTTTTTTTCAATCTTTTTCATTAAAAAGAAAATGGCATCATAAAGTAACATAACTACAAAAGCCATAGTGTTCTAAACATATACAAGAGATCCACACTCCTCAAATATCATCCATACCACAACTTAGAATAAACCAACCCCAAATTCTCTTCTCATACACCCACACAATCAAAAATTAAATGTACTCCACCAATGGCTCGGGCTAATACATTGTTTTTTCAGTCAATGGGCATGTAATGTAGGTATAAGAAAGAATGAAAGGCATTAAGGCTCTAGGGGTTTTAAACCTAAAGAATATCAATACAAGGTAGGCTTATTTGACTGAAATAGCTCAAACATTTTCCATGCTCATGTAATGTCTAAAAAGGACTCAAGCGAGAAAAGAGAAATTTTTATTCCCTCTGAGAAAGACTAAATCTTCCTCCCAAGGAATGTTTTAAAGACCAACACCTATAGGAGTGTGTCACACATGAAAGAAACAAGCAAGATCGATATATGCATGGTCTTTAAGACTCAAAATTCCCACCAGCTTTAGTGTTTTCCTTACTTTTCAGAAATAGCTACACAAGTCTGGAGAAAAACAACCAAACGTACCACAAACATGACATACAAGCCCACATGAGTCATTATTTGAAATTTTGTAACAATCGACCAAGCCATGGAATCTCATATAACATCATCATGGAAGGATCTCTAAAAAAATTTTGTTATTAATTTTTTGTTTAGAAAAGCACTAAATGAATTAGATGAAATGCAACTAATAAAAGATAAATTAAGAAACAGAAGATAAAAGAAAAAAATTTTATGAAAAACAAATGCAACTACATGAATGCATGACATGTATACGCAAAATAAAACTCCTCCCCAAAGCTTATACCAAATGTTTTCCTCAATGTGTCAATAAATGAAATGGAAAAGAAGAGGAAGGATAAAGAAAATCCCACTGGACCGGTCTCTCTTAGGACCAGAATAGTAATGGTAGTAGAGAGTTGTTGCATGATATTTACCTTCAATGAGCTAAGTTTAGCTCGAGCAGCTCGTATCTCTGTACAAAAGCAAAAACAAAAAACTAAAATTTAAGTCTACCAAAAGCTAAATGTAAGTTCAAATTGAAAAGAAAAACAACATGTTTCTTTTTTTTTTAAATTTAAGAAGAAAGCAAAATAAAATTCTGAGAAACAATAGAACTGAAAACATTAAGCTTTGGTTGTCTCCCAATAAGCGCTCGCTTAAAGTCATGAGCTTGACTCTTTTTTATTACTCATATTAAGGATTGAAAAGGATAGAAACATGTCCTTTCTCAATTAGTGGCCCTTTGAGCTCTAGCTTCAGAGTTTTCTCTTCTTTCAAGGATGTACAAGTAGACTTAGCTGTTATTCATATATTTTTTCTGTTGTTTATTTTAGAAGAACACATTTCAGTTCCTCCATATAGTGTCTTAGTTTTGTATTTTTGTAGGTCTAATGCCGAGAGGCACACTGACACCTTACTCAGCCGCAGTTGACCTAGCTGAGGAGTACAGGGTATCACAGGTGGTATCAAAGCTCTAGGTTCGACCCTAGGTTCTCTAAATCCTAGATGAGCTTTACGAGCTTACTTCTTTGACTCTATGTTTTAGAGATTTGGTAGTTTTACTCGTCCTATCTGGTCAGATAGTTAAAAGCATGCTTCACACGAAGAATGACATCAAACAATCATCAAACCAAGCACATTACCATAAGATATGTAGCTAACCAAAAGAAAGCATGAAACTTAAAAGCAACAAAATAAGAATCTTGCAACTATTTCTCCCCCTTAGTTCTTGCACATATTTCTCCCCCTTTTGTCATAAATCAAAAAGATATTTAGGAGAGACTTCAAGGGATCATAGAACTACAATTGGACTTTCAACATAAAAGATCATCATGAAGTCTATTAAAAAAAATGGCATCAAGATAACATAATACCAATTAGAAAATCGCTTAATTTCTCATACCAAGCTCTTGGAGCTTGTTTTAAACCATAGAGTTCTTTTGAAAGTTTGTATACATAATTTGGAAATTTTTCATACACAAAACCGAGAGGTTGTCAACATAAACTTCCTCCTCGATATCACCATTTAGAAAAGCACTCTTAACATCCATTTGAAAAAGCTTGAATCCTTTTAAAACAAGTAAAAGCCAAAAGCATCCTAATGGATTCAAGTCTAGCAACCGGAGCAAAAGTTTCATCAAAATCTATGCCTTCTTCTTGATTGAATCCTTAGGCAACAAGTCTAGCTTTGTTTCTAATAACTTCTCCGGAATCATTTAGTTTATTTCGAAAAACTCATTTTATGCCAATGGTGGGGTGATCACGTGGTCTAGGGACTAAAGTCCAAACTTTCTTTGTTTCAAAATGATTTAATTTCTCTCGCATAGCAATAATTCAAAACTCATCACACAAAGCATTATCAATAAACTTAGGTTAAATTTGAGATAATCAGGAAAAGTTGTCAATAAAGTACCTTCTTGTTCTTACCCCTTGTGATACATCACCAATAATTTTATCCTTGGAGTGTCCCTTTGGATATATCATATCTTGAGGAAGATTTTGAGCTTCTTGATCATTTTCTTGTGTTACTTCAATCTCTTCTTCCTCCATAAGCATGTTCTTCCATTGCTTGAGTGTACAAAGGTTGGCAGCTTAAAGAGTTATCTATGTCATCATCATCTTTCTTGTCAAAAATGTTAGTTTTATCAAAATATACATGAATAGACTCTTCAACACATAACGTTCTTTTGCTATAAATTCTATATGCCTTTTTGTTTGAAGAGTAACCAAGAAAAAAATCCCTCATCGGATTTTTTTTTTTAATCAAATTTTTTCAAGATTATCCTTGGTGTTTAAGATAGAGCATTCACATCCAAAAACTTTGAAGTAGCCAATTGAGGGGGTTTTGTTGAAAATAAGTTCAAAAAGAGTTTAATGGTCTCAAGAGAACACGATTCATAATATAGCATGTGGTGTTAACGGCCTTGGCCGAAAATGTTTAGGAAGGGAATTTTTACAAAGCATTGACCTTGCCATTTCTTGTAAAGTTCTATTTGTCCTTTCCACAAATCCATTTTGTTGAGGAGTTTTGGCTACCGAAAAAATTTATGTAAAATACCAAAATCATCACAAAGTTTTGTAAAATCTTGGTTGTTGAATTCTCTCCTATTATCACTTCTTATAGAAATCAATTTGCAAACAAGGGAGTTTTGAACTCTTTTGAATAATTTAATAAATTCATGAAACGCTTCATCCTTTCGGCTTAAAAACAAAGTCCAAGTGAATCTTAGAAAAATCATCCATAATAATAAAGGCATACCTCTTACCACCAAGACTAGTGGTCCTCATTGGTCCTAAATCTATGTGAATGAGTTCTAAAGGTTTTGAAGTTGAAATCATTTTCTTTGCTTTAAAAGAGGTCTTAATTTGTTTTCCAAATTAACAAGCATCACAAAGTTTAGTTTTCTCAAAGTGAAGTTTTGGTAAGCCTCTAACAAGTTCTTTTGAGGAAAGTTGGTTCAATGAATCCATACTAATATGACCAAGCCTTCTATGCCACAAAAATGCATCATCATCATGAACCAAGAGACACTGTAAGTTTTGAGAAATGAGAACTTCAAGATAAAAGACATTGACATATGCCAACTCTTTTTGAAACAAAAATAGTTTTGTTCACAAGCTTGTTTATGATAGAGGAAGATTCACTTTCAAAAACAACTTTGTACCCATAATCACACAATTGACTAATACTAGATAAATTACACTTCAAAACATCAATTTAAAAGAACTTCCTTAATTAAAGAAGATGAATCATATCTAATGTTACCTATACCGATGATCCTTCCAAGAGTAACAAAGCCACCTTCGGTTTCTCTTAGCTCATTCATGAGGGATGCATATCCGGTCATGTGTCTTAAGCATCCGCTATCCAAATACCACTTAGATGACCTTGACTTGTGTTCCTACAAAAAAGAAGTAGAAAAGATTTTTGGTACCCATATCTTTTTGGGTCCATGAATGTTAGTTGGATTTTCTTTTATTTTCCAAATGGTTTCTACTCCCCTTTCAATCTTTCTTTTTATAAAACATTTTGTGGATTTATGACCACTCTTTTCACAATAAGTACAACAAAGGTGTGAAAGGGATGAGGAGGCTTTTACAAAACATGTTTGTTTAAAAAAATTATTGGAATGATTATATCCAATACCATTTTTGTCAAAAGTTGATCTTTGAGAGCCAAGAAGTTTTTCAAAGTTTTCTTTTCTTTTTGTGAACTTTTCAACACATAGAGTGAGATCACCCACCTTTTTCTTTGAGACTTCATAATCAATCAAACATTTTTCAAGAGAGGAAATCTTTTCACAAAGGTTTTTGTTTTCTAAAACAAGTTTTTGAAAGTCATCATTTGAACACTCTTTTTCTTTCTTCAAAACTTCCAAGGATTCAAAAATAGCTTTATTTTCACAAATGAGTCTTGAATTCTCATCTAACAAAAATTGAGTTTTGCTTTTCAAATCTTTATTTCGTTTAGTAACCTTTTTGCACTCATCAACATTTCAATAAGCATTAAACGAGGATCAACATCACAATCATCATCAAGGATACTAGAAGAGTTAGAGGGTGAAGATTGTACCTCATTTTCTAATGCCATGAAGCATACGTTTCCCTTTTCATCACCTTCATTTTCACTTGTATCTTTATCCCATGCACCAATTAGGCTCTTGCCTTTCTTCTTTTTCTTTAATGCCTCAAGCTTTTTTTCCAACGCTCCTTTCTCTTCTTCAATAGCTTTGGAACAATCGGTTACAAGATGGTCGGTGCTATTGCATTTAAAGCATCTAGCCTTGAAGAGTGATGAACTTTGTCCTCCTTTCTTGAATGGAGGATTCTTTCCTCTTTTGTTGAAGTCTTTCTTGCAAAATCTTTTAAATTTCCTCATTACTAAGGCCATATCCTCAATCTCATCTTCATTGTTTGACGAGCAAGTATGATCATCAACATTCACTTTGAATGCTATGCCTTTTCTTCCTTTGTCTTCATCTTCTATTTCATCTAATCTTTTTATTTTCATCTCATAGGTGAGGAGAGATCCTATGAGTTCTTCAATAGGAAGTTTTCTTAAATCTTTTGATTCCTCAATGGCAAGAGTTTTTGGTTGCCATGCTTTTGGGAGTGAATCAAGAATCTTTCTATTTACTTCTCCCCTTGTGTACTCTTTCCCATACGCTTTTAGGCCATTTGTGATGTTGGTGAACCTTGTGAACATGTCACTAATGCTTTCATATTCTTTCATCATGAATAGCTCATAATCTCTCACAAACATAGCCAACTTTGACTCTTTCACTTGATTGGTACCTTCATGAGTTACTTCAAATAACTTCCACATTTCATGAGCCGAGTCGCATCCACTCACTCGATTGTATTCATTAGCATCCAAAGCACAACTCAATAGGTTCATAGCTTGAAAGTTTAGAGTCATCTTTCTTGAGTAAAGCTCATTATATTCTTCAACCTTCTTGACAATTCCATCCTTTTTTAGAATATAAGGTTCTTTCTCTACAATGCTCCAAAGATTAAAGTTAATAGAGCAAATATATATTTTGATTCTAGATTTCCAAAAAGTATAATTTGTACCATTGAAAAGAGGAGGTCTATTTGTAGAAGAGCCTTCTACATATCGTAAATTAGAAATATTAGCCATAGTGAAATAAAGATCTTTTGCTTCAAGGGTGTTAGTCCTTTTTTAGAGAAGCCCTGCTCTGATACCAATTGAAAAACCTTAGAGGGGGAGTGAATAAGGTTTTTGGCTAATTTTAAAAAAATCTTTTGTGTGATTAGAAAGATAAACCTCCAATTTGTTTGTGAAAGAATTCTAAAACTCTTTTTGATAAGAATCCACACCAAATAAAATCTTATAGTTTTGGCAATCAAGAAATGAGCATAGAATTAAACTTTAAAGAACATGCACAACAATTTATAGTGGTTCACTCTCTCAAAGAGCTACATCCACTACCTTGAGACTCAACCCAAGGATTTCACAAATCCACTATCTTCAAAGTTGGTTACACAACAACACAATGAGGATCACCCTCCAAAGGTTTTACACAAAAACCTCAAAGTTTACACAACAAAACAATACAACAAATTTATCAAAGGATCACCCAAAGGGTTTTCCACAAACCTTTGATCACAATAAAATAATAAGAAGAGTAAGGAACAATGTTACCAAATGAGCTTGAGAAGAGGAAGATACAACTCAATGGAATACTTCTACAAGCACCTCTTTACTTCTTCTTTGATGGATGATCAAGAATGAAACTCCAAGAGGATTTTTCTATTTGTATGTATGAGATGAAGATCTTTGAAAGAATGTACTTTTAAAGCTCTTTAAATGTTCTAAAATAATCTCAATCAAGTTTCAATTCAACCTCCATTCATTTTTCAGCTGATCAAACTCAATATATATATATATATGAAGGAGAAGAAAGTAGCCGTTACACTGTGTAACGGTAATATTTTTGCAGTAAAAGACTAAAACCGGACGACCGGTTTTAGAAAACGGACGACCTAATTTTGAAACAGAAAGACTCGGACTCATCCTACAAAAATTGGATGATCCCTCTTAAAAATCGGACGACCGATTTTAAAATAAGACGTCCGATTTTAAAAATCGGATGACCTGTTTTAAAAATCGGATGTCAAAATCGGATGACCCTTTTTTTTTAGCATGACTTAAAAGCCAGTTTTCCTTAAACAAGCCAGTTTTCATTAAACAAAAAAAAACTTTCCTTCACATTTCAAAATATGTATTCTTGATACTCTTTTAGAGATAAGAAAACTTTTGAAGGCATCAAAAACTCTATCAAGAATACTTAGATTTTTCAAGAATAGTTTATAAAAAGAAATTCATCCAAGAAGCTTCACACTTGATCAACAAACAAAGATGAGAGTTAGGGAGTTTTACAAAATACCTTAGCATATCCCTAACTAAGACATAAGTCTTCAAGGTCTTCAATGCCTTGATCTTGGAATGGCTTGATCTTTTCTTCTTCATTATGCTTTAATTCCAAGATCTTTTACTTCTTATGTAGTGTAGCCTTGAGCCTCCAAAAATGCTTCTTTTGTTCTATAGAGACTAAGCTATACTCATCACACAAGCATATGTTAATCATAATAAAAAACATATACAATAATGCCCATAGGGCTAACACATTTCATAAAGCATATCCCTAAAACTTCCGTTAGCATGCCCTATCAATTGATTGTTGCACACCTCTGGGAGTAAGTTGGGTCAAAGAGGAGAAGTACCCCAATTGTGAGATTTACATAGGAAGCAAGGTACTAGCTGGGGATTTGATTACCTTATCCTTTGAGGGTTATGATTTCATACTAGGAATGGATTGGTTGTCTAAGCATTATGCTCAGGTAGATTGCCAGAAGAAAATGGTTAAGTTTACCTGTCCGGATATGCCTACCCTAGAATTTTAAGGAGATAAAACCAAGAAGGAAAACCCTTTGATCTCCAGTATTAAAGCAAGAAAATTGATCAAGAAGGGAGGCCAAGGGTATTTGGCATACTTGCTCAACAAAATAGAAGAAGAACAAACGGATACTATCCAGTGGTGAAGGAATTCTTTGGTATTTTCCTGTCGAATTAACAACTTTACCACCTGAACGGGAGGTAAACTTCAGTATAGAACTAGTACGTGGTGTTGCACTAATATCCCGAACGCCATACCGAATGGCTCAGAAGGAGGGAAGCAGCTAAAGAACAACTCCAAGAATTATTACGACAAGGCTACATTCGACCGAGCACATCACCATAGGGTGCACCAATATTGTTTGTCAAAAAGATAGATGGAACCCTTAGAATGTGCATCAACTACTGAAGGTTAAACAGTGTTACTATAAAGAATAAATACCCTCTTCCCTTGATCGATGAATTGTTTGACCAACTTCGCAAAACAGGTTGTTACTCAAAGTTGGATTTAAGACAAAGGTATTATCAAGTATGGATAAAAGAAAAAGACATCCCAATAACCGCTTTTAACACTCGGTACAGACATTATGAGTTTGTGGTGATGCCTTTTGGTTTAATCAATGAACCATCAACATTCATGGATTTAATGCAAAGAATTTTCCGCCCATACTTGGACCAGTTTGTGGTCATTTCATCAATGATATCCTAGTTTACTCACTGGATGCAGTGACAAATAAGCAACATCTTCGAAGTGTGCTGCAAACTCTATGAGAACACAAACTATACGACAAGTTTAGTAAATGTGAGTTTTGGATGGAGAAAGTGAATTTTCTGGGATATGTGGTCACATGTGAGGGCATAACCGTGGATCCGGCCAAGGTAGAAGCCGTGACTCGCTAGGCGTCACCAAGGACCCCTACAGAAATACATAGTTTTTTTAGGCTAGCTGGATACTTTTGACGATTTATTAAGGACTTTGATAAAATTGCCAGGCCTCTAACACAGTTAACTCGAAAGGCTATTGAGTTCAAATAGTCGGAGAAATGTGAGAAAAGTTTTCAGGAGTTGAAGCATCGATTAACGTTGGTACCAGTGCTAACTTTGGCTGATCCACATAAGGAGTTTACCTTGTATATCGATGCATCTGGAGAAGGACTAGGGCGGTGCTGATGCAAGATAGGAAAGTGGTTGTCTATATCTCCCAAAAGTTGAAGAACCACGAGAAGAACTATCCAACACATGACTTGGAGTTAGCAGCCATAGTGTTTACACTCAAGAAGTGGCGACATTATCTATATGGGGCCAAGTATGAGATCTTTACCTACCACAAGAGTTTAAAGTATTTGTTCTCCTAAAAAGATCTAAATATGAGACAACGAAGATGGATGGAACTTCTTGAGGAATATCGGTGCCCAATCAACTATCATCTCGGGAAAGCAAACATGGTAGCTGATGCTCTGAGTAGAAGTGTCAAGTTAACAAGCCTCACTTTAACTTCAACCTTGCAACAAGAGATTAAGGAAACGAAAAGGAGTAATGAGGGATTTCAAAAGTTTAAAACTCAAATGAAGGCAAAGAAATTAGACGATTTTCAGATCTTAGGTACTGAAGGAAGCTTGTATTTTTGAAATATTTTATGTGTACCGAATGAGGCGGAGATTAAACAAAGGATAATAGAGGAAGCACATAAAAGCAAGTATTCCATACACCCTGGTGAGAACAAGATGTATAAGGACCTCAAGAGAAGGTTTTGGTCAAATGGAATGAAGGGAGATGTGGCAGAGTATGTGGCTGCTTGTTTCACCTGCCAAAGAGTGAAAGTAGAGCACAAGAAGTCCGCAGGACTTTTACAGCCATTTCCCGTCCTCGAATGAAAATAGGATTATGTTACGATGGACTTTGTCACTGGATTGCCACGGACAAAAGTTACAAGGATGCCATTTGGGTCATAGTTGATCGTTTGATGAATGTAGCCCACTTTATTGCTATCAATATCACTTACACCTTGGAAAGGCTAGCCTAAATTTACGTGGAGGAAATTGTAAGATTTCATGGAGTACCTGTAGACATTGTATCAGACCAAGATCCGAGATTTACTTTGAGATTTTGGCCAAAGTTCCAGGCTGCATTGGGAACTAATTTAAGCTATAGCACTGTCGCACACCCCCAGACTGATGGACAATCAGAAAAAACAATCCAAACATTGGAGATATATTGCAAGCGTGTGCTTTAGAGTTTGGAACAAATGGATCTATAACCTGATCTGGGCAAAGTTCGCTTACAACAACAGCTACCGTTCCTCAATCGGAATGGCGCCATTTGAAGCCTTGTATGGGAAGAAATGTAGAACACCTTTATATTGGGATGACATTAGAAATTGCTCCTTATGGAGGTAGAAGAATTGGATGCCAGAGTTGGAAGCATAGAAATAGGCAAGGGTAATTCAGGGGCTCCGAGCTGCTAAAAGCCAACAAAAGAGCTACGCCGACAGTCGACGACGAGGCTTAGAATTTAAGGTGGGAGATCGAATTTTTCTAAAACTCACACCACACTGAAGAAACCCCAAACACCCAAGAAAAGAAAAATCAAGCCCCCGATACATTGGACCATTTGAGATAAGCAACAGGATTGGTAAGGTAGCTTATCGGCTAATGTTAACAGAAGAATTAACGGGCATTCATGACGTCTTCCACATTTCTCAATTAAAAAAATACCAACCATTGCCTAAGCATGTTCTGAATGACGATCCGTTGGAATTGCGAACCAACCTGTCATATGAGGAAAAGCCTAGTGAGATTATGGAACGAAGCGTAAAGGAGTTATGTGGAAAGAAAATTCCAATGTGCAAAGTATTATGGAGACACCACGGTATCGAGGAAGCCACATAGAAAACCGAAGAGTTTCTACGTAGAACGTGAACCTTAGAATTTCGAGGACAAAAATTTTTAAAGGAGGGTAGAATGTAGCATCCTGAATAAGCACCTCAAAGTTAGCTTAGCTCGTGGTAAGTTCAAACGAAGGTTTTAGGGTTAGTTTATAAAGAATAGTAAGTATTTGGGTCATTTGATAATTATTAGAAAAATTAAGGGAAGAATTTTTCGGTGGAAAACATTTTAGACGTGTTTTAGAATTATTTGGATTTAACGCTTTAAAGTAGCAATGAAAATTTTTAAGTTTAAGATGATTTTTTAATCATTTTTAAGATTTGGGGTCAACGTAGAAGTTTTAAAAAGTTGAGGGACTACTTACGTGGAGAGGTGGCAATGACATGGCTGGCAAGGACATGTGGGCTGAAGATGGAGGGACACTTGGAAGACATGAACATGTGGACAAGGGAATGGATGACACATGGCTGGTTAGTGCCATGTGTCTCATGCATGGAAAGCCAAACCATCCATGCATGGCTATTTAAAGGAGGACAAATTGCTAAAAGAAAAAAAAAAATTACGACCCACTCTCTTCTCTCTCTCTCTCTCTACTTTCTCTTATTCTTTTCTTTCTTTTTTTCTCCTCTCTTTCTCTCGGTTCTCTCTCTCTCTCTCTCTCTCTCTCTCTCTCAAGGTAAATCTTTTTTCTTTTCTCTTCCTTTTTGTTTTGTTATTCTGGTAGTTTTATTTTATTTCATTATAAATAATATTAATATTTAATAATCATAGACTTATTTTTAGAACCCATGATTTTTTTAAGGAATTATTATGAAATTATTTTGAAGATTTTTTTTTTGAATTCCTTTGGGCTTAAAATAAATTTTAGGTGAACCTTAGGGTCATCCTGGGGTCAAGGTACATTTTTTTTATATAGAGTATTATTTAATTAAGTTTGGAATTGTTATTTGTAAGTTTAACTCGTATCATGACTCCAAGTGAGTTCACCAACCTTTTTCCTTTTCAAGAGTTTTAATTATTTTTTGAAAACATATTTTTCCCATCTTTGGGATCTTGACAAAAGTTACAAAATATTTACCAGGATTATTACGGGTTATGCTAAATATGTTTGGGTTATTAAAATATTTATGTTTTAAATATTCTTTTATGGCATGGAAATATATTTTGAGTTAGTAACGTATTTTCATGATGTATTTACTCGAAATATTTTTTACAACCCTTTTAATTTGGGTTTTGAGTTTCAAAAATTATTTTGAGAAATTATTTTTCAAAATATTTATTATTTCTTTTTTGAAATAATATTTCTAAATATTTTAATTTCTCTTAAAGGTTTTGAGTTTTAAAATGATTTTGAGAAATGTTTTCAAAATATTTACTATTTCTTTTTTGAAATAATATTTTTAAATATTTTAAATTCTCTTAAAGGTGTTGAGTTTTAAAAACGATTTTGAGAAATTATTTGCAAAATATTTATTATTTCCTTTTGGAAATAATATTTTTAAATATTTTAAATTCTCTTGGAAGTCTTGAGTATTAAAATTACTTTGAGAAAATTATTTTCTTTAAAATGTTTATTATTTCTTTTTGGAAAGAATATCTTAAATTTTTTTTTTAAAAAATGATTTTTAGATTTAAAATTATCTCTAAAATATTTATTATTTTTGTTTGAAAAATAATACTTTACATATTTTCTAAATATTCTTAAAAAGGCTTTTGAATTATTAAAATATTGAATACTTTTGTTTAAATATTCCTATATTATGATTTGTAAACTGTTTACTATTTCTTTTTGAAGAATATTTTTCTCTACAGTTTTATTCTTATATTACTTTAAATTTTTGAGGTAGTTAATAAATTTCCTTTGAAAGATATTTATCATAATTTTGGTAAGCATATCGACATAAGCTATTTTATACCCGGGAATATGATTTAAAGTCACATATGCATTATTTCATGGTGAACATGATTTTGGGAAATAAATGTTTTGAGAAAAACAAATATTTTCATGAGTTTTACAAAATTGCATTCATGATACATTTATCATGGCTACAAGTTTTGCCCGGCGGACAGGAATTTTCGATACCTGAAGAGTTTTGTATGGAAAAAAATAGCCTATGATTTTATAAAAAAAAATTAACACCCTAATCCGACAAAAAAGGAACTTGGTATATATTTTTTACCAACATGTCAAGAAGACTTGCACTGTGCATGGCTAGTCCCCTGTATGAGGGCATCTTCTGAATGGCATGCTTGGTAGTATTACTCTTGATCTGGATCCAGTTGATAGAGAACGTAGTACAGTTAGAGGGTTAGGCCCAAAGCGGTATTGCATTTGACTCCGTATCATGCTCTGCGGTAGTGGCTATTTCCTAGAAGGTTTGGTGAGGAGGGGCCCGCCGACTAGGGTAGCATAGGGCAACCTTGTATATACGCCAGGGCTCGTTACCTGTTTCTGTATATGTTGTGTGAGGCTGAAAAATCAAACATTCATACAGCGTGCTTTGGAGTTCAGGCTGGTATTGACTATGGGATGCCAGAACTCATTCTGATGACCCCGTTTAAGGATCCGAACTTTGTCCGTTGAACCTATCATAGTACATGCATGATTCTAAAAGTTTGGGGTCGCGGCAAAAAACACAAGTGCACGTGAACTCACTGGGCGTGCATCTCTCATGCTTTCCAAATATTTCTCCCCTCTTTCAGATAACTTGGTAACCAGATCTAGCTAGTTGAGCCATGATAGCCATTGGAGTCGGCATCTTTGAAGTCTTCCACCTCTAGTCAAAAGATACTTAATCTATGAAGTCTATGGCCTTAGCAGCCTTAGCCCATGTATAAGTTTAGAAGTTTATCATATAAAGTTTTTTTCATATCTTTTTTCTATTGTTTATTTTAGAAGAACACATTTCAGTTCCTCCAGATATTATCTTAGTTTTGTATTTTTGTAAGTCTAGTACCGAGAGACACACAGATACCTTACTCAGCTGCAGTTGACCTAGCGAAGGAGTACGGGGTATCACAAGATTAATCTAACCAAACTACAATAAAATTAATATCGATAAAACTATCCTCGTCAACAATGCTAAAACCTTGATAAGGGTTTTCCGCAATTGTACGGCCTATTGTGTAATAAATAAGTATTGATCCCACAGGACAATTTGTTAAGTACCAACTATTGTTGTTTTAGTTATCTAAGTTGACCAAATTATATTATTAAGATATTTTTACTAAGTAACAGTAAAACAATTAAAGTTAAATCAAAAGCTTTTAGAAATCAATTATAAAGAAAACATGAAGGACAGAGGTTCACCACAAAGAATTCTATTAATCTGAAATTAACTCTCCTAAACTATTAATTACATTATCAAAAAGGGGAATTATCCTAAGGTAATTATGTCTCCTCTCGAAGTACAATAATGTATCTTAACCAACTTAACTCCTATTCTCATGGTGATTAAATCAAATAGGACTCATTAAAAATTGTGATAATCACTACAAGAAAATAGAATATTGTGACAAGAATTTGCGACCGACCTTAGCTGTCACTTACGTTGCGATGGATTTGTGACAATATCGCGACGAAGTTAACTGTTTGAAAATTTCTCGATGGATATGTGACCAATGGATGATTTTGTCGAATGGAGTATTAAATTTGCAACAAAATAGTGGCCGAATAATGGCAGTTGAATGTTTAATAAAAGTGCAACAGTGATCTGTAGCAAACCGATCGCACTTCAATATAGATTAGATCATCCGTGATCAGCCTCTCCCCCTTATTTCTAAATTATTCCCTCCTTCCTTTTTTCTCCTCCCTCCTTCCTCCGTCCTCCTCCCTCTTTCTCAAATACCCATTGCCACTTCAGACCGCCACCTCTCTCTCTCTCTCTCTCTCTCTCTCTCTCTCTCTCTCTCTCTCTCTCTTCCTTCTCATGCAGTCAGTGCTATCTATGCTGCTAACTTCTGCTACCGGAGTTCAAACCTATTCCCTCAAGCTACTGCTGGAACAGTGACGAGGTGAGTCCATTTTTTTTCTTTTTTTTGCATTTGAAGATGAATAATTTAATATTTTTCAATAGATTTATGAATTTCTTAAAATGTTGAAGGAGGAGGTAAGAGGGGAAAGTTCTTTCTCCCAAGATTTTATGAATTTCTTATTTTGAGAAATTTGATTTGTTATTTTTAGGCAGACAATGGATTTGTTATTTTTTCGACTTGTTGCAATGTGATGTTGAGATGATATATATTTATATATATACACTCCAAAAGGAAATATTTTTTCTCCAATATCCATAGGGACTCATTCTATGCATGCTTTCTGCTGCTTTTAAGACTTATTAGGCTCAACTTGAATTGCATTTCAAAAGTGTAAATTTTTCTTTGAGAAAATTTTCTAAATATGTAGCAGAAATAGAGGGAGTTGATGAAGACAATAATAGAACGGATTTTGTATTTTGGATGGAAAAATTTTCTTATTTACTTTTGGATGTATTCAAAGCAAAATAACTTGATTTTGTATTTTGTAGCCCAAAAAAAGCAGAGAAATCACAAATATCTTCTTTTCTGAATAGGAAAATGTATCATGTATAGAAATATTTTTACTTTCTTTTTTGGTTGAATCAAAATGAATGCAAAATATTTTAATTATGGAAACTAAAAAATAATGCTGAACTTTTATAAAAAAAAAAGGAATATTATTTCTTTTCTTGTAGAAGGAAGGTAAGCCGAAAATTTGAATATTTGAAATTTTGAAGCATTTATTTTTTTGGTACCTTTTGTGTCTTTAAGTGCAAAAAAATCACCTATAATACCAAAAGAAAGAGAGAGAGAGAGAGAGAGAGAGAGAGAGAGAGAGAGATATTTGGCCTTCCTTTGTCTTTATTTGGATAGTCATTTATTTGGAGATAAGAAATAATATGAGAAGGTAAGTTACAGTCTCAGTTCTTATTTGTTAGGACTCCATTTGGTTTAAAAATAAAATTTATATGTCTTCTTCAAGGGTCAGTCTAACGTATGCCCTAAGAGTTAATATGGATAAAACATACAATATATGATAATTAAACTGACATAGTCTACAATCTCTCCTCATAGGTTATTTGCAATTAATTCATTCGAGCAATGCAACTTAAGGTCTATTTGGATGGTAGTTAAACTGAAAAGGTGGAAATTGTTTTGAATATTTAATTACAATTCAAATACACATTTACATTCTTATATGATTTTTACAAATTCTTACATGAGTATGGTAATTTAAACACCCAGGATCATCTAGTTTTGATATAGGGTCTATCTTTTATTTTATAAAATTTGTTAATAAACTTAATATAAAAGAAGTGTAGAAGAAGAAGTGTAATGGGAGGTGTATAAGACAATTATGCCCTTAATTCAAATTAGTGATTATGATTTTTAACTAAAAAAGAATCGGTTAAAATAGCTTAGTAGAAATTTTCTTCTGAACTAAAAAGACTTTCATTTGTCAAAATCCTAAGTCTAAGCCACTTGCATCATAGGCCAGGCCCTCTACTTCCAGTGCCCGGCCATCTGGGCCTGAGGCACCGCTCTCCGCTCTTCAATCAGACCATGCACTAGTCAGTCTCAGCCATCCACTGCTCAAACTGCAGAGACTCGGCCTCTGGAGTCAAAGGTCGCACCGTCCCAAGCATCTCTCAACCTACCTATACTAGAGCCCTGGCTGTAGCCTGGTGATACCCGATTCGTGTTGCATCCTATCCCGGGAAGGTAAGTACTATTTATTTGCTTTATTACAAGGATAGAGATTATGTCACTTATATTATTGTTGTTTTCAGTTTTGTAGAGTCTAGTGTTGTAGCTACACGATTCAGGCTTATACTCCAATCGCGCTTGGATGCACCATATGATGCTTGGACCACCCTACCTAAGACAGTTCGAGACATGTGATTTTTTTAGTTCTCAAGAAGAGTACAATAATGAATATTTTCATTAATTATCATAGAAATAATTTTTATTCCATTTATTTTGTTGGCGTTTAACTTGTTTTATCGTAGAAATACTTTTGTTGGGTCCTCAGCTCAATACTGAGGTTAGGGACGATTTTGATGCCACTGCCGTGAAACATTACAGATAGTTGATGTATAACGTGTGGATAACTTCCAAGAAGCCACCATGGATACCTCCGAATATTTATGAAGGACTATAGGCTAATTGGGATAGCCCGGAGTATTAGACCAAGTGTGAGAAGGCCTAAAAAAATAGGGTCAAAGGACAAGGCGGCGAAGGTCCTGGAAAGTATACGGCAGGTTCTCACTCATTCATTGAGTGGGAAGCATCATAAGTAATGCTATTAATAATAGGTTGCAAATGTTTTTTTTAGTGCTAGGTTTGAGGCATAAATATATATATATATATATATATATATGATTTTGATATCATTTTTAATTGTTTGTAAATTTTAGCGTTCGGTTACTTGGGGCTAACTTCTATCACGAGAAGCTTTACGAAAAGCTTCACATTCATCGAGAAAGGCACAAGAAGGAGGGCAAGTTCGTCGATGAGATATCTAACGGGTTATGGGTAAGAGTTACATATTTGTTTCTTATGTAAGTTTATGTTCTTATGATTTGAAATCTAATCTTGTGTTATATATTTGTTTATTTGTAACATGTTTTCTAATTTCAAGATAAATTCAGCAAGCGTAAGAAGCAGAAGGAATATGAGCATAGGACTATCGGTGCCCCTATGCCCACTGACCACGAGCTAATGTTGGAGCTCAATGATGGGCCAAAGAAGGGGCACACCTATGGCTTTGGTGCAGCATAGTCTGCCTGTTTGCGCGCTCAGTCCGACAATGCTACCATTGGAGGTCGTCCATTCCTTGGTGGTTATGAGAAGTATATAGCCACCATCAGTCGTCAGAACTTTAATGAGATGATATAGCAAGAGTGTCGACGAGAGTGGGAGAGGATGATTATCTAGTTACATCAGATCATCCATGAGTGGACGGTCCAGAACTTCTGTAGTATAGGACTTGATCCTTCATAGATGCTAGCTCTCGAGCCGCTTCCTGAATGGCGGATGCCTAATCGTGAGGTCGGTGAGATAAGCGGCCACGGCGGACGATGGCGAGGATAAGGATGTCAAGGATGAGGAGATCCCTCCTTCTAGTTAGCATTACTATAGTTTTTACTACGTACTTTATATATTTTGAACATTTGATATATATATATATATATACTGTTTGTTTATTATGTATAGTAAATGACGAATCATTTTGGACTTTTATGTATATACTTTGCTTTTAATGTTTGATGGTTCATTATGAAATATTTGTTTTTTGTGCAGTTGATCTTTGTTGATCTAATTTTTTATTTTTAGGGTGATTTAATCTAGAAATAAATAATTTATTAAAAAAATTTTATATATGCGATAGAAAGCCCGTTGCACCTCTTGCGACGAATTCACAATGACAGCCTGTCGTAATTCCGTCACGTTCGAAAGTCTATCACGAACTAATGTGGGCACGACATGTGTCACCAATCCATCGTTATTTGATCGTACAATTGAATATCTGTTGCAAAACTATGCTTGCGATGCGATATTACGACCGACAAATTCTGTCGCATATCCGCTGCAATGTCACAAAATTTGGCAGTCTTTTTGTTGACATTTGGCAGTCTTTTTGTAATGAATCATTCCCTCCTCATGAATATTAGAACTACTCTCGTGATCAAAAAAATTATTGTTTAATTCCTATTCTTCCAATAATGGATTTCACCTTTCGGTCCTTCACCCAATTATCCAAAATCAAGCAATTGTAGCTAGTCTTATAATAGCACGCATTAAGAACATAAGAATTTTAAATATTAATCAATAATAAAAACAGCAAAAATGAATCAACTCATCAACTAATAGAAATTCATTGGACAAATCCCATCCTAGATTAAGAAATTACTCACACATATCTGAAAAATCAAGTACAATCATCAACAAATTCATCTTGCAACTAATTAAATAATAAAATAAAAGGAAAGGAGAGAGAAGAAAATAACTCTGCTCGATGAATTGAACTCAATGTCTGAGGTTGATCATCCAAAAATTACTAAGAAAAATCTATTCTTGTTCTTCAATTGAAATCCTTTAAATAAGGGTTCTTAGAAGAATAGAGAAAAAAGAAACAATAAATAGATAGAGAGAGAGAGAGAGAGAGAGAGAGAGAGAGAGAAAGAATGATCGCTCCTGAATCCTTTCTGACTCTTTAGTTTTTTTCACCCTGCACTATTTTACGCGGCCGCAGAATTTCGTGTGCCAGCCTAAAGTGTCTAGAAACTTTTCAAACTGTCCAGAAACAAAGTGTCCAAAACCTTCAAGCTTCTAATGGGGCTTCAACTCCATCACGAAGAGACTTGCTTGATGATACACAATGATAAACTTCATTACTTTGGCCTTTTTCTTGTGCTACCCCTTTGATAAATTAACCCCCAAGCATCTCTCGATCAAGCCTTAGACTCTCATTTGTCATTGTACGTATTATCATCGACTAAAGCGATCAAAATCAATCAACCTGCACAAAAGAAGAGTAAAGAAGTAATATCATCCATATAAAGGAAAATCAATAGAAAACAAGTCATAAGTTCATTAAAACCATGACAAATGATGATTACTTGTATGCTATAAACATGACATTTTAGCCCCTATCACACTCATGATTGGAGTGTCTTCCATTAAACAGAAATCACAGAACATTGCTTATTATGGGCCCGTCGATGAAGATATCAAATTTAATTTCTTAAACTTCTTATCAATCATTTCCCATGCTTTGTAGAGATTTTCCCCATCGGCTTGTTGGAATGAGAGGATTTCATTCCTCAATTTCACAGTATATCCTAGAGAAAAGTACTTTTCTAGGAATATTCTCTACCAAAGATTCCCAAGTTGTGTTGAAACCTGGAGGTAAGGATTTTAGCCATGACTTTACCTTATCCCTTAATAGGCGAAGTTTAATTGCATCTCCGATGCTCTGTTGATTTTGAAAGTATCACACACCTCCAAGAAATTTGCAATGTGTGCGCTGGGATCTTCGTTATATATCCCATGAAATCGAACATTATTTTGCACCATATGTATGATGTTGGGCTTAATCTCAAAATTATTAGCATCCACCGCCGATCTTGTTATACTTGGCCTCGTCCAGGTGATGGATGACCTACCATAGTTTGCCCATGGTATGTTCCGACATTGGTGGTGGCAGTGGTGGATCTCTTGGGTTCTGCTCTTTCGCCCTGTCTAAAACCATTAGTGATGTTTTATCCACCGTATTAAAATTAATAGCATGGTAGACTTTCTGTGGCGTTCTCTTGATTTCCAGATTAAATTCATCCAATTCACCTCGTTGGCAACGTGGCATAAACTAGTAGAAAAGAACCTACAATGGAGGAGTCACAAAATAGGTGAGTTTAAGAAAATAAAAGGACAGCAAAGAATCCAAACTATAGCCACAATCTAATAGAAGAAGAAAAAACACAAATAATAAAAATAGTAAATAAATAGCATTCCTAATGTAACCGTCCCTAGCAATGGCACCAAAAACTTGATTGTGGTTACTATTCTATTAAAATTTCACTTTTAGGCAAGTTTACCTATCGGTGTAATATGGCAAGGAAAGTTCCTGGATTGTCGAACTCTCCAGACGGCCAAGTACTAGTATTAACTATGTCTCTACTGTTTAATTAAATAAAATGATTTGAAAAGATGTTTTAAAAAATAAAGAAACAATCAATACAATTAACCACTAAGAAAGCAAATAAGGTTTAAAAACAAGTTTGGAAAAAGCGTGTTTAAATGGTAGAATCCCCTAGACCTTAAGTTAGTTTTATTTAGAAAATTGTCGTAATAATTATTAAAACTTATTAGTTGGATCTCACTCAAATGTCGGATAATCTCTATGTCTAATCAAAGACCCTCCTTTTTCCTTTTAACCGTTTAGAGAAGAATTTCTTCTCTCTCTAACCTGATTATGAACAAATTATAGATTATAGTGATTAATTAATGATATAAAAATCGTAATTAGTATGTCTACTCAATTACCAATTCCTATTATTCAATTAATACCCTAGATTAACTTTCTTTTTTCAATTCCAATTAATCTTGCAAAATTACCAATCTCTAGAAAGTCAATATACAATCACAACAATTAAATAA
Source organism: Catharanthus roseus (assembly GCA_028651295.1). Lineage (NCBI taxonomy): Eukaryota > Viridiplantae > Streptophyta > Magnoliopsida > Gentianales > Apocynaceae > Catharanthus > Catharanthus roseus. The sequence continues at coordinate 3,212,962 of JAPQWS010000033.1, read as the reverse complement.
CAACCAAACAAGAATTAAATAATGAAAACAATAGATTCATATAAAAACTAACCAAGTATTCTAGTGTTCATCACCTTTTAAACACAAGTAAAATTAGCCTCTAAACATTATTCTAAAATATAAACTCATAGATAAAGTCATAAAATAGAATAAGTTTAGGAAGCTTAGGAAAGACAATGAAGACTCCATGGTTTCGGTAAAAGCTTGAGCTTCTCTTCCAAGTCGCTTGAAAAAAACACCCGAAATTACATCCAAATTGAGTCTTCTAATCTTCTGACAAAATATGGAATTGAAACTAAAGTCTAAGCTAATGAATTTAACTTATCTAATAGGTTTATATAGGAGAAAAATCTCTCCAAATCCTACTTTAATATTACTCTAAACCTTTTTGAAAAAGGTTTTGAATCAAATTACAAAAGGAAAAAAAAAGGATTACAATAGAATCTAAAAAAATTGCATTTAGACTCCTACCAGTGACTTTCCGGATGAATAGCTACTGGATAAAATTCTTGAAACGGCTAAGTGCTATTCGGAAATGGCTAAGTGCTATCCAGAAACGGATAGTCACCATCCAGAATTAGATAGTGTTGAAATTCTAGCACTTTTGATCTTCATGGTTTCTTCTCTGTTTTTCTTCATTTTTTTGCGTCAAAGGCCTTTGTTTTGACTTGTTTTCATCATATCTTCATTCTGAAGGTGCCTATAACAATAAGAGAAAAAACTGGTCAAATAAGTCTATTTTATAAACAAATAAACTCAAAAACTTATAAAAAATACAGTATTTAAGAGGATAAAAATCAGGAGCTTTTCACCAAGAGATTAGGTCTTGTTTATATTCAAGAATTCCACATTTAACCATATCAATGATTAATCAAGAGTAAAGTAACCATAGGCATAAAAGGAGTAGCTGGATTAGGAGTGTCTTAGTCCATTTTTAATCATAAACGTTTCTTAAACAGTTTTCGCTTATCATTTGTTTTCATTATTAGTTTTTGTTAGTTCAAGTCAATCAACTTTAATTTTTTGAGTAATTCTAGTTATAAGTATGGGATTTCTCCACTTTTAGCAATCCTCAACAATCTTTACTCACTACTTTATTATTTGCTTGACATTTGTGCATTCTCATATTTCACAACATCAAGATGCATCTCTGCATCATAAATCAAACATTACACTCTTTGATATACCTCCAGTATAGATATAATGGTGTCCTCAAATTTTAGGTAGGCTATCACGATCTTCTCTCCATATTGTGATATATCTCCTCATCGCAAAACAGAATGTCCTCCTTTGCTAGTTCTACTCTTCTCTTGGGAAACCCACCGAGTAACTCTTTATAAATCTTGCTGGGAGTTCTTTAAGCTACTCATCTCACTACCATGCTTATTTCCTCTAATAATCTTAGGCAATATCCCTCCTCTACTACTAGTTAAGAAAATGTCTCAGAATTTAATTCCTCTATTGAAGGCTCTACAAGTTAGTGCTGAAGCTCTTCCCCCTGTGAGAATTCCAGCTACCGAATTTAGCTCTGGGATGTTCAACAAACACATTAGCTATTTCACAAATTTTAACTCTTCAAAAAGAAATGTTGCACGTATATCCCAAGTTATCATTGCAACCAAGTGGAATCTAAATCTTTTCCAAGTTTTCTTCAACTTTGAAAAATAAATTCCGAAAGCTATGCTCCCGGGGACCATGGTGGTTTAACAAATTGCTTACTATCTTTGTTAAATGGAGATCGGACGACCTAGAAAAAGAATTTGATTTCATGTATTTCTGAGTTCACATATGTGATTTGCCCCATGTGAACAATACCTTTAATACAGTTGCAAAGTTTATTAATCGTTTCCTAGCCCCTGCTTTGGTTTGAGCTCCGAGTTCCCAAATACTCCACTCAATCTTTCGAATAGAGCATTAGTAGATGTATCTAAACATGCTATTCAGTTTGTGTCAATAGAGCTTCAAGGTTATGAAACGAAGGAACAAACCTTAAATATGAAAAGTTTCCTATTTTATTATTTGCCTGTAGTCTCATTAGACATATGATCAAAGAAGGCCAATTTCTAAAGGATAGGGTGCAAGGTTCGTCTTCCTCAGGATATTCGTATAGCCCTATGCTAGCAGCCCCCCAGATTGATTCAGATTTCATTGCTGATTTCTCTAAGGACAATTTGGTGAGATCTTCTATACCATATTTTCTACAACAAGCACCTTTTTTCCCCTTCGGAGGCCTCCTCTGCATTATCGGACCATCTTCTCACGAACAAAACTACAGTGGACTACACGTGGGCTTACCACAACCCCCTGTAATTAGTGGAGGGTTTATTCATGCCACATTAGGTGTTACTGGTAAGGGAGTGAGTGACACATCAACTTATGGAAGAACCATCTATCATGGTTGATACAGAGTCACTTGAGAAGGCCATTGCAACTACAAGTCATACCACTGTAGGGGTAAAACTCTTCTCTTTTTCTCTCTCTAATTCAGTAAGTTCCCCACTTCTAGGGTTTGGAGTTCTACTCCTCCTCTCCCTCCCCTTCCCTCCTCCCCCTTGTAGTGGTCATAAAACCCCTCCCCATATCTCACCCTCTTGTAATCGAACACAGATACTGTTAGCTCCCCCCATGTATCCTCATTCTCCCCTTTATGAATTTTATACTGTTATGGAGTGTGTCTGTCTTTGCCCTTGCAGTTGTAGACCCGAGAAACATCAAGGTTTCTGTGGAAGAGCTTCCTCTTACTTTTCCATTGGTTTAATTTATCATGTGTCTGGAGGTGATATAGCGGCAGCCCTGGTAGTTTCCAAACTACACAGTTCGAACAAGACCGATTTTTGCGACATACCTAGCTGGACAACAAGGAGCAAAAAGAACTCTGGTTTGTGCAGGTATGCATACGACAATAGTATCGGTGTTCTCCTTAGCGGATCATGAGTTTATCACAAACTAACCATCCAAGAAGAAGTGTAAAATGGTTAAAAAGCAGAATGAGTCTCTTGGTAAGGTTGGGACTCCACCCCGTAAAACTACTTCAAAGGCTACCAAATCTAAAAACACTGTCAAAAATAGCTCTAAACAAAGAAAACACAATCTTTGTTCTGGTTCTATTGAAGTTCCGGTGGTTTCAGCTCCGGTGGTTTTGGTCTTTGATCAAATGTGTTCTTCATCTGTCGTTTCAACTTCATCTTGTTCTTCGAGTCATATTATTGCATATCTTTGTCCAATAATAATATTTCCTATTCTTGTTATTTTACTCCATTTTATGCTAATCCTCAAGTTCACCTCTCAGAATCATGGAAACTCCTGAACAGAATAGGTGCAAATAGGGATTGCCCATGGTTGTTCTGCTGAGATTTTAATGTCAATAGGGAAAAATAGGGTTGGGCAGTTAGGAGTTATACTCAAATCTAACTTTTTAGAGATGCAATTGGTTCAGTAAATCTTACTGATTTGGGGTATAGATGGAATCCCTTTACTTGGTGGAATGCCAGAGCTGAACCGTACTGTGTCTGGAAACATCTTGACCGAGCTCTGGCAAATGGGCCATAGAAATCCCTCTTTCCCATAGGTATTTTTTAACATAGTATTGTTTAAACCTCAGACCATATTTCTATTATAATTAACTTTTCTGCTAGTCCTTAAAATATTTCTTGGGCAAACCCTTTTCAGTTTGAGCCTTTCTGGACCGATGAGGAAAACTATTGGGATATATAGAATTGTGACAGAGGGATCCCCTGTCACAATTTTTAATCTTAATTTGTGCTGAAGATCTTGCAAGAATGATCAGACATGGGGTAAGCAACGGGGCTTGGAAAGGCATTAAACTTGGAAGATTAGCTCCTCCACCCTCCTCCTATCATCCTCCTCTCCCCCACTCTCCACCCCCCCCGCCCCGGTCACACATTATTTTTTTGCGGACGATAGCCTACTTTTCATGGAAGCATCAATGTATTCGGTAGATGTCTAAAAACAATCTTCCAAAACTTTTAGCACACAAATGTCCTTAAATCCTTCGTCGCCTTTCCCAAAGCTATCCCAGTGGGGGTTTTTTCTTAGATTGCATCTTCCTTATGTATGAGTAAAGTGGAAAATATACAAGGAAAATATTTGGGTATTCCATACGTTATTGGAAAATCAAAAAAATAGGTTTTCTCATATATTAAGGATAGGACTAAGAAAAAGGTTAAGGGATGAAAACTAAAATTCCTTTCTCCACCCGGAGGTTCTCATTAGAGCTGTCCTTCAATCTATTCCAGTTTATACCATGTCGATTTTTCTTCTTACGGATAATCTAATTGATCAAATCACCTCTCTTTTATGGAGAACTTCTGGTTGAAGGGCAACAAAAATAAAGATAGTGCATCAACCTAAACCTCAGAGTGCAATGAGTTTCATGGATTTAAAGGCTTTTAATATGGCACTTTTGGCTAAACAAGCTTGGAAGCTTCTCACAGAACCGGACTCCTTAGTTGCTCGGGTTTCTAAAAGCTAAATATTACCCCCTGTCTCAGTCCTTATGGCACCATATATGCATAAACCAGGATGCTCTTTTATGAGGAGAAATATCTACACCTGGGTATTTTTTGGCGTGTCGGGGATGGTTGGTCTATTCTTGCTTGGAGGGGGGCCCTTTGATACTAAGGCTTTGCCTTTTAAACCCCTACCTTTCCAACGGGTTTCGGCAGAAAATGTGAAATTTATGGATTTCATCCTTTTATTTCAATGGAGATAGAATATTCCTAAGCTCATGAGTTTCTTTTAGACAGCATATATTTCATTTATTAAACATATTACCTTTTGCAATATTGACTTTCTGGATGAAATTATTTGGCACTACACCCTTTTGGTCATTTCAGTGTTTCTTCTGCTTATCAGATTGCTATAGAACACAAATCTCTGTCTAAACAACTAGCCACCACTTCCTCTACTCCATCATCTAGGGGTAATCTGTGGAAATCTTTATGGAGATTGTCAACCCTTCCCCATGTGAGGATGACTGTATGGAAATGGATAGAAAGTGCTCTACCTACTAAAGTTACCCTTTATCATCGTCGGATTATCAAGGAAATGGTGTGGAAAATGATATGCATCTTCCTTTCCATTGTAAGCAGATAAAAAAGTTTTAGAGAAAAGCTAATTTGAATATCTCTTGGGCGTTGACTCCCAATTCCACTCCCTACTAGGTTTGGAATACTTGTTACTTAATCAAGATAGGTTGGGTAGTAATGGTCTTATGATGGTGGCGAATTTATGGTAGCTCATTTGGAAAGCTCGTAATACAACAATTTTTAGCAACATATCTGTGAACCCTAATCAATTGATTTCTACTACATCCAATCTCCTAACTGATTTATCCTAAAATTTTGGGATCGCTGCTCAGAATAATGGGGATTCTGTTACTATTCGTTCCCCGACTACTCATTGGCAACCACCTTGCTTTAACCAGGTAAAAATTAATATTGACGCAGCAACAAGGAAAACATTCGTTGCAGTTGGTGCAATTATGAGGGACTATGATGCCAAGCTCATTGCGGCGTCTACCCTTCCCGTCAATTATTCAACCTCCACTGCTACATTAGAAGCTAAAGCAATGATTTTTGGAATAAATTTGGCCTGACAGTGTGGACTAGAGAGCTTATTATCGAATTTGATTGCCATGTTGTTTGTAATAGAGTCAACTCTTCCAATCACGATATATGTCTTTGGATTGTTGGTACATCAGATTTGGGATTTTTTTAACATTATCCCCTGCTAATACACTCTTATGTCAAACGTAAGGCTAATGCTACAACTCATAGCCTGGCCATACTAGGTCTTTCTTATCCTTCCAAACATTTTTGGATGTACAATATTCCATATTAATTGTACCCCATTGTAATGGCGGATAGCCCCAACTATTTTGATGTTGAATACAATAAAAATAAATTTAAAAAAATCATGTTTCTTCTTAAGGAAAAAATTAAACAAGGCAAGAGGATCAAAAAGCACAAATTGCGTAGTACGAAATTAGATGTCTTTGTATAAAAAATTCAACAGTTGAACCTTTTTTTTATGGCCACATGGCTTTAGATAACAAACAATATCCAAATATTTCTTGAAAAATCTTGGTATTGTATGACTCATCCTCTAATACTGTATTTCCTTTGCTCAAGTACTAGCTTGCAGTTTATTAGTATAACTTAATTAGCTCAACTCACTTTTTCTATCTTACAAAACAAACTTAATTAAAAGTGCAACTTACTTTGTTGATCGTCAAAACTCACGAATTTATGACTCTTGAACCAACAATAATAACAACGTGGACCTCTCTTGCTCCCACCTAGACCTACAAAGCAAAAGATCTGAAACCTTAAACCTTAAACATTATCGATAGATTTCTGTGTCATAATGATTCTTTTTGGAATATCCCATGAGTTAAATCACATCCCTCCATTGTTTTTTACATAGTTTTTCTAATTTGACTATTATTACGATGACTCAGTGGTGGAACCTGAGTAAAAATTTTGGAGGAGCCAAGTTAATAACTTTTGTTTTTACTAATTTACTTAAAAAGAAAAAAACTACTTTATGTACATGTAATTATATGGTTTCAAGTTTTATTTTGAATATTTTATCATGATAATATTACTCTTATACGTGGATAATATTATTTTTTTAAAAAAATTAATAATTTTTCACTTTACCCTCAGATAAGTATATCTAGATATAAATATATCTAGATTGTGTGATAGAGAGGTCAAGATCATCTAACGCACATTATAATATTTTTTTGCAACACTTTTTTTATTTTATTAATAAACCTTATAAATAAAAGATAAATCCTAAACACTAAGGAAAAAATCAGAGAAAATAGCTCCCTATGCCCCTCAAGCATTTCTATTTTATTGTTCCTGCCCAAAAAGTTCATTTTAGCTTTTTTCCCTCATAAACTTTATGGGCCATCATTCCTACCTAAAAGTGACAGAATCCAAGGGTAATTTTTTTAGATCAAGCGAAATTGTACCAACTCACATATTTTAGGTTAAAAAAATGAATACAAAAAAAATTTGGGCCTAACCAAAAAGTAAGATCAATTCCTATTTACTCACTTCCCCCTCCTCTTCTCCTTTTTTTCCTCAACCCCTCCCCCCCTTCTTCTTCTCCTTCTTCTTACCGTCCTTTCATAGCAATTGCCTAAACTTCTCTTCGTTAGAATGACAACTCTTTCTCTTTTTCACCTTGATGCTTGACAACAGAGTTCCTTTCAACTATTTCCAATGGCTCTCTTAGACTCATAAATTAATGAGACAAAGAAATCGGATCTCAAAGGCTTCTAGGATTTCTGAATTGTGTTGGTGAGACTTTGGTGTTTTCTGGATTTTCAAGATTTCAATTCATTTGAGTTTAATTTAAATTAAATATCGCATTTTTAGTTTTCAAGATTTCTGAGTTTTGTGTCGTACTCTTTTCTGGTCTTGTAAAGCTCAACTTCAAGCTCTTGAAAGGTCCTTGTTGCTTTAGTTATCAAATTTTTAATTAGGTTATTCTATTCTTCGGTCATGAGGAAGAGGAAGAGAAGAGGATACTGCTCTCCACCGTAGTTGTTGAAACCATATCCGTAATTAAGCACCCCGTCGGAAGAGGAAGAAGAAGGAAAAAGGGGTGGGAAGAAGAAGGAGGGGAAGAGGAAGTGGAGAAAGTAAACTATAATTGCTTGGGTGGGTCTGAGAATTCGACCAGAAAACTTGGGTCGTCAATCTGATCATCACAAAGTTAGGCATAACTCAGCTGCAGGGAATAAGAAGGGGGAATTTGATCATCACAAAGTTGCGGGGAATAAGAGGAGGGAAAGAGTAAATAGAGAATTGAGGATTTTATTGTTTGTTTAGGCCAAAATTTTATTACTATTTATTTTTTACCTCAAAATATGTGGATCGGAAGAATTTAGTTTGATTTGATAAAATTACCCTTGGATTCTGTTACACTTAGGTAGAAAAGGTAGCCCATAAATTTTATAAGGGCAAAAGGGATTAAAATTAATTTTTTTGGATATGAACGGTAAAATAGAAATACTTGAATACCACGTAGAACTATTTTCTAAACAAATTATTATAATATAAGTGTAGTATAAAATATATTAAAAATTATACTAAGTAATTCAGAGTGATAACAAAATTAATATCTAAAGTTTCTTATGCTTAAATTAATAATACATGGGGGCTATTAGTAATAATTTTTATCTCTTGTTAATTAACCGAAGGCATTAGGATTTCATCATTGGCGACTCCAACATATATACAAGATTCAAAATCCAAAAGGCATATCTAAGTCTTTGTTGTTTCTCATCCAAGAGACAATGAAGAGAATGTCTTCCATAACTTTGATTGGATTACCGTGGTTTTTTAAATCATATTAAGGTTTTTCGTTTACCAGTAGTAGAATATAGTTTGAATTTTCAATATCTTTCTAGATTTTTCCCAATTCAAAAAATATGTAGTAATAATAGTTAAAAAAACAATAATAATATTTCAAATCAGCAGGCAAATTATTGAAGACAGAAGTTGATCAATCTTAGTTCAGTGGAATTCATTTCCTACCTTTCAAAGTTAAAGTCATCTTTTAGACTTTTAGATTAAAAGTTAGTATGATATTATGTTAAAATTTTAGATTTAATTTAATTTTAATAAATGCCTTAAGAGAAGAGAATAATGGTCCAAATTTATATAAAATTTTATTTCTTTTCTAATTATCCAATATGGAATATTCAACAGATTTATATTTTTAACTCTATATTTTATTCTTTATTTTTTAAGATTTATTAACTAAAATAATGTAACATGATCATTATAAATACAGTGTTACAAAAGATTCACATTGTTGCCTTTTGATCATCTAAGCTGCTATGGTGGATCTTTAAAGTCAATGAAATCAACAAGTAATTACGGAAAGAGGCCCTGTCCGTATTGATAAAAGTTGAAAACTTTTAACTGAAAGTAAAAATTAGATTTATTTTAAATATAATTTTAATTTTTTTAATTTTTAAATCTCGTAGATTATTTTAAAACAACATATAATATGGAACAGTTGAAATAATAAACTGCGGCTAATTCTCTCCCTTTAACTCGTCTTCATCAGTTTCTTGCCTAATTTTTTCAATGAACACAGCCGAAAAGGTCATTTCATTTGGACGGAAAGGGTAGTTCCAAATCCATGATGAACTTTAAAAAAAGAAAAAAAATTAAAAAAGATTGGCTCATAATATTCAACAAAAAAATGTGTAAGACCGTACAAAAGAAAGTGTTACAACATCAGAGCCTCATAATGTTCTTATAATTATTATTATTCTATGAATTAGGATGAGTCAGAGAACAACAATTCCTTTTATTTAATTAATTACAACTATTTTCTACACATTCTCATTTTTTTTTTTTCCTTTTTATGGGGACAACCTTTGTTGAATAATTAATTATACGAGTGTTTGAAAATACAATATTAATTATATAACTTGTGTATTTGCGTGTTCAAAGACCATTCAAAATTTTCCAATCTTCCGTCTGCTGAAAAAAATAAATATAATATTCCAATTAATTATATATTTTTTTGGCCGGCGTGTCCTTGCGTTCATAATTTTGGCTTTGGCCTCTTAATTTGGACAATGGAATATTTTTGTGCATCAAATGATAAAATTCGTTTGAATCGGAACAATTATGTTGTAATAAGCCTTCCATACGATTTGTGTACAATCAAAACTGAAAGAATATAATTCTCCTCTTTTATCATTGCTATCAAACACCAATATATACAAATAAAGCTACAATCATCTAGCTAATATTTAGGCTATAATTAAGGATTATAACAATCATATGCCACGATTATAGACGATAACAATGATAACTAAAATATTGACAAAATATTTACAATATACCACGATTACATGCGATAATAAAGATAACTAAATATTTATAATATTTCTATAATCTATCACACCCTTGCAGTCGAAGCGGGAGGAGCACGAACACTGAGACTGTTCCGGAAATCTTCAAATAAAACAAGGGGCAATCCCTTAGTGAAAATATTCGCAATCTGATATCGAGGTGGCACATGACGAACTCGAACCTCTCCACGCACAACTTTTTCTCGCACAAAATGAATATCCATCTCAATACACCAAATGTAGCCTTGCTAGCTGGACAATGTAGCTCTAACAAGAGATTCAGGATCCAACAGGACTTAGAATAACATTAGTTACCCCCCTATATCCAGCTTCGGCAGTCGAACGGGATAGAGTAGGTTGGCATTTCGATGACCATGAGATCAAATTGTCCCCCAAGAACACATAATACCCCGAAGTGGATCGTCGAGTGTCAGGACAACCTCCCCAATCAGCATCAGTATACGACACAAGATCTGTAACTGAAGAAAAAGAAAGATAGAGACCAAAGTGGAGAGTGCCTTGAACATAGCGTATGATCCACTTAAGAGCATGCATATACTCATCCTGAGGGCCATGCATATGTAAACAAACCTGTTGAACAGCATATGAGATATCTGGCCATGTAAAGGTAAGATATTGTAGGGCACCTGCCAGACTGCGACTTTGACGGATCCTCATACCAATTACCTGTCTGAGCATGGACATTCGGTTTGGTATCAACCGGAGTAAGTGTGGGTTTGCAAGAGACCATACAAGTATGGTTTATAATTTCCTCGGCGTATTTACGTTGGGATAGGAACAATCTACTCGTGTGACGAGTCACACTAATGCCCAGAAAATAATTTAAAGAACCCAAGTCCTTCATTGAAAACTCAGAGCTAAGACTAGTCTTGACAGATTTTAGCAGATTATCAGAAGAAGCAGTCAAGATAATATCATCACCATAGAGCAAGAGGTAAGCCATACAGACCCATCCTTATAGACAAATAATGAATGATCTGATTTACTGTTAGTGAAACCAATAAGGGAAACGAAATTAGCAAACCTCTTACCATGCACGAGGAGCTTGTTTAAGCCCATACAAATCCTTCCATAGTAAATAAACATAATCCGGATGTACAGGGTCCTTAAAACCCATAGGTTGATGCATATAGACTGCTTCTTTCAGCTCAGCATGGAGAAATTCCTTTTTGACATCTAACTGATGAATAGACCAATGTTTCGACTAAGAAAGACTGAGAACGGTCCGAATAGTTGCTGGTTTGACCACCAGGCTAAAAGTTTCTCCACAATCAATGCCAACCTACTATGCCATCACCTACAAGACGGGCTTTATGCCTCTCAAAAGAACCATCAGACTTTTCTTTATGAGTAAAAATCCACATTGACCGAATAACATTAACATCAAGAGGACGGGGCACTAAATCCCATGCCTTTTTTTTAATAAGAGCATGAAATTCATCATCCATTGCTAATTTCCAATTCGGGTCACGAAGAGCAGCAAGCGGGTTACGGGAAAGAGGGGATTTTGTGAGTGTGGTATTATGAGGCTGATGTGGGTAATATTTTGGATTAGGCTTAAAAATATCATGTTGGCTTCGGGTCACTGGGCGTCGGACCGAAATTAGAGCAGACTAAGGATGAATTTTGTGGGAGGTGTTGGGTAATGTGTGGATTAGTAGTAGAAGGCTGATCTGGGCCGTGAGATGGCTGGGCCACAGACTGGTCTGGTTGGGCCAAAGGTAATTGCGTCGAAGGGGATGGATTGGCGGGAGTGTTTGGATTTGTGATAGGCTGGACTAATTTTGGAATTGGTGTAACGTGTAGGTGGAAATTCTAGCATCCAAAAAATCATAATAATGTTTTCGTGGTTCATGCATCTTTGCAAATGAGAAAATGCTCTCATGAAAAATGACATGCCTACAAATGATGATTTTATTATTTGACAAATCAAAACACTTAGCCACAATGATTAGAAAGATACTCTAAAAACACACGCGGAGTGGAACGTGCTTGAAGCTTATTTATCTAAGGAGAAGGACAAGCGGAAAACACAAGCATCCAAAGACTCTAATGTGAGAGTAAGAGGGATCTCTTTGGTAAAGGACTTTCAGAGGGGACTCATTAGCTAATAATTTACTTGGAAGAATATTAAGAAGATATGTGACCATTTGTAATGCATGATGCGAAAAGGATGGTGGCATCGAAGCATGATGAAGGAGAGTCCTAATGATATTATTGATAGAACGAATTTTCCTTTCGGCTTTCCCATTTTGTGGGGAAGTATGAGGACAAGATAAACGAAATGAAATGCCATTGGACGCACAGAATTGCTGAAAGGGGATATCATCAAACTCCCTCCCGTTATCACATTGAACATTTTTAACGTCACGTTCAAATTGAGTGCGAATATGAGTTTTTTAAGTGGAAAAGATAGAAAAAACTTGTGATTTCGTAGAAATAGGAAATGTCCACAAATATTTAGAATAATCATAAAAAAAAAAGCAAATAATATCGATGTCCCAAAGAACTCAAAACGGGAGAAGTCCAAAGATCACTATGAAGAATATCAAAAGGCATACATGCAACAGATGTAGAAGCAACAAAAGGCAACTTAATATGTTTTCCAAGTACACAGGACAGACAAATATTAGACCTAGAGAAACTAGTAAAATCAATCAATTTATTTTGCCGAAGGGAATCTAAAACTGAAGTACTCGGGTGACCCAAGCAGTCATGCCAAAGAGTGGAGGCCAAAAAAAGAGAATGAGGAAGAGCTGAATATTGACTCGTGGCGATTGGGGTAAAGGTCACTCGAGCTATCACATCTCATTAGTCGTGTCCCCGTCAGTAAATCATGCACACAAAATCCAAATGGATCAAAATTCACAGGTGCCTGATTATCAGTAGTAAACTTCCTGACCGACACTATATTTTTAATGAGATTAGGTGTATGTAGGACATTTTTTAAGGACAAGGGTGGGTGCGGGTGAGGCAGTGATATGTGACCATAATCACGAATTGGAATTGATCGACTACCTGCAACAGTAATACCTTTATTTTTGCTCAAATTAAAATAAGACGAGAGAGTACCTCGCGTGGCCATCATATGAGATGTAGCTCCGGTGTCCATAATCCAGTTTAGATCTGGCTGAGCAAGAGATTTCGTGTTCATTGCGACTCGATGTCTGTTAGAGCCCATTGAGTGGTGTAAGCCTGTGGCTGCTGCTACCGAAGCTGTTACTACTGTATCGGCCTCGGGCTCAGAATACCAGGTTGACTAGTAGGCCCAGTTTGTCTAGCCCAAGGTTGAGTGGGGTATGGACAAGAAGGTGAGGGCCAAGGAGAAGGTGGCATCCACGTCCACCGTGGGGAAGGCTGCGGCCATGTCTACTGCGGCACCCAGGGGCCACCTCCGGTAGTCTGACACTACCGCGTCCCCCACCAGATTGATCGCCACCACCACTGCCATTATATTTGTTGCGGTGCTTATTGTTATTGCGGTTTTTGGTATGGGATTTGGGAGGACGAGAAATAGACGACTCGTCTGAGTCCCTTGAGGCAACCACCATGGCCTAATCACTATCTGCAACTGCTTGCTTCAAGCAGGCTTCCTTCGATGCCAACATAGACCGAGCCTCATAAAAAGGAGGGAGAACTTTTTAGTGCCGAATGACAGAAGCAACACCCCGATAAGCAGTGGTGAAACCAGACAAGGCGGTGGTTCGAGACAGGAGCCCCGACATTCTTGAGTTGATCAGCAAGGGCCTTAAGGTGTTGGCAGTATGCCGAAACAGAGGAAAAATTTCGTAAATAGGTCAAAGTGAATTCTTCTTCATGGGCAATAGTACAAGAATGCTTATTATTCTGAAATAAAGCACGTAACCTATCCTAAAATGTCATGGCTGAAGCATCAGTTTCAATGATGGTGTTCAAAAGATCCGTGGAAATAGTGGAATAAATCCATTGAATAAAGCAGCATCCAAAATGTCCCATAGTTCCTCTTCTTCATCAGTAAGAGGAGGTTTTTCCTTAACTGAACCATCTTTTGGCATTGTAGGAATAATATGGTGCAGAACCCTGTGTGATCAGCAATGGACTTTGAACAACTCTGCCCAATTTGCATATTGGACATTCTCTATTGCAAGTGTGATTGGAACATGGATCTTAATGTTAGACACATCAAGAGTCGGATAAAAGGATGACTTTGTGTTGCCAATATCGATGGGAAGGAAGATGGATCAGAAAAATAAGAAAAAAGAAGGAGAGTAGAGATGCAGAAGCGAGAAAAGAGAAAAAAACTAATGCTCTGATACCATGAAAGAATATAATTCCCCTCTTTTATCGTTGCTATCAAATACCAATATATGCAAACAAAGCTACAATTATCTAGCTAATGTTTAGGCTATAATCAAGGGTTCTAACAGCTATATCCCACGATTATAGGCGATAACAATGGTAGCTAAATATTTACAATATACCACGATTACAGGCGATAACAAAAATAACTAAATATTTACAATATTTCTATAATCTATCATAAACTACTTTATGGCTTGTTCAAAAAATAAAAATAAACTTTTATGATACTTCCTAATAATATACTATACAAAAATTTGCGTACTTTGAAAAAAAATGTCAATAAAATCTTATATGATCTAGTAAGAGTTAAGATTTATAGGAAGTCACTTCAAACGATGAAAAATAACGTACATTGGACATGACTTGTTTTGCAATGTTAAAATTTTTTAAGAACATTCTTTCTTTTTAAAAATATGTGCTCAGATGGAAATAAATTATTTATGAAGATAATAAATGAACATAGTTTTTAAAAAAATAATATTATTTGAAAAAATTAGCTTTTAAAAAAAGAAACTCGTAGGTGCTATAGATGTTTTTTTCTAGGTTGGGCCCAGTTAAAATTATTGGGTACTAAAGTGGCCCAAAAATTTTTTTTTTATCCGACTCTGGCCATAACGCACAATGGTTGTGCGTTATCTGTAATGATAACGCACATCCATTGTGCATTATCGGTTAATCACAATTGCTCCACTAATCAGGCTTATGTAGCTGATAACGTACAATGCGTGTGCGTTATGATTAGGCAATAACGCATACTCGTTGAGCGTTATCAGCCACGTAATTTTTTTTTAATTTTTTTATTTTTTTAATAATTTTTTTAATTTATTTTAATTTTTTAATGAACATAATTTTTGTTTTTAATAAAAATTTCTTTTGGGAAAACTTATAATTGTATAAATTTTTTTTAGTATTTTGTTTAATGAATTGTTTTTTTTAAATGAAAACTTGTTTTGGAAAAACTTATAATTGTATAATTTTTAAAAAAGGACTGTATTTATTATATTTAACTTATTTTGTAATATTTATATCATTTTTTTGGAAAATATATTTACATTTTAACCATTTCATCGCAAGTTATTTGAAGAAGTAATACTAAAGAAACTATAAAAATTTAGAGCAATGATGTAGTAATTAGAAGAAATTGAAAGAAAAAATTCATTAATATAAACATGTTTTATTACAACCATTTCATGAAAATGTCAAACTTATACATTGCTCGGTCCGGGGTTATTACAATTTTTCCTATTATGTCCCGGCATGCGACATCTACCACATCTTGGGGGAGAATCTGGATTTCTATAATTCATTTCCCCCTGAATTCGCTTGCCCTGCTTCCTACCCCGTTCCTTTTTCATGTTTGGAGGATAAAATGTCAAATTAAAAGGAACATCCCTCCAAAAGTTTTCACTCAAGACCGGATGAAAATTCGCTTGGTAAGTTCTTCTGTACGTTTGTCGCGAATATATCTCCGGCACATAAGTATCTGTTCTTGACCCATTTTCTCTACACACTGCAAGAACATGAGAACAAGGAATGTATATGTTTGTCATTTTCCGCAACTACAAAATTTATTATTTAGCCGCAATGTATAGACGTTGTTGCCCGTACCAGAAACCCGGATTGGAGATCTGACCATGTATATTCCCTCTCGCGGATTGTAAGTTGTAACTTTGTGTTCTCTTGATTTCAGTTCAATCTGCAAGAACTTGTCAAAAATTCGAGTTGGAAATGGATGCACACAATTTTCTGCCTCTTCACGGTGTTGGTGAAAGTACTTAACTAGTTTGTTGAATATTAGTTCAACTAGGGCTTTTAAAGGTAGAACTCTAGCTTTCTTCAACACACTGTTAAGTGCTTCGGAAATGTTGGTTATCATGATACCGTGTCTGTGACCGCCATCATGCAACAGTGTCCATTTCTCTGCGTCCAACTTCATTAAGAAAATGTAAGCATCAACATTTCTTTCTTCAATCTCTTTCATTACACTGTCAAATTTCCATTGTTTTGTTTCTGTTCCGGCCTGCCACATCAAGCTTTTTATGTTTTTATTTTTAAAAGTATTATTGAAATTTGCTCGAATATGGCGTAAGCAAAACTGGTGAACTGCAAATGATGGTTGCCACAAAGGTTGACTTTGAATAGCAGAGAAAATACCTTTATGGCGATAAAAAATGAGGCATACGTGGCGATCTTTGACTACGTATTCTTGCAAGTTTTAAAGGAACCAATTTCAACTCTCAAGGATTCCTTATCAACAATTTCAAAAGCAAGTGGGAACAAGTGATTATTTGCATACCACGTACTTGTAATTAACAGCACGCCCTTGTATGGTCTCCTTAAGTGTGTTCTATCCACAGAAATCACCGGCCGGCAATATGGAAATCCGTCTATATATGGCGAGAAACACCAGAAAACAAATTTGAAAACATAATTATGGGGACTGCTTGTTCTGTGATGCAAAAATTCGTATATAGTCCCCGAGTTTATATCCTGTACAGCTTGTAAGTATTTAGGTAGAATACTGAAGGTTGTATCTCAGCTACCAAAAACCCTCTCAATGACAAATTTTCGAGCATACCATGCCCGCTTGTAAGTACAGCCAGTTTGAAACATTACCTACATTTCTTGACTGATGTTCGAAATAGATATCTCAGGATCATTGGCAACTAGGTGTGATATAGACATTGATATAAATTTTGAAGACAAGTTTTTGTATTTGTTTTGTTCAATTTGTACAAGGCATGCGTGTTCCTTGACGAATATGGTTATTTCCCACCGATTGTGCGTAGCTTTCTTTTTTATACGGATGTACCATGAACAGTAATTATCGTTACTGTGATGGTAACATCTTGCGGTCCATGTATCAATCTTACTTTTCAAAACTCGATACTCACGCCCCTCACTTACAGAGTACTTACGAACCAGTACTTACTGCCTGCACTTTGTCAACGAATCTCATGCCTAACTATATGTCAGTCATGGAGTCGTTCCAATCAAGTAATCGAACGGTACAAAATTCTTTAATGTCATCTATAGGAGAACCCGAATCCATATCTAGGAATGCTCCAGAATGTGGTAGTCATACCAAGCGTTGCTGAACCATTGGCTGCTCTCCCATTGTTGCACTATGTTTTTGATGACCGGGTTGATAGGATTTTCAGGATTCATGGGAGGATGGAACTCTCCTTCTTCCGGGTCATTGTCATCATCCGATTCAGATTGACTAGAAATGGCATCATCTCCGTCTGACCCGTCAACCTCATCGTCATTATTGTTTACACTACTGTACAACATAGACGATTCATCAGAAACTATCTGTGTTACGGTCGTAATATGTTTGGGCAAAGTTGTGTTTCTGTCGTGTGTACTTGGAATATTTTGTTGTTCGATAGGCTAGAATTCAACAAGAATATGAATTCCTTCCTTCGATAGGTCGGCCGGAATAATCCATAAATACCGCATTTCTTCATCATTGTTCATGCTATATAAATTAAAGTAAAACATACGATGCACCTCGTAGTACGAAGGCACCCTCATCGTCATTCGAACATTCAGAGATTGGGATCTATATCTCGAAATTCAAAAAAAAATTTTACGAGTTCCGCATGTGAAATAATTTGGTTCGTTGGCAATGTCCAACTTTTTCGAATTGTTCCTGTAAAATAGGGACCATATGCATCCCTTGCAATTTCAGAATCCCAAAATAGTTGTACTCTAACAGGGTTGATTACTTCCATTTCAAAATTATTTTAACTATAAGAGGTTCGGGAATTGAAAAGGAATGGTTGGATACTAAGGAAGGTAAGTTTGATATGGTTTATGTGTTTAGTAGATGTAGAGAAGAATGAATGAATGTATCTATTTATAAGGATACAATGGTTTAGGGGGCAGAGAATGGATTGTCGATGGAAAGAGGAAAAAGTAATTGGAGGGATGAATTATTGTCCTTTGATGAGCTGGGTTCACGGGATGATCTATTTTGACGTCCTTGCAACCAAATTATTGTCTTGGAAAATAGTTGTGGCGAGCAGTGGACGAATTATTGTACTTGAAAAGAGCTGGGAAAGAGGAAAAAATAAGGTGACAAGACAAGTGAGGATAGTGACAAGTTAGGATAACGTACAACCGTTGTGCGTTAACCTCAGTGCTTTATTTTTTTTTTTTTTACAAATTTTTTTTCCTGGGTAAATTTTTTTCCTTTTACAAATTGACCCTTTTTTTTTTTAAGAAAATTTTTTTCCTGGGTAAATTTTTTTCTTTTTACAAAATGACCCTTTTTTTAATTTTTTTCTGCAAACGTTTTTCTTTTAGGGTTTTACCCCCTTTTTTTTTCTAAGCAAATTTTTTTCTTTTACACATTTACCCCTCTTTTTTTTCCCTTTTTTCAAGCTAATTAAAATATTTGTTAAAATTCTTAGTATTAAACTTTTGGTTTAGGATTTTAACGCTTAAATTGAAAATGTCATGTTTAAACTGGAGAATTTGAAATTTTGGATTTTTACCTAAAACAAAATAAGAATATAATTAAGATACATAAAACAAAAAAAATCAATAATATAAACAACAGCTGAGTACTTTATATAGAAATTTAAATTACAAATAACTGGCAATGAAAACTAGAAAATAATAATTACAGCTAAGGCCAGTCGGATGGCGTGAACCGCATAGTCTTCTTACCAACACGATGCCCGAAGCTGAGAGACTGAACATCGTCCATGTCATCCTGCTGCTCCTCTTCGTCAAACGAGGATGCCTGCGATATAAGCTGATGTGGCATTGATGAACCGGCTGTGCCCGGAGGAGGTGGTGCTCGAAACTCGGAAAACCCGTAGGGTGTAGAATGTGGTGATTGAAATGATGCAAATCCTAAACCGGCGCGGGAGGCATCTGTGACGTCCCAGATCCACTAGGGTATGGCTGGGAAGCTGGCGTTAAATCCAAACCCACAGAAGGCATATCTAGATTCGGGCTGTCAAAAGGGTTGACATACAGTTGACCACTACCACATCCCTCACCCCTCTCAACCACTGCTAGGTCGGGGTCGACATGTTCGTGCCTTTATGGAGCAGGAGATACAGGAGGGCGTCTACCTCTTGCTCCACGCCCAGGATGTCTCCGAGCACCCCTTTTAACTCCACGAGCACCTAGGTCCGGTACGTGCTTCCGGGGACGGCGACGTGATGGCTGCATAAGGAACGTCTCCTAGATATCGTGCTGTGAAGGAGTGCATCCCAAAGTACCCCCGATGGAGACCATACACCGTCGGATAATCGTCTGCATTTTCTTCATAACCACGGCCATCTGTGAAGGAGATGAAGGTGGCTCTCGAATCACCACTGAAGCCATATCATCCACCTCTTGCAACATAGAAGTCTAAAAAAAAAAAGAATTTAAAAAATTAAATAAATTAATTAATTAAAACGTCAGAATTCAACATAAATAACTGAAATGCATAAGAACTTACCATCATCCGTTGGTCCACACCGGCAGGCTGATATCCATGCGAACAGGTATCACAGTTAGCTGGATTGCTGATGTAAACTCGTGTAATACCCCTATACCATCTGATGTAATCATCACTGGGGTATGACAACGCCTCAGCAGCTACAGCAGGACTATCCCTAACACGAAGTCGCCACTGGTTCCAGGCATCAAGATGGATAACATGCTGTGTAACCCAGGATGTGTTATCATTCCCTCTCAGCTGGATCCGGTGCAGGTCCAGACGAGTATCAACTGCATCTGGAACTATCTGTGCTTGTGCGAACTGGCGCATCACACGGCCGGGATAGGAGTACTCCACTATCTCGTAACAGATAAGCGGGATCTCTACCTGCCACAAGTCAGATGGAACCAGAGGACGGTCATAATAAGGGAGCCATATGAACTGTCATGTCAAAATTCAAAATCAATAAAAATGTAAGTGCATAAACAAAAAGTCAAATAATTACAAATAATACAAGCTATTGTAAAGCGAATCTGATCAGATGGCATAAAATCTAACTGGTGTCTGTAGGTCACCAGAGTGTTTGTAGGCAGCTGGCTATAGTCAAATGATGTGCACCATATTGTGCCAAGAGGAGCAAGAGGGTCGGCCTGAATCTTCGTCATCAGCTGAGGCCGCAATGCAGGTATACGCGACCACGCCCAAATCTAAACTAACACTAAGGCCCTCCAATCTGTCGTGCACCTCCCAAAGCCGTCGTGCACAACTGCCTATACAAAAAAACCAAGAATGAAGCTACCCCAGCTATATGTTCTAATAGCATCAAAATCCTCCAATAAACTGAGGTAGCGCACGTGAACCAAATTTTCAGAGAATTCGGGAAGCATGTGTCTGCCAATGAGTAAGAAAATAAATCCACGAGCACGCAGGATTACATCATCATCGGTCTCTGAACCGGTAAACGCTCTCAGGATCCATGCTTCCAATGGTTCCTCCTTCACCTTGTATCCGAAAAAGTAGTTGAGAGACAATGGCACACCAAGTAGTCTCTCGAAAAGATCTATCTAGTACTGTTTCGGGTTTACACTCCAGCTAAGGCCGGTAACGGCCATACCATCTATCCCTAAACCCCACAGTGCCTGTACATCCTGCAGTGTTATTCATACTTCACCACACGTCAGGTGAAATGTGTGAGTCTCCGATCTCCACTGCTCTACCAATGATGTAATAAGTGCGTGGTCCAATCCAATGTAACCATACCTAAAGACTTCCCCAACCCGGTTTTGTCAATAATCTCAACCAATCTACAGGGAGCCGTACTGTAGCACTGGAATAGGTTGCGCCCAAAACACCTACACTGAAGGTCAGTATAACACGTCTCGTGATCCCCACTCCAGATCAAACCGGATCTATGTCCATGCTGTCTGTTTAAGACATCAGGGACAATGGGCCCCGGATACACATGTGCTGGCACTTCTTCCATCTACATTAATTATATTTTTAGATAGTGTCAATATCGAATAAATGTTTAAAATATTCATATTTTCATTTTTTTAAGGGTTTGCTGTTAAAAAGTTTACAGTTTCATTTTTTATTGTCTAAAATATTAAGATTTTAATACAAGAGGGATTATTGTTACAACGTTGACAATTTCACGGTTTAATGTTTCAAAAATCAATTTTAAGAGTTTCTAAAGTTTTTATAATGTACCATGTAGAATCTTAATATTATGATTTTGGTTGTTTAAGGTTTACTGTTAAAAAGTTTATAGTTTTACGGTTTATTGTTTGATGTAAATTTTTGGATTTTGATAATAGATTTTTATGTTTTCTTGTATTTTAAGTTTAGAATTTTTAAGTCTTTTAAGGTTACTTATAGTATATTTTATAGATAAGCATTTTACTACTTCATAAATTCACTATTACGGTTTTACAATTTAAATAAAAGTATTAATAACTAAACTATAAATTTCCAAGTACCCGGTTCCCATATTTTCTACTCGAAAATTTATACGTAATATTCCAAATAATTATCTAAGTAATTAATAAATTTTCAAATAATCGTAAAGTAAGGTAAAAAATTCAACCCTAATTATCCAAATATATAAATTGATGAAAATAATTCATTACACTAACATCACTTTTTAAATGCAAAAAATAATTATAAACATAAAATTATCAAATTTGTGCCAAAATTTATTCATAACAACAATTTAAAACATAAACCCTAAACCCCACTTTCATAAAAAAAAAATAAAAAAAAAAGTAAATGTAAAATTTTAGATTTTAATAATAGATTTTTAAGTTTTGTATTATTTAAATTTTAGAAATTTTAAGTTTTTTTCAAGGTTACTTATTGTATATTTTATAAGTAAGTATTTTACTACTTCGTAAATTCACTCTAACGGTTTTAGAGTTTAAATCAAAGTATTAATTCCTAAACTATTAATTTTTAAGTATCGGTTCTACTGTTAAAAAAAATAAAAATTAAAAATACCGAATTACAAGTTCCCATATTTTCTAACATGCAAATTAATTATCTAAATAATTAAAAAAATTTCTAATAATCATAAAGTAAGAAATTAAACCTAATTATCCAAATAAATTCATGAAAAAAATCCTAAACCCTAATATCACTTTTTAAATGCAAAAATCAATTACATACATAAAATTATTAAATTTGTACAAATTTATTAATAGCTACAATTTTAAACATAAATCCAAACCCCACTTTCACAAAAAAAAATAATAATAATGTAAAATTTTGAATTTTAATAATAGATTTGTAAGTTTTATATTATTTAAAATTTAGAATTTTTAAGTTACAACAAAAAGTTTTCATATTTTCTAATGTTTACAAAAAAAAAAAAAAGATTAAAAATATCGAATTACATGTTCCCATATTTTCTACTCAATAATTTATACGAAATATGCAAAATAATTATCTAAATAATTAAAAAAATTTCTAATAATCATAAAGTGAGGTAAGAAATTAAACATAATTATCCAATTAATTTATGAAAATAATATATCACCCTAATATCACTTTTTAAATTCAAAAACAATTATATACATAAAATTATCAAATTTGTACAAATTTATTAATAACAACCATTTTAAACATAAATCCAAAACCCAATTCCACAAAAAAATAAATTAATTCAAATTAATAAATAAAATTCATAAAAGAGATTAACAAACAATAAATAACGAAATAATTACACTTAATAAATAATACACAAAAAAATTTAAATAACTAAAAACTTACCGAAAATTTAAAATGCAGCTTTAGTCTATCGTTTTTCACTCCAAATATTTAATAACCTTCGTACTCCAGAGAAAGTCTGGCAGATTTGTAAATTTCGAACTAAAATACAAAATTATTAGAAGAAGAGAAATCAAAGTATAATAAGAAATAAAAAAATCGAAGGAAGAAAAAAAATAACTTACCGAGCGGCGACGGCGACGGAGAGAAAACAGAAAAATTGAATGAGAGGGGCTGAAAAAGAATAGGAAGAAAAATGAGGCAGAAAAAATATAGGAAGAGAAATGAGGTGGAGAGGCTGGAAAAAAAAAAAGAGGATGAAGAATGAGGGGGAAGAGGCTGAAAAAAATTGAGGAAGAAGCTCAGGAGGAATGAGGCTGAAAAAAATAGAGAGAAGAAGCTAAGGAGGAATGAGGCTGAAAAAAATAGAGAGAAGAAGAAATAGTGGAGAAGAAATAAGGAAGAAGAAGAAAAGGGGAAAGGGGCGGCCGCGGCTGAGCGCTAGGGTTTATAACTTTGCGTTATCACCTTATTAACGCATAATAGCTGTGCACCGTGCGTTATCGCCACATCAGTGCCAAAATCAGCGCCACTTCAGTTTTCTACGCAATTAGCGCCGCTTAACGCGGCTTAAGCCGCATGACATTGTGCGTTATCTCATTTGATAATGCACAATGAGTGTGCGTTATGGCATGTCCAGAAAAAAAAAAACTGGATCTCTTTAGTGCATGATTCTATTTTCTCGTCCCATGTCAGAAAAAACCGTGCTATAGATGGCTTCGTTTAATAGATAACATAGATAGTAATATGACATAAAAAATTAGATAAAAATAATATGTGTATAAAAAATTAAAATAACACATTATAAGTAAATAATTGGATATCGCAAGTGTGCCGCAATTTTTTTAATAAGAGAAATGAGCATTTACTTACTTATCATTGGCTTGAATTAATACTGTTAATGTGATGTGAAGACAGAATCTATAATCATTTTTTCTTTTTATGAAGTAAATTCTATTTGGACTATCCTCTTAAAGCTACATGGCCAAAAGAAAACATATATAATCTAGCTCTATACATTAACACACATTTATAGTGTCAAATCTAGTTATAAGGTGGATTTGAAATTTTTGTGAAGTTTGAACTCCGATCCCTGCAGGTAGGTGGCTCGAGTCTTAGATTCTAGAATAAAAGTTTGGATTGAACTCTATATGGAATCATCTCCTGGTACAATTGAAAGGTTAAAATTTTTCTTCGGAAAGCATGGCAAAGAATTCTCCCCACATGTCAAAATGTTTTCAAGAGATTTTTTATTCCCTAAAATAAATCTTGTGATCATTTTCATTTTGATTTTGATTTTGAATATTATAGGCATACTCTTTTTAAATGTTGCAGAAATCTAAATGGAGTAATTATTTAGCCCAAATCTTCTAGAATTTTTTTCATTATATTATCACTTTAAAAGTGCCATTCATGATGATCGCTCTATTTAGAATTACTATTTAGCTCTATTGGTATGCATAGAATAAACTACTTAAATTTGAAGGCCCCCAAACCTGGAAGGAATCTATAGCTACACCAGCACAGTTATACCTCTAAGTTTCAAAACTCTTTACTTTGATGTTTCTTCGTCCAATTGGTTAATAAGGCACCTCTCATCTATATATATATATATATATATATATGCATTCCTCAAGTTTTTCTGCATCAAATTAATACTCATGCTACTTTGAAGTGGAAGTCCAATTATGAGTGTATTTTCGTAATTATCTAGGTATTCATTTATTGGTCAAATTTACCGTGTATGTGTGTTTCTCGAAGGACTATGTTGAGGATTATTGAGGATTACCAAGTCATTTGCAAGCGGTCAACGTAGAGATAGTCCCTAAATACGACTCTCAAGAAAATAAAAATAAATAAATGTGACTCTCTTAAAATTATTGACAAACAGAAGCCTGCTGAGACAGTGCTTCTTGAATTAGGTTGTTTGCTTTCCAAATTCTCAAGTTTAATTGATGTCTTTGTTATTTTCTTTTCTCATGCTGTAGATTATGGAATAGTAGTTATGCTCATCTCCTCGTTTGGGGGAGCTTATGTATTATTGATGAACCTATAAAATTGGTCTCGTGACATTTCAAGCGATATTTCCCAACTTCAATAACCCTTTTAAATAATAATTTTCTTCCTTTTGATTTCATTAAAATAATAATTGGCCTTTCAAAAAAAACAAAATAATAATTGGATGTCATTGTAAACTATGTTTTAAATTTTCTTTTCCTAAATTGCACTTGCAGTTCGATAAAAAAAAGATTAAAAAATAACCAAAAAGGTAAATGGGCATTCTCTATGGTTTCTTTTCCAAATTTTAAATATTATAAACTTTATTAAAATACATTCTCAAATTTCAATTACTAAATTCATATAATTACTTTTTTATAAACTCATAATTTAAATAAAAATTTATAATTAAATTTATTTAATTATTTTTTTATATTTTTAATTATTTAATATTAATATATTTTTATTTTCTTTATGATATCAAAATTCATATTTTTTTTAATAAAAACGTGACACAATAAACTAGAAATTATAAAAATAAAAATTATATTCGAAACAAAATATTAAAAAAAATAAACTCGTGGTACTCAACTCGAATTCGAACAAAATTTAATGATAATATTCAACTAAATTAAAACTTGATTCGGTTCGTTGGTAACCCTTACAACTGCATTTTTTTTTCCCCTTTAAGAACCTTACTATAAATGGTTGAAAGCCAAATTGTTTCACTAAATTGGAAGGTCAAAAGGGATTTCTTGCAGGGTTAGATAAAACTAACTCGAAAATATATGTATAACGCGAAAAAAATTAAAATAATTTATTTTTAATTAGAAACTTTCTCTCTCTTCAGAAAATCCTCTTACTTCTCTCTAAAACTTAAAATTTAAACTTCAGATTTAGGAAGATCCGACCTTTAAAACTCGAAAAAAAGGTTAGTACTTCAATCTATACTCATTTATTTACACTTTTATCGTTTCGAAATATGAAAATAACCGTTGGATTGAAAAAAATTACATTTTCTCAAACTGAAATTTTGGCCGGAAAGTCACCGGATCGCGGCTACCGGCGAGAGAAAACACGCCGGATCGCTTGGACCGATGACCGAAACCTCTCCTGGTTGCCAGGTTCAGCGACTGCAGCTGTTGGTGACCGCTGAACCACGGCCGCCCAGTTTTTTAATTTTTTTAATTTTTTTTAATTCTTTTAATTTTTTTAATTATTTAATTTTTTAAATTTTTTTAATTTTTTTAAATTTATTTAATTTTTTAATTGTTTTTTAGTTTTTTTAAATTTTTTTAAATTTTTTTTAAAATTTTTAAATCTTTTTAAAATTCTTTTATTAATGCATTATTTTTTATTTTTTGTTATGTTTTATTTTTATTTATTTTTTAATTTTTATTATTTTTATTTTTTTATGTTTTATTATTTTTTTAATTTTTGTACGTTTTATTTTGTTTTTTTGTATTATTTTTTTAAGTTTTATATAAATTTTTTTTAAATGTTTTTTATTTCATTTGTCTATGCTTATGTTATTTTTTTAAAGTTATGATTTCGTTTGTCTATTTATTTAATTTAGAGTTTATATTATGTTATTTAATTTGTTAATTTTGTAATTTTTTATTACATTTGTTTATGTTTATGTTGTTATAATTACTGATGATGTTAATTGTTTTTAAAGTATGATTATATTTATGTTTATTTGTTTAATTTGTAGTTTATGTTATGTTATTTAAGTTGTTTAATTTGTTTTTAGGATTTGCTTATGATTATGTTAAATTAATGATTATGTGATTTTTTAAAAATAATTATTACGTTTATGTTTATTTGTTTAATTTATAGGTTATATTATGTTCAGCATAATTTGTTTATGTTTATTAGGGTGCATGTGGACTTGATTGATTGTATAATTTTGTTTATTTAGAGTTTACGGTGTAGGGTTTATATGAATAATACGACTTTATAAACCAATGTCCTAAACAAATTGAATAAATAAGTCTTTATGAAATTTGGAATTAGGTTTGTTATATTGAAAGATTTAGTGTTTAAGGCTAACACAATATAATAAAAAGGTGTGAAGTGTGGAAATGGAGTAATAAATATAACAATAATAAATTTAGTTTAATGCACGGTTTTAACTTAATCATATAAAGATGAAGAAAAATGCATTACTTGTATCATATAAAAATATGATGAATTAGACAGATATTACGTAATGTCATTGAGGAAAATGTTTGCTAATTCGTTTAGATGGTTCGGCCCGGAGCACGTAGTGATGATGATTTAGGTGTTGTGACAGACAGGACCGGTCGGGTTGAACGTCGTGCAGTGACTGCGTCATCTCGTGGTGAGAGGGGACGCCACAGTACATTAGACATACCGTCCACTTCTGCACCTATTGTGTATTATGACCCTGGTGCACCGGGGTCTTCCACCCAGCCCCCCTATACCGTTTACGACCCATCCTCCTCCTACCACATCATACCATCTGTACACCCCCGTACCCAATGACCCTTACGGATATTCTCAGCCACCACAGACATCATATGATCCATATGCACAAGCTCCTTCTCTACTTATTCGTATGCCTGGCTTGGATCCAACACAACATTTCTCTAGAACTCAGATTCCATTAAATGATGTTAGTGGTCCAGGGTTGCAATTAGGTGCTAAGTTCTTCAAGCAGCTTGCTGGGTCCATCCCGGTAGACTCATCTTACAGCGGTGCTGAGTATGGAGCCACTGCTCGTGGCATTTCCTCATCTGATGTTGGGTTGGGTAGGGATTCTAGCACATCCCGATCTGAGGAGGTTGGCACAGTTGGTTCCATTCGCATTCATAGTAGTAAGGGCAATAAGGATGAGCGTGAGGATGATGATGATAGTGACGATGACGGTGATGATCACGAACCTGTTCTTGTGGTTGAGGCCTCATCTTCCGACCATAGACCTGCTCCGGGTAAGGGGAAAGGATTCACTGGCAGTTTAATGTCAATGATGAGTAAGATTGCTGGATCACGACAAAAAAGACCCAAGAAGTTGCGTCCTCCTACCAACCCTACGTAGAGGAAGAAATAAAAGAATGACGGTTGGGAGTAGACAGGTCCAGCTAATGGCGGTCCACAGGATCAAGTCATTGTCTCTTCATATAGCTGTCATGTCGTTGGTTGTATATGGCGTGGTCAGGTAATTTGAATATT
Organism: Catharanthus roseus; assembly: GCA_028651295.1. NCBI lineage: Eukaryota > Viridiplantae > Streptophyta > Magnoliopsida > Gentianales > Apocynaceae > Catharanthus > Catharanthus roseus. The sequence continues at coordinate 3,184,724 of JAPQWS010000033.1, read as the reverse complement.
TTGTATGTTGTTTATTTATGATTATAGATTTGAATATTTTGTTTATTTTTATCATGGTGTTTACATTATTTTTGCAGGATAGAGGCATTCTGAAGTCAAGGTCCCGTTACGTGTCCCTGACCGGTTGGACCCCTAGTGATCCTGCAGTGGTACAGTTGGCAGGGGAGACACGACAAACACATTTGAGGTCCTGCATGTTCCAGCATCCGAACTCCTCCTTGCTATCTGTATTTGTGGAGAAGTGGTAGCCAGACACCAATAGTTTTCACATGCCTTGGGGGGAGCTGACTGTTACATTGCATGATGTTGAGTTGATTCTGCGCGTACCTTCTTACGATAATGTCGTCGACCATTATTATTCACGAGAGCAGATAATTGCAGTTATCCAGAGCTATCTTCATATCTCCGACTCCAGTATAGGCATAAATGCTCAAGACTTGGCGGGAGTTGCTGACTCACCTCGTAGTAGACTGTCTGCGGAGCAGAGGGTTACCTTGTACGTCTTGTATTTACTTGGTAGTTCGCTCTTCACTGACAAGAGCGGAAATAATGTCCCTGGTAAGCTGTGGCCGCTCGTGAAGAATGTTAGTTCTGTTGGTGATTTTGCCTGAGGTGCTGCTACACTAGCCTACTTGTACAGGAGTTTAGGGCAGACCTCTCGTGATGATGCGAAGGAGTTGTATGGTTGTTGGTCGCTGCTTGAGGTAATATTATTATAATCTTTATCCTGTTTAATTATATTTTACTTTTTAGGGTTTATTTTTGTCTAATGATGGGGTTGCTGATTTTTTTATTAATTTTTTTTGTAAAGGCGATATACATGTATTTTCCTATGTTTGCACCTCTGGTGAGAGTGGGAGCGAGGTTGTGCAAAATTTACATCCAAAGATTTGCGATGTTAGGTCACAAAACGGAGAACAAATTAATCGACTTACGCATTCGTTTAGACACAATGACTGCTGACGAGGTCAGGTGGACTCCGTACAGATCCGATGAGATTTCTGATGTATGGGTTTCTACATACCATGGGATGATTGCATACTTTGATTGTGTAGAGCCCTATATGCCCGATAGGGTTGTCAGACAGTTTGTAGGTTCAATGCATTCCAGCTCATCATATTCGTCCTCAGAAGCACCGCAGGCCAGCAAATAACAGGGTGTAAATGGTGAAGAATGTGTTCATAGAGGCACTTTGGCTGGAGGCACCATTTCATCTGCTTATGTCTACATGGACCAGTATCCCTGCTATACCTCCATCTCGGTGCACAGATGATTACATGCATTGGTTTCTCCTCCGCACTCATCCACGGATTTAGAATCCGTACAGGCTCCCCCGCGGCGTGCAAATTCCGACCATTGCTCCTATTACACCGCAGGTTCTATTGCATATGGTAGCTCGTGAGTTGGACCGTGACGATATTGATGATGCTACGAAGGTTAGTAGGGCTTCCGACATAATCAAGAAGTATCATCAAACTCGTAGTGTGTTATTTTATGTACTTTTATGGTTGTTGTTTCTGACTTATTTTGTAGTGTATGACTTTTTTTGTATTGTTGTTGTTACTTGGTTTATGGGAATTTTTTTATGCATTCAGTTTTTTTACAATTGTAATAGAAAAAATATAAAGCACCATAAACCCCAAAACACTTTAAATATAAAGATATTGAACCATAAAACGAGTTTACGTTTATCAAAAGTAAAAAATATACCAAAAACATTCAACGTGTATATAATTTAAAACTAAGTTAAAAAATTTCGTACATATAATTTTCTTAATAAAAAAATAAAGTCATATTTACTTTCTATTTTGAGCAACCCTCGCGTTCCAATTTGCAATCCTATGCTGATATGAATCTGCTCAATTGCTGACCCATTCACAATGATGATGAATCCATTGAACGTTTAAAGGAGGTATCGGACACATATCATTCAACTGTAGCTATGTAAAACAAACATAAATATGTAAATATCAGAAAAACTGTAAAACCAAACATCATATAATAAAGAACAACGTAAAAAATCATAAAGATACACATATTCGACACTTACCTGAATAAAGTGTCATTCTTCTGTCAAGAAACCAATAACCAATGTACCTTATGGACGATCCGAATATGAATACAAAGGTAACACAGTCGTAGAACCAAGCTGTGCAATTAGTATTATACACAGATTAAATGCATTTGCTACGATGTAAAGCGAATCAGGTGTTTTGAACCAATGCGCGTACGGCGCAGGTCCATCCACTAGCTAATTTATCCTATAACAAGCTCATTAACACGTTTCTCTAAACCCATTAAATTAACGGTCAAATTTTTAGAAAGCTCCAATTCATTAAGCATTCCTCTACGAACCTCTAGCCATTGATGTTCATCACCGAACACAAAATCTGCCACAACCCGATAACCACAATTTCCATCACCAATCACGTTCTTCCAATTGCTGATGAAAGGATAAATGAAAGCAGGGAAAGCGTTTGTGTAAGGGAATGTGGAACACGAGGATGCATGTTTCACAGCAAATAAATTACCTCGGCCACGGTCGCATCCTCTGCCCCTCTCCCTAGGAGCTCGTGGCAGTCTCCCTCTCCCACGGGATCCCGATCCAAAACCCGAACCGGGCAACAACCCAGATCCAGTGCCAGAACCAGAAACAGATCCGCTTGACTTTTGTATCTTTCGATGAGCAATTGACACGTGCTCTCAATGTGACTTGTCTCTTTTTGTTAAGTCTGTCTTCTTCCGCCTTTTAGTGACTGCTACCTTGGGATGTGATGTCAATGTCACACCTGGATCTTAGGGCAAAACAGGATTCAGTACCCCTTCGCAAGACGACGCATCTCTCTAACTTTAGATATGATCCTGTACTTATCTGATGCAAGAGGTCAGTGAGAGAACGCATCTCAGAATCCAGTCTTGTTGCCAAGCTGAAGGATTAGGACCGCCAATTTCTAGTGTTTGTCAAAAGACATCAATATCATGTAATTGTATATGAAGAACGTGATTGAACTGTGTAATCAGCTCGCAAGCACAAGGAAGGCAGTGTGACGTCTTCAAATAGTGGCCACACTTATTTTTTGTATCATCATATATCCCGGCAGCTCTCATTATCTCCGACCATAACTTTTTTAATGCCAAGTGACTTATTTTATTACTTACAATATAAAATATAAAATATAAAATATGTGATTACTCTTCGCATTATGCTTCTCTTTAGTCCTGAAAAACTCTAATGATGCCTTAATGTCTTCTATTTGACCTTCAATAAGCGAGTCAATATTAAGGAACACAATATCCAAATCACCATGGCATGTTGAAAGCCATAGCTTCAGCACTGAGTGTTCACTCTCAGCCCGATTGGTGGTCTCCATCCTAAAATGCATATGACTCTTAGTCCAACATCTCATGAATTTATGAGCAAAGAAATTCAACCAATTGTTGAACAAATAGTGTAGGAAGTCCGGTCTTCTCTTCCACTTCGTTTTCAGAGCATCCAATTTCATTAAGTATTCCTGCTCATCGATTTCGTCCAACAATTTCTTCCATGACCCATTTATAAACCGTGATGCAACCTCTTCATTTTTTATCAACTCGGTTAATTTGGCCAACACGTTCTGATTGATGTGCCTTCTACATAGCATATGGTACGCTGTACTAAACACTTCGCCGATCACGGGCATTAAACCGCATTCTCTGTCTGTAATAATTACCTTCGGTATAGTCTCACAAACATCTTCTTGATTCTCTGTTGACATTGTATTTGAAAAGTATAGATGCTTAATCTGTTGAAGAACTCATCTATACGTCGTAGCCTGCTCATTTCGCATAAAAGCACTGGCCACAGTGAAATTCTTACTAGTCGGGGCATCCCTACCACTTCCAACAGTGGCATGTTGTACCTATTTTTAAAAAATACATAAAGTAGATAAATTGTTTGAAAATAAACATAAAACCCAGCAAACTTAACAGAAAACCGATTAATTATGACATATTTCATTCTATTATTCATTCAAATGTTACTCCTAAACAGTCAATTTGCAAATAACACGTAAATGTACAATTAATATAACAAGTTTAATACAACTTACTTGTTTGTTTTATATGTCGTATCTATTATAAGTACGTATGGCCATGTTCTCAACATTTCAATTGATGTCGGATGTGCAACGACAATGTCACTGAGCATGTTGTTGTCCTCACGGTTTCTATAGAAGACCATGTAATCCGGTATAGCACTTAGGCAGAGAACTTCTTCAACCGTGTTTTACCCTTGCATCATATTAATTTTCGCAACGACGTTATATATTTTCTGGGAACAACAAAAATTCATGCAAATCATATTATTAGAACCTCAATTTAAACCCTAAACATAAAACCAAGATGCATTAGAGTTGATGCAATATACCTGATAACACAACCCACATTTTGTTCCCGAAAAAATTGTAAAATATTACAGCGTGGCACATGACTCTTCCTGATTTGCTCAATTTGTATCAGTTGTTCCTCCGTCAGTTTTGTTGCCTGAGCATGACCGTGACTATATACACCTATCGCATGGTTATGCCTCCCATCGTGTACAAATAATTGCCAATTTTCACACATTGCCATTTGTTCTCCTTTTAATTTGAAGGGACAACCACAGTTTTTAGTCCTGTAAGGACCCCGCCTTTTTACTTGAACTTCTTCTTCATCGTCGACTACGGGCTTCTTTTTTTGTTTATTTGCACCTCCACGCTCTCAACCTAGTGTAACATACGGTCAGCGGTCGGATGTTCTGGACCTTAAATATCGAGTGACAATCAAATTCGTGTTCACTTTTATAGCTGTTTCTTTTTCCTAGTTAACCAACTCTGATTTCGAATTAAAGATTCAATCAGTTGTAAATAAATGTCTGTGATCCACGTATTCTTCCAGTTCCAAGAATTCTTCAAATGTACTTGGATCTACGTCGTTCTGTTACGATATAGTACGAAAAAATTAAAATATGAACACATTATATATTGAAAAAAAAAAAGTTGTCAAAATATTGTAATGAACAAAAATTTCATACAATAACATTTAGAAAAGAAACCAAAAAAAAAATATTCCATATATTAACATTTAAGGAAAAGAAACACAAAAATCATATAGTAACATTCCAAAAAAATAAAAAATATTCTAAAGAAAACAAAAAATTAACATTCTAAAGAAAACAAAAAATTATCATTCTAAAAAAAACCAAAAAAACACAAAAAAAAAATTAGTAACATTCTACAAAAAATAGTAAATTCTAAAATTTTAAAAAAAGCAACATCTAAAATTAAAAAACAAAAAAAATTAATAACATTCTTAGAAAAGTTTTAGTAACATTCTAAAATTAAAAAAAATAGTAACATTCTTAAATTTTAAAAAAAAACAAAAATAACATTCTAACAAAAATAAAAAAACAAAATATATAACATTCTAAAAAAAATTAGTAACATTCTAAAATTTTAAAAAAAATAGTAACGTTCTTAAATTAAAAAAAACAAAAGTAACATTCTAACAAAAATAAAAAAAAAATTAATAACATTCTAAAACAAAATTTAGTAACATTATTAAAAAAAATAGTAACATTCTTAAATTTAAAAAAAAATAAAAGTAACATTCTAAAAAAAAAAAATTAGTAACATTCTAAAAAACATTAGTAACATTCTAAAATTTAAAAAAAAAAACACATAACATGTAAAATTAAATAAATAATAATAACATTCTAAAATTTAATTAAAAAACGAATATTCTAAAAAAATTAGTAATATTCTAAAAAAAATGAACATTCTAAAAACAACAATAGTAATATTCTAAAAATAAAAAAAAGGAACATTCTCGAAAAAAAAAGAATAGTAATATTCTAAAACAAAAAAAGAAAAAAGGAACATTATAAAAAAATACTATAAAAAAACCAGTAGTAATATTAAAGAAAATAATAATATTGAAAAAAGTAAAATTTAAAAAAAAAACATAACGTCTGAAATTAAAAAAAATAATAACATTCTTAAATTTATATAAAAAACGAATATTCTAAAAAAAATAGTAATATTCTAAAAAAAATTCTAAAAAAAAGAATAGTAATATTGTAAAACGAAAAAAAAGAAAAAGGAAAACATTCTAAACAAATACTCTAAAAAAAATAGTAGTAATATTAAAAAAAATTAATATTGAAAAAAAAAACCTACTCGAGTCACCCAGGCCGGCGGTCTGGACGTATCCAAATCGCGCTCTGGGCGATCCCCTTCACACTGGGTCGCTCGGCCGGGCGTTGATCGTCCAAAATTTGCGAAAAAAGAAAAAAAATTTTCGTACCTCTAAATCGATATTTTCTTCTACAAATATCAATACTTTCTTCTACAAATTGTTCATAATAATCTTTTTTTCGAGTTAGATTTATCGAGCCTTTTACTACAAATGTTCCATTTATATATGTAGGAGAAATTTTATCCACTATTGCACTTAAAATTGTGACTCAAACTGTGATCAACACAATCTTTTTCCATCACTTTTTACATTATACCATGCCATTTCTATCTCCCTAATTATTGGTTACTATGAACTTGCTGAAAAAAAAAGTATAAAGAAATTTTTAGGTTTCATTTTCCATTTTAACAATTAATTGTAATTAAAAATTAGAGAAAATATATGTATGTCCATGTATCCACATCAAGTATACATAATCCCTTATGGGAAAATTTCCAAAACTTATCAGGAAAAAGAAAGTTAAAAAAAAAAAAAAAAAGAAAAATAGGGCTAGCCCTAACGCCGTCAGATTCTTATCAACAAAACCAAACCGAAGCTTTTCTATCTTCTATCTACGCCACAGAAACCCGATGAACAAACAAACGGCACTAACGGTGCAGGTTCATAACCAAACGGAGCTGCCGGATGCTGCCACTTCTTAAACGACGTCGTAGACGCCACGGGCTGCTTCTCCTTCTTCTCCGTCTCCTGCTGCGAAGCAACCGAATTAATCTCGGCCTTTAAATTAAACCTAGGTGAAGTCGGCGACGTAATCAACGGCGATAGCAGCGGTATAGCCACGTTCCAATCGGTGCTCCGGTTAATCTGAATTGAAGCAGGTGCTCTTCTCTGTAATCTGCTCGGCTGAGATTTGATTCCGGAATTTCTTACTTGTTTACTGTCCGCCATAGGTTTGCAGATGTGGATTTTGTGGAGATGGTGAGGGTATTATTTAAAATTTGAAGGAGCTTTCGGTTGGGGGAGAAATGGAGGTGAGTGTGAACAGAAGGGTTAGGGCGGAGAAGGAAGGTATATATAGGAGGGGCGTGTGGAGTGCACGCGGGGATGGGGCTGTAACGGCTGTTGGGGGTCAGTATATTCAGTCAAAGCGGTAAAGAGCTCAGCGTTGAATATTTGTAGCTGTTGAATGGCTCGGCTGTCGGCTGCGAGCCTTAAAGGCTTTTTTTTTTCATGCAAGCCTATATTTAGAAAATAGTACTATGAATTACGGTATAAAATACAAGTCACTTCTTATCTATAATAATATGATTAAGTAAAATATGAGTTTTATAATATAATAAATTTGTTCACATCTAAATCAAAACAATATATATAAATTTTAAATTTTATATGATATAAGTCGCTCGCTTTATTAAATTTTTAATATTTGTGACTTAAAAATGACAGTTATATTTGACATCTCGCTATTTATATTTAAATTTTTAGTAAATTCTATAACGTTTTACGGTTATTGAGATATTATCAGTTAGAATATGTAGTTATGTAGTTGAGATATTTTAGTCATTGAAAAACTGATACTCTGTAACTTCTTCTGGATTCATAGGAAGTCTTCTCTGTACATATGGAAAAACAAACAATGAAGAAAAGACAGAAAAACAAGAAAAAAGTTTTCCTACTGAAACCTTCAAGGTATCAGAGCTAAGTTATTTGGTTCCGTAAGCTGATATTCCTGTTCAAATAAATTTAATACACAAGCAAATTGATTCTTATTAATTTGCGTTTTCATTCCGTCCTTTTAAGATGAGTGACATAAGACATTTTGATACCATAATAATGGACGATGATGATCAAATTAATGATCATATTCGAAGAGATGCCTATCATCTTGCATCCTCAGACAGTCTACATTTTGATTCTTACTCAAATGTAACTTAAAGAAGATAATTACGATGAATGGGTGAAGGCAATACGTTTAGCATTACGAGCAAAGAAAAAACTCGAGTTTGTAGAAGGCTTGATTCCAAAACCAAATTAGGCACTACAGAAGAAGAGGAATGGTGGACTATCTACACAATGGTGGGTTCATGGATTTTAAACATCATTGAACCTAACCTAAGAACCATCATGTCATATGTTGAAAGATGTGATGAATTGTGGGCAGACTTTAAAGAACAGTTTATGTCAGTTGACGCACTAAGAAAACACGAACTCAAGACAACATTAGTCAAGTGCAAGCAATCTGGTATGTCCGTTTCAGCTTATTATGCAAAACCAAAGAAAATATCGGATGAATTAATTACCTATCAACAGCTACCTGATTGTACTTGTGGGATGATTAATGAACTAATTAAACAAAGAGAAGAGGATAAAGTATATCAATTTCTTATAGGACTAGATGATTCTATGTTTGGAACTGTTCGGTCAAATATTTTACAAATGGAACCTATTCCGAATATTAAAAAGGTCTATACTATGATTATCAGGGGAGAGGTTCACAGAAAATTGATAAGAACAACATAAACTGGAAATGAGGCTGTCGCATTTGCAACTTCAAGAACAACACAAAATTTAGCACACTACACATATTGCTTCAAGCAGGGACATGAGGCAAAAAATTGTTACCCTTTGGTGGGATATTCGAAGTGCACAGTAGGATTGTGGACAAATCATGGAGCAGACTTCAGCACTGGAGGTCGCCGAGGAAGAGGAAGACTGAGCAGAGGCAAAGGATGCGACAGGTGTTTCGTTGTTCGCAGACTGTCTGAATCTTCTCCGGTAAACCCAGGCTGGGCAGCCGCGGCAATGGCTCAGCGAAGCAGCGCTGGCATCTGGCTTCTCAGACTATGGTGCACAGCGCGACTCACCAGATCCGGATAGCGAAAAAGTTCAAAAAGGGCTCGCCATAGCTGTTATTGTGGGTGGTCCTTCAGTCGAAGTTTCAGGCGTTGCCGGATCTGCCATTACAAGCAGCCCATTTGTCGGATTCCCAGATCTGACACCGGAACAATGAGACACTTTCATCAGCCTATTAAACAGCCAACAGAGGGCTTTTTCATCAGATAATGACACCCTCTCTGGTAAGATTGAAAACAAAGGGATTTTAGACAGTGGTTGCTCACACCCCATGACAGGAAAAAGGGATTTTTTATCAGATATTAGACCTTCTGCCCCTTATATTATCACTCTTCCAAATGACTCTAAAATTACTGGTGAAGAATTGGGGTCAATTTGTTTATATTCCAACTTAAAAATTGATAATGTGCTTTCTATCCCAAAACTGCGATGTAATCTATTATCTCTCTCCCAGCTTTCTAAGGCAAATAATTATGTTATTATAATTAACGATAATGTGTTATTGTTACAGGATTAATGTTACAGGACCATATCTCGGGGATGCCGATTGGAGCAAGTGAAGAGAGAGATGGGATATAATATTTTAGACCAATCCCCAAACCGCAACATTTTGCCTATTCTGCTCAATTCTCTTATATGGGTTCCTTATGGCATAATAGACTGTGACATCCTTCTAAATTTGTTCTTAAAAAATTTTTGGGACAAACGTCTAATTTTGATTCATTGGATAATTGTGCAATTTGTTTACGTGCTAAGCAAACACGTAAACTATTTCCTGTTAGTTTAAATAATGTGACTGCTTCATTTGATTTGATACATTGTGATCTTTGGGAACCATATAAAACTCATTTATCCTGTGGTGCGAATTAGTTTTTGACTGTATTTGACGATTATATAAGGTGCGTTTGGATTTTTTTACTCACAGAAAAAAGAGTAGTTGCACAAACATCAAATATTTTTTCGCTATGGTTCAAACACAGTTTAATAAATGTGTCAAAATTGTGCGTACAAAAAATGGGAAAGATTTTACCTATTTGAGATCATATTTTTTGGAAAATGGCATGTTACATCAAACATCTATGGTGCATACACCCCAACAAAACGGCCGTGTGGAGCATAAGCATCATCACATCCTAAATGTGGCTCGTGTTTTGCTCTTCCAGGCAAACCTTCCAACTCAATTTTGGGGGGAGAGTGTTCTTACTGCTGGATACCTGATTAATCATACTCCTTTGTTTGTGTTGAAAGGAAAAACAGCGTTTGAACTTTTGTTTAATAAATCTCTATCATATTCATATATAAAAAATTTCGGGTGTTTGGCTTTTGTACATGATAATGGGCTACCTAAAGACAAGTTTAAATCTCGGGGGCGGCAATGTATGTTCATAGGCTATCACATGGAAAAAAATGGTGGAAATGTTTTGATTTGCAGACACATGAATTTATTGTCTTTCGAGATGTAATATTTATTGAAAATAACTTCCTTTTTTGTCTAAGTCACGAGTTGTGTTATTTTCTGAAAATAAATTAAATTATGATTTTGGTGAAATTCCTGAGCGCCGATTAGCAACAAGGGGGAGAAAGTCTAGATTTGAGAAGGATCAGGCCAGCCCAACCTTTTGGAGTGGACCAGTAGAACAGCCCAACCGGAAGCCCAGAACTAAGAAGGAACAAGCCAGCCCAGCCTTCTAGAGTGGACTAGTAGAACAGTCCAACAGGCGGAGACTATCAATAAGTCTAGCAACCCACTTCTGGCGAGGCCCAACAGCCAGCCCACCATACTGCCTTCTCCCTACTCACTAGTGCGACTAGCCCATCTCAATCTCCTGGAGAAGTTCTGCGGCTTGGTCAGCTGTCTAGGCCACACGAGTCTCTGATTGGACCAAACCATAATAGGACAAATAGCCAGCAAATTAATTCTTCAAAGGGAGGTGGGTTGTCTTCATAGCTCGTGACAGCAAACATGGAGGAAAATTCAGGTGTGACTTAACGCAATTCCAGCTCCAGCAGCTCAAGCTATTCTTCATATTCGACTGCTTTCTCAAGTATTGGACAATAATATGATGTCGAACCTTTGAATCTTCGTTGAAGTAACAGACCACATCGACCCCTTGGAAAACTGAAAGATTATATTTGTCATACAGTAAGGTCAAATCCTAGTATATCTCTCTCTCCTGCTTCACCTTCTTCTTCAGATCTTACAGGTACGTGATTGTATCCATTAACCCACTACGTTTCTTATGACAAATTTTCGCCTTCACACCGGAATTTTATAGCAGCTGTTAACATAGGGATAGAACCAACCACAAATTCTGAGGCCGCTTCAGTCCCGGAATGGTGTCAAGCTATGAAGAAGGAGATAGAGGCTCTTGCAAAAAATAAGGCCTGAACTATGAAAAAATTACCACCCAACAAATGAGCACTTGGAAGCAAATGGGTGTACAGAATCAAGTGCAAGTCTGATGGATTTATTGAACGATACAAGGCGAGATTAGTAGTGTTTGGGAATACATAATAGGAGGGAATTGATTATACTGAGACGTTTGCTCCGGTAGCAAAATTGATGACAGTGAGAACATTGTTATCTGTAGCAGCTGCCCGAAATTGGGAAGTTCGTCAAATGGATGTTCACAATGCCTTTTTACATGGAGATTTAACCGAAGAAGTTTATATGAAACTTCCTCCAAGATTCCGTACTTCAGACCCACATAAGGTTTGTCGTCTTAATAGATCTTTATATAGGCTCCGTCAAGCGCTGAGGTGCTGGTTTTCTAAACTTACGAAATCTCTTCGATAGTGCGGGTTTGTGAAATTATATGCCGATTACTTTCGTTTTACATTTAGGAAAATAATATTTTCCTCTGCATTCTGATTTATGTTGATGACTTGTTAGTTTCTGGTAATAATGTGACATGTATTGATAAATTTAAATCCTACCTAGGATTGTGTTTTCATATGAAGGATCTGGGTCATTTTAAATATTTCTTAGAGATTGAAATTGCCCGTAGTCAAACAGGACTTTATCTCAGTCAGCGTAAATATGCTCTGAAAATTATTTCTGAAATAGGAATGCTTGGTTCTAAGCCTGTTTCTACCCCGTTAGATCTGAATCATCAGTTAACGAAAGTCTCTGGAGAATTTTATGATCAACCAGACCGATATCGTCACCTTGTTGGGAAATTGATTCATTTGTCAATCACTCGTCCAGACCTTGCTTACTCTGTATATGTGTTGGCTCAGTTTATGCAAAATCCTCGCAAGGAATATTGGGACGTAGCTCTTCGTATCATTCGGTTTCTTAAAGGTACACCAGGACAGGGAATTCTACTTCATACTAATGCATCTCTACGGTTGATCGCTTATTATGACTCAAATTGGGCAAGCTGTCTTACTCGACTTTCTGTTACTGGATATTTTTTCACTCTTGGTCATTCTCCTAATTCTTGGAAGACAAAGAAACAACATACGGTGTCACGATCATTCGCCAAAGCAGAGTATCGGTCCATAGCAATGACATTGTGCGGACTAAAGTGGCTACGCCAACTTCTTGCTGATCTTCAAGTTCTACTGAACCACTCCATACCACTTCATTGTGATAGTCCAGCAGTTATTTATATTGCAGCTAATCTTGTTTTTCACGAACGTGCTAAACATATTGAGATAGACTGTCATTTTGTACACGATGTGTTTCAAGCTCATCTAATTACTCCTGTTTACATTCCAAGTGCTTCACAACCTGCTGACCTGCTTCACAATATCTGCCACAATTTCGTAAATTGTTTGCCAAGTTGGTCATTTGTGATCTTCATGCTCCAACTTGAGGAGGAGTGTTGAGATATTGTTGTAGATTATAGCCATCAGTTAGGATATGTAGTTATGTAGTTGAGATATTTTAGTCATCGAAAAGCTGATACTCTGTAACTTCTTCCTGATTCATAGGAAGTCTTCTCAGTACATATAGAAAAACAAACAATAAAGAAAAGACAGAAAAATAAGGAAAAAGTTTTCCTACTGAAAACTTCAACGGTAACGTGTTGTGGTAAGTTTTGTTGGCATAGCTTGAAGACGAGAATGATGCTCGCTTCATGTGATATGTCGGAGGCCCAACTGTTTTGTTAAGAAATTTAGGATGCAGAAAAGAATAATATTGAATTCTTCAATTGATGTATTTCTTATTCATTATGATCTACTATTTATAGGCTACAAAGTATCCTAATTCTAATCAATATAATATTCTAACCAATCACTAATAAGGAATACTACTATAATACTCACTATAATAGTACTGATCAATAACATACCGAATCTAAAATAATCTTCTACATAATCTAAGATAATCTAGGAGAATCCTATACTAATGTGATATCTCTAATGGTTTTTGTCATCAATTGTTGTCGTTGTGGTTATTCCATCAGTCGCAGTCATTGTGATCTTATTCCATCAGTCGCAGTTGCTTCCGTCATCTATCCTCGAAAATTCTTTTGATGTCGCTTCAGAGTTTTTTTTCGATAAAGCATCCATCAATGTCTAATTTCAATTTTTAATTCTAAGCGCTTCAAATTTTTGTCGATGAAGCTGCCTGACTTGAATATGATTTATATGAAAAATATAATCTCCTATATTTTTATTAAAGCAAATTAGAAGAAATATTAAAAATTTAAAAAAAAATGTTGTTCAAACCGAATGAAAAGAATTGTTTTTTTTTTTTCTTCTCAAACCTGACTCTGACTCTGATACCATGTTAGAATTTTTTTAGATTTTGACCAAACTCATCCAAAAAATACCTTAAAAGGAGAAGGATTATCCAAATTTATTAAAAGTTTATTAATTATTTAATTAGCTGAGGTGAAATTTTCAACTGTGAATGAAATTGTTGAAATCCTTTCTTACACATGGCTATACAGATATCAAGTTTCAATCGTCAATTAATTATCTAAAGGACACCGTCTCACTTCATTTCCAACCACCAATTATGAAATTAACTAATCCTTTCCTCCTAAGTATATAACACTTTCATAGATTTAATTTGTCTATAAATACATTTCATTTATAAATTAAAATTGGTCTACCTAAACTAAATTAAATCGAGTGCGATCATACTGTCTATTTTGAGTACTCCTCGCCATGCTTCATTACTCAATTATTAAAATATTTTACCAGAAAATACCGCTCTTTAATTTTGAACTACACGACCTTTTTCTTCTTCTACTTCTTCATTGATTCTTGTTTTTTTTAAAAATAATAATATTCACTTATCTTTAAAAATCTGAGAAATTATGGAGCTGGACCAAAAATAGCAGTAGCCGAGCCAACCGACCCACGCAACATAAGCTCAACAACTTTCCAACCGAAAGGCTCATACTTGCGTCAAAGGCTGGCATTTGCTTATGTGTAGTACTAGTATATTCATTTTAATCTTATCCGCCGTCTACTTTAACGGGCGTTTAAACCAAACAGAAGGACGCAAAAGCCCCTTGTTTTGTTTTCCTGTTTGTAACCGTCATTTTCTGACGAAAGCACACAGATCTGTAACGGCCGTCAAACCCCCTCGTGCGTCTAGCTTATCCTCTATTATAATCAATCAAACGCTGCGTTCCGTGATGAAAATAGACGGCTAAGATCGTAGGAACGTGGGGTTTTCTAGACCTCAACTAACTTAAGATACACATGAATTCATACGTTGGATTAAGTCGTAGAGTTGGTAATAACGATGAAAATTTAATTGGGGTTGTGCCGGAATCACAAATACCTCATTTCTAAGATCCTTTTTTTTAGTTTGCCTATGCCAATCTTCTACCATGATTTTTTCTTTCTTTGTTTCAGCGGTCTTTGAAGATCTCTTTTCGCTATAGTATGTTCCGGATGGGCGAGTGACTATTCAAAAATATGAGAAGGGCTTTATGAACGTTACAAAATGAATGGTCTATAGGCCTACCGAAAAATAAAGATGGAGTTGCGTCAGTTGTGGATATAGACTAGACTAAGGGAAATTTTTGACAACAATATTATAAAATTTTCAATCACAATAAAATTTCTTGTGTATACTGAAACCTAACCCAATTTCTAAGATTACTAAATTATCATGATTTACATTCTCGTTTTTATTGCTATCCATCTGGCATTTTGTCACTAACATGTTCTTGAAATGAAATTTTTTATGAATATAATTTAAGTTTATAGTACAAATATATATATACATAAGATTTTAAAAATTAAATCTTCTCCAAATGTTATCTATGTTGCAGTTTAGGCTAAGAATTTATTTTGAATTTTATATATTTTCTTTTAAATTTGTAAAAGATAAATTGTTTGTAAAAAAAAAAAAATCCATTCAAGTTGATACTTGATAACTTGGATATTTTTTTTGATTTTCTTCTAGTCCTGGAGGTCAGTAGTTATTTAACACTGGATTGGTGTCTATCGGCGCGTGGAGCGGCTTTTTGCAAAAAGATGAGGGGGAAACTCAGTAAGATGTCGGAGAAGCGAAATATACGAGATCACAAACGTACCCCAAACATAAGAGAAGAGTGCACTAAATCAAAAAGAGAAGCAGAAACAGACGTACTAGAGGGATAAGGTAGGGCCAACTGGGAAACCTGTTTACTGGCCATGGAGACAATTTCGACACAGGGACACTACCTACGACACCACTACGAACTAAAGTACTCAAACGATCACGAAACAGATGACCAAGCCCCCGGTGAAGTTTTTACTTTTAGAAGAGTGGATATTTTTATTTTACGATATCATAAGAGGTGATTGGTGAATTGTTTGTGAGGAAATATGTTTCGAAATAAATAACATTTATTTTTTCTTTAAAAAAATTGAGCGTAGTTACTGAGTTAGCTCTTTCCACATACATTAAAAGATTCAACACTTTTTAATTTAGTCATTAATAAAAAAAAATTAATTTAAGTTGAAAAGTAGTAGCTCGGTTCGCGTAGTTTTCTTATGTGGATCTTCTCACTATTGAAAAGTTTGGAGTTCAAAACATTTATGTGACAAATGTAACTTATTTGGGTCCTTTTGCTATTTGAGAAATATGAATTTGAGACATTTATACGCCAAATATAAAGATCTCGATCTAAATTATTATGTAGCAAATGTTCGAAAATTTCGAATTGAATTAATTAGTCAAAAATTTCAAACACCAATTCTAAAAGATTATTTTTTAATTCAATTGTTGTGATTTTTTTTCATATAATAAGTAATTACTCATGTAAATAATTGTTGTATGCACAACGAATATTTTTTAAAAAGAAAAATTAAACTTTATAAATATCAATACAACGTGACCAACCTAGGTTGTGGAATATTTCTAAACAATTTATATGGTAATCTTTCAGCGCTACTCACTTTAGTTAAAAAGTAGACTGAATACGAAAAAATTAGAATTCAAAGTTTAAAGATATTATTTTTTTTAGAGTAGAAACTTTTGAATAATTACACAGTAAATAAAAAATCATAACCTTTTTTTATTCAACATATACCAAAAGAACTACTCATTGTCACCTTAACAAAAAGCCTTTGTCCTCCTTGTAAGAGATTTGAGGTTCTATTTTTCCTTGTTAGAAACTAAGCCATGTTTGGCTTAAGAATTGAGAGTGGAAAAGAAAATAATTTTTTTTGTTTGATAATGAAAGGAAAAAGTGAAAAAATTAATTGAGAAAAATGATAAGAAGCACTTGAATAGAAATGAGAGAGAGAGAGAGAGTAATTACAGGTGAAATGGATTAAATTTTAAGCTAATTAAAGCGAATAGGGTGAGTTATTATTTTTTTCCCTAGCAAAAAACATATATTTATCTTAAGTTAATTAAATTGAATTCAATAATGGTGAGGTAGTAGTTCAATAATAAAAGTATCCCTTATCAAACTAGAAATTTTGGTTCGAACTATATTTCTTTTCTGAATATATTAAGAAAGTCAAATTTGATAAGTTATATCAACTTCAAATAAAATTCTATTATAATTCAAAAATTCAAATTCAAAATTTTCCTTTTAACAAATTTATACTTTTGAACACTTTGATCCATGAATTTCAACTTTTTTTCTTTTGCAAATTGAAATTTCAAAGAGAAAAAAAATATCGAAAACATACCTCTACTTGTTGAAAAAATAAGTTGGTTTTCTAAATTAAAAAAAAAGCGAGATTTATCTTTCAAATCAAAATGAGTTAGACTTTTATGTCATATTTTTCTTTTTTTTTTAAGAAAAATCGTAATATCCTTTTTCGAATATAAAATTAATGTCTGTAATGTTAATAATATTATGTAGTACTAGTAAAACCTCTTTTTAATATTATTATTTTTATTTTCAATTTTCATTTTGAAATCTACAAACCAAACATGAGAAATTTCATTTCCTTACAATTCTCTTTAACTAACCAAACAAGGAGATTTCAATTTTTTAGGAATTTTATTTTTCTTTATCCTCATTTTCTTTTTACAGAAAAATTCTTGAACCAAATAAGGTATAAAGGAATTTGATGTTTGAATTATATAAAACCCTTCTTTAAGAAAAGAACAAATGAAAACCGATTTTACCTTTGGACATAATTTTGGTATATATAGAATCACGTTTTTTAATCTTCCTATAAACAAAAGAAAAAATAAGAACTAATTATACATTTGCATATTCCGGCGCCTAATTGTCAATAATAATGTCTTTTAATATATGGGAAAAAAATGAGATACGCATCTGAAAAAGACTTCTTTTTTTGACTAAGATGAAAACTATATATATATATATAAATATATTCTATTTATATATTCTTTGTCAAAGGCTATTCTATTTATATTATATATATATGAGATAAAAAAGAAGCAACATCTTTTTATTATTTCTCAAATAAAAATCCTTTTTATTTCCTCTATAAAAATCTTTTTACCAAATCTAGAAGCCGCTGTTTTTTCATTCGTAATAGCATCAAAATTAGGTAAATAAATAAATTGATCATGTCCTTGTTAAAATTAGGTTAGTCAAGGGGTAGAATAGTAATTCTATGTACAATATTCCCACATTGAAAATTCTATTGCCAGTGGCGGGTCAAAAAATGTAATCCTACACAATTGTCGAACAACCTTTGACAAAGAATATATAAATAGATAGATGGATGGACTAAACTTGAAGCAAAAAAGGGCACAAACAAAAGGAGAGAATCAAATCAACAATGTTTTGCTATGGTTTGGACAAATCTCTATACAAAATTTTGGGGTGGTCAAAAGTACTAAAATAGATAGGGAAGGGAGGGGAGGGCAGGGCTACTAAATTACAAAAGGTTCCACCCCAACATAGCATAATATATTTGATTTGCTTCCCTATAATCTAAAGTGATCTACTACTACTTGCATTGCATTATACTAATTAAGATATGAGAGATTTATGTAAAACAAATCATCGAAAGAGCATATTAAGTTCCTCGATCCTAGCTGATCGGACTTCCTCGTTGGTTAGGGCTCCGGCTATCATCCGTTGCTTCCTTGCTTGGACTTGTTGCAGGCGTTCTTCCACCGTGTCCTGTGTTCATGTTAATATGTTATATTAATTGTATTAGACAAATATCAAACATGTCCTAAATAAGAACATAACTTTACAAATGCAATTCAACTAAAGTGCCATAAAGAAAATATAGAATTGTACATGCCAAATCAGCTAAGCATATCAAAGAACCCTTTAAAATCCAACTTTTACCTAGAATGGGAAAAAGATTATGCAGAATTTTTATATCTAAAACCAAAAGAACCACCACAAAATGAACTAAAAATAACGCAGAACGACAGAATTTTGACTCCTTTTAATGGTATTCCTCAAAATGGTTTCTTGTGCAAATCAACAAAATGCAAGAAATGTAAATTACCTTGACAATGAACCTTCTAACACGTACGGTCCTCTTCTGACCAATGCGATGAATACGCATAATTGCCTGTTCCTCAACTGCAGGATTCCACCATGGATCCTGCATTTGATTAGCAGAGTTAGATGACATTTTGTAGAAGGAAGAGAATCAAGAAAAGCAGAAGGGCAAGAATGTGTTTTTACCATAAGAAAGACATTTGATGCAGCAGTCAGATTCAAGCCTACACCACCTGCTTTAAGTGACATCAATAACACCTGCAGAAAACAATGAAACGAAATGAATTTACCATTATATCACAAACAAAAGCATAATTTAGCCTTATGACTTACCATTTTTTCTTTGGTCTCATTGAACTCCTTCAAAACGCGTTCTCTTTGTTTCTGAACCAAACTGCCATCAAACCGTAGGTACCCTATTCTCTTTCTCTGTAGTGGAATCTCTAACAGATCAAGAAATGAAGTCCACTGGCTGAAAACAATGCTCTTTTCACCAGAACCTGAACGACATATTTGTTCCAGGCAGTCCAAGAGTTTTGAGACCTTTGAAGATTCCTTCCAATTCTTTTCTACATCAATCCTAAACCGGGTTTCAGATGGACACGTGATTAGATCCGTTTTCTTGATTACTTGCCGGCAAATAGGACATGCTCCGGCAGCTGGAGTTCGCCAGCATGATAAAAGACATTCCCTACACATTCTATGTGCACAAGGAGTAAGCACAGGGTCATCTGCAGATTCCAGGCATATAGGGCATTCTGCCTTTTCCCCATTCCGAAGACCTTCAACAACTTCCTCAACATATGCTTGTGAAGGGACTTTCTTACTGCCAGAATCAGAATTAGTCTCAAGGAACCTTCTTGCTAGTTTATTCATGTCTGCATATTGTTGCGTATCAGATCGACTGGAGATATTAAGAAAACACAACGTCAGACGAAAGAAATGTTAAATGGCATGTCCTTCAAGCATTCTACAAGGATAGAAATCTGAAACTTAATTCTGACCTCATAACCAGAAAAGGGTGGCTGCAACATTGCCTTAATCGAAGCAGTAACTCCAAAATATTGGCATAGTTGTGAAGAACTTTGCCTTGTGCCACAAATTGGTCAAATTGAACCTGTTAATCACCCAAAAATAAGAACACAGATGAATATCAACCAATAAATTAGTTGCATTTTCTTAAGGCGCTTGAAAAGAAAATTCGAATCTGTTGGCAAGACACTCGGACACTTACTTTGGATCTCTTGAAGAGGGCATCATAAAAATCTCGCTCAGCTTCTGATTGTTCGCAATCAATTACTTTGATGTCAGTTGGTGGAAGAACAAGAATAGGCCTTATTTCACAAGTCGAAATTCCAACATTAATTAACTTGGGCAATGAAAAGGTGTGTACAATAACATGATGAAAATACTATTTTCTTAACTACCTTCCTTCTTTATCTTTTGTCTCCTTTGTTCTCCGTAGCATTAACGGCCTCAGGATAGCTTTAATTAACTTCAAACCTCTTGCATCACCATTCTCATAAGGCTTCTGTATCAGTTTCTGCCACCTAAGAGAAACAAAACATATTCTCAGGAAAGGTAATGAACAAGATGATACATCTAGTTCAAGCTTTATTAACGATTTCTAAGCTGCATTTGCAATTAAGTTAAAGATTTAGCGGCAACACATGCAAAGTCATACCATGCCCAATTGCACCATGGCTCCACATGCAGGAAGCAAAGAAGGCTGAAAAGATCTTCCAAATTATTCTGCAAACATTTGAATGTGCGGTTAATCAGTTAATGCTTTGACAAAAACTAGAAACAGGAAATCAATCTTGTCTTCCCCTGCACTCGCAAAATCTTTGCCAATTCAATTGGTAGCTGGAAGAGAGTTGCAAAAACATAGACAATACTCAATAGAAAGCATCCTGATGGAATAATATAAGAAACTGCATTATGTTACCATGCTTCTGATATACAATAGAAATTCATACCTGAAGAGGTGTACCAGTAAGACACCATCTACAGAACGATGACAATGTGAAGGCTGCTTGAGCACCTTGAGTCCTTGAGGATTTGATGGTATGAGCTTCATCTAAGACTACTCTACACCACTCAACTCTATGGAAAATGCTATCTGATCCGTCCTGTTTGAAATTTCAAGAATTAGTATAGTCATGACAATTGGTCCTAACTAGTATAACAAATTGAATTTATCACTTGAAAAACAATACAGAAAATCTAGAAACATATAGCTTACACTTTTATAAGCTGCAGTTAGGACACCGTAGGTAGTCAAGATGACATCTGGCTCAGCTATCTCACTAGGGTCAGTATACCTGGTATTGCCATAATGAACAGAAACTGAAAGACTATCTGGCTTTGAATAGGCCTCTAGTTCATCCTGTTAATTAGAGAAATTTATTAGCAAGCAGAAAGTGATTATTGGCACATTTCATGATCCTAACACATGAATGGTAGAAAATCCTTTGTTTCTTTGCTAGTCAAATAGGGACTCACCTTCCATTGACCAAGTAAAGCCATAGGACATACAATGAGAGTTCCACCTTTCACTTTCCCAATGTCTTTGTTATCGGTAGTATCCTTTCCCCTTTTATTTTTACTGATATCTGCTGCGCCACTCGCATCTTTTGTACTGAATTCTTGATCATTAGGGTGGCCCCTGGCTCTCCTCGCCAGGATCAGAGCAATCGTCATCACAGTCTTCCCAAGCCCCATTGCATCTGCCAAAATCTGCAGATCATAAATGCAAATTTAAGGATGCAGTAACTTCTAAGCTCAAAATGGTAAAATTAAAAGCACAGCGAGAAACTTACTCCTCCTCTTGCAGCTTGTGTTGCAGTTGGCAACTGTGTTGTTGCTTCCCCAGTGAAAATATTCACATATATGGAGGGAGCCCTCCTGTTGAGAAGCATGGTCAACAGCAATCAAAAGAAGCTCCCTCAAACTAAAAATACACTCTATGTTCATGACATTATCTTTTACTTTTTTCAGAGAGAAATGCTTACTCATCACATATCCGATATGCTCCCCAACAAGGATGAAGAGTTTGAGCAGCTTCATCTCTATCTACTCCCTTCTCTGATTCTGTCATCCAAAAGAGCGCCTGTTTCTGGTATGGCCTTAGATCACACATAAGAGTTTCTGGGGGCTCCATTTCCTACACAATTCAAACACATGAAGTGTTTGTAGAATTGGAATATTACAGATCACGTTTCTGGTTCTGAAAATACTGTAAGTATAAGCCCTTAACAAATTATACCTCCAAGTCATACGTATCTACAGCACCAACAAGCTTGTTTAAAGATGATTCTAAGACAGCTTGCTCATCTTTATTTTGTTCTGAACTCGGTAATGGCAGGCCACCTTTTCTTCGTTTTAGCATTGGCAACGTAGATGGAGCATCATCTGAATCACCCTGCTAAAATAATCTCAATCAATAGGAATCCAATTTTCTTTATCTTGCTCCATCACTCTTCATTTTACGCATTATAATTGCATTAGACTTTGCATAAAAAAAATCTATTTGCAAATAGAACTTGGCTCCATCACTCTTCATTGTTTACAAATACTAAAGGCGTGACGGAACTAGATGCAACTGCTATATGAAAAATTGAAATAGTGCATAAAATCTTTTCGTAGCTTGGCCTAAACAATGATTAGAAGCAAACATACCGACAACTTTAGAGAGCGTTTCCTGGAGGCAAGTTCTTCGGGTGTAAATTCAGCCTGTCGCAGATCAAATATCATTAGCCACAATGTAACAAGGCATTTCATCACAGGAAAGTTCCTCACCAATAAGAATACAACTTAGCAGTTTAATTTTTACTTCCAGTTAATTTTGAAGGTTTCAGACTATCATACCTCCTGAAATGGATCTATTTTCAGCAAATTGAACAAAGTCAAAAGAGGATATGTTGTGCTTTCAATGTGCGAAGGGGAGTCAAGCTTCCAAGAGGACTTATCGCCCTTAGTAAAGACTGAACGGTGAATGTAGAAACTGCAAACAGAAAATCCCAAAGAGATACATAATCAGAAACTACTTTGGTAGCAAAAGATATATGCTTACAAGATCAGGGTCTTATACCCCAGATACAACATGATTTCTTGCATCAAATGAAGATTTTCAGGAGCAGCTACACATCGTCCAAGAACTTTAACCTTTGAAGAATTTACTAAGGGAATGAGACACTTGGCCCATTCCATCGGAAGTCGTCCAATCTGTGACATTATATTAATACAAAGAGAATGTAAACTAACTATCTCATTTAATTGTTCTAAATCAAAAGCATTTTAAAAGTTCAACTCAGATAAGTATAATGAAATACTGCATTTTTACCTAATTGGAATACTTTGAAAGCATTTAAATATGCAAGTTCAAGAGAAATGAACTAAGAATTATTACCTCTCCATATCTTTTGGTCGAAAATCGTACTATCCCTGAAGCAGCAAAAGCAGCCTTTGAGCTAACAAAGGGTGAGTTGTACTTGTTTCTTGAATCTACATTGGGAAAAGCAAAGTGAACAATCTCATTGTTCTCAAGTTTCCTTCCTCTGGTAGTTGAAAGGCCCATAACAAGATTCCTCCCAACTAATAACCAATCAGGCTCTTCTGGAAAATCCCCATCCTCTAATACCACAGTACTAAGGATTCTTCTGTCCTCAACCCTCTCCTTTTGAGGCAAAGGATTATAGGACATTGGCACAGAGCGCAATGGTTGAACACTAATTACTTCTTCCACTTTCTTTATCACAATTGTTTTCTCCTCATTTTCCATCTTTTTTGACATGGTTTGTTCTACAGTGGCCTTTACTTCATCTACTTCCATTTTCACAATGGTTTTCGCCTCATTGTCCATAACGGGCACTTCTTGTTTTATAGATTCCTTTTTAACATTTTCTTCTTGAGGATTTTCTTTCTTAAAGTAATGGCTATTTTCAGGCAATTTAAGCCACTCTTCAAAACTCATTTTCCTTGCATCAGTCACTTTATTTTCCTTCACAGACATGTTTTTCTCAGATTCTTCCTTCACTTTCCCCACCGTTACAACCCCATCAAAAAACCCAGACCCTTCCTGATTTTCTTTACCCACAACATCTTCATCTACAACTTCCCTCTTCACGTTCCCCTCAGTTTTCACCCCCTCAAGAAACCCAGGCCCTTCCTGATTTTCTTTAACCTTCATTTCAATTTCTATACCACTCCCCAACTCACCTTCATCAACTTCCTCCTCCACTTTCCCCCCATTAAGAAACCCAGACCCATCTGATTCATGTTGATTTTCTTGATCAATCAGCATTGAAACCCTTGAACCACCAGTACTCGTAACAGTTTTCTTAACAGTTAATGGCGGTAAAATAAAATCAGGTTTGTCAAGACTGTACCTTATGGCTGCATCAGGGCTATCGTCGCATTGAAAAAGGGCTTTCCGAATCTTAGATTCCGCCATCTCTGACCCGATTGATGGCCTGACCATCTTCATCTTCTTCTCCTCCTCTGCTTCCATTTCGTTTGTTTCCATACCTTTTTATATGTTAACACAAAATCTATTGAAATATATTAAAGAAATGAACCTTTTGGATAAAAGCCAGAAGAGATTCAGAGCAGGAATCTTTTTTTTTTTACAGGGTATGAAACACTTTGAGAGAGAAAGAGATGAAGGGGCTTTAAGTGTCGTTCCTCTGGTGAACTTGGCGCGAACGCCTTTGTAATTTTTCAGTTTGGCGGTTCTTTACAATCTCCGCGGTAAAATTTGGCATCTTCGGCACTGAATGAGAGTGGTAATTGGTAAAAGGCCGAAAAATTTTCAATGTTTAACAAAAGAATTTTTACTGCCAGAGAAAAAAGAAAAAAAACAAAACACGAGAATTTGTACAAGCGCTGATGTTTAGGGGCGGGCCTTCTTTTTATTTTAATAGGGGCCGGGCCTTCTTTTATTTTAATAGGGGCTGGACCTTCTAAAAAAACTATAAACATAGAGCCCTTTCCTCTTTTTTTGTTTTTTTTGGAACATGGCGAAATATTTCATTCTCAATACTTTTTGTGGCTGCTTGGGATTGGTCCCTAATTAGACTGATTCGGATATCATTTCCATCACTTTCTAATTTGATAAATTTTATTAATAAAACTTAATAAATAAAAAATAAATTCTAAAAAAATTTTTAAAAAAAATATATTATAAAAATAATGATACATAAATAGGTACACAAAATAGTACAAAGAATTTTATGTCTAATTGAACTTATTTCTATCACTTAAAAACTATAATTAGAAAAATATAATTTAATAAAAATATAATTAGACTAGAAATTATTGCTTAACCTACACTTAGTATGTATATATTTTAGCATACTTTTTAATATATTTTTTTATAATAATTTTTTCTTTAAATTTTATTTATTAAAATTTAAGATTTATCTTTATTTTATATAATTTTATTAACAAAAGTAGTATAAAATAATATACTCGATTTCGTTCTCCGCAAATTGTGACGCAAAGGACATGTTAACTTAAAATATTCCTCCCATAAAAAAACTAAAAATATTCCCTCTTAGCAGAAAAGAATGGTTTAGTACATGCTATTATTGCTTTGTCCACTAAACAATCATTATCACATAAAAAGTTTCATTGAATTTCGGAGAAAGATGTAACATTAATTAATATTTTTACATTTAATCACGTTTTTTTCTTAAATAGAAACTACTTTTGTAAAACTTATAAAAAATTAAACAAGAATTTCAGTCAATTTAAAAAGGACTAATTCGCAACAAAGAGATATTAGTCACTAGTATTTTATAAAGTTGGATTCATTTGCATTTCATTATACATGTATTTTATTACAAAAATTAAAAAAAAAAAAAGATGGTGGGATACAAGACAGTGATCCGATCCGATCGAATAAAAAAATATCAAAAGAATAATTGTTAAGTTAGTAATAAAATTTCTTTTATTAACTTAAATTTAGATTCGAAACATATATTTACCTAATAATAATAATAATAACTTCCCCGTTCTCCACTCCATAGCCCCATATCACCCCCTCCCAATCGCCATCCGATGGGGGTGTCTTTTTTTTTTCTTTTTTTTTTTGGTTGGAGTCGATGGGGGGTGTTCCAACTTTCAACTTCCGTGTAGATAATGTCGAGGATCAATTTTCAACATGGTAGCAATGACAAGGAAATGGATAATCCCATTACTACTGGTCCTGACATTCTTGGCTGCCGCCAGTATGGATTTGGATACCACTTTTGTAACACATATCCAAACTTTTTTTTTTTTTTTGCTTTTTAAGAATTTTTTTATAATGAAGGAAATATTGAGAAATAAAATTATTTGAGAAAAAAATAATAGGTTCAAAATATTCTTTAGAGTCAATGTTTGATTTTCTTATAAATTAGCAAAAAGGGGAAAATATTAATTAAACTATTGATGGTTCGATTTCTCTTTAGTACAATACTCACAACTTTTAAAATAATTTAAATATATTTATGTATCATGTATGTGATAGGCGTTTTCGTAAGTATACCACTTATTGTGTAGTAAATAAAAGTATCGATCTCACAAAAATAGTTAAGTATCAACTATTATAATTTTAATTGTCTGAAGTGATCTAAATTAATGATTAAGATAATTTTTACAAACTAACAGAAAAGTAATTAAAGCAAAGTCAAAAGCTTTTATAAATCAATTACGAAAAAAATATTTAGGATAAGGATTCACCACAATGATCTCTATTAATTTGGAAGTAACTCTAATAAATTGTTGATTATGTGATCAAAAAGGCGAATTATCCTAAAGTAATTATTGTCTCTTCTTGAAATACAATAATATATCTTAACCACCCTAACCCTTATTCTCATTGTGATTAAATCAAATAAGACCCATTAAGAATCGTGAGATTCGTTTACTCCTCATGAATAATAGAACTACTCTCGTGATTTAAAAATTCTAATTTAATTCATATTCTTCCAATAATGGATTTTACCTTTCGGTCCTTCATCCAATTATCTAAAATCAAGCAATTATAGTGTGCAATACAATTGCAGGCATTAAGAACACAGAAATTTAATATTGATCAATGATAAAAACAACAATTGAATCAATCCTTCAACTAATAAAAATTCATTAAGCTAGTTCTATCCTAGATAAAGAAATTATTCACACATATATGAACAATCAACTACAATCATCAACAAATTCATCTTGCAAATAATTAATAAACAAAATAAAATAAAAAGACAGGAGAGAGAGAAGAAAAGAACTTTGCTCGATGAATTGAATTCAATGTTTGAGGTTGATCATCCAAAAATTGCTAATAAAAATCTAATCTTATTCTTCAATTGAAATCCTAAAAAGCTCGGGTTTGAAAAGATTGGAAGAGAAGAGGCGAGAGAGAGAAAGAGAGAGAGAGAGAAGAACGATATTTTTTGAATCCTATCTGTTTTATTAATTTTCTCCCTAAAACCCTTTTACAATGATACCATATTAAGACTCCTCATCAACCTTTAAAATAAAAGAATAAAATAAGTATTAATAATAAGCCAAATTTTTAAGTCTTCTAATAAAATTCACGACCTGTTTTACGCAGTCGCATAGAATTTTGCAAGGCTGTGTAAAATATCCAGAAACTTTTCAAACTCTAGAGGCTTGCGTGCTCGTGTAAAGTGTCCAGAAACTTTTCAAGCTTCTTGGGAGGCTTCGACTCAACCGTGTAGAGACTTTCTTGATGACACACAATGCTAAATTTCATAACTTAGTTCCTTTTCTTGTGTTCCTCCTTTGACAAGTTGACCCCCGAGTATCTCTCCATCAAACTTTAGACTCTCCTTTGTCATTATAAGTATTATCACCGACTAAACCGACCAAAATCAGTCAACATGCAAAAAAAAAAAAAAAAGAATAATAGAAAACCAATAGAAAACAAGTTATAAGTTCATTAAAACCATGAGAAATGACGATTACTTTTATGCTATAAATATGACACTTTAACCCTTATCAAACTCCCAAAGCTAAGATCTTCGCTTGTCCTCAAGCAAAATATGATGGAACTAAATAATTAAAACCCAAGAATTAACCTTACTCAATAGAATCTTAGAATAAAGAATCGAAACGTGTACCTTGATCCATGGCAATTGAGTGATTTGAAAATCGGGTTTGAATCTTCTGATTGTTACATATGCTGCCTGATTTCCTCAAAGAGATAGGGACTTTTAGAGGTGGCTAATGATCTAAAGCATACGTGCAATCAGGGACCATAACCCTAATATATAGATGTATTTGCTAAACAACTCATCATAGTTTTGCAATACAACCCCTAGGTTTCTACACATTTATAAAGAGACCCCACACTTTTATTAACATTACAGACCCACCTATATAAATATAGATTACCTTAATTGGGTCTCAAAAAATATATATAAATAATAAACACATACTTAAATTAAGCAATATATGTACGTCTACATGTCCAAATGCTATATAAATACGTGTGTACATGAATTAAGTCAAAAGATCTAACAAAATAAACTTGAAAATATCAAGGAGAGTTAAAGAAAGATATGAAAGAAAGATCACCTTCTTAGTTAAAAGTTTCCTTGGAAATAACAACCAATTAAGAAAATTTTCAAAAGATCATAACTCAATAGGCTTGTATCAAGAACATACAATCTTACCACAAACGTTCTCTCAAGATTTGTGCAACAATATAGTAAATCCTCACTTAGTTATATGAACACTCTCACTCAAAAGGATAAATGTTTCACTCAAGTACCCACTCAATAGTCATGGTCTAATATAAGCTTGTCCATTATCTCATCTCTCCTCCAACTAAAATGACAAAAATACAAGCAAGTCAAGAAACTATTGGTCATATAGGTTGTAATGTAGGCTTGGGTCAGAGGCAGGATAAACATTTTGGAAATGTAGCTTAACGAACCAAAAGAACAATGGAGCAAAGTTCAAGAAAGTCCAACTACAACATCATCTCATGTTACAAATCCCAATTTCTAAACTCAATCAAAACACCCTTGTAACATAGTGTGCAAAATCAACACCAATACCAACCAATGTCAAATAAAACATAGGGCAAATCACACTCTTATAAGAGCTTAAAGCATTAAAATCAAATCCCCCAATTGTTATGACAAAAAAGATTCCTTAACAAGACAACAATATTTTTCTTCTTTCTTTTTTTTCTAATTTTTTTTCAAAATTTTTCCCTTTTTTTTCTTAAATTTATTTTTCAATAAAAAGAAAATGACATCATAAAGTAAAATAACTACAAAAGCCACAAAGTTCTAAACATATAAAAGAGATTCACAATCCTCAAATAATAGCCATACCACAACTCGGAATAACCAACCCTAACTTCTCTTCTCATACACCCGCACAATCAAAAAGAGAATGAACTATGCTCCACCAATAGCTTGGGTTAGCACATTGTTTTTTAGCCAATTGGCTTGTAATGTAGGTATAAGAAAGAATGAAAGACATTAAGACTTAAGGAGGTCTAAACCTAAATAATATTAATCCAAGGTAAGCTTATTTGGCTAAAGTAGCCCGACACTAAAATAATGGTTTCCATCTTCCTTGCTCATGTAATGACTAAAAAGGACTCAAGAGAGAAAAGGGAATTTATGTTCCCTTCGAGAAAGATTAAATCTTCCTCTCAAGGCAAGTTCTAAAGACCAACAACTATAGGAGGGTGTCACACATAAAACAAACAAACAAGACCGATTTATGAAAATCTTTAAGGCTCAAAATTCTCACCGGCCTCAGTGGCTTGTTTCTTTTTCAGTAAAAAGTTACACAATTCTTAAGGGAAACAACCAAACATACCACAAACACGAACTGCAAGAGCACTTGAGTCATTATTTCAAATATTCTAACAATCGACCAAACCATAGAATCTCATATATCATCATTATTGAAGGATCATTTATCGAATTTGTTTCTTCAAATGCACTAAATGAATGAGTGAAATGCAACTAATAAAAGATAAATTAAGAAAGAGAAGATAAATTAAAAAAATTATGAAAAACAAATGCAACTACATGAATGCATGACATTTATATGCAAAATAAAACTCCTTCCCCAAGCTTATACCAAACATTTTCCTCAATGTGTGCAATAAATGATAAGAAAAAGAAAGAGGGAGGACAAAGAAAAGCTCACGAAACCGGTCCCTCTAGGGGACCAAGTGATAATGATGGTAGAGAGTTGATGCACGAAATTGAACTTAGTGATCCAAGTCTAACTCAAATACCTCATAACTCCCTACAAAACCAAAGATGAAAACTAAAGTGTAAGTCTAACAAAAGCTAAAAATAAATTCCAATTGAAAAGAGAAATAACAAGTTTCCTTTTTTTTCTTTTTTTTTTTAATAATTTAAGAAGAAAGCTAACTAAAATTCTAAGAAACAATAAAAATGAAAAAGTTAAGTTTGGATTGCCTCCCAAGAAGCGCTCGCTTAAAGTCATGAGCTTGAATCTTTTTTGATTACTCAGCTGAAGGATCGAAAAGCATAAAAACTCTTTTCCTGATTGGTGCACCTTTGAGGTAGGGCTTCAACCTCTTTTGGTGCTCAATGGAGTATTTGTTGCCATCTTCCAACAAGATACCATACATGTGAATGTAAGGTTTAATACCTTAATATAAGTAAGAGTGTATCCTATATCTTTTTTATGCAATCTAAGGATATTAAGTAACTTTTCACTTTCAACATCATTAAGACTTGCACTAAAAATCACAGGATAAGTACTATTAAGGCAAGAAACTCATACCTAAGATTGGGAGGAAGAGGTTTAAGTTCTACCTTCAGAGTTTTCTCTTCTTTCAAGGATGCACATATAGACTTAACATCTGGCTTCTTAAATCTTACCTTATGAGATGGAATGGTGGGAGTTTCTTCAAGCAATTGCGCACATGTGACCACCTCCGTGTTCTCATGGCCACTTAAACCTCTATTCAACAGGCACTCTTTAAGAGGATCATCTATTTTATGACTAAGGGCTTCTCTTGCATCACTTCATAAATCACATCAATCTCGCAACAAGTATCCTCAAGAGAAGGTTGTTTTAGAGTATCATTCAAATTAAACTCAATTGTCTCACCCCCAATACTCAAGGAAAGCTTTCCATTCTTCACATCAATAATAGTGTCACCAGTAGCTAGGAAAGGCCTTGCAAGAATGATGGAGACTTGACTATCCACACCAATCTCTAAAACAACAAAATCTATAGGAATGAAAACTTTATCCACCTTGATTGGTACATCCTCAACAATACTTACTAGAAATTTCATAGGACCATCTGCAAATTGAAAAGACATGACACAAACAGTAGCCTCTAAATCACATAAAGCATGGTCAAAAGACATGTTACCAATCAAACATGGTATTGAAAAACTATCGGGGTCTTTGAGTTTTGGAGGCAATTTATTTAGTATCATAGCACTACACTCCACATTCAAAGCCACAGTTTCATTATCCTCAAATTTTCTCTTTTTGACGAAATTTCTTTTAAAAATTTAGCATTAGAGGGTATTTCAAAAAGAGCTTCAGTAAATGGCACATTTATATAAAGCTCAAAACCTCTAAGAACTTACAAATTTCTTATCAAACTTAGCCTTCGCAAATCTTTGGGGGAAAGGCAAAGCTGGCTTATAAGGTGGAGGGGCAACATAGTTTGGTTCTTCTTCACTCTTTTCTTCTATAGGCTCACCTCCCTCACATTGTTCCTCCTCATGTTCTTAGGCTTCTCAATCTCTCTTATTTTCTCAATTTTAACTTTCCTCACCTTAGGGTCCTTCAATTGTTTACCACTCCTTAAATACACCTTTTGACAGTATTACTTAGGATTCTCGGTATAACCATGTAACTTACTCTGAGGTCTACTAGATGAAGAGGCTTGTTAGGTAATTTGAGTTTCCAACATCTTATTGTGTGTGACTAAGGAATCAATTTTTGAGTTAATTTAGCAGATAGCTTTATTAACCCTCTCATTTTGTTTAG
This sequence comes from Catharanthus roseus, assembly GCA_028651295.1. Classification (NCBI taxonomy): domain Eukaryota; kingdom Viridiplantae; phylum Streptophyta; class Magnoliopsida; order Gentianales; family Apocynaceae; genus Catharanthus; species Catharanthus roseus. The sequence goes on along the minus strand of JAPQWS010000033.1, from coordinate 3,152,788 downwards.
TTTGAGTCACCATAAAACTCTCTAACAACGACTCTAAATTGGACCTTTAAGGAGATGGGTGATTAAAGGGTCTTGGTTGGAAACCCAAAGGTTGTCTAGAAATACCTTGAGGAATGGAATTTGAATTACTACTATAAGAAAAATTTGGGTGATTCCTCCAGTTAGGGTTATAGGTTTGAGAGAGAGTATCATTTTGATTGAAATGATTCACCATAGAAGCCTGCCCAATTTCGATAAACATTGGGAAGAAAAATTTCCCAATTGATACTCAGTAGCTAAATGACCAAGAGACCCACAAATTTCACAAGAAACGTAAGATCCAACAACACTAACATTCATACTATCAAACTTTTGCGATAAAGCATCAAATTTAGCACTAGATGACTTATGGCATCAACATCATACTTACCTCCCATCCTCTTAGAACTTGTTCTATCGCCAGGCCATTGGTAGTGATTTTCGGCATGTTCTCCAAAAGATCATAAGCTTCATTTAAGGTCTTGTTCATGAAAGTACCACTGGCAGTGGTATCTACAACATTCCTTGTAGGGAAGGTCATCTCGTTGTAGAAAGTCTAAACGAGGAACCATTTAGCCAACCCATGATTAGGACATGATCGAAGCAACTCCTTAAACCTCTCCCAAGCTTTATACAATGACTCATCATCCTTTTGCACAAACGTTTGAATTTGATTCTGAATTTGGGTTGTTTTCTTGGAGGATAGAACTTAGCAAAGAAAGCTTGAGTACGTTTGTTCCAATTTGTGATAGATCCTGTTTTAAGTCTTACAACCATTGTCTTACCTTGCCCCTTAGTGAAAAAGGGAATAGCTTCAATTTAATGGCATCAGGAGTAACAACATTAGCCTTCAAAGTGTCGCAGACTTTAAGAAATATCGAAATGTGCATGCTTGCATCTTCACTAGGAAAACCACCAAATGATTTTGCTAAACCATTTGAAGGAGAGAGGGTTTTAGCTCGAAATTTTTAGCCTGAATGGTAGACTTTACAATCCCGGAACTAATCCCTGTAGCATTCGGTCTGGCAAAATCCTTCAATGATCTAGCATCGTCACCCATTTCATCTTCCCGTGTTTTTTCCTTCCAAATAATTCTTCTCCCTGCACAAAATATACGCTAGATCTTAGGATCAAGAAGAATAAGATTCCTAAGCCTTCGAGCTTTTCGTATACAAGAAGAGCGCCTGTAATTTAGAGACGAAAAACAGACAAGGTAAAATAGAAAAAACATATAAATAAAAATAATGTAATCTAACCAAACTGCAATAAAATTAATATCAACAAAAATTGTCCCCAGCAACGATGCCAAAAACTTTATAGGTGTTTTCCTCAAGTACACAACCTATCGTGTAATAAATAAATGTATCAATCCCACACGCACAATTTGTTTTGTACCAACTATTGCGATCTTAATTATCTAAGCTGACCCAAATTAATGATTAAGATAATTTTTACTAACTAACAAAAAAATAATTAAAACAAAGTCAAAAGCTTTTAGAAATCAATTACGAATAAAATATTTAGAATAGGGGTTCACCATAATAAACTCTATTAATTTGCAATTAACTCTCCTAAACTGTTAATTATGTCATAAAAAAGGCAACTTATCATAGGGTAATTATTGTCTCTTCTCGAAATACAATAATGTATCTTAACCAATCTAACATCTATTCTCATAGTGATTAAATCGAATAAGACCCATTAAGAATCGTGAGATTCGTTTACTCCTCGGGTATAATAGAACTACTCTCGTGATCTAAAAATTCCTGTTTCATTCATATTCTTCCAATAATGGATTTCACCTTTCTGTCCTTCACCCAATTATCTAAAATTAAGAAATTATAGTGCTCACTATAATTGCAAGCATTAAGAACATAGAAATTAAATATTGATCAGCAATAAAAATAACAAAATTGAATCAATCCATCAACTAATAGAAATTTATTGTGCTAATCCTATCCTAGATAAAGAAATTATTCACACATATCTGAACAATCTACTACAATCATCAGGCGAAAAAAACGCACATTTGTCGTGAACTGAACGGTAAACAAAATAAAATAAAAAGACAGGAGAGAGAAGAAAAGAACTATGCTCGATGAATTGAATTCAATGTTTGAGGTTGATCGTTCAAAAATTGCTAATAAAAATCTAACCTTGTTCTTCAATTGAAATCCTAAAAAGCCAAGGTTTAAGAAGATTGGAAGAGAAGAGGCGAGAGAGAGAGAGAGAGAGAGAGAGAGAGAGAGAGAGAGAGAGAGAGAAGAACGAGCTTTTTCGAATCCTCTTTGTTTTATTTTTCCCTAAAACCTTATTACAATGATACCCTATTAAGTCTTCTCATTAGCCTTTAAAATAAAAGAATAAAATAAATATGAATAATAATAATAAGTTAAACTTTTAAGTCTTCTAATAAAATTTACGACCTGTTTTACACGGCCACGTAGAATTTTGCGTGGCCACATAAAATATTCAGAAATTGTTCAAACTCTAGAGGCTTGCATGACCATCGCAGAATTTGCGTGTCCGTGTAAAGTGTCAAGAAACTTTTCAAACTTCTTGGGAGGTTTTGACTCAACTGCGTAGAGACTTTCTTGATGGCACAGAATGCTAAACTTCATAACTTAGGTCATTTTCTTTTTCTCCTCCTTTGACAAATTGACCCCTGTGTATCTCTCCTCAAATTTTAGACTCTTCTTTGTCATTATAAGCATTATCACGAACTAAAGCGACCAAAATCAGTAAACTTGCACAAAAGAAGAATAAAAAAGTAATCTAATTCATATAAAGGAAAATTAATAGAAAATAAGTCATAAGTTCATTAAAACCATGACAAATGAAGATTACTTTTATGTTGTAAACATGACACTTTAGCCCCTATCAGTATGTGAGAGATTTTTTTTTTGGGTAAAATAGAAGATTTTAGAAGTTGAGTAAAGTTAGAAGGTACATGTAGCAAGGATTCTATTGTATGAGACTCCTCCATATTGCATTTCAAAAATATTATCTAATATAGTATTTTTCTCATAAAATACTATCCCAGTATAACTTCTACCTATTATCGAATATTACTTTGTTTAGACAATTTCAATCCTGTACACAAATTAAAGATAACGAGTAGAATTTCAGTCTTCTGGCAAGTTTAAACTTGCTGAAGCACGGCATTCGCTGACAGGTAGGAATGGGACTAACCATTTAGGCTTGGAAAGATCTATTGCTGCAAAATTCCCATAACTTTAAACCTCTCTCTTACAATCAGTACTTGGTAGAAAATTTTCGAATGGCTGACCTTATTTTGCATGGTCCGAGGTGATGGAAAACCCAGGTTCTTTATTACTATTTTCTACTTAAGGATATAGAAATCATTCAGGGCATCCCTCTTTACCAACATTCGGGTCTAGATATTTGGATCTGGCACCTTACTACTTCTGGTAACTTTACAGTCTCATCAGCATACAAATAGCTATGGTGAAGTTGGTGTATGCAGCAAAATCTTAAGTCCGAAAATTTAGCAAAAGATAAATAGCAAACAATGTTATTTGGTTTATGATATGGTAGGGGTTACAAAATCTCTGGAGAATTCCTAATCTGTAGGAAAATCCTCCGATTCTTCTCTTCGAGAAGGCGTTGACTTGAGGGCTTGGAAGCTTCTTCTCAAATTGAAAGGACTTTGATGATGAATGATGGATCACAAAGCCGATGGAGCTTTCTTTAATCTTTGGGAGGAAGAGGACGAGGAACACTACGAGGAAATGCTTGAACTTTGAGGAAAACCTTTGTTAGAGAGTTTTTTGGAAGAGCTTATGGCGAGAGCTTTTTCACTTGTTTCCGGCTTGAGTGTCTTCTGAATGATCTTTCAACCTTGGGAAGACTTATTTATAGGGGGAAATAGGGTATTGGGTTGCTTAGCCACTAAGCGGCTCATCAATGATGTTGGGTCGGCACATTTCCTTATTTGATGAGGCCCAATGAGTTTAACCCATCATTTAATGGATTTAATTTAAAATGACTTTGGGCTAAATTTACTTGGGACCCAAAGTCATTTAGGTGTTGTTGTATTGGGTTTTATTTAAAGTGGGTTTGGATGTTATTTAAATATTTCCCAATGCGACTTAATTTAAATGGCCCAATTCAAATGATCCAATCTTCATAGCCCAACTCGAATGATCCAATCTTCATGGCTCAAAAGGCCTCTGTTATTAATTTAATTTAAATAACCAAGACCAAAATTTTTTAATTTTACTTAGTCTTAATTAAATAAATAAATTAAAAATTCATTGGCTACGAATGCCCCTACTTCAAGACTTGAGTAAAAGTTATGGGGCTAAAACTTTGAAGACAAGACTTGAAATACTTACATGCATTTTTTTTTTTTTTAAGAAATTGCCAACATCCTCCATTTTTTAAAGTAAAATAATGCTATGAACATTGATAGCAATAGCCACATTGTTCACAAACCAAAAATTCTAAAACACTTTTTTTCTTTTAACCCACTTGGAGTTTTGATTGAAATCAAATTAGGAAAGTAGAATCCTTGAAGATTTGAGGAAGTTGAATTAACAAGGAAATTGAATTTTCTCAAACTAAGAATTTTACTCATAGAATTTAGAAATTTGAATCCTTGTAGAATTTTGAACTTGAATCTTCACATGATTTGAAAGAATTGAATCCTTCTGAAACTTTGAAATTGAATCCTTACAAAATTTTAACTAGAATCTATGTAGGATTATAGGACAAATTTCTACCTCTCAAACCCTTATATATAGAGAGTGTATTCCACCATTTTCTTCATCCTAATTCAAGAAGTGTTTCATCCTTCATCCCCATTCAAGAAGTTTTTAAGAATTTCCATCTTCGAGCATGAGTGATTCCTTTGCAAAATTCGGGTTGCACAATATATATACATTTAATCACATATGCACCAATTTTTTTTATTATCATGCATACAATATTTGCCCAAAAATTGTTTTTCTGTGATGAAACCCAGGATAACCAGATTTTATGACATGCAATTTTGATCAGAAATTCAAAATTTTGTTTGCATGTAATTTTTTTGAAACGTTACGCTTTGTACATTTGAATCTTTAGCGATTTGATTTTTTTTATTTCTTGCAATCTTCAGCCAGCTACATGTTTTTTTTTTTCTTTTTTTGCATGCTATTAATGCCTTTTTTTTAATGCAATATTGATACATGCTTGCCACATTTTTTTTTCTTTTGCATGCTAGTAATTTTTTTTTTTTTGGTTTTGGCTTGCATGCTAGTAATTCCTTTTTTTAGAAGAGTAATTTTTTTTTTAGACCAACCATAGTGCACTTCATGGACTCCAAGTCTTCATCCGCCCAAGATCTTCTAACCATTCGTATTAATTCCAATGACCCAATAAAGGTGACAAAAATTTTGACAGTTTACAACGCGGGTTCTGTGAGATATATGGGTCCATTGCCGAAAACAACCACCACTCATCCCATGAAGGATTGTTCAACTCTTGTCAACTTCAAAATTCCGCGATCTCGGAAAGCTTTGATCCTCCTTGACTCAACTCATCATTCTCCGAATTACTTCGATCAACTTCCTTCACTTGGCCGCATAATGATCAAGACAAGATTTAATAGAGTTTAACACTTGAGTTCCCTTGCGACTTCTGCTATAGAGAGAGGTATGGGAATGGACAGAATACGTCTTGAGTTGATGCGAACGTTTGAAAGATGCGGGAATCTGTGACGTTGTGTATGTATCACTCTTCACCTACCACTGCAACTCGAACATCATGAAGGCCTTTTGTGAAGTTTGGTGTCTTTTTACTAACACATTTTTGACAATAGCTAGCAAGGTGTCCATCTCATTGTGGGATTTGAACGAAATTGGAGGCTGCCTATACTTGGCCACCATTACAATGAAGTTGTCCATCTTGCTGCAGAACTTACCGGAGTGGATCTTGAAGGTAAGAAGTATCTCTCGAAAAGTTGCGGGCATTTGTTCCATGCATACCACTTGATCAAGAAGGGCAATGTCACCAACTCGGGAGTCACCATCAATCAACATATCACTTTCTGGTTCAAGAAAGTTGTGAAGTATGAAGCACCTCCTCAAAGGGAAGAACGATGACAACACCCCAAATTTACTGAGAATCCTTGTATTCCACCTCATGAAGCATGTACAACAGAAATGAGGCCTTGTTCTCCAAGGTAAACAATCAAGATCCCATCTTCAAATTGGAGATGTTTCTTGCTTCTTTTCTATCATGTTAGCTTTGTGTCTTCATTTTGCCTAAGGAAGGTGTCATCTGCCCTAGCATTTTTAAGATGGCGAACTTGATGGATTTTGGTGAGCAAATTAACTTAGCGGTCCCAGTTTTAACCAGCATCTACAGGGGATTAAATCGCCTCTCTAACTCTATGCATCCTAGCAAAAAGAATCCTTTCTTATCAACTCACTACTTACATGAATGGTTGGCCCATTACTTCAGAACTTATTTTGATGCCCCTTAAGGCCATAAGGGTCCAAAGATGATGGCTTACTCTAGTGAAGGAAGTGCGAGATGCTTCAATATCGAAGATGCTCACAAGCGAATTACGTAATGGCGAAGTTATAGTTTGGCATGCCACTACAATTACGAAGGAAAAAGCTCATAACTTTGCTGATGATGGGAAAGATATCATGGTAAATACTTTTTGAGTCTTTGCTCGTGTTACCTTTCGCCAAGGAAAAAAATCACTTCATCGTTGAGCCTTATAGCCCTCACTGATTTAGCCACCAATTCAGATTTCTTCAACATACTCCTTGGTATTTGCAGTCTGTTATCCATGAGGCTTCTCTGGAAGATGGTTTATGCTTGTGGGTGAAATGCACCATTTGTTGTACGATGTCTAAAGCTACCTTCCCTGCTAGACCTTATAGTGTGAAGAAGTATTATACTCAAGAGTTTAAGTCTTGGTGGAGCTCAGTTCATGAAAGTTATCTTGAAGACAACATTATAGCACTTATTTCCATTCGGAATGCTCTAAAAGTTGATGAACCCTCTTCTCACCTTAAGAGGAAATTCTCCGATAATGATGAAGCTCTTTAAGGATCAAGTGATGGAGGAGTGCCTTTTTTAGAAGAAGAAAGCAACTCTTCTTCGAGTCGAACTTTAGTCAATGTTGGAGGTCCATCTTCTCCAAAAGTGTACCAACCATTGTAGGCTAGAGAGAACAACTCTAGTCGCCAAGATCGATGTTGGAAACGTGTCAGAGTTGAAACCACAGCTCCTAGCCAAACATTTGAAGAAGACCAAGTCTTGGAAAATTTAGTAAGAATTATTACATATTTTCTCTTTTTTTATTATTTTTTATTTACTTTTAATTTTTTACTTTAAACTTTTTTTCTAGGAAGATGATGACATTCTTGTTGACATTGAAGCTCTTTCTCAAGACTCTATATGTAATTCAAACATTGCGATAAAGAATCAACATGAAATAGGTTCTTTTTGTAAATCAGACTTGGTTGCCACAGTAAATAAGTTGCCTTGCGAAAATGCTCCAGCAATTTCCATTTTTGAGAGAGAGTCTTTCTTGTTCAACTTTCAAAAGAAGTGTGTCGTGAACATGTGGCAAGAGCTCCTTCAAAAGATCAAGAGACTTCCTCTTGAACAAGTTTTTTATCTCGAGGGTGATGTGATTTATGTTCTTGAAAAGATTGCCAAAAGTAAAACCATTGATATTTCTCCATTGAAAACCATATGAGTTTGATGGTGCAAGATTTTCTAGTTCGGAGAAGATGGCGAAGGAGGCACGTGCAAAATTGCTTTCATCTACTAATGAACGTTCAAGTGCTTCAAAAAGTCACATTAACAATCTTCAAAAACAAGTTGGTGCAGGAAAGTCAGTCTCAAAAAGATTGATGAGAAGATACAATCTTTGAAGAAGAATGTGAAGTGTTGGAAGAATAAAAGGGCATTATTCCAACCTACACTTGAGGAACAAGAAACGCAATTCGTGAAAGAGGAACGTGCCTATGCCATTATTGAATGAGAGCATGCTACACTTGAGAGTACTCCTACAGTGGGCGAGGACTCTGACGTCAAAGTTGAAGAAGCGAAAGAGCAGTGGTTAGTTCTGCAACAGAACCTAAAATTTTTCCTTGATGTACTTTAGCATTTTTTTTCCAAGTACTTTGTCAAATTTAATTTGAACTTGTCGCTTCTGCTTATGAATAAACTTCATTCTTTTTTTTCTTGCATTTCTTCCTTTGTCTGCATAATTTCTTTTGCTTTGTTCACATGAAATGTCAACTTACAATGATTTAGTTACAATTGAACAAACCAAACAAACTTTTTTATTTGTTGAAAAATTATGATTGAATTTAGATTTTTTTTAAGTTGCCTACTTATCTTAAGAAGAACTTAAGAATCAAGTCAAAGTAGTTCAAAGTTTTGGGAAAAAAAGATTTTTAGCCATTTACAATTTTAACTCGTGCAGGCTAAGAGTATCCATTTTTTACCAACTTGGACTTGTTAGGATGTTTTAAAAGTTTATCCACATGATACATTTTTTTGTGGTTGCCTTAACACATTAATACTCATATGGACCAGGAGTAACTATGCAGTTTATGCTCGTGCAGTCACGGAACATCTTTTTCTTTCAAACTTTGGACCTAAGGGAATAACTTTGCAATTTAGGCTTGTGCGGTAAAGGAGTGTCTTTTTCTTTCCAACTTTAGACTTGGTAGAATAGCTTTGCAGTTTAGGTTCATGCAATCAAGGAGCGTCTTTTTCTTTCCAACTTTGGACTTGTTGGAATATCTTTGTAGTTTAGGCTCGTGCAATCAGGAGCGTCTTTTCTTTCTAACTTTGGACTTAGTGAAATAACTTTGCAGTTTAGGCTCGTGAAGTTAAGGAGCGTCTTTTTTCTTTCCAACTTTGGACTTGGTGGAATAACTTTGCAGTTTAGGCTCGTGCAGTCAAGGAGAATCTACTTTATGCGTACTATCGCTTCAAATACTTGTCGTTGATAGGACCAATCCTTAGATCATCTTCAACAACTTCTTTTAAGATCCATTTGAGTAGACCTCTTGGACAATATAGGGGTCATCCCACTTTGATGTGAACTTTTTGTTTCTGTATCCAATGATGATTGGCTCTTCACGGCAAGCACTAGATCTCCAACTTGCAAGGAGCGAAGCCGAACCTTTTTATTGAAAGCCTTACAGATGCGAGCTTGATAGCAATCTAAATGTTATTGTGCCTTTAACCTTTTCTCATCAAGTTCTTCTAACTCTTCAAGTCTCAAGTGAGCATTTTCTTCCTTCGTCAAGCCTTCTTGAATAGCAATCCTTAAAAAAGGGATTTGTTGCTCCAATGGGAGTACTCCTTCAATACCATAGACGAGAGCATATAGAGTGGCTTGGGTTGGCGTGCGATAAGTGGTTCTATAAGCCCACAACGCTTCTCCAATTTGAATGTGCCAGTCTCTTTTAGATTTATCCACGACCTTTTGTAAGAGTTATATAAGGTTTTGTTAAACGCCTAAACAAGTCCATTTACAAGAGCATAATATATGGAGGAATTGTGCTGTTTGAAATCAAACTTCTCACACAATTTGTTCATCAGGCTATTGCAGAATGACTTCCCATTATTAGTGATTATGTACCTTGGAACTTCATAACAGTAGATAATGTTTGTTTGAATGAAGTTCACAACATCATTTTTCTTCATTTCCTTCAATGCTACGACTTCGACCCATTTGGAAAAGTAATCTGTAGCAGCTAAGATATACAAATGTTCAAAAGATGGCTTCGGAAAATGCCCAACAATATCAAGATCCCATGCGTCGAAAGACCATTAAGCTGCAGTTGAATACGTAGGCTCATAAGGTTGATGTATGTAGTTAGCATAGAATTGAGAAGCTTGACATCTTTGCGCATAGTCCATGCAATCTTTCACCATCGTTGGCAAATTATACCCCATTCTCTTGATGCGAAAGTGAAGCTTCGAATCGGATTGATGAGCTCCGCAAATGCCAGAATGAGCTTCCTCCATTGCTTGAAAAACTTCTTTTTCACCCAAGCATCTTAGGAAAATGCCTTCAAAAGATCGCGAAATAATGTGTCTTTACAATAAAAAAATGAGCAGCTCAGCGCCGAACATCAGTTCTTCTTTGTAAATCATTTGGCAACTTTCCTTCTTTCAGATAATCTATGAATGGCTGACGTCAATCCTCCATATCAACCTCGAAGACTAAAACAAAATAGATTTCACATTCTTCATATTTTTCATCTTCGAACATGTGTGGGACTGCCCATCTTTTACATAATGGAATTTTAGTGTGCTAATCTAACAAAGTCAAATTTGAAGCAAGTTTAGCCATGCATCAGCTTTCCTATTTCTATTTATCAAGACGTGTAATATTCTCACGTCGCCTAACCATCCAATGAGACGCCTTGCGTATTTATAGTATGGGAGCAACTCAAGCTTCTTAACTTCGTATACTCCAAGTAATGGTTGACTATTAGTTGAGAATCTCCATATACTTCAAGTTGTAGTTGCTTCATGTCAACAACCAATTCTAACCAAAGTATAAGAGCTTGATATTCGGCCATGTTGTTAGAACATTTTTGACTTAAAGTAAAGGCATATAGTAGTACATCACCTTCGGGGATAAGAAATACTACACTAGCTCCAGCCCCTTCATGATGTGATGCACTATCAAAGAACATTTTCCACAAAGGAAGGACTTCTATCACCAAGACATTTTCATCAGGTAGCTCATCATTCAACTCCCATTCAACAGGTATAGGATGATCAGCCAAGAAGTCCGCTAACACTTTCTTTTTAACATCTTTTTAGGTTACATAAAATTTTCAAATTGTTGAATTTGCAAGTACTATCTCGCTAGACGATTAATAGCACAAGCCTTGACATTATATATTTAATTAGATTTGCCTTAGAGATGAGATGCACCGCATGTGCTTGAAAGTAGTGCCTCAGTTTCTGAATAGCAAATATCAAGGCTAAACAGAGCTTCTCTATCGGTAAATAATTCAGTTCATTAGGTGTCATTGTCCGGCTCAAATAATACAAGTCATTTTCCTTTCCATCTTTATTTTATCAGGTGAGTAATGCCCCACCAGAACGTTCCTGAGCAGTAATATACAAGATCAACGGTTTTCCATGAGTAGGCGTAGCTAGCATAGGAGGTTTCATGAGATATGACTTGATGCTTTTGAATTCATTTTTACAAGCTTCATCCTATTCAAAAGGTATGCCCTCCTTAATAAGTGGCTAAATGGTTGGCAACGTCCATCAAGATTTGAGATAAATCTTCGAGATAGGCTAACTTTACTTACAAACTTCTTAGCTCATAAATATTTTGAGGCTTAAGCATCTTCAAGATTGTATCAATCTTGGATTGATCAATTTCAATTCCTTCATGACGGACAATAAAGCCAAGGAACTTTCCAGCGGTAATACCAAAGGCTCACTTCAAGGGATTCATCTTCAATTGATATTTATGAAGTAGCTCAAAAGTGATCTTCAAGTCTTTGTGATGATCGCCACATTTTTGTGACTTGACTACAAGATCATCAACATAGCATTCCACAATTTTGTGTACTATGTCATCAAAGATTTTCTACATAGCCCTTGATATGTTGCATCAGTATTCTTCAGTTCGAAGGGCATCACTTTATATCAGTAAATGTCTTTAGGTGTGCGGAATACACTTAGCTCTTCATCTTGCGGTACCATTTTATTTTATTGTAGCTAGATGAACCATCAATAAAAGACAAGGCTTTTTGGACAACATTCTAATAATATTGGAAAGTGCCTGATCTTTTGTCCACTCGGCTTTAGCACATTTCTTTTGATAAATTTTTTTCCTTGTCAACATAGTTCTTGATTTGATGGATCTTATACGATTTCTTTTGCAGGTCACAAAGGTCCAACCTTCATCATCAGTTGAGATAACCTCTTCCTTGTTAGGAGTATTTCACTATGCATTTGATATTCCTTCATGGAGATGATGAATCCATCAACCCCAACTTTCATAATATTAAACTCTCCAAATTTAATTTCTCCAACTATCTCCTTTGAAGCAGTTGGTTGGACAGAGGCAGTGGTTATAGACGTTAAATGAGCAGCCACTTTATCCTCTTCAAGAAGAACACATATTCGCGAGCTAGCCGCATTACTAGATCCTTGAATATAAAGCACTTCTCGATAGAATGACCAATTATACGATGATACTTGTAGTAGTTTGGATCATCCTTGTGTCCGATCTCGCTTGGTTTTTTTTTAGTCTGGCAATTCTATAGTATCAGCAGTTATAAGTTCATCAAACATTGAAAAAATGCTGAAATCCAAGAAGGGATATTCTTTGGCCTTCATTTCTTCCAAGGTCTTTTTCCTTCGCTCTAGAGTAGGATCAATCTTCTTGGATACTTTTTGGGAAACCTTGGTAGATACCTTGATTGGACTAGCATTTGTGGCCATTGACTCTTTTGTTTCGCTCTTGGAAGAAGACTTACTTTGTTTCTTGAAGTCTTCTCTTTTCTTTTGTTCAAATCTGCACAAGTGCCTTTCCTCCCTTTGTAGTTATACTCAATTCCATGTCATGCGCATGAGTTCCTAGTTCTTTAAATGTTCTAGGCATGATTCCTTTCAGGATGTATTGAAGTCCCCAATGCATTCGTTATATACACATCTCTATAGCAGACGATTCATCCAGACGATCTCTGCAGTTCAAGTTCAAATTCCTCTATCTGTTGATGTAATCGATCACAGGTTCTTCCTTCCATTGGCGGGAATTAGTCAATTCCACCATGATAACAATTCGACGGGTGTTGTAGAAGCGATTTAGTTATCCCCAACTACTAATGGATCCAGGCTCTAGATCTATGTACCAGTCAAAAGCATTACCCTTCATAGATCGAACAAACAGTTTCACTAGAAGATCTCTATAGGTACCAGCATTGTTGAAAGTTTCCACAAAATAAGCCAAGTATTGCTTTGGATTTCCTTTCCCATCAAATTGTTGAAAGTTTGGTGGTTGACAACTAGCAAGCGTTTTCATGTTATCAATTCTTTGGGAATATAGCTTGGCATAAGTATTTATCTACTTGGTTCCCTTCTCATATTTCTCCTTGATGGTAATATTGACTAAATCTTTGAATTGGTCGAAAATGATCAAACCATCAGTACACACTTGGATATCATGGTCCTTCTTAGAGTTGACCACTTCTTCTTGAACCTCTGGCTTCTTGAGTGGAGCTTGACTTGTCTCGCTGCTTCTCTCCAGGTGATTCATCAGTTGAATGATAGAATACTCTTACTCTTGGTACGCTTTGCTAAACCTTCAATTAGTCTTGTGAGATTTGCCAGTTGGTCTTCAGCGCTAAGCTTTCCAGTCATCATAACTGGCGATACTGATGAAGAATCTTCACCCATCGAAGATCCATATATTAGATTCTCATAATGAACTTCATTATCAGAGCCGGTGCTTGAGGATTCATCATCTTACTTTGTAAAGAATGATGCCCTTGGAGCCAGTGTATTTTGGACTTCCTTTTGACAAAGTGCCCTGCTTCTCATCATCCTCCCAGCATTTGAAGTTATGGCGGAAGCAATGACAGTTTCTTTGGCAGCAGCAGCCTTGGAACGAATTGACTTTGAGAAGTCATTTTTGGGAGCCATTGGTATTTTATGCTTGAAGATTGACATTGACTTGAGCTTTGAAGATAAGAGATCAGAGATAGAGATGGTGCCACTGGGCGTGCCAAAATTTATATGTAGCAAAATCTTAAGTCTAAAAATTAAGCAAAAAATAAATAGCAAACAATGATTTGCTTTATGATATGGTAAGGGTTACAAAATCTCTAGGGAATTCCTAGTCTGTAGGAGAATCCTCCGATTCTTCTCTTCTTGAAGGCATTGGCTTGGAACTTGGAAGCTTCTTCTCAAATCGAATGGACTTTGAAGATGAATGATGGAGCCGTGCAGCTTTCTTCAATCTTTGGGAGGAATAGGGTGAGGAACACTGTGAGGAAATGCTTGAACTTTGAGGAAAACCTTTGTTGGAAAGCTTTTGGAAAGAGCTTCTAGTGAGAGCTTTTCACTTGTCCGGCTTAAGTGTCTTCTCAATGATCTTTCAACCTTGAAAAGACCCTTATTTATAGACGGAAATAGGGCATTGTGTTGCTTGGCCACTAAGCGGCCCATCAATAGTGTTGGGTCGGCCCATTTCCTTATTTGATAAGGCCCAATGAGTTTAATCTATCATTATTTAATTTAAAATGACTTTGGACTAAATTTACTTGGGGCCCAAAGGTATATGTCTTGTTGTATTGGGCTTTACATAAAGTGAGTTTGAATATTATTTAAATAATTTCAAATCTGACCCGATTTAAATGGCCCAACTAAAATGATCCAATCTTCATAGCTCAATTCGGAAGATCTAATCTTCATGACCCAAAAGACCGTTTTTATTAATTTAATTTAAATAACAAAGAGTAAAAATATATATTTTATTTTTGTCCTTGATTAAATAAATAAATTAAAAATTCATTGTTTACATTTGGAACAATTGGAGGCAACCCAACACCCAATAACTTCAATTGGCAAACAAGTGTTTTAATGGAAGGAGTTGTGGACCTTCAGGTTCCCGCTAGAGTGAAACATGGTGGTGTAGTGGGGCTATATGTGCCCACACGTGATGTACTTCTACTATGACTTGTACTCAATTCTCCTTCATAGGCGGTATGCTCTGGATGTCATGGCGCCTTGGAAACACATTTTCATCTTTTATTTGCATGTCCAGTGGCCCGAAAGGTATGGAAAATAGCTGGTTTTGATATTCAATGGATATGGGATAATGCTTTATCTTGTGAGAAAGTTTGACGCTCTTGGCTACGAAAAAAGAAAACTTTCACCCAAAATTTCCTCCCAAAATAGCTATGATTTGATGGCAACTTTAGAAACCTGCAAGAGCTTGATTTTCTACTAGTGGTGCACCATGATGGACCAGATTATGGTTTCAGCAACATCTATGCTTTAGAAATTTAAATCGACCCGACTGAGGTAATGTAATACGACAGATAATCGAATCTCTGCAACTTCTAAAATTAAGGGGCAACCTCTTCGAACAGGATATATAAAGATCAATGTCGACTTCTCAATACTTCCCGATAAAATTAGCATTGGGGAGGTAGCTCGTGATTGTGGCGATCAAGTATTACAAGTCCTAGCTCAAAGACTCCCGAAATATGATTCAATCTTGGCTGTGAGGCACAGGCACTTTTATAGGGTATCCAGTTATTAAGCCATGACTAATACCCAATCAGTCACCATTGAAACTCACTGTGAACAAATTCACTGCAAAATCAACTTGTCAATTGTTGATTTTTCACCGACAGGTGATTTCACCTAACTATTAGATATTTTATTTTAGCATATTCTAATATAATTTCGATACAGTAAAGTCAATATTATTGCTTATAATTTGGCTTATATAGCGCTATGTTATTAACTCATAGATATATGTGAAAAAAAAAAAGGACTTGGACTATTCCTTGAGGAATAAGTATGCTATCAAAAAAAGTTGATTTTTTCTTTTTTCCAGAAAAGGCTATTGATTGTTACCTTAGGAATGTTCGTTTTTTTTGTTAAAAATTGAGTCGTACGCGTGTCTACTTCGTAATGGAAATATTAGAGTCGCTTCATTCCTATCAAAAATTCAGTTTCACTTTAAAGAAACCTCACCATAAATCATAAAACAAGCCACATACCGTTTGTCTTTTCTTATTTATTATTATGATCTATTATTTGAAATGGAAAGACAATTTTTTTAATACAAAAAACCATTTATCTCAGAGGAGATATTATTGGATGTTTTTCATCTTTTACGTCAATTGTAATGAATTTATACTTATTAGTTAAAGAATATAATAAATGACAACGAGGTTATGGCCTATTTAATACAAAAGGATCATTCTTTTCTAAAAAAGAAAAATAATTATTATCTTTGGTTGAAAATTAAGTTTTTAATTAAATTATATGGTCGAAACTATAATTCATTTATACATTTCGATGTGTATTTAATGTATAATTTCTAATTTTACTATCTTTAATTAATTTATTATCTCTTCTTTCTCTTTCCTTATTTATTGAGGGATAAAAAAGACATCTTATATAGAAAATTGTATTATTTTTTTAATCCTTAATTTGTGTACAAAATTTAAAATGATTCATATTCTTGACCAGAGGTAATAAATGAAACTCTCCTCACTTAACTACCTTCACCTGATATACCAAATGAAAAAAAATCTTGAGTTAGAGTTACTAAAAAAAATATAACAAATTCTTAATATTTTTATCTTAAAATTTTATAATAATTAAGTAATTTTCGAGAAGAATGGTCAGCTTCAAGGCTAGACAATTAACAATAAAATTGAGATGAAACTCGATATAAATATATTGTAATTAATAGCTTGCAATCTTTTATTTGAAACCTAAAATTTCCATTAATGCATGACTCAAAATTTTAATGATCCACGTCTGTTCACGGTTCTTTTTTTAATTTATTTTTAATAAAGCGTGGAAAGATAGTTCTGGTTCAATCCAAGAGCTTTTATTTGTTCTACCATTAAATTACTATCTAATCATGATCAATCACCATTCAATTATATATTTATAATAATGTCAAAATAAAATGTATATTTTGGACTAATAAAATCGAATTCGAATCTCCTGTATCACTTTGTATACTATTCTTTATACTATTTTCTAATTTGATATATTTTATTAATAAAACTTAATAAATAAAAGAAGAAAAAAAATAAACATTAAAGAGGAAGTATATTATAAATAAAAAGTAATATAAAGAATGGTCCATAAAATGTTACAGAAGATCATGTACCAATAAGATCTATGAATAAATATAAACCAGGATGGACCTATGAGCCGCCATGGCCCCGAAAATTTGTTTTCTTCTACTATTTATATATATATATATATATTACGTTAATAATAAAAAATTATGAAGTTTGACCTTTACTACAATTTTTTTTATTATTACATGAAGGAGAAAAAGAATTTTGATCCCCTCAAAATTAAGTTTCAAACTCCTCCACTGAGCTATTTATTTTAGTGTTGGATGAGTCTTAAGAATATTAGCAAAAAGGTAATAATAATAATAACAAGATGAATCTTAAGAATATATCATCCGTTTTCGATATAGCATTTGAAGGAGTCGGATATTTTGTATCACTTTATGTACCACTATATGTATCACTTTTTAATTCAATATATTTTATTAATAAAATTTCAATAAATAAAAGATGAATTCTAAGAAAAAAATAAACTTTAAATTGAAGGAAATGTAAAAGGGAGTGTTAGCACAAAGTGGTATTGATAGAGTTGATTTTTAATACAAATAAACACCTTAAGTTTTTAATTATTAGCTTTTGAAAATATTTTATTTATTAATCATAATTATTATATTCATTTATTTTATTTATCTTTTGTGCAAATTTTGAAAAAGGAATGGAAAATAAAGATTTAATATTAAATTTGGTAAAGGGAAGAAATAGTGTGTATGGTCATTGGGGAAGAGAATATTAAAAAAATAATAAAGCATATTACCTGCTATAGTAGTCGAATCATTTAAACATTAGAAATTTAGTTGAATCCTTTATGGATTAGAATTTTTTTTTTGTCTATATATAGAAGAGCCACACAAGAGGACTTTGACTTCTGCTTTTGGTTTTCTTCGAAGGGAAGAGCAGCAGCAAACAAATTAAATGAGAGAAGAAGATATGATTTACTCCAAGAATTTGGTTATTTCTTTCCCTTTAATTATGAATTAAATTTTCTTTTTTAGAATCTTGATGAAATTCTAGCAATGTAATTTTAGTTTATTTTATTTTGGAAAATTTATTATATTATTTATGTTATTGCATATATTGGGTTGTTTATTGGTTTGATGTAATTAATTCTTTGTGATTGTTCTTGTAAAATAATTATTTTGGCTAATTGATATTTTTATCCATGCTTAGTTCTTGTAGTCTTTAGTATGAGAAATATGTGATGTTTGCAAGTATATTGTGGGTTCTAAATTGAATAGTTCATGCTAATTTTAGATTATTTATATCATGCAATTGAATACGTCATGCTAATGGTTAGATGAGTTATGTCATGCATTTAAGCACAATATATTTTTTAGTGAATCGAAGCTTGTAGGCTAGATCACCACATAAAGGTCTAATCTTTTATCCTAAATAAAATTAAATCATTGTTATATAGGTTAGTGGTAGATTCAATATTCTAAATCATCTTCTTCATTAAACTCTTGCTAGTTTTTATTTAATTGATTTTATTTATTAGTTTTACTTAATTTAGGAATAATTTTTAGATAATAAAATTTAATTCTTCTTTCATAAAATTAATTTAGGAAGATAATAATTTAAGTAGTTAAACATTTCTCTATGGTTCGATAACTTTATACTGTCGTATTTCATTGATCTTGTGCGCTTGCAAGTATTGGGTTAAAGCTTAGTTAGAAAAATCCCGACCGAGTTTTTGTGCTGTTGCCGGAGAAATGTTAAATTAATTACTTGTGTTATTGTCTCCTATTTTAATTTTGTTTTAATTTTGTTTGTTTAATTAATTATTTATTTAGTTAGATTTTTAAAAAATAAAAATTTATTTTTTTGTTTTTTTAAGAAAATCTAAAAAAAGATTCTGTTGACTTCCGTGTTTTCAGTAGTTCTTTTTCTAATGAACTCTTTTGTGATTTTTTTTTTTCCTTTCTGTGGATGTTCTCTTATTGGATTTTACTTTATTTTATTTATTAATTTCTTCTTGTCAATATTAATTGCTTTATTTTCTTTGCTTTATTTGTTAATACACGGTCGTCGTTCGCTCTCTCTTGATTTACAAGAATTTGATCTGGAGATAGAACATATACTTAAGGCACTTAGAGCACACAGAAAAAGCATCAACACTTATAAGGTTAAGATGGCTGAAAATCCATGAGTATTAAGGGAATATTTCACTCCTAACACTTATAACTCATCAATAGGTAATAGAGTACTTGAAATTGAGGCTAATCACTTCGAACTCAAAGCTTCTACTATTCAAATGTTACCATCTTTTTATGGGTTTGAGTTTCTAGAAATTTCCTCAACTTTTAAATTGCCTAATATTACAAATAATGCTATTCGATTGCGCATTTTTCCTTTTCTTTGAAGGATAAGGCTAAATATTGGTTAAATACGCGTGGGAGAGTAGATACATGGGCTGAGATGTCTAAGGAATTTCTTAAAAAATATTTTGCTATGGGTAAACTTACGAGGTTAAGGAGAGAAATCACTACTTTTTCCTAACGAAACAATGAACAATTTCATGAGAGGTAGGAGAGATTTAAAGAACTTCTTGCCCTCACCATAAAGTCTCTAAATGGCAACAACTACAAAGTTTTTATTCAAGATTACGCGAGAGGAATCGCCAAATGGTTTATTCATCTTGTGGTGGTACCATTCTTCATCAAATTGCAAATGAGGCGTGGGATTTATTTGAAAATTTGAATGATTTTACAACAACACGCCACATCCTTACGTATAGGCACATCTATATAAATAGGAAATAAAGAAGGAATTAATGAAGTTTTTTCAAAATGTTGATATTTCTTTGAAAGTTGATGCCTTATCTAAAAAGTTTGATCAATTGTTAACTTTGAATACATTGCTTACTAATTCTCTTAATATGCAAGGTGTTTGTGCAATTTGCTCTAGTCCTTCTCATGCTATCTATGACTATCCTAATACTTCACTATTTCAGGAATTTGTGCAGGAACAAGTCAATGCGGCTCAAGGATTTCATAAACAGAACGACCCGTATTCAAACACATACAATTCAGGCTAGCAACAATATCAACAGAACAAATAATCTGATATGACTGCTCCCCCTGATTTTCAATCTCAAAGGTATGTACCTCCTCACCCTTCTCAAAGTGGAAACTCTATTTTTGAAGAAAAAGTCTTAGCTGCTTTGAAAGGTATGGAAGCTAAGACACAAATTCTAGACTCACATGCTCAATCTATTGCTACGTTAGAAACTCAAATAGGGCAACCAGCTAATTCAATAAGTAGAAGAGATGAGAGTAAGCTTCTTAGTCATCCAATAGAGAACTCTAGAGCTAATTATCATGAGCAAGCTAAAGCTATAATTACTCTCAGAAATGGGAAATTGGTAGATAATAAAGTAGGGGAACCTATTAAAGATAGTGAGTTAAATGAAAACAAAACTTAGGGGATTGCTATGGGGACTAAAATTGAAAAGAAGATAGAGGGACTAAAATTGAAAAAAAGATAGAGAAGGAACTAGCTTCTTCCTCTAATTCTAAGACTCTAGAATTTTCTCCTAAGACTTCGTACAAGCCAAAAGGTTCCCTTTCCTCAAGCTTTATTGCCACCTCCACATTTAGAAAAGATAATAAAATAGAAGATATATTAGAAACTCTCAAACAAGTTAAAATTAATCTTCCACTTTTAGAGGTCATTAAGCAACTCCCATCTTATGCAAAATTTCTTAAAGGCATGTGTACTTCTAGAAGAAAATCTAAAAGCAATGTTTCTAAGAAAATCTTCCTAACTAAACAGGTGAGCTTCGTTTTGCAATATAACACTCCACCTAAATACAAAGATCCTGGTAACCGTACTAATTTATGTCTTATTGGTAATCATAAAATAGATAGGGGCTCCTAGATTTAGGTTCTAGTGTAATATGATTCCATACTCTGTTTATGAAGAATTATGATTGGAGGAATTGCAACCAACTAATATGACCTTACAGTTAGCTGATAGATCAATCAAGGTACCTAAGTGGAGGATAGATGATGTTCTTGTTCAAATAGATAAAGATTTCTTCTCTATAGACTTCATAATCTTAGATATGGAACTTGGTAGGCCTATTAAGAATCATATCCGCATTATTCTAGGCTGTCCTTTCTTGGCTACTGCTGATGCCACTATTAATTGTAGAACTGGGGTTATGGATATCTCTGTGAAGAATATGAGGGTTAGATTAAATATCTTTAAAACTTATTCATAACCTTCTATAGAAGATAATTCTGGTTGCTATTTGGTAGATGTAATTGAATTAATTAAAGAAATTCTACCTCTAATGTGTTAAAAAAAATATACTTCTATTAAGAAAGGAAACCTAATGTGCATTGAGGATGTTAATTCTAATCTTGCTTGCATTGCTCCACTAGAAAACTCTTCTTGGATTGTGAATAATGAGCCTAATATAAGAGAAATAGATCATGGCTGAACGCAAAAAAATTAGGGAGTCTGGCTGAAGACTTTAAATTTAGCGCTTTTGGAGGCAAACCAAATTTTATTTTGTTTATTTATTTTTTTAATATCTTTTTAAATATTTATTTTTATCTCACTTGATTGGTAGAAAGGTGTAAAATGTTTATTTTCTAGGGTAATTAGACAACATATCATTATCATGGAGATTGCAGAGATGGTCTACTACTCTTTCGAACATGCATTAATATTGCTTCTTCTACTAGGTTGCGTTGTTCTTTTCATTGTCTCTTCCCTACTATTGGTATCCTTTTATCACATTGTGGACAATGTATGGTTTAGGTGTGGGGGAGAAGATGATTTTGTTTTGGTGTCAATTATTATTATTTTTCTTTTTCATCTTTTTTGTTCAATATTTGCTGGATTTATTTTATTTTATTTTATTTATTTTTCTACATTATTTAGAGAAAAAGCCCAAAACTATTATTTCAATTGAAGAATGATTCTTTTTGAGTTCCTTTAAAAATGTATTGAATGAATTGAGAAAAATGCTTGTTTTCTTGTTTTTAATTAGGGTGATGAAATTATGTTTTATATCTATTGTAACTTTTACACAACTTATACTTGAGCACATGGGTTATTGTTAGTATTTAATAAATCCTTTACATGGTGAATCTCTTTCCTATATTCTAGAACTTACTTGAGTACCTCTTGAGGCGAAATAGAACGGTTTCCCATAATTGACTCAGATACGACAGTCATAGGCCTTCTTTGAATCACTTATATCTTTGAAGCTTACCAAATTTCATGACTTTTACCTTAGTACCCTTTTGAGCCTTAAATGTTATTTTCTTTATTTAAACCACTTAAATATTAACCATTAATCTTGTGGAGAGCTTAATACAAGATTCTAACTTGTGCTTCAAGGATGGGTTGTTGTTTTTGTGTTATAGAAAGATAATAAGTTATTTTGACAAAAGGGAGAAGAAAAAGGAAAAAATATGACTTGTTGTGCTGAAAAAAAAAAACAAATGTATTGAGCTCTAAAAAAGGAAAAAGAAAGAAAAGTTTATACATAATTGTTACAAGTCATAAGGTATAAAGAAAAAATTTCAAGAGGCCCGAATTTGTGAATGTAAGAAAAAGAATGACCTTAAAGGATGAAATTTTGGAAAGAATATGGTAGTTAGTGAGTGTATTAATTGAAAAAAAAAAGAGCAAAACAAAGTTAGAAAGTTTGTCGAAAATTTAAAGTATCCATATTCTTTGCAAGCTCTCTTCTCTTTGAATTTGAATTCCTTACCTTCATCTGATAACCAACACCCTAACCTTACATTACAAGCTTTAAAGTTCTACCTGATTTGGGTTGAATTTGAGAATCCTTGATTAGTGGAGAGAAGGTATAAAGAGTGAGCTTATAGAATGAACTTTTATTGAGATTGATCTCCTTTGTGCAATTTAGAAATTTTGTTTAGTATTTACTTATGACCACGATTACACCTTACACAAGTCTTGTGTTAGTTACAGGAGATAATTGAATATTTGTTTGTTAACTTGAGTTTGAGAATAAGAGGAAGAATGCTTTGACTTGATAACTTTGAGATTTTGATGAAGAGTACTTAATTTTGATTACTCTATATTTTTTCTTAAGTTTGTTGTTTATTTGACTTTCTGGGTATGTCGTCTACAAACTCTCACAAGACCATACTCGTCCACTAGGAGTAACTTAGGAGTTTAAAGGGCTTCTTGCACATGCTAAGTGCAATCGTGAGTCCTACGAAAGTGGCTAGTTAGTTTTTCTTTTTTTTTTTTCATTTTTTCTTGAGGACTAGCAAAACTTAGGTGTAGGGGAGTTGATTTTTAATACAAATAAACACCTTAAAGTTTAATTGTTAGCCTTTGAAAATATTTTATTTATTTATTAATCATAATTATTATATTTAATTTATTTTATTTATCTTTGTGCAGATTTCTAAAAAGAGAATGGAAAACCCTCGATTGAATTGAGCTCTGATGGCATAATCAAAAAGGAAAAGGAGCAAGTGGGCAGAGACAGAAGGTCTATCCTCTAAGGCGCCTTGCTATTTGTTCCCATTCTATATCTGTATCTATCTGGAGAAGAGAATAGTCAGAGTCAGATCTTAGTGGCTTAGTGAAAAAACAAGACTGGCAGGTTGGATTCTCCAACTTTTTCAAATAAAACCTGTTCAAGTTCTATTTAAGTACGCCTAGTGGGGACATACGAATCTATTCCATCGAATTTCTTCAGGACAAGGAGTAAAAGACGTTCTCATAGACAATATTGAGGAGTAACGAAAGAAAGGGCTTCTAGGACAATGAGATGGTCTTTCGCTAAGGTATCCTTTCTTTTCGCAGGCTGACAGTATTGTATCTTGGCAAAGGGCTCTACGAAATCATCAGAACTTTGACACGAAATTGTGAAAACAAAGTCGCTCGACTATAGGGAGAGGAATTGCCTAAAGATTCCATATTAAATTTGTTAAAGGGAAGAAACAGTGCGCATGGTCATTGGGGAAGAGAATATAAAGAAATAATAATGCATATTACCTACTGCAGTAGTCAATCCTTTAAAGATAAGAAATTTAGTTGAATCCTTTAAGTATTAGAATTTTTTTTTCTTTTGTATATATATAGAAGAGCCATACAAGATAACTTTGACTTCTGCTTTTGGTTTTCTTCGAAGGGAAGAGCAGCGGCAAATAAATTAAAGAAGAAAAAAAGCTATGATCTACTCTAAGAATTTGGTTCTTTCTTTCCCTTTAATTATGAACTAAATTTTCCTTTTTAGAATCTTGATGAAACTCTAACCATGTAATTTTAGTTTATTTTATTTTGGAAGAGTTATTATATTATTTATATGATTACATATCTTGGGATGTTTCTTGGTTTGATGCAATTAATTTTTTGTGATTATTTCTTGTAGAATAATTATTTGGGTTAATTGATAGTTTTATCCATGCTTAGTTCTTGTAGTCTTGAGTGTGAGAAATATGTGACTTTTGCAAGTATATTGTGGGTTTTAGAATTAAATAATTCATGCTAATTTTAGATGATTTATGTCATGGAATTGAATAAGTCATGCTAATGGTTATATGGGTTATGTTATGCATTTAAGTACAATACATTTCTTTAGTGAATCGAAACTTGTAGCGTAGGTCACCATATAAAAGTTTAATCTTTTCTCTTAAATAAAATCAAATCAGTGTTATATATGTTAGTGGTTCATTAAGCTCTTGCTAATTTTTATTTAATTGATTTTATTTATTAGTTTTACTTAATTTAAGAATAATTTTTAGATAACAAAATTTGATTCTTTTTTTATAAAATTAATTTTAGAAAATAATAATTTAAGTAGATAAACCTTTCTCTGTAGTTCGATACTCTTATCCTGTCGTATTATATTGATTTTGTGTGCTTGCAAGTATTAAGTTTAAAGTTTAGTTAGAAAATTCCTGTGGTTAAAGAGGAAGTATATTATAAAAAGAAGGTAATATAAAGAGTGGTAAATAAAGTGGTACAGAAGATCATGTACCAATAAGATCTAATGAATAAATATGAACCAGGATGGAGCTTAGAGCCGCCATGGCACCAATAAAATTTTTCTTCTACTATTTATATATATTTTATGTTGGTAATAAAAAAATTATGAAGTTTGGTCCTTACTAAAACTTTTTCTTATTGGTTCCAACTCTGTAACCCCAGAACCAACTGAGCTACGCCCATGCGGATAAAAATTTTTTTTTCTTATTACATAAAGGAGAAAAAGAATTTTGACCCCCTCAAAATTAAGTTTCAAACTCAGCTACTGATTATGAACTATTTATTGTAGCGTGCGATGAGTTAAGAATATTAGCAAAAAAGTAATAATAATAACAAGATGAATCTTAAGAATATATTATCATTTTTGGATATACCATTTGAAAAAGTTTGAATATTTTGTCTCATTTTGTGTACCACTATATGTATCGCTTTTTAATTCTATATACTTTATTAATAAAATTTAATAAATATAAGATAAATTTTAAGAAAAAGATAAACTTTAAATGGAAGGAAATGTATTATAGAAGGGAGTGTTGACATAAAGTGGTATAAATAATTTTGGACCCATTTAAAAATGTCTTAGGAATGTGTCTTGAACTATACATTTCTGAATTAAAATATTGGATTAATTTAAAAATCTCCAAAAGTCCGGAATTAATTAAGTAATTTGTCCTTTGATTTTACTAAGGGACATTGATAAATTTTCTTAACAAAATCATAAAATTTCATTTAAAATATAAATAAATGAGTACAAAATTATGTATTGATTTTCTTATAATTTTTTAATGATTGGAACTGCGTTAAAAAATATAGAGAGAAGAATTATTGAAGAAATAAAATTTTATGGGGGCCGATAAAGGCAACTCGGGAATCTATAAGGATAACTCGAAAAAATTCAAAAATTTTATTTTTCCTCCTCTCACTTTCTCTCACTACACTCATTCTCTCTAACACCTCTCTAGGATTACAAACTTCAATCTCATATCTTGGAAGATCCGACCGTCCAAATTGAAAAAAAAGGTTAGTTCTTCAATCTATTCTCTTTTATTTACAATGTTATCATTTTAGATCGTTGAAATATTTGTTAAAAAAAGAAAAAATAGAAATTTAAAAAAAAATTTCTGGCGGCACTTTCGGCCGTCGCCGGCGAAAGTGCCGCCGATTTTTTTTTTAATCTCAGATCTAGAAAGATCCGACTGTCCAAATTGAAAAATAAAGTTAGTTTTTCAATCTATTCTCTTTTATTTACAATGTTACTGTTTTGGATCATTGAAATATCTGTTAAAAAAGGAAAAATTCGAAATTTAAAAAAAAAAATTCTGGCGGCACTTTCGGCCGTTGCCGGCTAAAGTATCGGAGAACTTCTGGCACCGGCGACCGAAAGTTCTCCGGCACTTTCGCCAGCGACGGCCGAAAGTGCCGCCGAATTTTTTTTTAAATTTTTTTTATTTTTAAAATTTTTTTAATTTTTAAAAATTTTTTTTTAATTTTTTTAATTTTTTTTAAAATTTTTAAAATTTTTTAAAATTTTTTTTAATTTATTATAATTTTTTTAAAATTTTTAAATTTTTTTAATTTTGAAAATCTATTTTTAGGGTTTGGATGTTTTAATTTTTTGTTCACAGTATATTTGATTATTTAATTAATTTTGTTTATGTAATTTAAGTATTTGTAACTAGTTGTTTGTATATGAAGAATGTGCATGACTAGTTGTTTAACATATTTTATGTGATACCCATTTTTAATTGTTAATGTGAATATAGATTTGTGAACATTATAAAATGAAAAAAATAACGGAAATGAAATAGGATAATAATCGATAAAGTGAACAATACTAAAGTAATAATAAATATCTCTGATAATGTTATATAATTTTATCCGCTTAGAGTAATATAACCAGCTTAAAATTGTTTGCTTTATGATTATGGGTTTAATAAAAAAATGTGTAATGTAATTGCTAAACTGTTTGTATTTTAATTTGAAATGATTGTTATGTTATTCTTGGCCTTAGTTTTAGGATATAATTCTAAGGTTGTATAATTTACAAATTAATAACTATTACTAAAGAAGAATATTAGTGATGAATAATAATTGAACGAAAGAAATAGTAGCTCCGTGAAATAACATATACCGATAATTCTTAAGATAAAATAAGAATCGATGAAGTGAACAACACTAAAGTAATAATAAATATCTCTGATAATGTTATATAATTTTGTCCACTTAGAGTAATATAACTAGCTTAAGATTGTTTGTTTTATGATTATGGGTTTAATAAAAAATGTGTAACGTAATTGCTAAATTATTTGTATTTTAATTTGAAATAATTGTTACGTTATTCTTGGGATGAAATAATCGACAAAGTAAATAATGAAATATATGATAAACAATTATTAACGAGCTTGAATAACTAATAGATGGTTCGACCTAGCGGCCGTAGAGGAGATGCTGATCTTGGTCCTGTCACGGATAGGACAGGTCGAGTTGAGGGGAGCCCTGTGACAGCTTCGTCTAGAGGTGTGAGGGGGCGACATAGTACTTCTGACATCTCTATTACTCCTACCCCTCTTGCACCTGATTTTCATCATGGTACAAGTGAAGCCGGGTCTTCTACCCAACCACCTGCTGTACCTTTTAGATCTCGACCTCCCCTTCATCCCCATCAGTCACACACACCTGTACCCTATAAGCCATATGGATCTGCACATCCACCTTCACACCACACAGACACAGTATATGATCCATACCTACAGGCTCCTACCGTTGTGCGACCTCGCATACCGTATCTATCTGCTTTCCAAGAGACTATATTGTACGATGGGTCTCAGGCGAGACAGATAAGGTTGAGTTTATTGATCAGATACTTGGAGCTGCCCGTCAAGATTCTTCTTGCAGCACACACGGGTATTCTCATGCTGATTATGGTGTTTCAACTTCTGATCATTATGTACCTGGGCCTGCAGATAGGGTTTCTGAGGGTGATAGGGTTTTGGGGGAGGAGCAAGAAAGGGTCTGAACCCTACATATTCAGGGAAAATCGGATGAGAGAGGTGACGACGATGGTGGTGATGATGATGGTACTGATGGTGAGGGCGGTGATGGTGATGGTGACGATGGTGATGATGATCACGATGACGGTGATGATGATAGAGATGAGGAGCAGCCCGTATATGTTGCACCCGTGGCACCAACCAGTGGATCGGATGGGCGTCCTCGTCACGGGAAAGGAAGGGTTTAACCGGCAGCCTTATGTCGGTGATGAGTAAGTTTATAGGGTCTCGTAACAGACGTGGTTCGTTATGTTCCGGCACCGACGCAGAAGAGGAAGAAAGTGAAGTCTTCCGATTGGGAGTAGATAGAGGCAGCAGAAGGAAGTCCTGTTGATCCGGAGCTTATCCCATCATACGGTGGACATGTGGCGGGCCGGATATGGCGTGGACAGGTATTTACCTTTATGTCAAATTGACATGTTGTTATTATTGTTATTATTCTTTATAATGTCAAATATTATTCATTATGATAAATAGAAAAAATAATAGTGGAATAAATATATTATTATATAATTGTATAAATTTATCTGTTTTATCTTCAGGATCGTTGTTTATTGAAGTACCGATCTCGTTATATGGCGCTCACTGGTTGGGAGCTTATTGATTCGTAGGCTGGGCCTCTGGCGTCCGGGTCTGGTCTGACGCACCTACGATCGTGCATGTTTCAATACGCCAATGCTGCGTTGTTGTCGACATTTGTTGAGAGGTGGCGGCCGGACACGAACAGCTTCCACATGCCCTGGTGTGAGATGACTATTACACTGTACGATGTAGAGCTTATTCTTGGGGTGTCAGCTTATGGTGCGGTAATGGATCACAGATTATTGAGGGATCAGTTCATACAGGCTGTTCAGTAGGATCTAGGTTTAGGTCTAACTGGGGGTTTAGGGTTTAATGCACTGGAGCTCCACGCCATTGCTACTAGCAAACAGACTTCACAGTCACATCAGGTAAGAGCTGCATGTTACTTGAAGTACATTTTGGGTAGCTCACTCTTTAGTGACAAGAGTGGCAACATTGTACCCGCGAGACTGTGGCCACTTCTGCGAGGTGTGAGTCGTGTTGGGAGGTTCACATGGGGTGCTGCCTGTTTTGCATTTCTATACCGGAATCTGGGTCAGGCTTCCAGGGCTGATACGAAGGAGCTTGCAGGTTGCTGGTCACTATTGGAGGTATGTGTTTTAAAATTAACGTTAGTCATGTCATTATTTATATTTAAACGGTTTAGGGTTTAGGGTTTATTTATTTAATATTTTATTTTTATTTCATTTTTTTTATATTCTTATTGAATTTATGTTTTATATTTTAGGCGTGGATATATTTGTATTTTCCCATGTTCGCTCCCCCGTTTAGACATTCTCCCGAAGGATGCAAGCTGTACATGTAGATGTTTCCGTAGGTCGGCTATAAGAGTGAGCGTAAACTCCTGGATATTCGCCTGAGGCTGGATTTGATGACAGCTGATGAGGTCCAGTGGATGCCGTATCGGACTCAGGATGTTCGTGATTGCTGGGTGTCAACATGGCACGGTTTCATTGCATATTTCGACTGCGTGGACCCGTACATGCTCGACCGGGTTCTGAGACAATTCGGGTTTAAACAGTGTATTCCCGCTCACCCCATCCAGTCCCGAGAGGCACGCCGACCGCCTAACAATAGGATGTATGTCTTGCGGAACACTTTCGTGGAGGCACTCTGGCTCGAGGCACTTTCGCACTTACTGACAGAGACATGGACTAGCGTCCTGGCCATTCCAGCCAATTCATGTACAGATGATTATTTGGACTGGTACCTCCCCCGCACGAACCCGAGAATACAGAATCCCGGGAATATTCTCATTGGCTATAATGTCCCGGTAGCTCCTGCCATGCCACTATGAATGCACGTGAGTGTCACAGACAAGATATTTCAAGTGAAGAGTTTCACCATAGGGTTCGAGATTTACTACGGGTTCATTACAACGCTCTTTAGTTGATCTTTATGTATTCATATACTTATTTATTATATTGTGTATTTGTTTTTTATTTCTGTTGGTTGTGTATTACTGAGTTTTTGTCATCTTCATTATATTTATTCCCTCATGCATGTATGGACTGGTTTTTTATTGCATCTACGTAAAATAATTAATTTGCAGATTAATATAATTAATACAGGGAATGGTAAATAAATAAAAATCCGAATGACAAACTTACGAAATATTATTAACACTTTTAAAAAGTAAACTACGTTATAAATTACAAGTTGCAACATTATTATATAAAATGTCTATGTGGCAGATACATTTCATTGTATTTCGCAACCCAATCTGCCATCCGATTGCGATATGGGGTCGCCCATCCACTAACGTGCATATCTCAATGATATTCCCATTGCACATGTAATGGGCGCAAAGGGCATCTATCTATCAACTGAAAAAAAAATTGCAAATTAATACAATTAATATAATATTGGTCTAACAATAATTCAATTAATATTAATAATAATAATAAAAAGTTATGAATCATAAATACCTGTATTGGCTAATCATTTTTCACGGACTTAAAAATATTATTAACTACTTACTAAATTTTTTTTTAAATGTTCGTGCCAATAAAATTAATAAAGATAGCTAATAATACAATTAATCTACTACAATACTTACTTGTTCGTTTTGTACGTCATATCCATTATCAGCACATAAGGTCACGTTCTAAGCATTGCAATCGATGTAGGGTGTGCAACGACAATATCACTGAGTACGTTGCTGTCCTCACCATTTCTATATAAAACGGTGTAGCCCCTTTCCGCACTTAAGCGGAGAACTTGCTCTACTGTATTTCTTCCCTGCATCCCGGTCCCTCTTTATCTTGGCAACAACATTATAAATTTTCTGGGAACTACATACATGCAAAATTTAATATTATAACCCTAAACTCTAAAAACAACTCTAAAATATATAAATAAAGTATTAAAAATAATCTAATAATTCCCTTATAACTTACCTGACTGCACAACCAACGTCTTGTTCTTGGAAAAATCGCAATATATTGCGCAGTGGAACATGACTTTTCCTGAACAGCTCGGTCTATTGCAACTGCTCCTCCGTAAGTCTTGCAGCTTGAGCATGACCATGACTATAAATAGCTATTTTGTGGTTGTGCGTTGTGTACGAACAATTGTCAATTTTCACTTGTTGCCATTTGCTCTCCCTTTAGCTTAAATGGACAACCACATTTTTTCGTCCCATACAGTCCACGCTTTTTTTTTTCGGTATTTCTTATTCCTCATCGTCGACTAATGGTTTTTTATATTTTCTTACTGAACCTCTGCGTTCGCAAGCCAATGTGACATACGGTCGACGATCAAATGTTCTTGCTCTCTGATACCGAGTTATGATTAAAAATGTCTTCGCATTCATTGCAATCTGTTTTGCCAACTCCACCAACTCATCTTTCAAACTAAATATTCGGTCCGTTGTAAATAAATGTCCAAGATCGATATATTATTCCGGATCTAGAAATTCTTTAAAGGTACTTGGATCTTCATCACCCTGTTAATGTATAATGAAAACTTAATATTACAAAAAGAAAAACCTAAAAAAACAAAAAATACAAAAAAAAATATTTTTTTCACATTATCGGGTACACTTTCGCCTAGATTTAGCCTGTCCTCACAGTGACTTTTGCTCAATCTGGGCGAAAGTGTGCCCGAAAATGTGAAAAACAAATCCTGATTTCGTACCTCAAAACCAATATTTTCTTGCAGAGATTCTTGAAAAAGATCAATTCTACATATTCAAAATTACTTAAATAATCAAATACTATTGTGAACAAAAAATTATAAATTAAATAATAAAATATTCACTTCATCGATTCTTATTTTATTTAAGAAATTATCGGTATTTATTATTTTACGGGACTACTATTTCTTTCGTTCAATTATTATTCATCACTATATTCTTCTATAGTAATAGTTATTAATTTGTAAATTATACAATCTTAGAATTATATTCTAAAACTAAGGCAAAAAATAACATAACAATGATTTCAAATTAAAATACAAACAGTTTAGCAATTACATTACACATTTTTTTATTAAACCCATAATCATAAAGCAAACAATTTTAAGCTGGTTATATTACTCTAAGCGGATAAAATTATATAACATTATCAGAGATATTTATTATTACTTTAGTATTGTTCACTTTATCGATTATTATCCTATTTCATTTCCGTTATTTTTTTCATTTTATAATGTTCACAAATCTATATTCACATTAACAATTAAAAATGGGTATCACATAAAATATGTTAAATAACTAGTCACACACATGCTACATATACAAACAACTAGTCACAAACACTTAAATTATATATACAAAATTAATTAAATAATCAAATATACTGTGAACAAAAAATTAAAACATCTAAACCCTAAAAAAAATTTTCAAAATTAAAAAAAACTTTAAAAAAAATTATAATGAATTAAAATAAATTAACAAAAAAATTAAAAAAATTGAAAGAAATCAAAAAAATTAAAAAAGTTAAAAAAATTTTAAAAATTAAATAAAATTAAAAATTTAAAAAAATCAAAATAAATTAAAAAATAAAAAATAAAAAAATAAAAATTCGACGGCACTTTCGGCCGTTGCTGGCGAAAGTGCCGGAGAACTTCCGGTCGCCGCTAGAATTTTTTTTTTAAATTTCGATTTTTTCCTTTTTTAATAGATATTTCTACGATACAAAACGGTAACATTTTAAATAAAAGAGAATACATTGAAGAACTAACTTATTTTTTCAATTTGAACGGTCGGATCTTCTTAGGTATGAGATTAAAAATAAAAAAATGTATATAAAAAATTTTTCGGCGGCACTTTCGGCCGTTGCCGGCGAATGTGCCGGCGCCAGAAGTTCTCCGGCATTTTCACCGGCGACAGTCGAAAATGACGCCAGAATTTTTTTAAAAAATTTTCGATTTTTTCTTTTTTAATAAATATTTCAACGATCTAAAACAGTAACATTATAAATAAAAAAGAATAGATTGAAGAACTAACTTTTTCTTTTCAATTTGTACGGTTGAATCTTTCAAAGTTTGAGATTGAAATTTGTAATTCTAGAGAGATATTAAAGAGAATGAGTGTAGTAAAAAAAAAGGAAAGGAGGAAAAATAAAATTTTTAAATTTTTTCAAATTATTCTTATATATTCCCGTATCGTTCCCCAAATTTTATTATGAAAATTCATAATTTTATCGCAGCATATAAATCCTACACCGACTATTTGTATATATAATAACCCAACCAAATCACACATATCAAGACGCATCCGTTTCCTTCCATAATCTGTAACATTTACTGATCGAACCTTTCCACCCCATCAACTCCGCCGCTCCGGCCACCTACAAACACCACCATGTGCACCTTAGAGAAGCGCGGCAATTTCTTCATTCTGACGTTGACAGGCGATGACGAACACCGTCTCAACCCGACGCTTATCGCCTCTATCCGGTCAACTTTGGCCGACGTCAAATCCCAAGCCGCCAAAGGCTCCGTCCTCATCACCACTGCCCAGGGCAAGTTCTTCTCCAACGGCTTTGATCTTAGGTATTAAAATCAGGAACTTTTCTCCATTTGATTTTTGTTTCTCCGCATCACTTTATTTTTTCTTGATCGTTTTTATTGACTTAGATACAGTAGAAATGCAAGAAATATTTTTAATGATTATTTTTCATCAGATAGTTGCTTGATCGGACTATACTGTGGTTGAGACTCATGTGAAATTATTTTGAATTGAAGGAGAAAAATAAAAAGATGAGATCAAATTATTGGCTTAGTGTAGTTTTATGGCAATTCATCTCATGTTGTATTTATTTTACTTAAATGATGATGACTAAAGATTTTTATTTTTTATTAATAATGTTCTAAATGCAATTGGAAATAAGAAGATGGTTCGCTCGGTTAGAATCACTACTAAATAGGCAATAGTAGTTGTGACAGACAAAGTAGTAGCTTAAGTGATAGAGAGTTCCTGAGTTCGACTGACATCTCATTCCTCCAATGTATAAAAAAACAGGCAGTGGGTCTTGAGGTGGCTAGAAGCACTCCTGCCACTGCAGGTCTTAGACTCCTTACTAGAGAGTAGATCTTGGATCATGGGATCGGATCATGGGATCGATTCATATCCTCGTCCTCCATGTATTAAAAGAAAAATGCAATGGGAGTTAGCTGGCTTCTTCAAATCTTTAGACCATTTCCTGTCTTTTAGCTGAATCTAGTCAGCTTCAGGACTTGATGAGTAGGGAATTCAGAATTGGAGTATTAATAAAACAAAAAGAGAATTGGACCATTTCTTCGTTTTATCCTAAAGTTTTTTTCTTTTTTGGGGTAAAATTATCCTAAAGTATCTACATTCACTTCTTGATTCAAATATGTCCATATATTGTCATTTTTGCCAACTTCTCTTATATTCCACAATGGAAATGTTAATATAAAAACTTTATTTCTTGAATTTAGGTGAATTATTAGGATCATGTTTTTATTACCTCTGCTCCATAATATAATTTGTCATTTCATTTTCCATATTTTTTTGTTCAAATTATTGGATTACCAAGGTAGTACTTGTGTGCTTTGGTTTAAATTTTACCCCTTTTGTGTTGACTGATTTTTGTACTCTACGTTACCATTCTTAATTCATGTGCACAACTTTAAACTATAGTTATTCTAGAGAAGAGAGATGTACTTGCGTAGAGTTTAGTTTTGAGATTTTTGTCTTAGGTTCGGTTAAAATTGAATAGTCTGTGATAGGAGACGTGAGTTTCAAACCTAATATTTGAGATCTATCCAATTTCATTCTCGTATGTGGTTGTATTGTTTCTTATATCAAAATGTGATATTTTTGCAAGTAATTCTGTTTCCACATTAGGTATGCTCAAGCTGCAGGATCAGTTGAAGGTGCAAAAGATAGACTTTTGAAAATGGTGGATCTTTTTAAGCCACTGGTTGCTGACCTTATCTCCCTCCCCCTACCAACCATAGCCGCTGTCACAGGGCATGCTGCAGCTGCCGGCTTAATGCTAGCAATGAGCCATGACTATGTTACAATGAGATCAGATAAGGGTGTTCTTTACATGAGCGAACTAGATTTAGGAATGACACTGCCAGACTACTTCACAGCTCTTATAAGATCAAAAATGGGATCAGCTTCATCGCGGAGAGGTTTAGTGTTAAGGGCTCAGAAAGTGAGACCGGAGATGGCTGTGGAAATGGGGATTGTGGATTCAGTTCATGGTAGCGGCGAGGAGGCGTTTGAGGCTGCTGTTCGTTTAGGGGAAGAATTGTCCAAGAAGAAGTGGAATGGTAAGGCTTATGCTGAAATTAGGAAGGCTTTGTATCCTGAACTCTGTGGTAATTTAGGTTTGAGCGATACAAGAGTTCTGCCTTCAAGTCTTTAAAAGAACTCAGTTTGGTTTGTGGTCATAATGTATTTGAACAAATTATACAATATTCAGAGAGCTTTTGTGCTCTAAAGCTTGATAAGAAAAAGTACTGAAAATCAATTTCTGAATAAGTCAGACCACGATTTTTTTCTTTGCTTTTTGTTGGACTCTCTAGATTAATCTTGTGTCCCTGAATGAACAAGGAGATAGATGTCTATTTCAAAAATACACATTAATATGGGTATGGATAAAATATTTTCATATTATAATTTATTAATTTTTCTTTTAAGTTTCATGGTAATATTTCTTTTTTCTTTCTAATTATCATCACGGATAATTCTATTTAAGTTCTTCCACTCTTAAATCATCCAAACAATCTTCTTTATCTTATGATCAATCTTGTCATTTTTAACCATTGCTTAGAAAAAAATTTTTATCTCAATTTAATTTTTTTTCAAAATAAAAATATTTGAAATATTTTGATTTTGAAAGTATATTAGTTTTATGCTTTTTAAAGGGATTATCATAGTGTCTCATTTATATAAAAATTTTAAAATATCATATTTATGAAAAAAGTACAAAATATGGAATTCAAAATTTAATAAATCTTACAAAAAGATTGTTACAAAATTTAAAATCTAATAAATTGTTAAACCTTAAAATGAAGCTTAATATCATATGGAGTTGTCTAATAAATTTTTGGACCAAAATTTAAAATCTAATAAATTGTTAAATCTTGAAATGAAGCTTAAATATACAACTTTGCAAATCGAAGAACTCAATTGAGACAAGTCCATATTTTTAGGACCAAATTGAGATTTATCCAAATCCAAACGATTTACAAGATTTGGGGCCGGCAGTGACGGCTCCGAAGACGACCCGCTCGGCGTTAAGGTATTTGCAACTTCTCTTCAACAACGATATTGATGATCTTTCAGCTGGTTGCTTCGATTTCACTCCCTTTTTCATCTGCCAAAATGCTCTGTTTTGGTGGTTATAATGAAGAAGAATTCGATTTAGCCTTTGATAATAAAAGCTGTGTAGTAATTTCTCAAAAAAATTGGAGTTTCAATCACATGCAGTGATTCTTCTTCCGCTTCTTCAACTAATTCAGTTGTAAACTAGTGATAATCTTTCCGCGCTTTATAGTCTTTAAGAAAGGAAAATAAAATTTGTTAATTGTTTTTTTCTTTTTTTTTTTTTAATTTCAGTATTTGTTATTTTTTGCAGAAAAAGAGAAACGTGTCAAAGTTGGGGGTTTTGAAAGAGAAGATCAGAAGAAATCAGTTGAGAGTGTTATGTTAATGGTAATATTGAAAACTTAGCTCCAGCGAGAAGCCAGAGAAATAGTAAAAAGACCAAATCAGATTATAACTCTCTAATCATCAGATCGGCCGGCATGCAAAGGTCAAAACCGGTTGCATGTCGAAATCCTTTTTTTTTCAAACAGAAGTCCTCTTTTTTTTTGCCTCTGAACAATGGTGTAAAATGCTTATTGTTCGTTGATTTTGTGGTATGCAGGTGAAGAAAGAGAAGCTAAACTTCCTTCTAGAAGGGAAATATGGAAAAGAGAATTCTTTTTTAAGATATGTTTAGTAATTAAAGGGTAGGAAGGAATTTTTACCCGTAATCATAGGGGTAAATTAGTATTTTTATATTTCAGACAAAATTACTTGATCGGAGCTCAAAAATTAGGTGAAATTGGTACCTAATTGATAATATCTAAAGAATGCATACTAATTTATCAATCGATCTAATTGACAATATCTAAAGAATGGATACTAATGATCAATTGATCAGACTTAAAAGCAATATTTTAACATCAACCAAAATAACAATGAAAGTTAGAAAAAAGTTGGAAAAAAATGAAAAAAATAATTGATCAAGCTTAAAAGTAATATTTTAACATTAACCAAAACATTGAAAGTTAGAAAAAAGTTGAAAAAAATAACTACATCCTTCGTAATATTGTAACATTATTTTATAATAATTTTTTCAGTTATACATAAAGTTGTAAACGAGACAATCTTTCTATGTTTGCACGAATCTATATTTATTTATAACGAATAAAACTAAAATTTAATATTTACAAACTCGTACCCATATACAAGATATATCTAAACTCGTAAACCCATTATAATAAAATAATATATATTTATATAGTATATAATTTTATATTTTTGTTAATATATAATTTATACGTTTATGTATGAGACAAATAAGAATAAACAATTAATATATTATATCAAATTAGAACTTTTATTTTTATTGAATTAGTGTACTGCGCAAATTTTGTGTTTACTTGTTGAAAGAAATGATAAAAAATTATATTAATCATGTTATAATTTTTATTTCAAACCTTACCCTAAACTCACCTTAAACTCAGAACATTTACACCCCTGATTGTAATATTATTTTATAATAATTTTTTCTATATAAGATATTCCATATAGGGTAAGGAAAAAATCATTTTATAATAATTTTTTCTATATAAGATATTCCATATAGGGTAAGGAAACAATAGAGAATATTATAGACCGAACCGGGAATAAATATCTAAAGGAATAAAAGGACTAAAGGAAAATCTACCGAAATGTAACATTCTCACTCTTAAAAAAATAAACAATTATGTGTTAAATGTAGGGTCGGCCAAGCGAGCCAACCCTGTGAAGTTCCACAAATTATGTCGGCCATATGTCTTGATAGCCATACAGCTCCCACCTAACCACGGGTGAGAGAGGCATATTTAGCCAACCGACCCTTTTAAATCATTATCGTTGCTCACATCACCCTTTTATACTAGCTCCAACAAACCTCACCTTTCAAAATCTTTCCATGTGGGATTCAAAAAAAGCATTCAAGAAAACCTCATTTGCATGCTATTTCCTGTGCTAGTGTTACACTTCTTGGTCTCCTTCTCATCGGAATTCCGTAACCAAAACCAAATCAAAAAGTGCTGTTTATTTCTTCTTCTTTTTTCCCCCTTCAGAAAAGATCCAAACCTGTAATTAAAGATGCTAATGCACCGGGAAGAAATGTGGTCCAAATAGAATACCTCAAGCACGAGGGAATGTGGTTCGTACCCAATACTTTAAAGTTATTAAGTAGTATTTTTATTTCTGAACTACTATCTTGTCACATTCAGTTATGAACCTTATAAGATGGGAGGAAGTTGAAAGAATAAACAAAGCTACCACCAACTTTTCTCTTTTTTGTATTTGAGGCTTTATGAATTGATGTTACTCATTGCTTGTGCTTGTAGATAATAAGAGTCCTTGTATTTTCTGCCGCTGCCAATGTGAATTCCACTTCTTATCCAATCCTCCCTATGTATCCAAGTATCCCTACTAATATCGAGAATTCCAAGAACCTGCAAAGAGTTGAATATGTATGAGGTTAATTCGATTTTCTTTTGTTGTATCCTTTAACTAAAGGAGAAGCGAATTATCTTGAGATTCGGCCAAAGAAGGGGAAAACTAAACGTCGATAGAAATCAAGACGATAGAAGAAGTCATTCATGTTATGACAGATACTTACTACTCCCCCTTTCCATGGAACAAATGATGGATTTGTTCTTGACTGCAAAACCTGGATATGACAAAGAAAATGTCAGCAGAAAGCGAGAATGGGATAGAAATGATTATATGAAACCTTTTATACCAAACTAAGTAGCAGATGAGAAAAGTATGCGGAACGAAAATGAGTTTCAAGAACTGAAAGTTTGTGAAAGTCGTAGCTGCACCAAATAAAAATATCGCAGCATTAATATGTATTTATTGAAGCTAAAACACATTTAGTTTACCAGAAAAGGGGAAATGAGCAAGAAAAATACACGATAAGTATTTCTAAACCTATTCGAAGAAGGCAAAAGAATAATGCACTGCAAGAAAATGGAGAAGCAACCTGCCCGGAATTTTCAAGGCCTCGAATAGGATAGAATAGAAAGGGATTTTTAATAGCAGGAAGAAATACTTACCTCCACAGTATCAATAGCCTCATTAGAAGGAATTGCGTGTAAAACCCTGCTCAGGAAAATAAAGAATAGAGAAAAACAGTTCGGGTTAACTTGAAAGCCTCTCCAAACCATGAGAACAAACTGTAGACTAATATAATATAGGGAGAGAATTTGAAGATATGTCGGATTAGAAAGCTTTATATCGAGTTAGAACTACATACCTCTCCTCCACGGCAGGAATGAGACCTTCTGTTAATGCCACACCACCAATCTGTGACAATGACTTGTGTAAGTTTTCTAGTTATGCATAGGATTTAGGAAGTAATAAGCTTGAGAACTTAGATCAATTTGCGGCACTTTCCAGTTGCATGCTACAAAACAATTTCCTCTGCAATTCTATACGCCCTGTGCCAGACAAAGTTTAAAGAGTTAAGACAAATTTTCTATGCAGTTATGTTCCAACCTCCGGGAGAGGGGAGAGTTAAACTAACTCTACCTGTTGAAAGAATGCTCTTTGTAATAGCTTCAGCAAGACCAATATTATCTTCTTTTTTGGGTCTTGCTTGAAAAACTGGATAGCTTTCCCACATAGGATATGCACCAGTACTACTAGGGAAGAATTCTGTATGCCATGTGTCCTCCAACATATCATCATAATCTTTAAACCTAGTGACAAATAAAACCATGTTGAAAAGTGGTAGAGAAATTGGCAGGATGGAAACTTACTAAAGCAAGACTCTGAAACTAACAAGTATGACTAACCATGTACGGGGTGGGGGAGGATGAACATCTGCAACCAGAAGAGTTGGGTAGAACAAACCCATCGGTGGAACCTGTTAAGGAATTTTAATGAGCACCTCAATCACTTCAAAACAAAAGCTACTCTTCTTACAGCAGAAGAAAGTGTGCATAAGAAATGAATTCCAGAGCAAGCATTAGATTTTAAAGGAACTTATCAACAAAATCTACAGGGAAAATAATTAACCAAAGTCTATCTTTTTGTTTGCAGATACTGTGCACCCCTCAGAATTAGTCTTTACAAAGTGAAGGATGTATGACGATATTGGGGATGTCAGATGCATACATTAAGAGCAGTCAGTCTAGTCTTATGAGATCCAGGTGGCATGCCATCATCATATGAATGAACTACTGCAACCGTGTCAAGTTCCCCTTCCTGAATTAAAAAGCAGAACCTATGAGCTTAAACAATCTGTTATGAAGAAAACATTGAACAAGAAAACGGACTCTAGTGCTTGAACAATAAACTGAGTCAAATAAAACATAAATGTTAAGTTTGATAGGGAAACTTATCCAAAATGCTTAAGAGCATTAGAGTTGCAAGGAAAGAAACAGATAAAAGTAGATTGGCATATTTGGAGAAAACCTTGGACTTTAGCACGCCAAGGACAATAAAACAGAAAGAAAAGCCACCAGCAATGGTCAACCATGGTAAAAAAGTAATGCAGTAGTTCGCCCCAGATGCATCATTTAGTGCAGCAAACGAGCTTGAATAGAGATGCTATGTGGACTCACTCTGATAGAACAGTAGGATTCTCTGAGTCTGTTTAGCATCAACAGATCAACGGGTTTTGTCAGAGCATCAGTTCGAACTGGCGGCCATGTTTGATGGTGCCTCTGGGTCCATAGAAGGCACCTTGATATATCCTGCAGTCATTTTCCAATAGTGAAATTATAATCTCCATTAATAAGCATTCTAGGCAATATTTGGGGTCAGCATAAGGAAAAATTAAAATAAATTAGTGGCCACTTCTGAAGATTCTTGTGAGTGGAGGTTCTAAAGCAAGCTACTAGATTAGAAAGTATGCAACATATAAGTGTATATACTAAAACTCTTTCCATCTTATCAAGTCACACTAGAGCTCTTTTAAAGTAGTTGAAGAAAAAGAAGATGCAATTCTCGACAAGTTGAAAATCCATAATTGAAATGTAAAATTAGATGTGAGAACTTCTAAAATTTTCTCCTTTTTGAGCAAATACTTGAGGACACTTCTATTCTAATGAAAAAATAAGAGAAACAAAAGTATTCTTCACAAATATCATCAACTCTTTCTCACATGTCCTTTGCCTTCAGATCATAGGTTAAACATCTAAATGAAAACATTTTCAAACATTCTGAAAGTGAGGAACGACAACCAGTTACTCAATCGTTTCTCTTCCCAATCAGCAGGTAGTATTGCTTAGAGGAAAAAAAAGAATATAAGTTCCCATCACACATCATTTCAAAATCCATAGCAAGCTCCTTACAGCCACCAAAAAGAGCAACAAATTTAAATTTGAAGAAAAATCAAAGAGATAAATGACCATTAACAGTTCTGTTTAATGAAGTGAGCCGTATGATAAAGCATAGTTCTTTAACATAAGTAATTTCTCTCGACTTAATACATCCACTTCTTTTGTATGTTTAGGCCCAAGTCCAATATCCTCATGCCTATGTTACTAGAAAAACATTAGCTAAACGGAAGAAAATTGTAAGGCCTGCAGTGCTAACATTTTCACAGGATTATGATGAAGTTGAAAAATTGGAACCACAAATCTCACCTCTCCACCATAACGTAATGAAATCTGCGTAGTTGGTAAAGCCACACCATCCTGAAAAGAAGCAGAGACCACTAGGGAGTTATACATTATCTTTAAAAAGTCATCCACCTTTCTGTTAGGTTTCGTCATTAAATCAGTATTTGGAAAAAGAGCAACATTTTCATACAAGGAACTCTACCTTTGCATCCACAGAATAGAAAGAAACAAAAATGATCCATATACCTATGTATTCTAAGGCGACATTTCAAAATCCAAAACATACCTCAACACATATAACAGAAGTCACCTGTGCACCCAGATTTACAACACACGCAGTTGATAGTCCATTTCCAAAAACTGCAGCAAGACCTTCCTGCAACATCAGATAAAATAAGTGACAAGAAGAAATACCCATACAGATAAAAGGAAAAAGTATGGGGCTTGAGAGGTATGTATTACCTAGTCCGAAGAACCCAGGCTAGAATCAAGGTTAAGGCCGCTTCAAATATTCAATTAAACTAGTGAT
Source organism: Catharanthus roseus (assembly GCA_028651295.1). Lineage (NCBI taxonomy): Eukaryota > Viridiplantae > Streptophyta > Magnoliopsida > Gentianales > Apocynaceae > Catharanthus > Catharanthus roseus. The sequence goes on along the minus strand of JAPQWS010000033.1, from coordinate 3,110,444 downwards.
TTAAGTTCAAAAGTATAAGGGAACATTCACCTGGTGAACTACTGCTGACCCGAAGCGTAAATCTCGCAGTATAAGAGACAATACCTCCTTTATTTCTGCTTATCACAAGAAAAGTATGTAAGTAAAGCTTCGACTAGTTTCAGGAAGAAAATTGAACACATTTAATCCCTTCTGCTTATAATCTACTATAATGTAAGAGGTGAGTGTGCTATGCAGCTGAGCTCAATAAGATGTACCGAAGTTCCATGTTAGTCATCAGTCCAAATCTCGGTGCAATATTACTATTACTTGATATCATAAGAAATTCAACAATAAGTTAGTTCTAAGAGAAAATGTGCATTCCAGGGTATCTTATGTCACCTTATGACTTTCTTAAGCAGGTTACCACAAACTCCAATTCCCTAAGTCATCAAAATTCTGAAAAAACAAACACTAGAGATACCAGCATTCTGAAGAAAAGATATTTATATATATTTACCACGATTATCAAAAGTTTCGGGGACAACAAGAATGGCAGCGTACATATTTCTTTCACTCTGAGGAATGTGTAATTTCTCTGTTAAGATCCAATCCCAGATAGAATTCAGGTCCTCCAATACCTGATAATTGTTGCCAAAAGAGATGCACCAAGGCTCATTACAAGGCAATGATATATAAGTTTCCTGCTGGTCTCACCTTAAGTGTTAAAATGCTTAAGATATAACTGTCTACAAGTATGAATAACGAATCTTCCAGCTTAGTATATTAGTAGAGTTCATAACTAAGTTTAGGCAGTTCCAAGTTGCTGCAGATATCTGATGGAACGGCAGGACATAGAGTGAAGGAAATAGCAATAAGATGGTACCTGCTGGAGAGGATAATGCTGAGAGATATTCAGATGACCCCTGCGGATTGGACGCCGCAAACAATATGGCTCAGTTGGAGATATTTTCATTGCTTCCTCACCAAAGATATATTCCTTATATCTACGTTCAGTTGACCTAGCCTGCCTACTAGAGCTCTCATTACCTTCCTTCTCAACCAGGGAATCACTGGGATAATCCTTTTTCACTGAAGTTTCTGTTAAAACAGGTTGAAAGGTTTTTTTTTTTTTTTCTCAATTCAATGATAATACACAATAATATAATATGGAATCTCACATACAAATGGCCGTGAATGTCATAATAAATGAATTTAAGTGAGCAATGTTGATCAAAGTATGAGTAAACCATTTAACCAACTTTTTGTAAGCACAGCACACCTTTCAGTAGTCCAAACCTCAAAATAACAAGAAAAAGTTAAGTTGACAGAAACAATTAACCCAAGCTGTGAAGATATGGGCAGACAACAGACAGAAGAATATAAGAAACAATAGTAGCCAATGGCTACCTTACCGAGTGTAGAGGATGAATTGGTTGTCCTCTCATAGACATCCGTCCAAGTAAAGGCTGCCTCTTTCTTATTATTTTGTGAAGGAATTGCATCAACACGACCCATCTGCATGACAAGTTTTTTTATTTTATATATACACTTTTCTCTGACAAAGAAGACTTAACATATTCAAGTATATTCTTCTTTTTATATGAAAATTCCTCTAGTTGGCACTTCTACTTCTGATGAACAATTGGTATTGTTACACGCTAAAAGACACACATTATTTCTTTTAAACATTCTCTTCATTATTTTCATGAATTCACATCTGATGCAACTTCTTGGTTATAAAAGCATTAATTTCAGCTGAACCAAGACAAAGGCATTTCCATTTTACCTCACTTTAAATATTAAAATTTACCTTACGAGGGAATGAATTATTAGTAATCTCTTCATCCAAGAATGGAATTTTCAACAGTGAAGCAATCTGGAAAGAAAGAAAAAAAAAACAAAAGAAAACCATTCTTCAAATAAAAATAAAACAATATCCAAATCAGGCCAAAAGTTTTAATCTTTTTTAGCTTACAATATCATATGCTTTTTCACGTTCCATGTGCTGTGCTGTCGTAACATGAGAATTAAGACCCTGAAAAACACAAGATTGGCACAAGAAAAAGAGTCTTCAAGAAACCTTTTTATTGAATTTGAGAAATCAAAACCATAATATATCAGAAAGGAGAACATTTAACTACAGAATCTGAAAAAGAAAAAAAGGGGGGGAAAAACCTGGTCTTGAACATTTTTCTTGGGAAATTGGCTGGTCCCAGAAGTTCGTCGAGCAATACAATGAGGGATATTCAGTGGAGTGTCTTGCTGAGCCAATCCTATTCTTATATTTCCTGAACCTAAACAATCAATCAAACAACCCAAAAGATCAAATTTCAAATTTTTTTTCCGGAGGGGCGGAGAAGAATTTACAGACAAGAAGCACAATTCACAACCAAAATTTTTAGCCCAAAACGAAACCCATTATTAAAACAGTAAGCATCTTTTTGTGTCTGAGTAAAAATTTTATAAGCAGAGATGAACCTGGATTGATCACAACAAGATTGGAGCCACGTTCAGCAAGGAGTTGCGAAGGAACTACTGTTTTGAGATAGTCCTGAGAATTGAAAACCAAAAAATTGACTACATTAGAAAATGCAATAAGCTCAAATCTCCCTTTCTGAAGCTTGTGAGAGGTCATGGGAGAGCTTACCATGAGAGCAAGAATTTCTTTGGGAGCTCTCTAGAGCAGAGAAACGAACTGGGGAGCTCTCTTGATACTGGAAAGCTGTCACTTTGGTCTTTTTTTTTTTTTTTCTCCCCAATTAACCAAAAATAAAGAGAAATTGAGTTTTATTCAGAAAAAAAACAAAAAAAAGAAATTGAGTTTTGGGCTCCAAGAAGCTATAGCCCAAGTCATGTCACATGAATTAGGCCCATACAATCCAATCCAAATTTTATATGGCCTGAATGGGAATTGATTTTTTTCCCACCCAATTCTTTATAGCATTTTAATATCTTGCATATAAAAAAAAATTAGTATCTTGCATAACATTTATTGAAGATTTATATATAATCTTTTTTTGAAGGATATTTAATCTCTTAGAATTTACTTATAAATTAGTATAACAAGAATGTTACATTGAGAATAATACAAAGAATTAAATCGATATTTTTTTTAAGGGAGAAAACTTGAAATGTAAGTAATAATTACGAAGTATTTTTCTTCTTCTTCTATAATAATTAATGACACAACTCTTTTAAAAAAGGGTAAGAATTCTCGTTTAAAAAAAGGCAAGAATTCCTGACAGAAGTATTTAAAGTATGCTAGAATAGATTTTCATTTTCATTTGTTATTTCAAATATGAGAAAAGTGTTAGAGTATACACTTGAATTTTATAAATAACAACTGTTTCATTTTATATAATTTTGGTTTTGTGAAGGAAATATCTCTTCTCATGCCATCAAATTATTCACGTGTGCTGCCCAAAAAAAAAGAAAATCACCATCACTAAGTTTATTTTTATCATCAAACTATTATCTTGGACTATCACAAGTTTGGATTTGCGTCCACCAGGACTTGACTGAACTTGGTAATAATGGTCACGTGAATAGCTCACCCGTAACCACAATTGAGAAAACTCACTCTCCTGCTAAACAAAATGGAAGATGATGGTGATGATATGGCGAAAACCAAAAGGAAATACATAGTAGGCTAAGAACTGTACATAAAATCAAATATAAAGGTTTAAGGGCCTTGATAAAGAACCATTTGAGTAAATTTGCAGCATACTTGCAAGAAAGCACTTGAAATAGAACTGTTATAGACTCAAAGAATCAAGTTTACATGCACTTCCTTGGAGGGAATACTCAAGTGTAAGTATGATCCAATTTAACCAAAAGCCAAAAAGAACCTCAACTATGCATTTCATAAAGTGGTTCATAACTCAACCTAAAGAAGAAAAGATTAAAACTCAAACAAAGGCATTTCGTACTTGCATTCCTTAACTTCAGAAATGGGGATAATAATTACCAGACCCTAAACGCAAACTTCTCTATAATCCAATCTACTAGTATTAATTAGATTACATCCGAAAAAGAGGAAAGAAAAACTACAACAAGAATGCTACTCAAAAAAATATTAAATATTCCAAGTTTCACCACTAGTAGTGTGTTGTTCTGAGGTCAACCCCCTTTGTCAATAGGGAAAGTTGGAAATCTTTCGTTATCCCTTTCTTCAGTAACTCTAAGCAGTCTTTGCTTTCGGGGTCTTCTTCTTGAGCCTCCTGGAAAGTGAATTCTTCATCCCTAGGAAATACAGCAATGCACCAAAGAGAGCCACACACTGCCGAGGAATATACATCATATTAAGCCAAAGTTCGGATGCACTACAGAAAAGGATACAAGAAACTATCAAATTGTAATGCAAATATACCTGCAGACACTCCTGTAGGTTACTGGAAAATTCTGGCTCATCACGCCTATAGTTGTAGAAATCATAAAAGAGTGGAGTGGTATAAAGCAAGTGGTACATCTGTGCAAAGCATAAACTCAGTCAGAATAAAGTACATAAGTCGGGGAAATAATATGAATCTGTCCCTTTCACTGCCTCACAAGTGCGGACTCATCAGCGAACAAAATTACTAACAGAGTAAGTCATGTTAAGAGCAGGGAAACTCACCAGTAAGTATGCACCCATTGAGCTTCCGAACACAAAGAGCAACCCTCCCAATCCTTTAAGAGTAATAGAGGCCGCAACAAAGTGCCTAACCTGAGTAAGGTATCTCAAGTTACAACATCGACAGAATGCAGTTGATGTAGATACTAGAAAAATATAGCATGTCATGTTAAAGAATTATGGAAAAGAATAACAATATCCTTACATCAATATTAAGCCCCCCCTTGCCAAACTTTAACGTGAGAAATTTCTGGACAACGACAAGTTTCGGAGCCCATTCCTTGGCTGCAGGTCCACCATCATCACCAAATTCATTGAACCTACAAGCCACATAAGTAGAACCATGAAAATTTTCCTATTTCCCTTCTAACAATTACATACAGGAAGGACACTTGATAGAAAAGATGTGTGAATATACCTTTTCATTATACATATAATTTAGCTCACAAGTAGTGCTAGGAAAAATGACAGTGAAACAGTTAAAAGTTTTCAAATTTATATTCTGCTGATGAAAAAACCACAAATTACAGGAATCTTTTTAATGGATCCATTCTGGCAATGCACAACTGGGTAAAGCCAGTGGAATTAATTGTTAAACCAGCTGAATGGCACAAAAAAAAGTAGTAAATGAAGGATATTTCCGACAGTGTTATATATGTAAAGTCTATAGTTTATTGTCCATAGATGAAATTTTGTCCAACCATTTTCCCCCAAAACAACGAAGGCTTTCTTTAATTTTCTTGAGGGGTAACTTAAGTACAGGATCGTTCCTTTGTGTTTAAAGTCTGAGAATTTATAATCCGATTCTTTGTTTTCAAGAGGCAATATTTTTCCCATTTATTTGAATTCACAAGAAGAAGCTACTCTGTCAATAATAAGCCAAATAAGATCTTCCAAAAGATTATGACCACCAAGGCACGAAATAGAAAAGTACACTGCAAATGTAATCACTAGAAAAAAAGAAGATTTCCATCGAAGGCAAGAATATTTGGATCTATGATAATGAAAAATGGATTTAATGCCCCTGGGAACCAAGGGGTAAGGGATAAGAAAATAGCCAAAGTTTCAGGGTGAAACAAATATGTTTTTAACATAATTAAGTTAGACAACCATACTTCCGTATGAATATGATATATTCAGCATATAATGGGCAAGAGATGCATCTTTTCCCAGATTATGCATACAACATATAAGACAGAATTGATAACGGAAGCAGTAGGCATCAGTTATCACACTCTATCAGGCAGTTACATCTTACACTAACAGAGCTACCTTGAAATAATAAAAAAGTCCTCAACATAATCTTGAAGTTTCTCCAAAAAGGTATCACAATAAATGTAAAGCATATAGTTATTAATAACAACCTAGTTGTAGACACTTCAGTGCTGCATATTTTAAGCCACATGAAGAAATGCATTTGGTCAAAACACATATTTCAAGTCAGTTCACATGATTCTCCACATCACAGCTAATGTTCAAATAATTTGTTTACTAGTTAAAACTTAAAATAAATAACAGCAGATCTGGGTAATGCGTTGAGTGATGTTACCAGGGAATGATAATGTCAATAAGGGTTTAGCAACATTACTCCATTGCAGAATGATATCGTACATTAGACAAAATTTATAACGTAATTAACTTTTCTGAGCTTTATGCAAAATAAAAGTCTAACACAATTCTGCTAAGCCTAAACAATTTCCTGATTTCGGCAACATCAATTAGAGGTAAAACCACCACAACATTATCAATTCACGTGCTTGCTTTGAAGCTTTGAAAGACATATTTGCTGAATAAGCATAACGAATAAAATAATAAAAAATAAAGTATCTGTAAAGTGGGTTGGTGGAGCAACCTTCCAAATAAAAATAGAATATTAATACTTGGAGACTTTGAAATTACTCAGTCCATTCAAAAAGCAGGGGCTAGGGATAATTACATATCTAAACCAGCAAAAGGTTCAAATTGAAGACTAGTAATGCACATTAAATCTACGACCCGACCAAGACATCAAACTAAGACAACCATTAAACTCAAAAAGAAAACAAAAAAACCCACAAAAAAGAGAATGCAGCATAATCCACAACCCCTGCAACAATCTCATCTAACCGAAGTAGTTAACACAAGTAAGAAAAACTCTCCTTCCTGGGAGGCAGATTAAAGAAACCCAAAGCATTTCTTTTAAGCCAGTTGACGTCAAAGGAAAATCCAAACAAATTAGCACAATTCGGTAAACACAAACTAAGAGGGCTTTTTCTACAGTGCATCTTAAGCACAACCGACCATTTATATCAAGCATCCTCATAAAGCATAACAGCAGGAGCCTAACGTGCCAAGTCTGTCCACATACACAAGAAAAATAACACATGCAATAGTGGTAAAACTGAAGCTAAAAGAACTAGATCTAACAACAAGGTAATAGGAGTACCGAAAATAACACAACTCCTAAGAAAATCCCATCAAACAGATCTGAATAAAAACAAAACTTCCACAGTGAAAAGAGGGAAGAAAGTTAAGAAAGGCATTCACATACATTTGCCAAGCGGAAAGGATGAAAAGGGACGCAAACAAAACTCTTCCAAGAAACGAAAAGAAACCCATTGCGAATCTTGAATTGTATTAGTAGTACTCTTTTGGCAGCTGGCCCTTCTGCTGATCAGAAGAATTCGGGTTTTGCTTCTAACCAGGAAACATAAAAGAGGAGACCGAGAGAGAGCAAATCAGGTATGGGGTAAACTGATCTGCTCGCTCTTCGAGCTCTCTCTCTCTCTCTCTCTCTCTCTCTCTCTCGGTGGAGCTGTGAAAAGTCTGAAGCAAAAATTGAATTTTGGTTGGTGACTTTGGGGCTGATGATGCTTTAAATTTAATGTGTTTTATTGGGAAGTCGTGATGAACATTTTACAATATCTATTATATTGGCATGTCTATACTGACCATCTTTTGGACTCTTTCCTATCTTAGGCGGATTAGAAATAAGAATAAACAAAGTAGAAATTCTTTATTCGTATGTAATTCAAAATAAAAAATAAATAAATTTTAATTTTAAAATCTAATTCAAATGAACTTGAATTTTTCTCTTTTGGCTAAAAAGGGGAATAAATCTGCCCCATCCCCCCTTCCTCCTCCCCCATTTACTAGGGTTGAATATGATTTTATTGATAAAAGTTCTGTCAAAAATTTGTGAAATTTAATTATTGTAAGGAATGCCTGATTAAATTTTTTTCACAAATATGTTCTGATTTGTTTAACGTAACTTTGTGAATAATTTTAAAAGAATTTTTTACATACATAATACAATACAATACATAATACAATGAGATATTTTAGTATAAAAGAATCTTTTATATACATAATACAATGAGATATTTTAGTAGAAAATTTAATTTTCATAAATATAAAATGTCATAGGTTTTTTTAGTTGAATACTTGGAGCCTTGTCCTTCCATTTGTTTGCAAGTATCGATTTATCGTGCACTATTTTTTCGTAGGTTTATAGGTTAGGGAATTATCCGACTCATTTTTTAGCTAAGAATGTTATTTTATCTTCTATTTCGCAGGAATGGACTCGAAACATTTTCCCAATGTAGCGCATGCCATCCTAATAGATATTAGTAAGATTTAATCTCTTTTCCTTTTAAAAAAAAGGGATAATAAAGGCAACTCGGAATCTATAAGGATAACTCGAAAAAATTCAAAAAATTTCATTTTCATCCTCAATCTTTCTCTCTCTAAAACAAAATCCTCTCAACTCTCTCTACAAGTGAACATTTTAAACTCAGATTTAGGAAAATCAGACTGTTAAAAAAAAAAAAGAAAAAGTTAGTACTTCGATTTATACTCTTTTATTTACAATTCTATCGTTTAGATCTTGAAAATATGCATCGAATCTCATGAAAAATCAAATTTTTTGAAGCTGTTTTTTAGGTAGAAATCCGTCAACTTCAAACTTCAATATACAAAGCTTTGACCGTTAAAATTGAAAAAAAAAGGTTAGTGCATCAATCTATGCTCGCTTATTTACGAATCTATCGGTTTAGATATTGAAAAACTGCTTGGAATCATTCGAAAAGGGGAGCAGCCACCCTACTACGTGAATAACTATCCTCACAAGCATTTTTGCCGGCAGAAGCCAAGCTAGCCTTCCTTCCTTTTCGAAATCCCATCCATTTCTGTTACCAGTTTAGACTGGTAGGACTCTAAGAGAGACATTGATTTCCCGGACCGGACTACTTAAATGTCTTCCCCTATCTATAGAAGCAGTTCCATTCCATGCCTTCTCCTTTTCGATGCCATCTCTTATCTCCCCTTAGATGTCATGAAATTTGTAACCTCTGTCTCCTATGCTGTGCTTGTTAATGGCTACCCTAGCAAAGTGTTTAATCCTTCTCAAGGTTTGAGGCAGGGAGATCCTTTGTCGCCCTTCCTATTTATTCTATGTGCGCAGGGGTTCTCTTCCATGTTGAAAAGGGCAGAATGGCAAGGGAAAATGAAAGGGATTAAGTTCGGAGCTGAGGGTCCTAGCCTCCCGCATCTATTGTTCGCTCTTGCTCTTTGTGAGAGCTCATCATGTAGATATTTCCAGTATGGAGCCACTTCTTACCTGAGTTCCCGTGCCCCACTTGCGGTTGAGGTAATGGCACCAACCTTGGGCCGCACCAACCAGCAACAAGAGGGAAGACCCAAGGAAAGCCAGCCAACCGAACGGTGGGCACCAAGCAGGGGCCGAGACTTAGTACTAACTTGGGAACGCACCTGGAACACTTAACCTAACAACTATAAATAAGGTTAAGGAAGATACCAAGCAAGCTATTCAAGATTCCAGCTCCCCGAGGGCAACCAATACTCCCTCACTCGTGCTTCCTTTTCGTTGATTGCTATGGATCATGACTGAATCTGTAATAAGGACACCCCATCGAGTGTAATTCCAGTGAATGGTAAGTAGGAGTCTCTTTAAGCCATTGATCTAGTTTCAGTCTACTTTACAGGGATAAATATAAAATTCCCTGATGAGAAGGAGAAGCTGGAACTCAGACTCATCCCGGCATACTATGTCATATAGAAAGATGTCGATTTTTTTGAACTTGTTTTTTTGTCTGGCTGGGGATATTTTCTCCTGGACCGGCGAAAAAGAAAATTTCGCCCGGTCCAGCGAAATTATAGATGCTTTTCACTAGACTGGGCGATTTATATGCTATTGGTTAAAAAAAATTTATACATTTTACCTTTGTATTTATAAATATTTAAAATTATCATTATGTTCAATTTGCTAACTTTATGTTATTTAAGGAGTTTTAATTGAATTTAATTTCATATCTATTTAAAATGTTATTTAATTTTGTCTATATAGAATACGTGTTATTAGTTTTTTTAAATGGTTTATGTTATAATTGTTTGTTTAATATTTTAATGAATTATGTTTATATGAACAATTTGAATCTTAAAGAGCATTTATTAATTTGTTAGCATAAGCATAAGTGTTATAATTATTCATGTTATAGTTTTAATCAATTTATAATAAATGGTTCGACCCAGCGGACGTAGAGTGGATGATGATCTTAGTCCTGTGACAGATATAACAGGTCGAGTTGAAGGTCGAACAGTTACATCTTCATCTCGAGGTTTGAGGGGTCGACATAGTACTTCCAATATCCCGTCTACTCCTACCCCATTTGCTACTGGGATGTATTATGATACAGGTGCACCGAGTTCCTCTGACCAACCGCCACATATACCGATTAGGTCTCGTCTTCCTCTCCCATCACACCGCCCACACACTCTGGTGCCATATGATATATATGGATCTTCACATCCACCATCTCAACCCCCATTATATGATCCCTATATACATGCACCTTCTGTTTGTCTTCTTATACCCTATAGATCTATAGTACAGGAACCTATGAATGAGTTTAGTGGTCCTGAGAGGAAGTTAGGTGCTAAATTTTGGGATCAGATGGTTGGAATCCGTAGAAAAAAACAAAATAAAATAAAACCACGAAAATCTACCAACAAGATCTGCACATACTAAAAAAACCGATTGGATAGAAATTGCCTCAATGTTTTGATTGTTCGCTGTAGAGGCGCTGCTTTGTACGCTTCGCCCTCTACTGGTATCCATGAGACGAACTCCTCTGTAAGCGATCGGGATGCTAGCCCCTTCTGTGTTTTGAAAACTGTTCAGAACTGATCCTGACTATCTGGTAATCGGTCGTATTTCGAAGAGAGGAGGCTAGATACTATATCGCCGTTCTAGGATTTAGGGTTTTGTTTTTCTTTAATCAGATAAAGGACGACCACCAAGAAAAGATTAACATAACCTTTTATAGCTATCAATATCAAAACCCTAACTGTCATCTAATGACAGTTTAATCTCGTCCGTCTATTCCTATAATCATCCAACGGTTGGATGAGTAATATTAAGTAATTAATTTCATTTATTCTATTAGATAAAATTAATTACTTATTAACTTACCAAAAAATACAATATGAAATCTGATTCCTCTTTTGTATACGTTCAACGAATATGGACACAATCTAGATTCATTGAACGTGGACATTATGCTCACAAGATGGATATCTCTCTCTAAAAAGAGAGGGACAAATCCCTTTCACTATCTCCAATATTCAAGCCATGACGAGAAAATAAGCCAACCAATTGTCATAATGATCACCTAATTAAAAGTGATGTTTGACTATGTTGAGAAAATAAGCCATGACGAGAAAATATGTTTTGACATAGTCAAACATCACTTTTAATTAGGTGATCATTATGACAATTGGTTGGCTTATTTTCTCGTCATGGCTTGAATATTGGAGATAGTGAAAGGGATTTGTCCCTCTCTTTTTAGAGAGAGATATCCATCTTGTGAGCATAATGTCCACGTTTAATGAATCTAGATTGTGTCCATATTCGTTGAACGTATACAAAAGAGGAATCAGATTTCATATTGTATTTTTTGGTAAGTTAATAAGTAATTAATTTTATTTAATAGAATAAATGAAATTAATTACTTAATATTACTCATCCAACCGTTGGATGATTATAGGAATAGACGGACGAGATTAAACTGTCATTAGATGACAGTTAGGGTTTTGATATTGATAGCTATAAAAGGTTATGTTAATCTTTTCTTGGTGGTCGTCCTTTATCTGATTAAAGAAAAACAAAACCCTAAATCCTAGAACGGCGATATAGTATCTAGCCTCCTCTCTTCGAAATACAACCGATTACCAGATAGTCAGGATCAGTTCTGAACAGTTTTCAAAACACAGAAGGGGCTAGCATCCCGATCGCTTACAGAGGAGTTCGTCTCATGGATACCAGTAGAGGGCGAAGCGTACAAAGCAGCGCCCTCTACAGCGAACAATCAAAACATTGAGGTAATTTCTATCCAGTCGGTTTTTCTAGTATGTGCAGATCCTGTTGGTGGATTTTCGTAGTTTTATTTTATTTTGTTTTTGCCTACGGATTCCAACAGTTTCTTCTTGTAGATTTAGAAGCTCTTTCTCTAAGCTCTTTCCGTTGGTTTCAAGTACTCCTAGTGTGTGCTCCTCTTTGTTTTCATCTACTCGCACAAAAGAATCCATATTAGCAACATAGGAGTAGGAATCATTCATCCTAGAATCATATAGAGAATTATCACAAGAATGATCACGAGTGGCATCTCCAAGCATCAAAAGGTATTCAAGGAAAGTGTAAGATTGAGAGCTCTTAAGAATGCAAACAATTAAGTAAGAAGGATGGTAACTAGTAGAGTCCTTAAATAATTTTTCAAAAATTATCCTCATGAGACACAAGTGCATTCAAGAATAACTTCAATTCCTTAAAAGAAAATTCAATGCTCAAAGGTAAAGAGTTAGAAGAAACGCTTATTGATGTGTCTTTATTGTTGTGATGAAGCTTCCATGCAATTATATTCCTCTTATCATGGAAATTATGCACATAAGAAGAAATAAGAGCAAGAAAAGGATTAATTGGGTTAGACGATAAGCATATCTCCTCACTTAAGAGTGAGTCCAATTTTTGCTCAAGAGAATAGAACTCTTGTCATGTCTCCCCTTGATACTTTCACTCCCCTTTTCTTCATTTATCCTCTCATGCTCTTCAAACAAACTCTCTTTTTCTTTCATTGTTCCCTCTTTTCTTTCTTCTGAGATCTCACTCTCATCTTTTTCAACTTTCTCAAACAAGGCTCGTGAAAGTCAATATAGGATTGGGGCCATGGTATGACACATTTTATTTGATGTATATACTATGCGTGTGATGTTTAGTTTATTTCCTTTTATTTTTGGATATATGTTTTGTGAAATAATATACAAATAAAAGGAAGAAGGTTTTTGAAACCATGTAAAAATTAAGTCGTAAAATGCCTTCCATGATCATAAGCACTTCTCCATGCTTGGATTATCATTTTGTCTCATTGCAAAAGCAAGAGATTAATGGTTACCTAAGTAGGGGAAGATGGAAAATGGTGATTTCCATATGCTTAGAATGGTTTGACTTAACTAGGCTATCTAAACGGTTTTGAGCCTAGGACATCATATGGGATTTTGCCGGTACGTATAGATGTAAATCCCATTAATATATTTTTCTCTAATTATGGGCGTTAAGCCAAAGCTTACTTATGATTAGAATAAAATGAATTTTTATACCCATAATTTATATCAAGTGTTGAATATTTCAGGGAAAATTAAATGCTTCATTTATTTAATTTTACTTTGCAAATTCTATGTAGATAATGACCTCAAACAATTCAAACACCCCGTTGTGATCCGTGCTTGAAAAGAATAAGCTTAGTGGGACTATTTTCTTGATTAGGCACGAAATTTAAGGATTGTCCTTAAACAAGAAAAGAAGCTATATGTACTTGAGAACCCTATCCCTAATCAACCAGCTAACAACGCCCCTAGAGTCGAAAAGGATGCTTATAGTAAGCACAAGAATGATTCTAACGATGTGACATGTCTCATGTTGGCTACAATGGAATCTGAGTTGCAAAAGCAATTCGAGGAAGTTGAGGCTTATGAGATGATAAAACAGCTCAAGAAAATGTTCCAAGAGCAGGCACGTCAAGAGAGATATCTTACCACTAAGGCGTTGAATAGCTGCAAAATGACCCCTGGCACTTCACTTAGTGCTCATGTCCTTAAGGTGAAAGGGTATTTTGATCAGCTTAAAAAACTTGGAGCACCTATAAGTCATGACTTGGCTACTGATATGATCTTGGCCTCTTTGACCTCTGACTATGATCAGTTTGTCATGAACTTCAATATGTATAATATGGAAAAGTCTATAAATGAATTGCACGGGATGCTCAAGCAGGCTGAACAAAACATTAGGAAGTCTACTCCTAATGTTCTGATAGTTCAGAAGGGGCAGTTCAAGAAGAACAAGGGAAAGGGAAAGGGAAAGGATATGGCCAAAGAGGGTAAAGGCAAGCAGAAGCCCAAGCTTAAGGTTAAACCATCAAAGGAAGGGACTTGCTTCCACTACAATGAACCTGGTCGTTAGAAGAGGAATTGCAAGCTCTACTTGGAAGAAAAGAAGAAGCAAAAGGCCAGTGAGACTGCCGCTTAAGGTATTTTCATTATAGAAATTAATATGTCTACTCCTACTTCATGGGTATTAGATACCGGATGTGGAGCTCGCATTTGTGTAAATGTGCAGGGAATCAAAAGGAGTAGATCTTTGACAAAGGGAGAGGTGGACCTACGAGTTGCAAATGGAGCAAAAGTTGCTGGTGTAGCTGTAGGGACATTTGATTTACTTTTACCTATTGGGCTTATAATTGAACTTAAAGATTGTTATTATGTTCCTGCTATGAGCAGGAACATGATTTCAGATTCTTGTTTGGATATTGATGGTTTCGAGTTTAATACTAAGAATGGTAAAAGTTCTATTTATAAAAATGGTGTTTTCTATGGGGATGCCTCTTTATGTAATGGACTTTACATTCTTAACCTACATGATTCCATTAGTAAGCCCATCTATAACATAAATACAAAGAAATTTAAATCTAATGATTTAAATCAAACTTACTTCTGGCATTGTCGTTTGGGCCATATAAATGAGAAACGCATATCCAAACTCCATCAAGATAGACTTTTATCTTATTCGACCTTGAGTCTTATGAAAAATGTGATTCTTGTTTATTGGGTAAAATGACTAAAAGTCCATTTACAGGGCAAAGTGAAAGGGCTACCGATTTATTGGAACTTATACATACTGATGTATGTGGGCCAACGAACATACAAGCTAGAGGAGGTTTTCAGTATTTCATTACATTCACAGATGATTTCAGTAGATATGATTTTGTCTATCTAATGAAACATAAATCTGATTCCTTTCAAAAGTTTAAGGAATTTCAAAATGAAGTACAGAATCAACTTGGAAGAAGTATCAAATTACTTCGATTAGATCGAGGTGGTGAATACTTAGGCCAAGAGTTTGACGAACATCTAAAAAATTGTGGGATATTATCACAATTAACTCCACCAGGAACACCACAATGGAATGGAGTGTCTGAACGCAGAAATCGAACTCTATTGGATATGGTTTGATCTATGATGAGTCAAACAGATCTTCCAATTTCTTTTAGGGGTTATGCTCTAGAAACTGCTGCATTCATATTAAATAGAGTTCCATCTAAAGCTGTTCAGAAGACACCATATGAGATATGGACCGGGAAACAACCTAGTTTAGCATTTCTCAAAATTTGGGGATGTGATGCTTATGTGAAGCGATCATTATCTGAAAAACTAGCACCCAAATCTGATAAGTGTCTGTTTGTGGGATATCCTAAGGAAACTAAATGATACTACTTTTATCTTCCATGTAAAAACAAAGTGTTTGTTGCTCAGAACGGAATTTTCCTTGAAAGGGAATTCGTTTCCAAAAGAGTTAGTGGGAGTAGAATCCATATTGAAGAAGCTCAAGGACAGCAGACCATTTCTGAACTGAGTAGGATACTCAGTTGGACTCACGTATTCATACTGAGCCTTAACCTTTGACACAAGGACCAAGAAGGTCTGGTAGGATTTCTCAGATACCACAGAGATATGGATTTCTTGTGACTGAGAATCATAATATTGATCTTATGGATCATAATATTGAAGGTGAACCTAATTCCTACTAAGATGCTATTCATAGTCCTGAATCTAGCAAATGGCTAGAGGCTATGAAATCAAAAATGCAATCCATGCATGATAATCAAGTTTGGACTTTGATTGATCCACCTGAAGGTTGCAAGACCATAGGGTGTAAATGGGTTTTCAAAAGGAAAACTGACATGGATGGCAATGTGCACACTTACAAAGCACAATTGGTAGCAAAAGGGTATAGACAAACTCATGGTATAGACTATGATGAAACCTTTTCTCTAGTTGTAATGCTTAAGTCAATTAGAATTCTACTTGCCATTGCATGATTATGAAATACGGCAAATGGATATTAAAACTGCTTTTCTTAATGGAAATCTACTGGAGGATGTGTATATGACACAACCTGAAGGTTTTATTCATCCTTTGAATTCTAGTAAAGTGTGTAAACTTCAGAGATCCATTTATGGCTTGAAGAAAGCATCTCGAAGTTGAAATCTTCGATTTGATGAAGCAATTAAAGAATTCAATTTCATCAAGAATGATGATGAACCTTGTGTCTACAAAAGGGTTACAGAAAATGCAGTAGTCTTCTTAGTACTCTATGTCGATGACATCTTGTTAATTGGGAATGACATCCCCACTTTGCAAAGTGTAAAAACTTGGTTGGGGAAGTGTTTTTCAACGAAAGATTTAGGCGAAGCAGCCTATATTCTAGGCATTAGGATCTATCGAGATAGATCTAAAAGCCTTATTGGCTTAAGTCAGAGTGGATATATTGACAAGGTACTGAAAAGGTTCAGTATGCAAGATTCTAAGAGAGGATTCTTGCTAATGTCACATGGCGTTAAACTCAGTAAGTCTCAAAGTCCTACCACAAGGGAGGATACAGAATGCATGAGTAAGATTCCTTACACTTCTGCAATTGGATCTATAATGTACGCCATGTTATGCACTCGCCCAGATGTCTCGTATGCATTGAGCATGACTAGCAGATTCCAGTCAAATCCTGGTGAATCGCATTGGACTGCAGTAAAAAATATCTCTTTAGTCCTTCAAATCCTGGTGAACCGATTGGACTGCAGTCAAAAACATTCTCAAGTACTTAAGAAGGACTAAAGAGATGTTTTTGATCTACGGAGGTCAGGAAGGAGAGCTTGTTATAAATGGTTACACAGATGCTAGCTTTCAGACTAATGTAGATGATTTTAGATCGCAATCTGGATTTGTGTCTTGTTTGAATGGAGGTGCTGTGAGCTGGAAGAGTTCAAAGCAAGATACCGTGGCCGATTCTACTACAGAGGCTGAGTATGTGGCTGCTTCTGATGCAGCCAAGGAGGCAATTTAGATTAGAAAGTTCATCACAGAACTAGGTGTAATTCCTAGCATTGTGAACCCAGTGGACCTATATTATGATAACACAGAGCCATTGCACAAGCTAAGGAACTTAGATCTCATCAATGATCCAAACATATTCTCAGGCGTTTCCATCTCATTCGAGAAATTATTGAGCGTGGAGATGTTAAAATGCAAAGTAGACACCAATGACAATGTCGCAAATCCATTGACAAAGCAACTCCCACAACTTAAGCATGAGAGTCATACTAGGTCAATGGGTTTGAGAGTCATGTCAAATTGGTGGTAGGGCAAGTGGGAGATTGTTAGTATATGCCCTAAGACCAATTGACTCACATTTATGATTTATGAAGCATGTATTTTTTGAATTGTATTTTGTGCTCTTGGTCATCAAGTATGTGACTTGATAGTAAAACCCTTATAGCTAATAAAATACTATTCTTATTTGTCCCTAGTTTATTACATCTTGTAAACTAGTGTGAAGTTGATTGATGGTCAAGTTTTACTGATCATGAATATGAGATATAAAATCAATTCATAAATACATATTGAGAATATTGTATTGGACATGACCCAAAGTGAAGAAGAAATATTGCATGGGTTTAAGTTATAAGTATTTCTTCTCAGTTTTATATTTGGTGTCCTTTGACCTAATGTTTCTAATGTTTCTTGCATGGGGAGAAAATATGTTTTGACATAGTCAAACATCACTTTTAATAAGGTGATCATTATGACTATTGGTTGGCTTATTTTCTTGTCATGGCTTGAATAATGGAGATAGTGAAAGGGATTTGTCCCTCTCTTTTTAGGGAGAGATATCTATGGGCCCCTTCATAAGGAAGACTGGAAAATATGCATGGCCATGCTCAAATAAGTATTAATAAGGTGTTATTAATATTATTTGTTGGAACAGTCTGCCTGGTGATCAAGTAAATGGTTAATTATGTTTTATAAGGATGACTTGATCCATGCCTTATACTTAATTAGGATATCGTGTGACAAAAGGACTAAATATTAAATGTGATGCTAGGTTATTATTACATTTACTTAACTTGGGTAAGCATAATGTCTTGCTAGAGGCCGCTTATGTTTTGTGAATAAATATGTAGGACATTTTTATTTCACTGCCAACGTTAAGTGAACCTACAGGGTCACACGCATAGACAATCTTGTGGGCATAATGTCCACTTTCAATGAATCTAGATTGTGTCCAGATTCGTTGAACGTATACAAAAGGGGAATCAGATTTCATATTGTATTTTCTAGTAAGTTAATAAGTAATTAATTTTATTTAATCGAATAAATGAAATTAATTACTTAATATTACTCATCCAACCGTTGGATGATTATAGGAATAGACGGACGAAATTAAACTGTCATTAGATGATAGTTAGGGTTTTGATATTGACAACTATAAAAGGTTATGTTAACATTTTCTTGGTGGCCGTCCTTTATCTGATTAAAGAAAAACAAAACCCTAAACCCTAGAACGGCGATATAGTATCTAGCCTCCTCTCTCCGAAATATGACCGATTACCAGATAGTCAGGATCAGTTCTGAACAGTTTTTAGAACACAGAAGGGGCTGACATCCCGATCGCTTACAGAGGAGTTCGTCGCGTGGATACCAATAGAGGGCAAAGCGTACAAAGCAGCGCCTCCACAGCGAACAATCAAAACATTGAGGTAATTTCTATCCAATCGGTTTTTCTAGTATGTGCAGATCATGTTGGTGGATTTTTGTAGTTTTATTTTATTTTGTTTTTGCCTACGGATTCCAACAGTTTCTTCTTGTAGATTTAGAAGCTCTTTCTCTAAGCTCTTTCTGTTGGTTTCAAGTACTCCTAGTGTGTGCTCCTCTTTATTTTCATCTACTCGCACAAAAGAATCCACATTAGCAACATAGGAGTAGGAATCATTCATCCTAGAATCATATAGAGAATTATCACAAGAATGATCATGAGTGGCATCTCCAAGCATCAAAAGGTATTCAAGGAAAGTGTAAGATTGAGAGCTCTTAACAATGCAAACAATTAAGTAAGAAGAATGGTAACTAGTAGAGTCCTTAAATAATTTTTCAAAAATTATCCTCATGAGACACAAGTGCATTCAAGAATAACTTCAATTCCTTAAAAGAAAATTCAATGCTCAAAGGTAAAGAGTTAGAAGAAACGCTTATTGATGTGTCTTTATTGTTGTGATGAAGCTTCCATCCAATTTTATTCCTCTTATCATGGAAATTCTGCACATAAGAAGAAGTAAGAGCAAGAAAAGGATTAATTTGGTTAGACAATAAGCATATCTCCTCACTCAAGAGTGAGTCCAATTTTTGCTCAAGAGAATAGAACTCTTGTCATGTCTCCCCTTGACACTTTCACTCCCCTTTTCTTCATTTATCCTCTCATGCTGTTCAAACAAACTCTCTTTTTCTTTCATTTTTCCCTCTTTTCTTTCTTCCGAGATCTCACTCTCATCTTTTTCAACTTTCTTAAACAAGGAAGGAATAGCATCAAGGAAACAATGTTCGACACTAATTCCCTCACTTTCTTTTACTTTTTCTCTTCTTTCATGACTTTCTTTTCCCTCACATGTGTCATTCTTGTCTAGCATCACTTCTTTAGATCTTGCACTCTCTTTATTTTCGCTCTTCTTGCTCCAAGGACCACTAGGTTCACCAATGGAAGTTTTCTTTCCAATATCCTCATTAGACATAACTCCAACTCCCTTTAGTTGTTCTTAAAATCTTGCTTTCTTTTGAGCACTAGCTTTCTTTGCTTCCTTTTGAATTGAAAGAGGGGATGACACATTTTTTTGCACATTAGCAATGTTGTTGGCAAACTTCTCTTTATAAAGAAAGGACTTCATGCTCTCTTGAGATTCATAGGTTTTCTTTCCATTGTACCTAGCTTCTTGTCCCTTTAGATACCAATGCCCATATCCATCATCCATGTAGGAGTACCTACAACCTTCATAGCTCGCATAACCTTCTTGAAAGTCTCTTTCCATACCTTCATTTCTATTCCAACAACTTTGTCCAACTTTGCAGTAAGAATCGTCTTCAAGATATGCTTGATATCAATGATTTTCATGGTATCCATCCATTGCATGCTCATATTCCCTTTGTACCAACCTCCTCCTAATTTTTCAAGGTGCCTTTCCATACTACTAAGTTGAGATTGAAAGGACCTCGTAGTTTCCTTCAAATCTTTCCAAACTTATTTACTAGTCCTTCTATTAAAGTACCTAGTATCCTTTTCTTGTCGATACATCATTTATAGATAAGTTAACCCCTGAAAAAACAAGGTTAGGGTAGGAAAAATATGGACCTCGCCGCTACCTTAATGTTTCACTTAAGATGATTGTCACTCACTCCTCGTGTATCACTATACTCTTCGGCTTTGGTAATAAGAATCTTACCCTCTTACCTTTTTCTATTCCTCACTTTCTAAGGATTTCTTATGGAGTTTCTAAGTCTTCCAATTCACCAAAGCCAAGCAGCAAGAAAGTACAAACAAGAATCCTAAAAAATATGAAGTCAAAAATTAAGAGGCATTTTTACAAACACTTAGAATGCAGAGATTTCCAAAAACAATTTTCAAGGGTAGTAGTCAATGAAAAGATCATCTTGACAAGAAAAATAGCAAAGCAACCTACCAATTCAACAAAGGAATGATTCAAAAGAAATTCAAACACAATTGGAAGCACAATTCAAAGAAGATCTCATGAGTACAAGAAAATTCCAGAAAACAGGGAGTCAATGCCACCCTTCACCATTTTAACAATAACTCAATCATTACTGAACCAAACGGGTTGAAAATCTTCCCAACTCGTCAAGCTTTTGAATGCAATAAATTTATTGAAATCGGACTTCATTTGCTATGCTTTTTATAATTATCTTTCAGATTATATACAACTTCATTTTTTCTTTGCATTTTTCTTCTCTAATGGATTTTTCAAAAAAAAAAAGTAGTAAATTTCACCTCAAATAGAGTGGCTCTGATACCACATGGTATGAATTCATTTGCAGATATGGAGTTAATTTCTCCTAAGAATCCCTCCATTTTGTCTTGAGGATTTTGTAGAAGACTCCCCTTCAAACAACACTAGCTAAGGAGCTCACACTTTTTGACGAAAGATTCTAATCTCTCCCTTATGGAAGAATGAACAAAGGGTACAAAACCCTCACCTATCCTTCAAAATAAAGAAGACCTAAACACAACAACAACTACTAAAGAGTAGCTACCTCTTGTATATTAGGAACTGAAGATGATCAATAGAACCCTTGAATTCCCTTGCAAGGATTCCTAATTACACTGACTAGATGATCACTCTAGTATAAAGTGAGAAGAAGAAAAAACTATAAGAAAAGCCCTAGGAGCTCTCAAGAACACAAGTTGCAATTTTAATTCATATTTCATTCAATGTTTTAAAAATAGGCTGAAAAAGAGTATATATGGGCCTCCCTTGGTGATTAATTCCAATACCAACTCCTAAAATAGCTTAAGTAAAGTTAATAGCATCTTATGCAACTTAATTACAAGTCAAGGTGCTAGGAAACCAAGTTAAAAGTCAAAATACTCTTTAAAATGAGTCTCCCAGCTAGACCTACCATCGATTATAGGTCTACCTACTATCCAAATGGTAGGTTGTGTTCAAGGGGTTGGTTCTAGATAGTACGCACAATAGGATATGCTTTGACTTGATTGACCTTTAAAATATTTAATCTGGCCCTTGTTGTCTTCATAAAGTTGTAGATACTTCTTTTAGCTTTCCAATGAATCTTGAATCAGCTCAATTGGACTCCTATAACACATGTGATGACCATTTTGCCGAAATGTATCATCTTGGAAATCGAAGGTAGAATGTTCAGTTTAAGACGGATCATAGGATATCCAAATGAAATCATATACGAATGAACCATACCATTATAGAAACCTCAGAAGTCTTCGACAATCATTATGAAAGTCACTTGTTCATTTGAATTCTTTAAAAGCCCGAAAATGTAGTTCTTCCAAAACTGGTCTAGAAATTTCAAAAATTCCAATTTGTCTCTATTTTGACCATTCTTCTAACTCTATCTCTTGGATTTAAATCATCCAAGCATTCATGTGTGTCTGTGATCATACCAGAAAGTCTTGTAAACTCTTCCAAAACCTTCCAATTAAATCTGAGATTCCTCAATTGAAGCTTCAACCATGCATTCTTCAATTTTCTAGTTGCTCCTATGCAAATTGTTGAAAAATCCTTTGCGATTTCGTACCATATTCTCTCTCTTAAATGGATTTTTCCTCAAATCTTTTCCTTCAAACATCATAAAAGGGCAGGACATTAGAAAAAACTCAACAATATAAGTATTGCTAAGAGTTAAACAATTAATTTTAATGACCGTTTAAATAACAAAATAAGCAAGGACTCTAGAACTTCCTTGAATGATCCCTCTTTAGTGAGATTATATGAACAAATTCCTGAACCATATATACAAAGAAGTTCAAGGTAATTCAACTCCACAAGAACTATTCAAAAGCCCCTCAAGTTTTAGTAAGAATTCTCCAAATAGTATAACCATTGAAAATAGGGAAATCTTGTAAATCAAACATATGAGCAACATTTTCCAAAGTGTCCTCAAAAGTCCTATGATATTGAAACTCAAATTTTGTTAAAACTTCAAAGGTTAAGAACATAAATATTTGAAAACACTTGAAATTCCAATGGAGAAGTGTTCCTTCAAAAGTTTGATAGGAAAAGTTTGAAATGTAGCTTTTTAGAAACAACTTCTTTCACATGCTTTCAAAAACAAGATTGATCTGGATTTTTCTAACTAAGTTTTAAACCTAATACTTGCAAGTGCACAAGATCAAAGTAATATAGAAGTATTAGGGTATCGAACTATAGAGAAAGGCTTAACTACTGAAATTACTATATTCCTAGATTAATTCTATAAAAAATCAAAGTTTATTATCTAAAAATTATTACTAAATTAAATAAAACTAATAAATCAAATAACTAAATAATGAGAGCTTAACCAAAGAGATGATTTAGAACCTTGAATCCACCACTAACCTATACAACAATGATTAAATTCTATTTAGGAGAAAAGATTAAACCTTTATGTGGTGATCTAGGATACAAGCTTCGATTCATTAAAGAAATATATTGTGCTTAAATGCATGACATAATCCATCTAACCATTAGCATGACTTATTCATTCCTATTACATAAATCATCTAAAATTAGCATGAACTATTCAATTCTAAAACCCACAATATACTTGCAAAAATTACATATCTCTCACACTCAAGACTACAAGAATTAAGCATGGATAAAAATATCAATTAACCCAGATAATTATTCTATAAGAACAATCACAAAAATTAATTGCTTCAAACAAAGAAACATCCCAAGATATATAATCACATAAATAAAATAATAAATCTCCAAAATAAAATAAATCAAAGTCACATGGCTAGGGTTTCATCAAGATTCTAAAAATAAATTAATTCATGATGATAGGGAAAGAAGGAACCAATTTCTTGAAGTAGTTCATGGCTTCCTCTTCTCAAATTAAAAGTCGCTGCAGCTCTTCTCTTTTTTTTTTTTTTCTTGATGTTCTTTCCTCCCTTCTTTTGTGGCTCTTCTATATATACACAAAAGAGAAGCAAAATCATAATCCTTAAAGGATTCAACTAAAATCCTAATCCTTAAAGGATTCAAATATTACAGCAGGTAATATGCTTTATTATTATTATTATTTTTTACCTTCTCTTCCCCAATAACCATGCGCGCTCTTTCTTCCCTTTACCAAATTTAATATGGAATCTTTATTTTCCATTATTTCTTTAGAAATTGCCACAAAGATAAATAAAATAAATTAAATATAATAATTATGACTAATAAATAAATAAAATATTTTCAAAGGCTAATAATTAAAACTTAATGTGTTTATTTATATTAAAAATTGACTCTATCAACTCCCTCATACCTAAGTTTTGCTAGTCCTCAAGCAAAAATAAAGAATAAAAAGAAAAACTAACTAGACACTTTCGTAGGACTCACGATTGCACTTAGCATGTGCAACAAGCCATTGAACCCCTAAGTTACCCCTAGTGGATGAGTATGGTCTCGTGAGGGTTTGCAGACGACGTACCCACAAAGTCAAATAAACAACAAACTTTTGAAAAGATAGAAAATAATCCAAATTAAGTACGATTCATAAATATCTCAAGCTTATTAAGACAAGCACTCTTCCTCTTATTTTCAATCTCAAGTTAACAAATAAACATTCAATTATCTCCCATAATAGACGCAAGACTTGTGTAAGGTGTGATCGTGGTCATCAGAGAGTATGAAATAAATACTAAACAAAATTTCCAAACTACATATAGAGAACAAATCTCAACAAGAGTTCATTCCATAGACTCACTCTTCATACCTTCTCTCCACTAATCAAGGATTCTCAACTTAAATCAGATCAGGTAGGACTTTAAAGCTTGTACTGTAAAGTTAGGGTGTTGGTTATCAAACGAAGGTAAGGAATTCAAAATCAAAGAAAAGAGAGCTAACAAAGAAGATGGATACTTTAAAATTCCGACAAACTTTCTAACGTTGTTTTTGCTCCTTTTTTTTTTTCAGTAATACATTCACCGACTACCACTTTCTTTTTCTCAAAATTACATCATCAAGGTCATTCCTTTTTTTTTCTTACATTCACAAATTCGGGCCTTTTGAATTTTTTTTCTTTACATCTTATGACTTGTAACAATCATGTATCAACTTTTCTTTCCTTTTTTTTTTGCTCAATACATTTATTGTTTTTTTCTTTTAGCACAACTAAGTCATATAATACTTTTTTTTCTCCCTTCTTTCTCATAACTTATTCTCTTTCCATAACACCCACAAAACAATAACCCATCATGGAAGCACAAGTTAGAAGTTTGCATTAAGCTCTCTACAAGATTATGGGTTAATATTTAAGTAGCTTAAAGAAAGAAATAACATTTAGGATCAAAAGGGTACGAAGGTAAAAATTATGAAATTTGATAAGCTTGAAAGGCACAAACGATTCAAAGAAGGCCTACGACCATCGTCTTTGAGTCAAATTGAGAAAGCCTTTCTATTTCGCCTCAAGGGGTACTCAAGTAAGTTCTAGAATGTACGGAAGAGATTCATCACATCAACTTTATGTAGCTCAAAAATAATATAAAGGATTTATTAAATACTAAGAATAACCCATGTGCTCAAGTGTAAGTCATGCAAGAGTTATAACAGATATAGAACATAAGTCTGTCTCCCTAATTAAAAATAAGAAAACAAGTATTTTTCTCAACTCATTCAAGACAGTTTAAAGGAACTAAAAAAGAATCATTTTTCAAGTGAAATCATATTGTTGGATTTTTTTTTCAAAACAATGTAGAAAAATAAATAAAATAAAAAAAATCAGCAAAACTTTAACAACAAAGACGAGAGAAATGAAAAAATAATTAAAAAAAAATTAACACCAGAACAAAAGCATCTTCTACCCCACACCTAGATCCTACATTGTCCACAATGTGATAAAAGAATACCAAGAGTAAAGAAGAGACAAAGAAAAGAACAACACAAATGGTAGAAAAGACAATATTAATGCATGTCTGCAAGAGTGGTAAACAATCTCTGTAATCTCCATGATAATGGTAAGTTGTTTTATTACCCTACAAAACAAACAATTCATACCCTTCTACCAATCAAGTGGAATAAAATAAATAAATAAAAATAAAATAAAATAAAAATATAAAAATTAAATAAATAAAATCAAATTTAGGTTGCCTCCCAAAAGCGCTAATTTTAAAGTCTTCAGCCAGACTCCCTAATTCTTTTGCATTCAGCCAGGATCTATTTCTCTCATATTAGGCTCATGATTCACAATCCAAGAAGAATTTTCTAATGGAGCAATGAATGCAAGGTTAGAATTAGCATCCTCATTGTACATTAGATTTTCTTTCTCAATAGAAGTATATCCTTTCGAACACATTAGAGGTAGAGTTTCTTCAATCAATTCATCAATTACATCAACCAAATAACAATCGGAATCATCTTCCATATAAGCTTGTGAAGAATCTTTGAAAATATTTAATCTAACCCTCATATTCATCACAGAGACATCCATAACTCCAGTTCTACAATTAATAGTGGCATCAGTAGTAGCTAAAAAAGGATGGCCTAGAATAATGGGGATATGATTCTGAGAAGATCTACCACATTCCATATCTAGGACTACAAAGTCTATAGGGAAGACACTTTTATCAATTTGAACTAGAACATCATCTATCCTCCCCCTAGGTACCTTGATTGATCTATCAGCTAACTGTAAGGTCATATCAGCTGGTTGCAATTTCTCCAATCCTAACTCTTCATAAACAGAGTATGGAAGCAAGTTAACACTAGAACCTAAATCTAAGAGTGCCCTATCTATTTTATGATCACCAATAAGATGAAATTGTAGGGACACCAGGATCTTTATATTTAGGTGGAGTGTTATATTGCAAAATGGAGCTCACCTGTTCAGTTAGGAAGATTTTCTTAGAAACATTGCTTTTAGATTTTCTTTTAAATGTACACATGTCTTTAAGAAATTTTGCATAAGATGGGACTTGCTTAATAACCTCTAAAAGTGGAAGATTAATTTTAACTTGTTTGGGAGTTTCTAAAATATCTCCCCTTTTATTATCCGTTCTAAGATGTGGGGGTGGCAATAAAGCTTGCGGATAAGGAACCTTTAGTTTATATGAAGCCGTAGGAGATGATTCTAGAGTTTTAGAATTAGAGGAAGAAGCTAGTTCTTTCTCTATCTTTCTTTCAATTTTAGTTATCATATCAGTTCCCTCAGTTTCGTTTTCATTTAACTTACTATCTTTAATAGGTTCCCCTACTTTATTATCTATCAACTTCCCATTTGTAAGAGTAATTATAGCTTTAACTTGCTCATGATGAGTTTACCCTCATATCTTCTACTTATTGCATTAGCTAGTTGCCCTATTTGAGTTCTAACTTAGCAATAGATTGAGTGTGTGAATCTAAAATTTGTGCCATAGATTCTAAACCTTTCAAAGTAGACAAGACTTTTTCTTCAAACATAGAGTTTCCATTTTGAGGAGGGTGATGAGGTACATACTTTTGAGATTGAAAACCAGGGGGAGCAGTCATACTAGGTTGTTTGTTCTGTTGATATTGTTGCTGGCCTAATTGACCTTTCCCTCCTTGTTGCCTCAAGGAGAAATTAGGATGATTTCTCAAGCCTGGATTCTATGCATTTGAATATGGGTCGTTCTGTCTGTGAAATCCTTGGGCTGAATTTACTTGTTCCTACACAAATTATAGGAATAGTGAAGCACTAGGACAGTCATAGATAACATGGGAAGGACTAAAGAAAATTGCACAAACACCATGGATTTAGGAGAATTGGTAGGCAATGTATTCAAAACTAATAATTGATCAAATTTTTTAGATAAAGCATCAACTTTTACAGGAAGATCAACATTTTAAGAAACTTCATACATTCCTCTATTTCCTATTTGCCTAGATGTGCCTATACTTGAGGAGGTGGCGTGTTTTTGTGAATTATCACTCAAATTTTCAAATAAATCCCACACATCGTCTGCAGTTTTATGAAGAAAGGTATCACCACAAGATGAATCAACCATTTGGCGATTTCTCTCATCTAATCCTGAATAAAAGCTTTGTATTTGTTACCATTTAGGGACTTCGTGGTTAGGGCAACTAGAAGAAGTTCTTTAAATCTCTCCCAACTCTTATGAAAGTGTTCATTATTTTGTTGGGAAAAAATAGTGATTTCTCTCCTTAATCTTCTAACTTTACCCATAGGAAAGTATTTTTTTAGAAATTCCCTGGACATCTCAGCCCAATTACCTATTCTCTCACGTGTGTGCAACCAATGTTTAGCCTTATCCTTCAGAGAAAAAGGAAAAAGATGCAATCTAATAGCATTATCACTAACATTAGGTAGTTTAAAAGTTGAGCAAATTTCTAAGAACTCATCAATATGCTTATAAGGATTTTCGGAATCAAGCCCATAAAAAGATGGTAACATTTCAATAATAAAAGCTTTAATTTTGAAGTGATTAGCCTCAATTTCAGGTATTCTATTACCTATTGGTGAATTATAAGTGTTGGGAGTAAAATACTCCCTTAATGATCGGTGATTTTCAGCCATTTTAACCTCACAAGTGTTAGTGATTTCTCTTTGTGCTCTAAGTGCCTTAAGTGTACTCTCTATCTCAGGATCAAATTCTTTTAAATCAACATAGAGCGAACGACGACCATGCAAATAAATTCGAGAAATAGAAAAAAATTACTACAAATAATAATGAAGAATAAACTATCAAATAATGAAATAAAAAAAAATAATAAAAACGTTTAAGACAACTAAAAGAAATTTTTTTTTCAAGAACAAATAAAAAAATAAAAGAAATAAAATTTTAAAAAAATTAACAAATTTAGGAGACAATAACACAAGCAATTAATTTAACCTCTCCCAGGCAACGACGCCAAAAACTTGATCGGGATTTTTCTAACTAAATTTTAAACCCAATACTTGCAAGTGCACAAGATCAAAGTAATATGGAAGTATTAGGGTATCGAACCACAGAGAAAGGCTTAACTACTGAAATTACTATCTTCCTAAATTAATTCTATAAAAAGTCAAAGTTTATTATCTAAAAATTATTAATAAATTAAATAAAACTAATAAATAAAATAACTAAAATAATGAGAGCTTAACCAAAGAGATGATTTAGAACCTTGAATCCACCACTAACCTATACAACAATGATGAAATTCTATTTAGGAGAAAAGATACTTTTATATGGTGATCTAGGCTACAAGCTTCGATTCACTAAAGAAATATATTGTGCTTAAATGAATGACATAATCCATCTAACCATTAGCATGACTTATTCATTCCTATGACATAAATCATCTAAAATAAGCATGCACTATTCAATTCTAAAACCCGTAATATACTTGCAAAAATTACATATCTCTCATACTCAAGACTACAAGAACTAAGCATGGATAAAATATCAATTAACCCAAATAATTATTCCACAAGAACAATCATAAAGAATTAATTGCATCAAACCAAGAAACATCCCAAGATATATAATCACATAAACAAAATAATGAATCTCCCAAAATAAAATAAATCAAAGTCACATGGCTAGGGTTTCATCAAGATTATAAAAATAAATTAATTCATGATGATAGGGAAAGAAGGAACCAATTTCTTGAAGTAGTTCATGGCTTCCTCTTCTCAAATTAAAAGTCGCTGCAGCTCTTCTCTTTTTTTTTCTTGATGTTCTTTCCTCCCTTCTTTTGTGGCTCTTCTATATATACACAAAAGAGAAGCAAAATCCTAATCCTTAAAGGATTCAACTAAAATCCTAATCTTTAAAGGATTCAAATACTGCAACAGTTAATATGCTTTATTATTATTATTTATCTTCTCTTTCCCAATGACCATGCGTACTCTTTCTTCCCTTTATCAAATTTAGTACGGAATCTTTATTTTCCATTCTTTTTTTAGAAATCTGCACAAACATAAATAAAATAAATTAAATATAATAATTATGACTAATAAATAAATAAATAAAATATTTTTAAAGGCTAATAATTAAAACTTAAAGTGTTTATTTGTATTAAAAATCAACCCTATCAAAGATAAATATCAACATCCTTCAAAGGTAAATGATAGAAGAGAATTTTATCCATTGCAAGCTCAAAAGGTGATTCAAGAAGTTCAAGAGTGCGAAAAGTTTCTTCCTTAAAAGGATGATGATATGCGAAATGGACTTTCCAAATACAACCAAAAGATTTTGAAAGGAATAAAATACTTTAGACTTTACCAACTCTTCAACTTCATAATCAAGATAAGAGAATATAGAAACAAAGTTTATAAAATCCCGTTTCTAAAATCCCAAGATTTGTCAAATTTATTTTCAAAAATCCATTTCTTCAGACACTCTTTAAAATGCAAATGAAATTAGAAACTTTCATCATTTCTAAACTCCATTAGTAAATCAAGAAGGTCATGAGTTCGAAATATCTCCAGGTGCGTAATGTTTTTGAATGTTGAAACAAGAAGTTGTAAGGATTTTCAATGCTCCAGACACAAGGTGTTTAATTCTAAGAAGGAAATATAAAACACAAGTGTTAAGAAACAACTTTCTTGTCAATTTTGCAAAGAAAATTTGAAAATCAAATTCTTGAAGGGTAAATGATATTGAAAACTTTCATTCTTTTAAAAATTATCATGAAAACCACACATGTGAGATCTCTTTTCTTTGAAAGGGTATTGATAATTCAAATGCACCTTCCAAATAAATGCAAATGCATTTAGAATGAAAGAATAACTTTGATGAGTCTCAAATTTCATCATTTCACAAAGGAGGTGAGAAAATGTAGACTTAAAATTTCCAAAATGGTCTACATTCCTCTTTAAAAACCATGTTATCAAAGAACTCTTTAAGAAGTAGATGCTTAAACAATGTAGCTTCAAGTTCACGTTTTAAAGTTAATGCACAAGAGTTCTTTTGAAGACTAGAAAATGAAATGAACAACTTTGAAACCCACACCTTGAAAGATATATGGTAATAAAGATGCTCAACAACAAAATCTTTGAATACTTGTTCAAATCCTACCTTTATCATGATTCTAAAACCTTTTAACAAGAAATCCTTGAAATTTAAATAGTAGAATTTGAATCCAAATGTGTTTTCAAATAACAAGTTCAAAGAGTTAACAACACGTGAAAACTTGTGCTCATTGTAAGAAAACTCAAATTGTTCACTAAAATGGTGAAAATGTTGGTTTAAAGGAATAACTCCATCAATATTTTTCATGAAAGCATCAAAGAAAGGAAAACATAATCAACATCCTCAATAAAATTTTCTAAACACTCATCATATAAAATGTCAAATAAAGCGCAATTAAGCTCAAAACCAACAATTTTGGGATCAACAAGGGAAGTATTATTTAACATACCAAAGCCATGATAAAGAGGATCAAATTTAGCACCACTACTCATCAATATATCGTCAAGAGAAGTATGAGAAGAAAGACATTTAGAAACATAAGGCACAACAAGAAAGAGACCACCACCAAAAGAAATAGCACAAAGTCTCCAATTATGCTAACATGAGAAAGATAAGACTCTAGGAAAAACTTTAATTTCACAAAAAAAGCTTCATAACACATGAGAGAAGGGTTAAGAGATAGGCTAATTGGTAAGTGTTCAAGAATAGTGCCAAGCTCTTTCTCTATACTCCTTCCTTTGTCTTCAACTCCTACCACACAAGAAGCATAATTAGCAATATTGAACAGGCATTCATCATCTCTAGGAATTGCACAAGAAATGGAATTAAACTCTATGAATTGTTTCTTGTCTAACAAAGTTCCAAGAGAGTTGAGAAAGTAAAATTGATATCCATTTTCCAAAAAAACAAGTGAAAACAACTTAATTTCTTTAAAATAAATCTCAAAGCTGAAGCAGGAATTAGAAGGGAAGAAGTTTATGGTCTTGATGGACTTGTATGAAATTTTTTATCATTCATCCTTGCTTGAATCTTCACAATTCTGCACATAGGGATTCATTAGCGAAGAAAGAGTTAGTCCCATTAGCATAGAAATTCACTTCCTCACTCTTTTCAAGTACAACTATATCTTTTTCTCTTTGCTCTTCTTTTTCACTCTTTTGTTTTTTACTCTCACTTTTCTCAAGCTCACTCTCTTTCTCTTTTGAACACTCAAAATGTTCACTCTCTTTTGAAATGATAGAGATGGAATCAAAGTTACATGATCTTTCTACTAATCTCTCTTTTTCTTCCACTCTTTTTTTTTTCTTTAATTTCATTGTTCTTCTCACTCATGATATAACAAGGATCCTCATTAGATGTCTCCTTCTCAATATGTATCTGAACAACCTCTTTAGCTTCAATTGAAGCATGTGAAAGTTCTTTGACCTTTGGAGCTTCTTCAACAATTGATGGTTCCATGAATTTAACCTTTGCTTGAACTTGTCCTTGTCCTTCATGGTTTTTAACTCCATATTTAATCCTCAATACTTGCTTCATAAGCTCCAAGTCTTGATTGTTTTTAATCTCATTCTTCTTCTATATTCACGATTACAATTCCACCAATCATTAACCACATAAGAGAGAGATTTTAGCACTAATTGAAACTCCTCTTCCTTTCTTATACCATAGGAATAAGACAAAGATTCCATTTCTTGCTCCCGTGCTACTTATTCATAATGCTAAAAAGTACCTCACAAAAGAGGTAATTTCAAATTGTTGTAACTAAGAGGTCTTGTTGTAGTTCCCAAAGTTTGAGAACTTCTTCCACAACTATACCCTCCATAGTTATAACTATCATAGTATCCCTCATAATCACCTTCTTTTATGGAACCTCCCATCCATATTTACATAATTCCATTCATTTCTAACTTTATTCCTTGGAACTTATAAGATTTATCATTATAACCATTTCAAACTCCAAGTCTATTGCCCTCATAGCAATCGTAAGAATTATGCTCAAAAGTTCTAGCATAAGGAGAAAGTTACCGTATACCCATTGATTATTATGTATTGAATGTCCACCAAGGTTTCTTCTACTACTTTGCTACAAAATGGCTTCCTTTTCCCTTTTTAAGTCTCCCATATCCTTTGCTAGGCATGATAGTTGTTGCCCAAATCCTTCCAAGGCTTGTAGCATTTGTTGCACATGATGCAACTTCTTTTCCATGTTTGATTTAAATGTCTTAAACTTGCAAAATATAAATAAAAACTAAAAAAAAGGACTTCACAATCACTCCCTAAGTGTTTTTCCTCTTTTCTATGATCACTCGGTTCTCTCGTGTATGCTCTCTTATTGGCTTTTATGAAGATGAACTGATATGAAGCAGAAGAGTCCATCAATAATGGAAGTAAAGCTTGGACCAATGACTAAAGCTCAAAGGAAGAAACTCAAGATTCAAGAAGATAATGCCATGCTTGCATATATGATGGATGCTATAAAGAGCAAGGTTCATGAGTTTGAAGATCAAGGAAAGTATCCCAAGTTGTTTACAATGTGTACAACTTCGGTGCTTCTTAATCCTTTCAAAATGGCAGCAACATACCTCTTTTTGGGATTTCCTTCTACCAAAGAATACCAATTATCAGGGAGCAATCAAGGAACCAACTTGGGGTGAAATTTGGCTAAGTACGGGAAGAACTACACCCCACCGCTGATGGCAGGGCCACCCCTACCATCGCCGGTAGGACTCTGTTGATTAATTCTCGAGCATTGGCAACCTACCGCCGATAGTAGGTTTCACCCTACAATTACCAGTAGGCCTCGGGCTGGCAGAGATGTAACTGCCTTTTTGGGCAGGATTTTGTTATGCAAGTTGATTTTTCAACTCTTAAACAAGGGGTTTATTTGTAATTCAAGTCATTAAATATTAGTTAAGCTAGAGTTAAGCCCTTAGTCTATAAATACCCCTTTATAACATTCTTGTACGACTAATTGAGAATTTTGCTGAAATTAATTTGAGAGAGAACCTTTTTGGTCTCTTAGGGTTCTTTACCTTGTTTAGTCTAGCTTGCTAAGGGTTCTAGTCCTTAGTAGTGAGCAATTGAATACTTTAGGATGATGAGTCTATGGAGTTCAATTGTTCATCTCAATTCTTTCTATTGATTTAGTCTAGAATTTGTGCTCTTGATTCAATTGATTTTAGGTCTTCTATATTGTGTGATTGAGGTTTTGAGGTGTTTGTTACCTCAAGGTTTTAATCATCAATATAGGAAAGAGCCCTGACCTCTCAATTCTTGGGTTTGTGAGGCATTGTTCCTCATATGTTCTTCATTGGAAGTTGGAGCTTCAGTCCTCAATAGAGGTACTTCAAATCAAGGAGGAGATCTTGGGAGAGATTTAGATCCAATTCTTCAATTACAAGAGGATTCATATCAAATTGGTATCAGTGCATCCTCTATTTGAAGGAAAAATTGACTTCTAAATGAATTAAACATGTGAACGATAAAAAAAAAGTGAAAGAACTTGATGATCAAACAAAAACATAGAAAAAGATCATGCAAAAGTAGTACTGAAAAATTTACAGAAAAATTGTGTTGAAATTCTATTGCAATTCAGTTGAGATTTGTTTGAATTTGATGGTGAAATTTTGTGCAGATGTTTTGCACTGAGTTTGGAATCGTTTTAGATAAGTTTTGTTTAATTTGGGTCAATTTGATTAAATTGTGAAGTGTGCTTCGGATTTGCGATTGCAGAAGAAGTGTTGATTGAGCTAAACATAACTTGTGTTATAATGATCTAAATTGATCTAAATTTATGCTCAATTTCATCCTCTTTGAATAAGAAATCGTATTGAATTTGTATCATCTATTTTTTATTCGTATTTTGTGAGTTATCACCATTTTAGTATCAGGGTGTCATTATCCCCTGTTTCCTGGAAATTTTGTTTTTGTATTCTTATGTTCTTTGTCTAGCTTAGTTGTTTGAATTGATTTATTTTTGACTTCTAATTGATTCCTTTTGCACTTTCAATCATTTTTGATGAACAATTGTAATTGTTGGCTCATTTCCATAGACTAAATTCTTTGAAACTCTTACACATCAAGTGTTTAAAACTTTGCTTCTTTGAACACTTTCCAACTAAGTGCATTGATTGTTTGCTTGCTTGGGATTGATGCTCTTGATTTGAGTTGCCTAAGAAATTTGAAGAATATATAGGAGACTTGAATATTGAGTATTTGGCAAGAGAATGAGCTATCTTGATAAAAGCCAATAAGAGTGTAAACATGAGTGAACTTGAGTGATCATCAAAAGAGTGAAACACTTAGGGAGCGATTGAGAGGTCCTTTCTTTTTTTGTTTTAAATTGCAGGTCTAATCATGTCAACGGATGGTCATATGCCTACTCAATCTCATGAAGAAGGTCATACTGATTCTTCAAGAATGAATCTAAATGAAATTTTGAGGTCTATGCAACAATCCACTGAGAAATTGGCAAGAGATGTTGAAGATCTTAAGAAGGGCAAGAGTGGTGCTACCATGGAGCAAAAAGTTGGAGGCAACTGTGGTTTCAATTCACCTCACCATCAAAGACCCTTTGATAATGTGTCAACCAATGGTTACCATGACATGCGAATTCAACATCCTCATCCAATCTATGAAGGTGCATATCAAAGAAGGCCACAAGTTATAGGTGGTAGAAGAGGAGGTCTAGGAGGAAGAGGTTATGATGGCCCACAAGAAGATTATCCAATGCAAGAAGCATGTCATGATGACAACTTCTATGAAGTTTACGGAGATAATCACAATGTTGGCAAAGCTCACCATGGAGATTACTATGGTAATCAACAAGGGAATAAAGCTCTTGATAAAATCAAGTGGAAGGTGCCTAGCTTCAAGGGGAAAAGTGATCCTAATGTCTTTCTAGATCGGGAGTGACAAGTTGAGAACCTATTCATAGTGAGATGTTATAGTGATATTGTTAAGGTAAAATTAGTCATTGACAAATTTTCGGGTTACACACTTCATTAGTAGGAAAGGGTTATCACTCAAAGATTGAGGAATAGAGGAGAACCAGTAAAAACTTGGGTGGAATTGAAGACTCTTATGAAAGAGAAATTTGTACCGGAGCACTATTATAGAGAGTTTCATTACAAATTGATGACTCTTAAGCAAGACAATAAAAGTGTTGAAGAATATAGGCAAGAAATGGAGTTGTAAACTTTGAGATTGAGCTTGGAGGAAGACAAAGATGCATCCATTCCTAGATTTCTAAGTGGTTTAAATAAGGTTATAGCTAATCAACTAGAGTTGTACCCCTATACCACTTATGAAGATATGTGTCATTTGGCTACCAAGATTGAAAATCGAAGGAAGATGATTGGTTTCTCTAAAACTAATCTTCATTCTTCCAGAAGTGTGGTGCCTAAGCCTAGCATCAACTTACAAGAGTTGGCCAAAGAAAGAAGATACACCTAAGGTGGCTTTCAAAGAACATGCTAAGCCTAAGATGGAAGAGAAAGGAAGGTTGATCACTAATCCAACGAGGTGCTTCAAGTGCAATGGTGTGGGGCATATTGCTATAAATTGTCATACCAAAAGAACTTTGGTTTTTAATAAGGATTTGAATGGTTGGATTGAGAAGAGTGGTGATGATTGGCAAGATGAAAGTAGTGAAGATCAAGATATTTCCTCTTTCGAAGCCGATGAGGAGGGAATGAGCTTGGTGACTATTAGAGCTTTGTCTACCCAATTCCATGAGGAGGAAACAAGCATTCAAAGAGAAAACATCTTTCGCACTAAATGCTTGGTGGGAGGTAATGTGGCTAACTTCATTATTAATAGTGGTAGTTGCACTAATGTGGCTAGCAATTATCTTGTTGAGAAGTTAAATTTGCCTCTCATTAAGCATCCTAAGCCTCATAAGCTTTATTAGTAGAATGATAATGGAGAAGTAAAAGTTAACAAACAAGTGCTAGTATCTATTACTAAAAGCTCCTATACTGATGAGATTCTTTGTAATGTGGCTCCTATGTAAGCGGGGCACTTGTTGGGATGTCCTTGGCAATATGATAGAAGGAGGCTATTCGTGATGGTTTGAAGAACACCTGCACTTTTGAGAAGAATGGTTAAAGTTCATGTTGAACCCCTTGACTCCTAGTCAAGTCTTTGTAGAACAAAAGAAAATGAGAGAAAAAGAAAGACTAGAAAGTAAGAAAAAGAAAAAGAGTATTGAAGAGGGAAAAAGAATTGAGGGAAAATAATTGAATGTGGCAAAATTTAGAAAGG
The DNA here is from genome assembly GCA_028651295.1 of Catharanthus roseus. Lineage (NCBI taxonomy): Eukaryota > Viridiplantae > Streptophyta > Magnoliopsida > Gentianales > Apocynaceae > Catharanthus > Catharanthus roseus. The sequence goes on along the minus strand of JAPQWS010000033.1, from coordinate 3,073,572 downwards.
AAAAAGTGAAGATAGACAAGAAAAAGAGTGATAGTTGCAAGGGAGAGAAAAGATGCTTCCATGCAAAAGAGAGTGAGATCATAGAAGGCATTGAAAAGAAGAGTTAGTGTTGCTTCTCTATTGCAAGGGAACATTTGTTTCTATTAATGATCACTTGTCTTCTTTGTCTAATGCTATAGTAGAGATTATTGAAGAATTCAAAGATCTTTTTCTCGAAGAGATGCCTGGTGGACTTTTTCCCTTGAGAGTGATTGAGAATCAAATTGATTTGGTACCTGAAGCGGTGTTGCAAAATAGACCGGCTTATAGAAGTCCTCCTGAAGAAACCAAGAAGCTAAGGAGAAAGTTGAGGAATTTCTCTCCAAAGGGTATGTAAGAGAAAGCTTAACCCCTTGTGCTGTTCCCGTTTTATTAGTCCCAAAGAAGGATGGTACATGGAGTATGTGTGTTGATTGTAGAGTTATTAATAACATAAATATCAAGTATAGGCATCCTATTCCTAGATTAGATGATTTGCTTGATGAGTTGCATGGTTCTCAAATATTTTCAAAGATTGATTTAAAATCGGGTTGCCATCAAATTAGAATGAGGGAAGGAGATGAGTGGAAAACGCTTTCAAAACTAATTTTGGTCTTTATGACTGGCTATTCACGCCTTTTGGTTTAATTAATGCTCCTAGTACATTCATGAGACTTATGCATCATGTGTTGAGGAACTTCATTTGTAAATTTGTTTTTGTTTATTTTGATGACATCTTGATATATAGCAAAACTTATGAAGATCACTTGTATCATCTTAGACAAGTTTTGTTAGTTTTGAGAAGTGAAAAGTTTGTATGCTAACCTTGGGAAATATGAATTTTGTGTGGAAAAAAAGAATTTCCTAGGTTTTGTGGTGAGCTCTCAAGGTCTTAAAGTGGATCAAGAGAAGGTAAAAGCAATAAAAGAATGACCTACTCCCAAGAATGCATCTGAAGTGAGGAGTTTCCATAGATTGACAAGTTTCTATAGGAGGTTCATCAAAGATTTTAGTGCCATTGCTAGTCGTTTGACAGATGTTATTAAGAAGTTGAATGGATTCTAGTGGGATGAGGTTCAAGAGAGGGCATTCAATTTGTTAAAGGAAAGGTTGAGTGGTGCACCTTTGCTTGCACTACCAAATTTTTAAAAGATGTTTGAGGTAGAATGTGATACTCGGGTGTTAGCATTGGAGAAGTTTTGATGTAAGACAAGAGACCCTTGGCTTTTTTTAATGAGAAATTGACTGGTGCGGCATTGAACTATGCAACCTATGACAACATGCTCTATGCACTTGTGTGCACATTGAAGCCTTGGCAGCATTATTTGTAGCCAAAGGAGTTTGTAGTGCATACTGATTGTGAGTCCTTGAAATTTCTCAAAGGACTACAAAAGTTGAACAAGATACATGCAAGATGGATGGAGTTCATTGAGAAATTTCCATACATCATTCGTTACAAAAAAAGGTAAAGAAAATATTGTAGCCGATGTATTGTCTAGAAGGTACACTCTTTTCTCTACTTTGCAAGCTCAAATTCTTGGCTTTGAGATGCTTCAAGAGTTATATGCTACCAATCATGATTTTAAGGAAATATATGAGAATGCTTGCTTGTGTCTAGTGATAAGTACCTTGTCCATGATGGTTTTCTTTAATGTGAAGGAAAGTTGTGCATTCCATCTTGTTCTTCTATATTGTTGTTGGTTAAAGAGGCTCATTGTGGTGGCTTAATGGGGCATTTTGGTGTTGCTAAAACTTATGACATTTTGCATGAGCATTTCTATTGGTCTCATATGAGAAAAGATGTTGAAAAGTTTTGTGGAAATTGCTTGGATTGTAAAAGGGCTAAATCTACCTCTTTGCCTCATGGTCATTATACTCCATTAGATGTGCCTAAAGTTTCTTGGGTTGACATTTCTATGAATTTTATTCTTGACTTGCCTAAATCTCCTAAAGGCATGGATTCTATCTTTGTGTTGGTAGATAGATTTTTTAAGATGGCTCATTTCATACCCTGTAAGAAAAACCGATGAGGCTAACCATGTTGTAAACTTGTTCCTTACATGGGTGGTGAGATTTTATAGAATTCCTAAGATCATTGTTTCGGACCGTGATACCAAATTTCTTAGTCATTTTTTTGCATGTTTTGTGAAGGAAACTTGGTACTAAATTGTTGTATTCTATAGCTTGCCATCCACAAACCGATGGCCAAACGGAGGTGGTCAATAGGACCATTGGCGAACTTCCTAGGGCCATCCTTAAGAAGAACTTGCGCCAATGGGAAGAAGCTCTTCCTCACATTCAGTTTGCTTATAATAGGGCTGAACATTCTCCTACTTCCTTTTCTCCTTTTGAGATTGTTTATGATTTTAATCCTTTGAATCCTTTTGATTTGGTTCCTTTGCCTAGCCATTCATGCCAACGTGCATGCTAATATTGAGTCTAGCAACAAGAAGTTGGTCGCAAAGTGGAATGTTAGAAGGAAACGCGTGGTGTTTGAACCCAGTGATTGGGTTTGGGTGCATCTAAGGAAGGAAAATTTTCCTTCTCAATAAAAGGGCAAGCTTGATGCTCGTGGCAATGGATCGTTTCAAGTTCTTGAGTATTTTAATGATAATGCATATAGAATTGACCTTCCGGGTGACTATAATATAGGTGAAGATTTATCTGATTTATCTCCTTTTAATATAGGTGAATATTCGAGGACGAATCTTTTCGAAGGGGGACCGATGATATGAACTGGAAGAGTCCATCATCAATGAAAGTAAAGCTTGGACCAATGACTAGAGTTCAAAGGAAGAAACTCAAGCTTCAAGAAGATAATGACATGCTTACTTACATGATGGAAGCTTTAAAGAGGAAGATTGATGAGTTTGAAGATCAAGGAAAGCATCCCAAGTTGTTTACAAAATGTAAAATTAACAAAGAGCAATCAAGGAACCAACTTAGGTTGAAATTTGGCTAAGTATGGGAAGAACTACACCTTACCGCCGACGGCAGGGCCACCCTACCGTCGCCAGTAGGACTTTGTTGGGCACTTCTTGGGTATTGGCAACCTACCACCGATGGTAGGTTCCACCCTACTATCGCTGGTAGGCCTTGGGCTTGCAAAGGTGTAAATGCCCTTTTGGGCCGAAATTCGTTATGCAAGTTGATTTTTCAGCTCTTAAACAAGAGGTTTATGTGTAATTCAAGTCATTAAACATTAGTTAAGCTACAGTTAAACCTTTAGTCTATAAATACCCCTTTATAACATCCTTGTAAGAATAATTGAGAATTTTGATGAAATTAATTTGAGTGAGAACCTTTTTGGCCTCTTAGGGTTCTTCACCCTTGTTTAGTCTAGCTTGCTAAGGGTTCTAGTCCTTAGTAGTGAGCAATTGAATGCTTTAGGATGATGAGCCTATGGAGTTCAATTGTTCATCCCAAAATTCCTTCTATTGATTGAGTGTAGAGTTTGTTTTATTGATTCAATTGCTTTTAGGTCTTCTATATTGTGTGATTGGGGTTTTGAAGTGTTTGTTGCCTCAAGGTTTTAATCATCAATCTGGGAAAGAGTCTTGACCTCTCAATGCTTGGGTTTGTAAGGCATTGTTCCTCATAGGTTCTTCATTAGAAGTTGGAGCTTCAAATCCTCAATAGAGGTACTTCAAATTAAGGAGGAGATCTTGAGAGAGATTTGTATCCAATTCTTCAATCACAAGAGGATTTATATCATGAGCTCACCCTCTTGCCTTTTACAATCAATCTCCTCCAAGGTTCAATAGATTCTTCAAACTTTTTAGCCAACTCAACCAAGATAATTAACCCAAGAAATCAAAACAATTAGTGCACTTAGTTGGATACGAAGAGTTCAAAGAAGCAAACTGTCAAAAACTTGAGGTGTATAGAGTTTCAAAGAGTTTATCTATGGAAAAAGAGCCAATAATAATTGATCATCAAAAAAAGAATAGGAACACCCAAAAAATAAATTAGGAATCAAATTCAAAACAATTCAAAACAATCTGGGCTAAACAAAGAAATAAAAAGTAATAAGAAAATAATTTTCCAGAAAATAGGGGATGGCGACACCCTGTAAGGAAAACGATAATAACTCTATGAATAATAAATCGAGTCAAAAAAGTTTAGAAAGATTTCTAACTCGAAGAAAAATGAATTTAGGCACAAATTTGGATTTAATTGAAACAATATAACACAAGATATGATCAGTTTAATTTCACACTATTTTTCTTAAATCGAGATTACCAACACCTTTTAGTTTTCAATCAAATTGATCTAGAAAATGAACTCCAAATCGATTCAAATCAGTTTAAAAGAAGAAAAACTCGATGACGATTGGATTGAGTACAAATTTTGTCCAATTTGGAACAGTATAACAAGAGATATAATCAGATTAAGCAGCAATTTCTCAACAACCGAACATTATGGACAGATCCGAAGTTTTGATCTAATTGAGGAAACAAATCAACTGCAAATTGAGTAAAATTTATTTCAAATGATTCCCAACTAAGAGGAGAATAGATCCAATGAAAACTTTACAAATAATTTTGCAATTAAAAGTCTCTTCTGATCTCTCTTTTTGAGAACAATTTTCTGTACGAATTTTCTTTTGCATGACCTTTATTGTTTTTCATAGAGCATCATGTATCTCTTTTTCTTTTTCAACGAATTTCAAACGACATAAAAATAAATTAACCTTTAATTGGAGATTGATCTGATACCAATTTGATGTGAATTCCCAATTTGATTACAAATTGAATCCATCGCCATCCCAAAATCACCTTCTTGTTGAAGAACTTCTATTGAAGATTTTGTAGTTCAAACACTCCACTAAAAAACCTATGAAGAACTAAGCAACATAAATCCAACAGTAAGAGGAAAAACTCTTTCCCAACTTGATAAGAAGAACCTTAGGAAAACTATGGACCTAAAACCCAAGCTACACAAATTAGAATACCTAGATTAATCAACTCTAGAAACAAGAATTCCTATAATCAATCAAAGAAGGAATTGGAAAATGATCAATTGAATTCCACAGATTCATCAATCTAAGTAATCAATTGCTCACCACTAAGGAAGTATTCCCTTAGGACTGAACTAAGATGGGTTGAAGATCCCTAGAAACCATTAGAGAAAACTCTCAATCCATATTATCAAAGTTATTTAAAGAGGAGGCATAAGTAGGTATTTATAGAAAAAATCTACTCCTCTTCCTAAAATCAAATAAGTATTAAAAATACTTAATTAGTCTTCTAATAAAATTTAATTACAAGCTTGAAAATCAAGAAACCAATAATTAACTAAAAACTAATTAATTTTTTATTAAAATTAAAATGATGTCTTCAAAACCCTCTTCTGGTCCTGAGACCTACCGGGGATGGTAGGGTGGGAACCTACCATCATCGATAGTAATCTTCAGAGCTCTAACTAATTAAACAGAGATCTACTGGGACGGTAGGGTAGGAACCTACCATCGCCAGTAGGCTCTGTTCTTCCCTCTTCCTTGCTTCTTCCGTTATCTATGATGGTGAGAGCTTCTAGTTTGATTCTGTTAAGCTTCTTAGAACTTTAATGAGTCTTGGATGTCTTGTAAACTCTTGCAAAACCTTCCATTTAAATGCAAGTTCCTCAATTGAATCTCAACCATGCATTCTTCAATTCTCTAGTTGCTCCTATGCAATTTGTTGAAGAATACTTTGCCGATTTCGTATCACAATTCCAACTTTTCTCCTTCAAAGTTGGAACCATTTTAGCTATGATATCTTCGCCTCCCAAGTTGAACCTTCTGCTTTGAAATCTTGATCCTCTCAATATTGTGTTACTTATTTTTCTTCATTCGTAATAAAGGATGGTGTTGGATCATGTTTGTGTAACTTTGTTACTTCTATTAGCTGCTAGGGTGTTACACATTGAGTGTCAAGTCTAATACGAAGTGTTGTTATTTCAGAAAACGTGTGCCAATTGCTGTTGTTGATGTTAATCATTAGATAGGATTGTACAACTATGTCTTTGTATTTTCCTAATACAGTTGATCAAACTCGTGAGCATGACCCCACAGAGGTAGCTTTGTTGGCTGAACTACGTAAACAGTTCTGTGTCTCTCTTTGTTAACATCTATATTTACATTGTGTTAAGCCAAATTTAACACCTATATTGACTCAAGGTAAAAGTTGAAATATTATTTTTTTGAAGTTAAATTGGGAAATTAACACACTGTTTGTCAACCTTACAAGTGGTATCAGAGAGCAATCACCTTAGTAGGTTTGCTGGCGTCAGGGAGGCGTGATCTTTTGGGAAGGGTAGTTCAATATAAGTTCGTTTAAGTGAAAAGATTGGAAAAATCCTATCAAATGATGACACAAAAGATGTGTTGAGTTGACAAAACAATATACAGCAACACAAAAAAAGCAAAAGAAGGCTTTGAAACAGGAGAGAAAGTTTCAATTGGTGAACAACAATATGGTAAAATGGTTTCTACCTTATCTATAAGTATATCCGTTGATGTTGGATTAGGTTTTTCTTGTTGTTAGACATATTCAAGTAGTCCTTGCCATGTCAATACCTATTTTTGTTGGATTAAATGTATTATTTGCTGTTGGTGAATTTGTCTGTTGAAAATAATAGTGTTTTGATGGCTAAACTATTATTGTTGGATTTAAAGGGAAATCTTCAACAAGTAGAGTTTCTTCAACAAGTAGAGTTTTACTCATTCTTCTCTCCCTCCCAGCATGAAGATTCAAGATATAATACTGACCTTGAAATTGATGTTTAAACTTTATTATTAGTTGGCACAAAAAAGGGGAGAAATGGAAAATTTGGTTACGTTGGAAACTAATGTGCTGAATTCTTTTGTTGAATTTCCGATTGAATGTTGATGCTAGATGTTTGTTATGATGTATGTAGAGATGATGAGGAATTTTCTTCCTCACGGAGGTTATTCATATTTTTGGAAAATTTGATGCCATATCATATTAGATTTAAGCCTGTGTTGAATATGTCGTCTTAAAGTGATTGTGATGCTACATTTGACACAGAGAAAACTTTACTTACTAGTATAATTATGATGATTCTTGGCTTTGTACCAAAAAATGCCAAAAAGGGAGATTGTTAGGCTTTTTATTTGTACTAAAAAACTAATTAATATTGGTATTATTTGGTAAAGGCTCTTTTAATTGAAGTTTTCATAATCTATGAAGGACTAATATCTTTACTTAAACTCTTGGAGGATATTAGAAGATCTTAGAAGATATTATGGAGATATTTTGCCTAGATTGAATATGTGTATGTGCTGTGTGGTTTCTATCCTAACAAAATTCTACTTTTAGGCAAGCGTACCTATTGGTGTAATAAGGCAAGGAAAGTCCCTGGATTGTTGAACTCTCGGGATGACCAAGCACTAGTGCCACCTACGTCTCTAGTATTTAATTAAATAAAACGTTTGAAAAGATCTTTGAAAGTAAAGAAACAATTGTAAGATGATCAACAACTAAGAAAGCAATTAAAGGTTTTAAAACAAGTTTGTAAAATGAGTGTTTAGATGGTGGAATCCCCCTAGAACCTTTAGTTTATTTTATTAGAAAATTTTTGTAATTAATTATTAAAACTCATTGGTTGTATCTCATTCTATTGTCGAATAATTTCTATTCCTAAGCTAAGACCCTCTTACTCACTTAACCATTTAGAGAAGAATCCCTTCTCACCCTAACACGATTATGAACGAATTATAGATTACCAGTGATTTTAGTGATCTAAAAGATTGTAATTAGTATCCCCATACTCAATTACAAATCCCTATTATTCAATTAATGCCCTAGATTAATCTTCATTTTTCAATTCCAATTAACCTTGCGAATCACCAACCTCTAGAAAATTGGTAAGCAATCAGAACAATTGAATATCAACAAAACAAGAATTAAAAATCGAAACATGAAAATCATCTTAAAAATTAACCAAGTATTCTAGGGTTCATCCACATTCAAACACAAATAATATTAGCCACTAAACATGTTCCTAAAACACAAACTCATAGAAATTCATGAAATAGAAAGATTTAGGGATCTTAGGAAAAAAAATTGAAGACTCCACAGTTTCGGTGAATGTCCGAACTCGTCTCCCGAGTCACCCAAAGAAATCCCGAAATTACCTCCGAATCGGGTCTTCCAATCTTCTTACAGAATATGCAATATGAAACTAAAACCTAGCTCATGAAATTAGTCTAGCTAATGGCGTTTATATAGGAGGAATTTCTCGTAATCCTACTATAAAATTACCCTAATCCTTTCCTAAAAAAGACTTGAAAACTGAATTACAAAAGGAAAGAAAATAGGAGTTCAAATAGGAATTCGAAAATCTGTAGAAATTTGCAATTCAACCCTTTCTCACGACTTTTCGGATTAGGAAAGCCAACTTTCCGAATCCGGAAAACTTCTAGCCAAATAATAGCATATTTTGCAATGCTTTCTTGACTAAGTACATAGTCCTTGTTTCTTGAGTCTTTTTGAGCTCGTTAATGGATGATTCAAGTCTTGCAGTCTTCAAAAGATTTGTAGATAAATCTATTAGTTTTTAAAAACCACTTGAATCATATAAATTGGAGTTTTATATCTCTACTTGTAATAATTCTTCAGAAAAGTGTTAAACTGGAATTTGATGTGAGAAAGTGAATATTTACACCATACGTTGGATGCCAAAATGAACTCCGATTCAGACAAAATTTACCTTTTCGGAAGCCTCATGAAGATATGTACAACATTGAAGAAGGAAACATCTTCAACTAAGGTTATTAAAGAGGTCAAACATCCACCGGAATCTATATTACTCGGCCATAGATACTGTCTCAGGCAACTTGTTATTTCTCCTTTTTGCTTCGTTTTTGCTCCAAAGGCCTTCATTTTAACTTCTTTTTAATATATCTTCATTTCTAAGGAATCTACAATAATAAGAGAAGAAAAGAGGTTCGATTAGTACATTTTGTAAGTAATAAAACTCAAAATTTGATGAAAACAACAACACTCAAAGAGGGTAAAAATAGACATATCAAACTCTCCCATACTTAAGCTTTGATAATCCTCGAGCAAAGGAAAGAAAGCAACAAAGATAAAAACAAACGCAACAAACTAACAAACCACTTTCGTAGGTCTCACTCGTGCTACAAGCCCTTTAGACCCCTAAGCGAGGACGAGTAATGTCTCATGAGGGTTTGCAGACGACATATCCACGAAGTCACAACAAACAAAACCAAAACAAAACAAAACAACTTTACAATGATTAAAACTAACAAAAGAAAATGAATCGCCACTTTCAAGCATCGACAAGAATCATATAACTATAAAAAACTTTATCAAAACATAATACAAAAGTTGAACTAGACATCTAACATTTCATTTAGCACATATGAATTAATGGTGTGTGTATATGTGCATATACTTATGTTTAGTTTCAATAATATGCAAAAAAAATGTCAAGAAATTAACTATATGGTTCATTCTATTAAGCTATACTCTATATGCTTGAATGTTCCAACAACTTTCTACTCCAAGTTCTACCTAAAGTCACCTTGGGATTAGGTAGGACTTTCGAGATTGTAACGTTAGGCTAGGGACATAAGTAGTTATCAAACAAAGGTAAAGGAAAAATCAAAAGAATGAGAATACGAGCTAATACAGCTAAAAGGGAAACAAACTAAGAATTATCTATAACCTTTAAGCTTCCCTCAAATCTCAAGAAAAACTCTACCTTTCACTCAAAACCCACAAACCCCACAAACTTTGTAAATCTCATAAATCATTCAAACCCAAGGAAATGCATAATTGAGAAAAAGAGTGATATAAACATATAAAATAGAGATAAAAAGCTTATAAGTTTTTTTCTTTGATGAACTCTTTCTTTTTTTTTCTCATTTTTTTCATTCTTTCTTTTTTTTTCCCTCTTTTCATTTTTTTTCATCTTCCTCATTTTTCTTGTTCAACAAATGATGATAGAAACAAGCTTTCTCACTAAGGATTCCTATTCTCAATATGTTTCTTTGAACAAAAATTGATTCCTTTGTTTCTTTTCTCTTGTTTGATAGCTTTCTCACATAAATCACCCAAGATACCCCTTTCTCTCATATTTTTATTTTCTCACTCATTTTTTTCTCTCATGTAAAATCAAACTATCTTAATAGGAGGAGCATCATCACAATCCTCCTGGCCGTCGTCCTGTGCATCTTCCTGGCTCGCTCACCACATATCCGCCATTTTGAAGGCAGTTGGAGGATAGTTGGCAAGTCCTCAGGTCAATAGCCCAAATCGGCAAATTACCTAGCAGCCCACTTACTTATGACATGAGCTCTGCATGCAATCTTCCACTCCTACTCTCGACTTGCTTCTTACATCTTCTCAGTGATGATGTGGCCAGTGACCTCTGCAATCTATAGTTGGATGTCGTCTGGAATGAGAGGTCGGATTCCAGCTACACCCGGGCCTCAACTCTTACACAGGCTGACTCTATGGTTCCGAACCTATAGGCGTACACCTTCTTCATGCTTGTCACAACCAACTTAAGCATCAGCTCTAATCGGTGGGCATAGGGGAGCCAGTCCGAGATTGCTCTTTCTCCTTCTTCTTCTTCTTCAAGTCCATGCACTTTTGTTGATAATTAAGAAAACATGTCAAACTGAGATTTGTTAAGTAAAAAACAAGTTTATTTATGATATCTATAATATTTGAAACAGAAAACTTATCAAAAACTCAGTAAAACACTCGTCGACGAACTGGCCATCCTTCTCGTGGTCGTTATGATGTATATGAAGCTTTTGGTAAATCTTATCTTTAGAATAAGCATCATCAAGCTTCTTACGCTGCAACAATATATAAAGTTAATTAAAATATCATAATTCATTAAACAAAACATAAAATACATAAAAATGTTAATTAATATTACCTTGTGAGCATCCCACTCAATAAAAGATCAAAATCGCCTATATGCTTCTTAGGACCTCACCGTCTTGCTCCTCTTTCTTGTTCCTTTGAGTTATCTTTCTCTTCTCTTTATACTCAGGCTTCTCCCAACTACTCATCCAGGCTTTGTATATGGGAATGACATCCAAGACCACCTCCGAGGGGCAGTGCAAACTCGATAGAATATGTCGCTGTACCACTTTACCTTTGTCTTCTCAAACTCTTTTCTTGCCAATTCAATATAGTTCAGAAACTCAGGGTCAAAGCTCGGTCTGACAACATCGAATATAATCTCATGAATCATACTACTTTCTTCAACACTTGTTAAAGTGGTTTCCTTTCCACTACTCACATACGTTCCCACATTTAATCCCCAAAAAGGTTCTCCATGACATGTGTAATTATGATAATCAGGCGTAAAACACAAGTTAAAAAGATGCAACTTCATTCATGCCAAGGTGGTTAGCTTTCTATTTTTGTACTTCACACACGGGCACCTTATCACATCTACCGTACCATGATTTGTTGAAAGACACCAGTCTACAAACCGATGTACCCCATTAAAAAATTCACTAATAAGTCCCCTACCCTGGGCACATATCTCGTATACATCCAACTTCTGTCCATCTTCATAACTTTTCTACATTCAAAGGAATAGAAGTTATGATTAATTTTATTCATAACAAGAAAGTTAAGAAGAATTTAAATTTAAGAAGAAGAAGTAATTATAGTACGAGAAGAAAAAGAAGAAGAAGTGACTAATTCCCATTTTACTTCTAAAATTAAACTCCTTTTGTTTAAGTTTACTTCTACAAGAAGAAGTCGTTTTTGATAGATTGGAAATGAAGTAATACAAGTACAAACACTTGTAGCTTTTTTTTAAAATTCATTTCTAACCAAAGAAGTAATAGCTAGAAATAAACAAAGAATATAAAGGAGTAAAAACTCCTAATGTTTGTTTAAGCTCACTTCTAAAAGAAGAAGTTGCTTTGAATAGATCGTAAATGAAAAAGTAATAGAAGTACAAACACTTCTAACGTTTTTTTTAAGTTCACTTCTAAAAGAAGAAGGCATAAAGCTGTTTTTAACTATTATCTAAGATTTAGAAAAACTTCGACAGCATCCTTTGTAAAATGGACATTTTCTAGGCACAACTATCACTTAAAGGAAAAACCCAAAAATAGTAATCATTAAAGAGTTCGGGCACTCCTGTAAACAATTTAAATTAAATAGTCTGGGCTTTCCCATAAACAATTCAACATAAAAAACATATAAAGCATCAAAATTAGTATTTTAGTTTGTTATTTTATTAAATTTTTTGAGATTCCCATACTCTATTAATAATCAAATTTCTACAATTGAAGGAATTTCATAGAATATGAATAACTAACAATTCTTTGGTACGTTGCTTTTATAGAGATATTCAGATAAAAAGATGTTACAATCCAAATTACTATAATCATTTTTAAAACTGTTACAAAGTTATAACAAAAATAACAAAGTTATAATAAATTAAGATATGGACCTGTTATTCAGCAAAAAAAAAAAAAGATATGGATCTGTAGTTCTTGTTTGTAGAGTTACTCTTTTCTAGCTTCTTATCTTGCACCTCTTTGCACTTTTAATATCGCAGAAACTCAAACAACCTAATAAAGCAGGAAGGAAGTGGAAATTGAAAAGAGTTTTCAAAGTGATGCTCTCAAGAATGTAAATCGTGTTCAAACAATGTATGAAAGATCAGACTAGTTATTTCCTTCAATGGCTACACATAAAAAATGAAAGAGAATAGTTATTTCCTTAGTAATAAATGATTGCTCAAACACTTAGTAGTAAAGAGCAAATAACTCCTTAAGATTTCAATTCAGTACGCATTGTTGATCTCAGAGTCACATATGTTCATTAGTATTCATTCATCTAATATGAACTCTACAAAAGCCAACCTTTAAAATTTGATTTCACAAAAAAAACAAAAGAATAGCAAATCAATTCTTCTCTAAATTTTATGAAATCTATCTCTCATACCAAACTGTTCCAATTGCATAGATCTACTAGAAAAACTTTTGCTTCACATAAAAATTCAACATCAACTCAACAAATGAAAAAGAAACAATGAAACACTAATAAGGAAATCAATAGCTTCTTATTAACTTTTTGAAACATTGCAACTAATAAAAAGTACCATTTTCTAAAAGGACATGCTAAAGTTTTTGGATCAACCATATATTGAAACTCACTAAATCAAGTTAGGAGCGAATAAAATTTTGGGTTTATCCTAAAATTTATGATACTTAAAAGCCAGAAAATTCTACTGCAAGTACACAAGATACTTTTCTATAAGTTTTAAACACATGCAAAACCCTAAAATCTAGCTTCCAAAAATCTAGATGAGCACCAAGAAAATCAATAAAAACAAGTACTACAATATGAATTTTACTTTTTCCTTTTAAAACTCTTAGAGCTAATAAATACGCCCTTTTGAAATTTTCCAGTTTTTGTTTGTAATTCCGTAAAAACGGGCTCAAAAAAGGAATAGCGTTTTCTAGGAGAACCAAAGGTAAGTTCAGTTTCCATTCCCTAAACTGTTAAAAAAACAAAAATCATCTTTTTGTAATACACAAGTATAAAACCTCAAACACATAAAAAGGCATAGAGAAAATTTTTCATAGTAACTACAAAAAGAGCACTCAGATCAAGCACCCGTAATCCGTTATAAATTAGACCATTCCACATAGAGAATTAAAAATATTACACTAGAATAATGCCGAATTTTGACAAAACTTAAAAGAATAGCAAATATAAGAAAAAGGAGCAACATCAGGAAAGTTGCCAAATCCATGTAGCTATTGATAGGGCATAAATAAAGTTCAAAGGAGATGAAGAAGACTTAAAATCAGTAACGAAGAAAGAGAGAGATATTATACCGTAGAATATTTTCTAGCGGCAGTAGCGGTGAGCTCCAGCAACTGTAGGGAGGAGAGAAGAGAGAGGAAATAAAAGAGAGAGAAGAAGGGAGGAGGTGAAGAGACGATCAAAGGGAGGAGGAGAAAGTGACGATGCTGATCACAGGGGTGGTCGCCGGTGACTTGGTTGGTCATTGGTGGGTTGCCTTAGTGGTCGGCAGTCGCAGGGGAGAAGAGGGATATGAGGGAGGGAAGGGTTTATGGTGTCCTTAAATTAGGATAGCTTTACGACTGGGAGCTGCTCGCTAAGTGTAAAAATTTTGTGACCACATATACTAGCCGTTGATCTGTTGCAAACTCAAAAAGTTTGTGACCAAATGTCATATCAGTCGCAAAGTGAGTCGCTAGTTTGGGACCCATCATGGCAGTCGTAAATCTATCGCTAATTGTGGGACTAGATGTGTCGATCGAAATATTCAGTTGCTATTTTAGTGGTTTTTTGTAGTCACGATTGAGAGTTTTATATTTAAATGTGAGTTTAAAGATAAAGAATGGAACAGAAAGAATCCCTTTGATATGAAGCTCAAAAAGGATACTAAGGATTTAACATTAAACAGATAGGCAAGAAAAAACTTTTCCACCTGTCCAAAACGTATTTGAGTTAGAGATTTCACTGTAAAGCTCCTTCGATCTATGTGTATTACCCGTATATGTATAAGTCCCGATAGCATCACCAACTTTAGGCATTCTACATTCTAATAAACTACTTATAGACTAGTTTTACAAAAGCGAAAGGGTAGATCTTAATTTAGCCATTAACTATCGAATCGATATTAACCTACCTACTAAATAAGATGAGAGATCTCCGGGTGTGGTATAAGTATGACTGCCTAACCAATAGTTTAAACTCAATCAAGAGATGTGTTTGCTTATATTCCTATTACGGGCTATCATATAATGAAATAGGGGACCTGGCTTGGTCAATCATGGTGGATGACCAAATTAGAAGTATCAAGCTTTTCTAGTAGGTGTAAAATGGGCCCATAGGGGTGTTTCTAAGGGATGTCATGTTGGAATCCGTTGGCAAAAGCAAAATAAAATAAATCTACGGAAATCCACCAGCAGGATCTGCACATACTAGAAAAATCGATTGGATAGAAATTACCTCAATGTTTTGATTGTTCGTTGTGGAGGCGCTGCTTTGTACGCTTCGCCCTCTACTGGTATCCACGCGACGAACTCCTCTGCAAGCGATCGGGATGCTAGCCCCTTTTGGGTTCTGAAAACTGTTTAGAACTAATCTTGACTATCTGGTAATCAGTTGTATTTCGGAGAGAGGAGGCTAGATACTATATAGCCGTTCTAGGGTTTAGGGTTTTGTTTTTCTTTAATCAGATAAAGGACGGCCACTAAGAAAAGGTTAACATAACCTTTTATAGCTGTCAATATTAAAACCCTAACTGTCATCTAATGACAGTTTAATCTCGTCCGTTTATTCCTATAATCATCAACGGTTGGATGAGTAATATTAAGTAATTAATTTCATTTATTCGATTAAATTAAAATTAATTACTTATTTACTTACCAGAAAATACAATATGGAATCTGATTCTCCTTTTGTATACGTTCAACGAATCTGGACACAATCTAGATTCATTGAACGTGGACATTATGCTCACAAGATCGTCTATGCGTGTGACCCTGTAGGTTTACTTAACGTTGGCAGTGAATGAAAATGTCCTAGACATTTATTCACAAAACATAAGCCGCCTCTAGCAAGACATTATGCTTACCCAAGTTAAGTAAATGTAATAATAACCTAGCATCAGATTTAATATTTAGTCCTTTTGTCACACGATATCCTAATTAAGTATAAGGCATGGATCAAGTCATCCTTATAAAACTTAATTAACCATTTACTTGATCACCAGGCAGACTGTTCCAACAAATAATATTAATAACACCTTATTAATACTTATTTGAGCATGGCCATGCATATTTTCCAGTCTTCCTTATCAAGGGGCCCATGGATATCTCTCTCTAAAAAGAGAGGGACAAATCCCTTTCACTATCTCCAATATTCAAGCCATGACAAGAAAATAAGCCAACCAATAGTCATAATGATCACCTAATTAAAAGTGATGTTTGACTATGTCAACACATATTTTCTTCCCCCATGCAAGAAACATTAGAAACATTAGGTCAAAGGACACCAAATATAAAACTGAGAAGAAATACTTATAACTTAAACCCGTGCAATATTTCTTCTTCACTTTGGGTCATATCCAATACAATATTCTCAATATGTATTTATGAATTGATTTTATATCTCATATTCATGATCAATAAAACTTGACCATCAATCAACTTCACACTAGTTTACAAGATGTAATAAACTAGGGACAAATAAGAATAGTATTTTATTTGCTATAAGGGTTTTACTATCAAGTCACATACTTGATGACCAAGAGCATAAAATACAATTAAAAAAATACATGCTTCATAAATCATAAATGTGAGTCAATTGGTCTTAGGGCATATACTAACATGTCATGGGTCATGCTAAGCGATGTTATAGTGGAAGTCGGACGTCGGTTCCAAATTCTGAGTCGGGACTTTCCTCATTGAAGAAATACTCTCAGAAACCAGGAACTCAGGCGCTATATTTGTGAGTGGTACACCATATGAAGAAGGTAGCTCTATACCTCAACAACGCTTTAGTTTTAAATCAAGAATTCTTAGGAAAAAGGCAATTTATAGGAAAAAAGGGTAATACTTTTGGGTGAAATGACGATCTTAATTTTTTTAAAAAACATTTGCCCACATTTTTTGGTCGGGTACCGACCTTCTGCTTTTTCCTCGTTGATAAGAAATAGCGGCCGACTTCAACCCCGCCCCAGAAGGACATTTTCTCAAGGATCCCTATGCTCCTTGTTTGGTAATATATGTGGGGACGGTAAAGAATGAATGGAGGGCTTCCCATGCTAGGATTCCATCCCATGGAATCTACATTCTGGAAGCTAATTCTCTTACTATTTTCCCTTATTTTTTTCATTTTGAAATGTTTCATTACAGTCTATTTATGTCTCTTTGCCTGGATTGACTTATGAGACCTTAAGCTTCTATTTCTAGAAAGTTGGCTTAGAACGTCCCACTAAGGCAGAAGAAGAAGACTTTATTTCTACGGGCACTATATTACATTATAACGCTTTTATGATCATTATCTAATTCTACGCTGGTCTAAATTATGGTTGGCTGATTAGGCCTTCCCTCCAAAGAGTATTCTCAATGTAGACTATGTTAGTTATATGCCCTAGACCAATTGACTTACATTTATGTTGGTTATTTATGATGCATGTATTTTGAATCGTATTTTATGCTCTTGGTCATTAAGTATTTGACTTGATAGTAAAACCTTTCTTGGTAATAAAATACTATTCTTGTTTGTCCCTAGTTTTATCACATCTTGTATTATTAAACTAGTATGAAGTTGATTGATGATCAAGTTTTATTGATCATGAATATGAGATATAAAATAAATTTATAAAGTACTGAGAATAATGTATTGGACATGACCCAAAATGAAGAAGAAATATTGCATGGGTTTAAGTCATAAGTATTTCTTCTCATTTTTATTTTTGGTGTCCTTTGACCCAATGTTTCTAATGCTTCGTGCATGGGGAGAAATATGCTTTGATATAGTCAAACATTACCTTTAATTAGGTGATTATTATGACTATTGCTTAGGCAATTTTCTTATCATTGCTTGAATATTAGAGATAGTGAAAGGGATTTGTTTCTCTCTTATTAGAGAGAGATATCCATGGGCTTATTGATAAGGAAGACTGTAGAATATGCATGGCCATGCTAAAATATATATTAATAAGGAGTTATTAATATTATTTATCGGAACAGTCTGCCTAGTGATCAAGTAAATGGTGAATTAAGTAATATAAGGATGACTCGGTCCATGCCTTACACTTAATTAGGATATCGTGTGACAAAAGGACTAAATATTAAGACTGATGTTAGATTATCATATCTTTTACTTAACCTGGGTAAGCATAATGTCATGCTAGAGGCTACTTATATTTTATGGATAAATGTCTAGGACATTTTCATCCACTGCCAACGTTAAGTGAACCTACAGGGTCACACACATAGATGATCTTGTGAGAACTATGTCCACATCTAATAAATCTAGATTGTGTCAAGGTTTGTTGACGTATACCAAAGGGGATCTAAGGAGGTGTCCAAATTTTGTGTTGTAGCTATTTTGGTAAGTTAATAAATAAATAATTTGTTTATCAGATAAATGAAATAATTACTTAATATTATTCATCCAATCGTTAGATGATTATAGGAATAGAAGGACGAGATTAACATTGTCATTAGGTGACAATTAGGGTTCTGATTTTGAAAGCTATACAAGGTTACGTTAACCTTTTTCGCAGCTGACTTCTTATCAAAAAAGGAAAAAACCCTATAACAGCCATAATTGTCTCTTGCCTCTCTCTCAAAAAATTCCAAAGGATTACCAGATAGTTAGGGTTCATCTTGTATAGTTTTCAGAACGTCGAGGGGCTAGCATCCCGATAGCTTATAGAGGAGGTCGTTGCGTGGATACTGATAGAGGGTAAAGTGTAAATAGCAAAGCCTCCATACCTTGCGGCATCGGAAATCGTTCAGGTAGTATTTTTTCCAATCAATTTAACTGGTATGTGTGGTCCCGTTGACGGTTTATCACAGGTTCTATTATTATGTTTTTATTTTTGACTACGGAATCCAACAAATCGGAGCTAATGACTATTAAGGGGTGTCATTAAGCAAAACTTTTCTAGTAGTACGAATCGCTATGCTTCACCTCTTTTTCTATATGATAATATGCACCTTGACTACTGCGATCCTTGCTGGTAATAGCAAGAAAGTGAAAAACAAATGATTCTTGAAACAAAACAAAAAGAGTGATTGAGTTCGACCCAAGCAAGTGAGTGAAAGGCGTGGCAAGAGAACAAGTTTGACTTGCGAATGATGAGCAAGTGAAGGACCAATCTTTTTGCGCCAATACTGTTGTAAGACTGGCACTTGGCAGCTCATGAGAAACATATAGACTAAGGCATCCCCAAATTTTGGTAATATTTTCTCTTTTCATCTTGCTCCAATCTAATCTAGCTGGTGAGCGATCCTAGTTCGCAATAGAGAACAAGACAGCAAGCGAGCATACCTCTTCTACCGGCCAGTCTCATTTAACCAGGACTTTGTACTTCTTGTTCTAATGACATATCGGATATCTCATTCGTCAACATGGATCAGAAACCTAACCTTTAAGTCACGTATGTCTTTGATATCTTTGATTAATAAAAATGCCCGCTGCGTATAGACTATACCTGAGAATTATGACAGTTAAATTTTACTAAAATCCTTTCTTTAGCTCCTGGGGTATTATGAAATGGGATCGTAATATTTTATAGTGGAATAGTTGAAAGAAATATATTAAGAAGAGAAATCCCCCTTTCATTTTAAGCTAGAAGAAAATCTAGTTACCTTTAGCGTCTCCCAGCTGTATTAAAGGTAAAGAGCAAAGAACTTACATTCTTTCTCAGCGGATTGAAACTTTAGGAGATATTTCTATAATTCATTTCTTTATTTTCAATCTCCCATCTATCTATTTTCTTTAGTTATTCCCCTACTAGTGTGAAAAGAAGGCCCAGCTCCAAGTTGTTCAAGAATAGTGGTGTTGAGTTTCTTGATTTAGGGTGGGGACTAGACTGCTTTGTATCTAGATTGGGGAAATATTTACCTTCAATCATTCAACAACAGCTTATAAAAGATCTGCTTCATTTCTTGGAGTTTTATATGAATCCTCTCGAAGCTCTAAAGAATATACAACTACGCCATACACGATATAGAGTAAGAGCAAAAAAATTACAATATTAGATAGGCATAAAAGGGAAAGAGATAAAAAAGGCATGGGTCCCCCTCCTTTTCCGCTTTGCTCAGATTTGCCTCGAAAGGGCAATTTCTTCCCTTGTTCAGGAGCTTGGATAGTTCTCTTTACTCAGACTTAGTGCTCTTTTTTATTGCTAGGCCTTAACAAGATATATAGGGACTTTCTTGCTTGTTTGAGACCATAGTTTTGGTGTATTAGTTCATACGTAACGTACAAGGATTGGAAAAGCTTGCATCATGACCCTTTATTTTAATTTTAGGACTAGCTATCATTAAGGCTTAGACCCAAGGTCTACACCAGTGCCTTTCAAAGCAACCAAGTCATAAGTCCTCCAAAAGAGGCCAAAACTACTATGATCTAGCTACCCCTCTTGCCGTTCAGATTCAGTTGAATATGGGATAATTGTTAAAACCCCTTCTCTTTAATAGCAACTGATTTTAGTAGCTTCTTCTTTTAACAAAGAGGAGGTTTAGCTTGGTCGGCATATCTTCTTTTTATAAGCAAGCTCCTGTAGACTGTCCAGTTCCTTTAGGTTTTCAGTTCTTGAATGTTTCTTCGTCTTTATATGCCGGATAAGGTCTATCCTCTGTATCTCGATCTCACGCTTGTGTATAGCGAAAGGGACTAATTCTACAGGACTTAAATTCTTCTGAATTAGCATTATATCCAAACTCATTTTTGTAAATAAGAGAGATGTGTCATTTAGTTGATCTGTTGTAGTCACTCTTTCTCTCAATATCACATAGGTTAGTTACCTAAATGTCCTTCTTTTCTGGCTAGGAAGCATATGAGGATGCTGAAACCTATTGTTTTTACGACTATTTCTTTCAACCAGTTAATTAATAACCAAGAGAAATCCCTTACTCAGATATTCTTCTAGAATTCCCTCTTTTTTTTCTTTTTTCTTTTTTTTTGAATTTCATTCGTGTTTTCTTAAGAATGCCTTTAGTTCATATCCTCCTTTTATCTTCTTCCTTCATTCATTTTTTTCTTTTAGTTTGTGGTAGCTTCCGCACCAGCAAGGTTGGGTTCAAAACTATACATGGAGCTTCTGCCTAATACAGCTCCTCTAGGGATGGGGTAGGCCCAACCCAAGTAGTTGATTCTCGCACTGAAGTTGAATAACACCAATTAGTAGCATCCACTTTTTAGGCCTCTCTCTCTCTCTCTCTAAGCGACAACCACCATCTCTGGAATCAACACGAACTAGACTCTTCATTTCAAGGTATGGAAAGCCAAGTTCTAGACTAATGCTCAAAAGTGAATCACATAGAGAATTTCCAAAGATTTTCAAAGCATTTGTTTACATCACAGTCAAAAGTATTGTGCAAAAAATACCATCAATTCACAAGGCATAAATAAAAGATGGATGTGAAGTTAAACCAGATATAATGCCTATTCAAAGCTTTCAAAAAGTTAATGCATTTCTTTCTATGCCTACTAGTGAAAAAAAGAAAAAAGAAAATCTTTTTGGGTTTTTTAAAGAATAAACAAAATCAATAATTTACAATAAAAGTAACAAATCATTTTTTGAGATTTTTTCAAAAATTTTCCATGTTTTTGAAGCTTTTAGTATTTTTCAAGTTTTTATTTTGCAAAATTAGAAATAAAACAATTAAACAACTAAGCACCCCCACACTTAAAACCTTTTGCTCAGAGCAATGATATTCTTGCTATGAATTTTCTACTTCTAACATTAAGTAGAAACACATACAATACCTCCTGGTATTTATAAAGAAGGAAAAAGGTAAGATGAAATCTTCTCAACTACCCAACAATTAATTCCGAGTTGATTGAAATACCTCAAAAATTGAAAACGATGCATTTATGTAACATAAATCATCATTTGACGACGTTTCAAGTACAACGATGCTTTGTTTTATGCATCAATAATAAATAGAAGTGACATGGAACGTCACTCATATCTTGTTCATTTAATGGTCCCTCGGAAAGGACTACAAATCCATGTCATTAAGCGACTGTCAGACTATAGTTAGCCTATGGGGCTGTCACAAGAGCACACGCAATGGGGTCAAGACCCGCAAAGCTAACTCTTACACCCGTAACCACGAGATGACCAACATGTCTTATAGGAAGGCCCCGGTATGGGCATCCCAACAAAAATGAAGACCGGTATGTCTTCTACACGGCTAGCCCCGCGTGGTTCTACTCCTTGGCCACACACAAACACAACGTAAATATTACTTAGAAATATAATCATGTTATGAAATCTGGGAATATTTCATACGAATGTTCTCCTTGGGAAAATAACAACACTTTATCATCATTTGTGAAAAATAGAATTACACAACGAGACGATCCTCATCGTCAACATCTACTACAGAGTATCCTGAAGGTGGTGTCACACCCTCCGTTCTTGGTTTTCTCCCCGAGAGATGACCTGTCGGGCTTGTTACAGGAGGGGGCACTGAGGCAGATGAGTCATGATCTTTTGTAGGGCATGCTACCTCATCTCACATGAAGAAATCCTCCATCAAGCAGGACATCTCCGTAGAGGACCTGAAGCAGACAAAAACTACCTCCCCTTCGGGGCTGTCCATATACTCCCGGCTATTGGGCCATGGGTGCTTATATAAAAGTGTAGGGGCTTGCACCACCTGTGTAGTATCTACTCCATCTAATAACCTAGAGAAGCCTTCTGAACATCTGCCACAAGGTCCTGAAGGACAATTTGGACTATTATCAGCATCTAACGATAGAGTAGTAATGAACCTCTCGCATATACCCGTAGCAAGATGGGGATTTAAACCCTCCTCCCAATTTATTACAAACCCAAGCAACTGCTCTAGCTCAGCGCATTCCAGTAGTGCCTTCTGCAGATCCTGCTCCTTCTAGTCCACAACCACTTCTAATGAAGCAATATAAGCCAATTCCTATTCCTTTGCGTCATGGGATAACAAAGATAATTGACATCGCTCGCCCAACGCTGTGAAATTTATATTTCAACTCTTTAAGGTGTGCCTCAAATTCATAAACATGCTGACGATTTGCGAATGCTCATGCATCATCGCGTTTTTTGCACTCATCAAGTCCCCTTTCACTAAATTAAGTTCATGCACTTTCCCTTCAAGTTTTTTGATCTTCTCGTCCTTAGCAGAGCACATACCTAACGTTGCTCTTTGAGCCTAAAAAAGTAGTTCTCGGCTATATAGCATCATCTGCCAAAAGAAAAAGCTAGAAATAGCAAGGATAAAATGGGTCCAAAAGCTCGATCAAATGAAAAATTATCTGCATCAAAGCGACTGGAAAATAGCTCATCAGTTCAGGAGAAGAGATCAGTGAACACTACATCACAAGGAAGCACCAAGTGATCTAAAATCTCCATGCAGACACCGGGATCGATTAAGAGATGGTTCACATTTAAATTCCATTCTTGGAAATGCTATTTCCTCTCCACCCATCTCTAATTCTGGCACCGGATAGTTTTCAAAAGATGGATCATCCATGCAGGGGGTGAGCCCTTTCTCGAAAGGAAGAAGGAATCATACTTTCCATTTCTGTATGGTGCACAAAAAAATAGTTGGCCCCCAAACTGTGTGACTCTTTTAACTGCATATTCGATGAAGTATCTATTATTGATGCACGAGTATCAGACATTGCACATGAATTGGGAGACCGAGATGTGGCCGAGACATAGGAAGATGTATGTTCAGGATCTGGCGAGGACCCATATCATTGCCTCCCACGAATTGGAGACATCCCCTCTTTCTCTTCCTCTTCCCTTTCCTCATTCATTGCCAAAGAAGGGTCTTCTCCTAGCAAGGCACAAACATCATCACAACCAACACCCTCTTGAAGAAACTGCTCTTGCAATCCCTTTAAAGGTGATAGTTTTGATTTTGTCTAGTCTTTTATATGTTAATTTCATCATTTTTCAATAATTTTAAGGTATATAGTACACATTTAAGTCTAATATCTTTCACTCTTGTCTTAGGTGTTTGCCAAAGGAAGTACAACAAAGAAAGGACAAAAACAATTGAAAATAGGATGAAAACGATGGAAAACGACATCAAACAGTGAGCACAAGAGAGCCTACTGCCGATGGTAGGCCACCCTACCACCAGCTACAGGTACATTGGCAACAAAAGAAGTCGAGATAGAAGGCTACCATCGATGGTAGGTTCAAGGCACATAATGACAAGGGAAAACAGAGACCCACCGCCAACGGTAGGTCCCGATATCTGCAATACTTAGGCAAATTTTAGGTAGTTTTTAGGACATTCTGTTTTATTCTCTTTTTTTCTTGGCTTTTAGCCTTATGCCACTAGCACTTTATGAGGAAAATTGGGGCCTTTTATGCGACAAATTTCTCCCAATTCTCACCTTAACTAGTTAGGATTTAGATTATAGAACAAGGATTGAAGGCTACCAAGAGGAATCAAGGATCGAAACGAACGAATTCAGGCTTCGGTGGAGTAACTCGAGAGAAGAGCTCGGACACGGTTCGGATTGAAATTTGACCTTCGAGTTCACTCCTAAGCCTTTTTTTCCCTTCTCTCGTAGTTTTAATTTAATTTAATTTCAGTTTTACACTATGAACTGTGAGTAGTTTAATTGTTTGGATTAATGGATGAACCCTACTTTTGGTATTTATGAAATTGGTTGGAATTTGTTAAAATTGAATGTTTTCATTGATTGAATTGTACTTTCATTGGTTAATTCTCTTCAATTTAAGTGTTACAAGCTTAAATTAATATCAAGGGTATTTGAAATTGAAAAAGGAAGAACTCCCTAGGGTAACTTATTTGGGGATTAATTGGAGCATTGAACTAGAGATAGGTTGATGCAATTTTAGGTCCATTATTGCCTGCGTTTATTGCATTCGTAACTTATTAGGGAGAGAAGAGATTCTCGTCTAAGAGTTATGGTAATAGAGTGTCTTTCGTCTAGAGATTGGGATTGCCCAATTATAAGCGTGATGACCAATTCATAATACAACATCATTTTTCTATTAATTTCAGTCAATTGAATTAGTAACCAAAATTAGGGAGACCTCGAGGTCCAAATTTCCGTTTTATATAATTCTTAATATTATTGTTCGTTTGGCTTTTGATTATAGTCTTTGATAGCATCTTGTTAGTTCACCATCTTTTAAACTACAATTTTAAGTCTAAACATTAAAGTAATGGTAGAGTAGTTGAACCTTGTGTGTCCTCGAGAGAATCAATACTCGAGTTAAACTCACTTCAATGGTATTAGGTCCACTTACTTTGCACTGTGGCAATTAGGAATACTTGTTTCATTTCACACATATTAAGTTTTTGATGCCATTGCCGAGGACCTGGCAAGTTTAAAGAAATGCTGTTGTTTGGTGCTTTAGTCATTGTTTTCTTGTTTTTGTATTGTTTTGCTATGTTCCATACTATTGTTGCACTTCAGTGTTTTTGGTATGAATGTTGTGTATTCAGCTTATTACTTCTGGAACTTGTGTTAATTGTTCATCTAATTGTGGTTTTAGGTTTTGGAGAGTAAGGCATGGATGCCAATGATACCGTAGACTACTGATTGGCGGCAATACTAGAACTAGGGATTGAGAACATGGCAGGGGTACCTCAATATCTGAATTTTCAGCCGGCCATGTTCCAGGAAAACTGGCAAGGCTATGATACTTATTCTAGCTAGTATATTTGGGGTTGGGAGCACCGACCGGATATTCTTTGGGGAGGTTATATTCAATATTCCTTGTACAATTACACTAAATTGATGCATCTATCATTTCTCAGCCTGATCTAGAAGATTTCATT
Source organism: Catharanthus roseus (assembly GCA_028651295.1). Taxonomy (NCBI): domain Eukaryota; kingdom Viridiplantae; phylum Streptophyta; class Magnoliopsida; order Gentianales; family Apocynaceae; genus Catharanthus; species Catharanthus roseus. The sequence goes on along the minus strand of JAPQWS010000033.1, from coordinate 3,048,002 downwards.
TCACAATGTATCAAGTTAGCAGAGATTGGGATGAAGAGGATGGAAGCAGTCTAGAGAAGCCAAATGGCTTCCATCCATAACATGGAGAATCAAATCGAGGTCTAAGCAAATATGATCGTTGAGAGACCGCTTAGTAACATACCTAGTCATACGATCACTTTGCGGGATGCAGAAGAATGAAATATGACATTTCATGTTTATGAATGAAGAGTAGGCAACTACTCAATTGCCGGAGGAGTCCATTTCCTCCCGAGGAAGAGGAGGTTCAACAGGGAATAATGGAAAAGAAACATGATAGTCTCCCGATATTTGAAGAATCCCCTCAGGCTATAAGTGAAATGGAAGAAAGTAAGAGAGATGAGTGCGTGCTAGAGATGAAAAGTGAGTTTGACAAAGGTGAGCCAGAAAAAGAAAATGAGAATCTCACAGAAATTCAAGAGGAGCATAAAGAAGAGTGACAAGAATTAGAGATAAACATTGTCAAGGAGAGTGAATGAGTGAACTTCCTTATTAATGAACTAACTCGTTTCTTGTTCATGATTCTTTATGTACACATGCACTATGGACGCCATATGAGGAGAATGACATGGAGGAGAGGCACCTCGTGGAATTCAAAAGCGATGGAAAGAACGTTAAAAGGAAACAATACTTATATTATGGCTAATCGAAAATGAGTTTTCCTTCAACCTTAGCTTTCGTGAATTTTTTGTTTTCCTTTAAAGAATTGAAATTATTCAAAATCAGTAGTGTCTTTCTTAAACTTGATCTTAAGTTTTGGAATTCTCTTTTTGTTCTGAGGTACAAACTTTTTCAATTCCATTATAAAGAGATCATAAAAAGGCTTTACGGTAAGCCATACTTTGGAATGATCGTGGGGAACCTTAAGAGGGAGTCCTTCATTCTCCAAAACGGCTAAGAAAAACATCTTCGTGTATGTTGTATGTAAACTATAGCATTGTATCCTCTTATATCCTCTTTATTTCTAATTCTTTTATTTATCTTGTTGTAAGGTATTTTGCTGAGCCGATTGCTTGTTACAAGCTTGTTTAAAATGGAGAATGAATAGCCAAGAATAACAGGCGATGAAATGGGGCACAAATGCACCAAGAAGAAGAAAAACGGCCACTGGGAGAACCCTACCACGGACTATAGAATAGCCTATCACTAGGGGTAGGTGCATAGAATTTCTCAGAACTTCAAGGTAGAGACCTATCGTGGACGTTAGGTCTCGATCTACTATTGGCAGTAGGATTGATTTTCAGTAACGGGTCAGTTGTTTTCAATGGAAATCGGGTTTGGTCAACCCGATTGGAACTCAATTCCAGTTTTAATTATGAATTCCCCTTTTTACATCTTCCAAAATCCCTAAGTTTTCTCTTCTCCTTTCCCTCTAACTCCCCCGTAAACCCTCCACCTTCCCTCGACATTCTCCATCTTTACTCATTTTCGGAGACTTCAACTTCCAGCTTCCCCTTTTGAAATTGCAGAAATTCTTGCAAAAAGATTTTTCCAGCGAGCTTTTCGACGGACTTCCGGCCACATTTTGGCGAACTCCAACGAGACATCATCAGAAGCAAGGAATTAATACAAATTTCACCAGAGACGACATGTTGTTTGCTCAATCAACCCCAAGATATCATTGATCCTTTTTACCTCTTATTAGTTTTAGTTTATTTTTTGTTTTTAAGCTAATTTTAGTGTGATTATGTGTTTGTATTTGCTTTATTATTGTAGTTTTTATTTTTAGTATTACTTTTTTTATTACTTGTTTCACACTTTAGCACCCACGAGCAATGTTAGGTCACTCTAGCACACATGGGCTATGGTAGTATGTATTCTCTTTGTGCATTTTGTGTGTTCTATAGTCTTTCCTATGTTGGTGCTGTTGATTTCTCCTGTATGGACAGATTGTACATGTGTTTTTTGTTTTCTCTTTCTTTTCCTTTTTGACCTTCGTTTTCTTCTTCATTTTCACTCCCTTTTCTAGTGGCCCCTAAAAAAACAGTTTCTTCTTCTTCAAAATCCAAACGGGCTCGCGTTGAGGGGACCTTGCCCGACCCCAACACTCCAGATATTTGACCTTATCCTAAGTATCTTTCTACAGCTGCCCGTAAATGGGTCACCGATCGGGTGTCCCTCAAAATTATCATTGAAAAATCATTCCATGAGTTTGTCATTGATCACTTTAAATTGGAAAATCTTTTTGGGGGTTTGGGTTGGGTTTTCTTTCTTTGCATTTTTGGTTACTACCCCGACCTTGTCCGAAAGTTTTATGCCAACATGACACACAAAACGGACAAGGATCTCCAAACTATTATTTCTACTGTTAAAAAGGCTAGGATTATTCTGGATAGGGAGCATCTCACATCCGTTCTTTGGATTCGAAACGAGGGGAACACGTTCATTGTGGACTCTAATAAAAAGACTATTGATGGGGACCTCGATTCGAGTTTTAACGCAAGTTGTTTGCATTTTGGTATATGGCAACGTCCGTTGGACCGCTGTCGCATATTCCCGGGAGTGACATTCGTACCCTTCTTCCGCGCGCCCTCTCTTACTTTTTTGCGCACACCCTAGTCCGAAAGGGGAGTGGATAGAGTGAAGTCCACATTATTGATATGTACATGCTTGATAAAATCCAAAATAAGTCCCTTTTCCTGTTGTTTCCCTAATGATACACATGATGCGCAACACAGGTTATGATACTACTAAAAAATTGTGTGTATCGTTACCCTATTATTCTTTCTAAAGTTTTTGCTGCTTACAGTGTTAATTTTGCAGGGGAAAGGAAACTGTCCACAAAGTTGCTGTAGATCATCACATTCACCATATTTAACAACTACGGCTACTCCTGGGACAAAAAGAAGAAAGTTTGTATCCTTCCGTCCAAAGAGGATAGGCTGCGGGAGCGTAACTATGTGGTTTTCGATCCGTAAAAGAAACCACTCAGAATGGCGTCAGGGTGACCTCCTCTCAGCTCGACGATGAAAAGAGTGAGGACAATAAGTCCTATGACCTCTCTGCGAGGATGAACTTTCCAGTGCTCCTATGGCAGCCTTCATAAATGAGATGGGGATTGCCTTCGAGCAGCTCCGTGTCACTCAGGACTTCTATGGGGCCAGTTGGTGGAAATTGTAAAGTCCACTCGCAGGTATGCGAACGAGTTGGCCTATCAGAGAGCATTCATCGACCGCCAGGAAGTGATGTTGGCCCGCCTGTGCAAAAAGTTCATGCTCGATGAGGGCATCGGTGGTGGCGGTGGAGCAGACTTTGGTTCGCTATAGGGAGTTTTCAATTCATTCCTTTCTTTTATTCTCCTTTACTGTATTTATGTGTTGATTTCTTTTTCTTTTGCTGTTTTATGTTTTCTGTTTCTTATTTTCATTGTTTATTTTCTTATGTTTTGCTTTGTTTTATTTCGTTTTGTGTAGGGATGGCTTCCCTTCTTGTTACTGCTTATTATCTGCTGGGAGTGCATCCTATGTATGTGTTTATTTATTTTTGTGTTAGCCTGGCCCCAACATTAAGGACAATATGGTTTTAAGTGTGGGAGATATTTCTGTAAGTACTCTTAGTTTTCATTTTCTTTACGAAAAATCCAAAAAGCTCAAATAATTTAAAAATTTAAAAGTCATTCTTAGTTTTTCTTGTTCTTTTATTTGAAAAAACCAAAAAGATTTTTCGTTTTTCCACTTTGGGTAGAATGCTTAGTCGCGATACTGTTAGGATTTGTCAAAAGAGTATAGCACTTGGTCATTTTGAAAACCGAATTTGCTGAATGATCTTACATGTTTGATAGGTTTCGTGCACTTGTGAGTGTCGTTAGTAATAGAAACCTAGGAATTCTAGGAAATTAGCTTAGAATCCTTCAAAATTTGTGCCGGCATTTTTATGTTTTTCTGTTCTTTGAAGTAAAAAGTTTTAGTTTTGGTTGAGCTTGAAAATGATAGTCGCAGGTCTTCATTATACCGATTGAGCTTCTGTTTTGCCTATCCTTTTATAAAATTAACCCCCAGCTTCCTTATTTGTGCCTTCATGTCGAAGGATTTTACTCCTTTCTCTTCTTTGCTCTTTTTAAGCTCACACTATACTAAGCCTCATTTCCTGGAGCCGATGTGAGAATAATGCTTTTTCCATCTTGATTGAGAGTAAAAGATAAGTGTGGGGGTGAAGGAGTGAAGAAAAAAAAATTGATGTAAAGAGGGGGCTAGTTTGGGCATTTCATAGTTGGGGCAAATGACTTATGAAAAAAAAAAAGAGAGAGAAAAGTTGATTTGAATTATTCTTGAAAAAAAAAAGAAAAAGAAAAGACACAAAAGAAATGAAAAAAAAATAGAAAAACAGAAAAAAAAAAAAGTAGTAGTTACAATCTTTTATTTAATGTGGCAAGAAATAAAATCACTGTTCTCTCTCGTGTTAAGGGCTGAAAAGTTTGAATATGTTAGGTGAGGTGTGCAAAAGAAACGGAGTAGGAGAATCAAGGGTGAGTGGGAAGAACAAAAGGCGGCTAGGAAGTTATTCTCTAATTCTGCTATTTTTCCCTTTCGGTTGCGGTGGCTCTGTCTCGGTTCTTTTTGTCTCCATTTACCTTTATTTGGTACCTCATTTAAGTCCCGAGCCTGAGTTTATAAGGGAACGACTTAGAATAAGACTTAGAATGAATGAGAACTAGATGAATATGAGCTTGTTGTGCATCGTCTTTTAAAGGATTTCACTTCGTTAATTACTTAACTTTCCTTATTTTTTATGGAAACGGCATGAACAAAACACACACACACACCATTAGCATGTAATGTTTATTTGTAAGAGTGGTGGACTGAGTGTATCTTTTGCTCGTCCTTTCATTTTATCTTGATGGTTTAGTGGTTAAGTATTCTATTGGAGTGGCATCATTTTAGTTTTGTTTTTCCTTTATGTGGTTTTGTTTTGTTTTGTTTTGTTTTGTTGTTGCTATTATATCTTGAGTTTTCCTATTGGTTTAATTGCTTAAAACTGGTTTTTCTTTCATTTTCTATGAGCTTTCTATATGAAAAAAAATCTCCAAACCCTTTTCGTTCCATTCGTTTAGTTCCGTTGCTTGAGGGCAAGTAACGGATAAGTGTGGGGGTATTTGATAGTTGTGATTTTGTCTTGTATTTTATATGTTTATTTCATTGTTTTTCTATGATTTTAAGATATAAAAATATACGTTTAATTCTAATATCTTTCATTCTTGTCTTAGGTAAAATGAAGAAAGGACAAAACAGCTGAAAACAGGGTGAAAATGACGAAAAACAATGCCAAATGGTGACTATAAGAGAGCCTACTACCGACGGTAGGCCACCCTACCTCCAGTAGTAGGTACATTGGCAATAAAGGAAGTCCAGAAAAAAGGTTAGCGCTGACGGTAGGCTCCTCCTATTGCCGACAGTAGGTTCAAGGCACATAGCGACAAGCGAAGATAGAGACCTACTGTCTATGGTAGGTCCCGATTTCAGCAATATTTAAGCAAAGTTTAGGCAGTTTTTGAGACATTCAATTTTATTCTTTTTTTCCAACTTTTAGACTTACGCCACTAGGGCTTTAGGAGGTGAATTGGGTCAATTTTCTATGACAAATTTCTGCCAATTCTTACCTCAACTAGTTAGAATTTAGATTAGAGAAACAAGGTTTGAAGACGTCGAAGAGGATCAAGGATCGAAATGACGAATTCGGGTTCGGTTGAGCAACGCAAAAGACGAGCTTGGGCACAGTTCGGGAACGAAATTCGGCCTTTGAATTCACCCCTAAGCCTTTTTTTTTTCTTCTGTCGTAATTTTAATTTAGTTTAATAGTTTTATGCTATGAATTGTGAGTAGTTTAAAGTTTGGATTACGGGTTGAACCCTAATTTTTGCATTTATGAAATTGCTCAGAATTCGTTGAAATTGAATATTGCCATTGCTTGAATTGTTCTTCAATTATTTAATTCTCTACAATTTAAGTGTCACGAGCTTAAATTAATCACAAGGATATTTGAAACTGGAAAGGAAGAACACCCTACGGAAATCGATTTAGGATTAATTGGGGCATTGTACTAGAGATCGGTTGATACACTTTTAGGTCTGTTATCACCTCGTTTATTGCTTTCACAACTTGTTAGGGAGAGAAGAGATTCTCGTCTAAAAGTTATAGTAATAGATATGCTTTTACCTAGAGATAGGGATTGATCAATTACGAGTGTGATTACCCAATTCGTAATACAACATCATTTTTTCTCTTAATTTTAGTTAATTGAAGTAGTAACAAAAATTAGGGGGATTTCGAGGTCCAAACTTCCGTTTTATAGGATTCTTTATATTATTGTTCATTTGGCTTTTGATAGTGGTCTTTGATAGCATCTTGTTAGTTCCCAATCTTTTCAACAAGACTAAATATTGAAGTGATGGCGGAGTAGTTGAACCTTGTCTATCCTTGAGAAAATCGACACTTGGGTTAAACTCACTTCTACAATGTTAGGTCTATTTGCCTTGCACTGTAGTGATTAGGAATACCCGTTTCATTTTGCACACATCCAAAGGCTTACCTGGGACTACAAGAACCAGAGGGATGCCTTAGTTCAAGAAGGAAATAAAATAAATAGAAGCAATATTTGCTGCAACAATGACTAATTATCTTCCCGAAGTGTTGTAACTCAGCATCCAACTTCACAGGGAGGGGGGTGGGGGGGAGGGGGAGAAGGGGGAAGGAGGCTTCGTAAGCGCTTGCGAGCAGTCCACAATGACTTTAATGATGTGTAAGGATCCCCCAAAAAGAAAAACTAATCCTTCAAATCCTTTATCTTAGAGGGTTTTGAGAACACCAAAGGCCTCTTCGACGTACAGGTGTACAACCCACCTTTACCATCGCTACACCATAATATCTCCGAAATAGATCATAAGTCATGGGAACTCCAAGAACTCGACAAATGATGATAAACCCACAGGATGTCTCACGAATATCGAATGGACTTGGCGATGAGGGAGATTCTAGAACCTCAAAAGTTCAAACACAGACGTGTGAAGACAGAAAGTTATCCCAGATTTCAGATGCTCCTCATACACAGAGTAGCACCCGATAGAGGGAGAACATGCCCTCATATCTAGACCTGCACACTAAAGAACATATTCATCCGAGATTGAATACTTGTCCTGTAAGTCTCCTAGGGCTATATCCATCACCGTGCTACCACAAGTAGTGGCCTGACCTTCAAATCTTTCTAGTTTAGCATGTTTACCAAAGACAACCACTATTGTCTTGGGAGGAATACGTCATCAAAAACCCACGGTTCTCCGAGACGAGGAAAAATGAATTCAACAAGATAAAGCTTATACCTCAGACTAGTAGAGCAAGCAAAGACATGAACATTACCTGAAAAAGTAGCCGGGACGAAGAAGCGCGACCAAAATTTCAATTATCGGAGGAAGCCATTTCTTAGACGGGAAACGAATGCTAGGAAAACCAGTAAAAATAAATGCAAAGATTAAGTACAGTGAAAATGGCAATATAGAAGCCAAAAACAAGAAGGATAAAGCAAACAAACCGCCTACAGTCACAATTTAAGAGTATAGGAAGCAAAATGATGTGACAGGAAGCGTCTCTCAGAAGCTAAAGCGTTGCAGCAGAGGTAAAGAAAACGTCGCGTCACCAGCACGCCTTTTAAAGAAATAGAATAAGAAAGAGAATATGATGGAACAAACCCTATCCAATATGCATGAGCTTATTGAGGCCTAACCCAACCACAGAAAAAAAAGATAAATAGCCGTTGGGCTAAACCAGTTCGGCCCAAAACACAATACAAGGGACTAAAGGCCCAACTAAATGCTTATAAAAATTCTCCTCTTCACTTAGATTGCCACTGATTTAGGCATTGGAGAGCCCTTCGGGAGTTAGTCCTCATTAGTCTCTAACCATCTCTTGTCTTGTAGGGTTTAGATCCCTTGGTAGCTGGAGATTCATCAGTAGGGATAAACAAAACTAAAATAATGGAATAAAAATGAAAAGCATAAAGAACACAAGCAGAAACCAATGAGAGCAACAAAATATGGATCCAAGAATTACTCCATAGCACTACTAGTGCAACTAAAAAAAATAGACACAAGCTAACAATGCCAGGCGGAAAAAAATGTACAATATAAAAATAGCAAACACAAATAAACGTAGCCCGTGAGCGAGTTCGTGTGCCAAAAGAAAAATAATGATTTGAAGCATAAACTCAACAACCAAAGACAAAATAAAATAATTATCAACGAAGAAATAAATTAACTACTTAGCTTTTGTGTGAAATTGTGTGATGCAACAATATAAACACCAGCAATCAACAAGTAATTTAGCTAATTCCCAAAATAATGATGATTAATTCAAAGTAAAAACCAAAACTAAGCAAAAGATTAGAATCAGAAAACTTAGCCTCGGTTCGTTGTCGGAATGAAGCGTCGTTACTTTGGTATCCCAAAAATAAATGCTACTATTGTTGCTGCAAGCTTGCAATTGTTGTTATTACCGTGTGAAATTTCAACTTTCTGGAGCTTTCTTGCTCTAGAATGCCTCTGGACGAATTTCCTCTGTTGTTGGTGATGCTTTCTAGTTCCAGATAGTAGCTTTCTTGTTCCAGAAAGTTCTGTTAGTTGCTGGAATCCGTTGTTTTCGTCCGTTTTCCAAATTTGGACCTACACAAAGAATAGAAAGTTTAATAAAAAATATTTTAAGGGAAAAAATGAAAAATATCAAAATCAGACAACCTAAATGAAACAAAAACTAAAGCAAAACCATAAAAAACTAATGTATACTTTATGTTACAACAACAATATACACAAAAGTGACGTAATACTCCCTGTTAGGTTCTACTGGAACCTCTCAGATCATGAGAATCCGAAGTTGTTTTGGCCCTTCCTTTTCCCTTTCGTCGTATTGACACCCTCTTCATAAAGCCTTTCTTCATTGATTTAGAAGAGGTGCTCTTCTCCTCTCCTTTTAATTTCATTGAACTCCTGGAAGGTGGTGACTTGTTTTCCTATGACGAACGAGACACATCATGATTAGTATGATCTATGAAAAACAACGTGTCATTGTTATTCAAAGAGGGTGTTGGAGTTATCGGGAATTTAAAATTTACTTCATTCTCTCCAGCGAAAATATTTAATTTCCCTTTTTCCATAGTAATTAAAGCTTTAGAAGTGTTAAGAATCATAGTCCTAATACTAAAGGAATATCAACATCCTCTTCGATGTCGAGGATAACTAAGTCTACGAGAAATACAAGGCTTTGATCTTTACCAAAACATCCTCAATAACCCCTCTAGGATGTCTTACTTTTATACGCTAAACTTACGGACATTCTAGTGGGTGTTGGGTTTCATAGGCCTAGCTTTTATACATATTGTAAGACATAACTTTTATGCTAACTCTTAGGTCAGCCTAGCTTTTTACCAATAGAAAAATTGCCTATCATGTAAGGGAAAGAAAAACTCGCTTCCTCATCTAATTTCTATGGGTGCTTTTCCTTGTGGATTATTATTACCAAGCACTCTTCACCCAAAGTGTATGTCGATGCTTCGTCTAATCTCCTTTTCTTTGAAAGCATATCCTTCAAATATTTTGCATATTTTAGTACCTATAAAAGCAAATCATAGAGAGGTAATTTAATTTTTTAATTGTTTAAAGATATAAATAAACTTCTTCAACTCATCCTCGTTTCTATCATGAACAAGAGACACCAGATAAGGGATCTTGGGCTTGTAAGCTTCAATTTCTGACCTATTGTTCTTCTTTCCTTGGTCTTCTGCTACTTCTTGGGATGTGGAGATATCAAGTGCCTTAATTTCTTCTTTCTTGGAGCTTGGTTCTTGAATCACCACCATTGTCTCCTTTATAGGAACCTCTTCCTTATAGGTCACCGAGATAGCATTTATATGTTCTCTCGAGTTTACTTTCGTATTGCTTGGAAGAGCCCTTGAGGTCTTTTAGATAAAAATTTAGCAATTTTCCCAATCTGAATTCCAAATTTTAAATGGAAGTGTCTTGATTTTGCATTCTTACATCAGCTGCACTCATGAATTTAATAAGCATATCTTTAAGATTGGACTTCGGTGGTAGATTTGTAGAAGGTGTGTCATAGGGCAATGGTTGTGGATCTATTATGAAAACTGGGAGGATTATGCGGTCATTGTTGCCCTGGATTACCATATGAGAAGTTGGGGTGGTTGCACCCTCCATGATTATAGGCATTGGAATATATATTATTCCCTTGCCTATTGCCTTGTACAAAGTCCACTTGCTTTACCAAAATTTCTATACTAGGGCACTCATGATTTCGGTGTCCTCAATTACAAAAGTCACATAACATAACTTGTTGTGGAGGCATTGGTGCGATAGTGAATTCAAATTCCCAAGCTTTTTTTAGATCATGGTGGATAATCTAGATTCCATGGCCATTATCATATTTATGGTATGTACTCCCTTTGTTGTTACTTTAGGTCTTGGGCACCCCAAGTATAGCTATTCATGGCAATTTGTTCAATTAAGTGGTATACTTGTTGGGGCATTTTTCTATTTTAGATTCACCAGCGGAAGCATCTATGAGTTGCCTAGCTCCAAAACTAGCACCATTTATGAAGGATTGGATTTTGATTCCCAAGCCCAAACCACGATGTGAGCAATTTCTTATATTCTTTCCACTTTTCCCATGCTTCGTAGAGACTTTCCCCATCAGCTTGTTTGAAAGAACAGATTTCATTACTCAATTTTGTAGTACGTCCTGAGAAAAATATCTTCCAAGAAATTTTCTTGTCAAGGATTCTCAAGTCATGATGGATCCCAGAAGTAGAGATTTGAGCCACGACTTCGCCTTATCCCTTAGAGAGAATCGGAATAAGCGAAGCTTAATCGCATACTTTGATGCTCCATTCATTTTGAAGGTTCCAAGAAGTTGGCAATGTATGCATTGGGATCGTTCTTGGGTAGCCCATCAAATTGGACATGATTTTGCACTATTTTTATGATTTGGGCTTTATTTCAAAATTATTGGCATCCACTACCGGTCTTGCGATGCTTGGCTACATCCCAATGATAGACGACCTAACATAATTCCCCTTAGTACGTTCGTCATTGGAGGTGGCAGCGGTGGTAGATCGGTTAGTTCCTCCTCCTTAGTTCCTCCTTCAGTAGCAATCTCTTGATTTCCTGATCATATTCAACCAATTCACCCTGTTGTCACCGGGGCATAAACTAGTCGAAAGGACCTAAACAAACGAATTACAAAACTAGAAAATTGTAGAAAAATAGAAGAATAACTAATAATCCAAACATATGCCAGAATCCAATAAGGTAATAAACCAAATAAAACACAAAAAATAATTAAATCATTACATAAATAGCATTCTTAATTTTACTGTCCCCCGAAATGACACCAAAAACTTGATGTGTGGTTTCTATCCTAACGAAATTCCACTTTTAGGAAAGCGTACCTATCATCATATAAGGTAAGGGACGTCCCCGGATTATCGAACTCTTGGGATGGCGAAGCATTAGTACTATCTATATCTCTACTGTTTAATTATATAAAAAGTTTGAAAAGATCTTTGAAAGTAAAGAAACAATTATAAGACGGTCAACAACTAAGAAAGCAATTACAGGTTTTAAAACAGGTTTTTAAATTAGTGTTTAAATGGTGGAATCCCCCTAGAACCTCTAGTTAGTTTTATTTCATTATAATTAATTATTAAAACTCGGTGGTCGGATCTCAATTCAATGTCAGATAATCCCTATTTCTAGGCTAAGACCCTCCTATTCACTTAACCGTTTGGAGAAGAATTTCCTTCTCACGTTAACTCCATTATCAAGAATTATAGATTAGAAGTGATTTTAATGATCTAAAAACCATAGTTAGTATCCCTACTAAATTACCAATCCGTACTATTCAATTAATTTCCTAGATTGATCTTTCCTTTCCCATTCCAATTAACCTTGTGAAATCACCAACCTCTAGAAAATCGGTAAACAATCACAACAATTGAATAAGAACCAAACAAGAATTAAAAATCAAAACATGAAAATAATATTAAAAATCAACCAAGTATTCAAGATCCATCCCTATTCAAACACAAACAAAATTAGCCGCTAAACATATTCCTAAAACACAAATTCATGGCTAAATTCATGATATAGAAAGAGTTTAGGGAGCTTAGGAGAAAAATCGAAGACTCCATAGTTCCGGTGAATGTTCGAGCTCATCTCTCGGGTCACCCGAAGAAATTTAGAAATTGCCGCTGAATCGAGACTTCCAATCTTCGTAGAGAATATGGAATAATGAAACTAAAACCTAAGCTCATAAAGTTAATCTAGGTAATGGAGTTTGTATAGGAGAAATTTCTCCTAATCCTACTCGAAAATTACCCTAATCCATTCCTAAAAAGAGTTGGAAACCGAATCACAAAAGGAAACAAAATAGGTGTTCAAATAGGAATTTTAAAAATTGTAATTCATCCCTTCCTCGTGACAAGCTTCTGCCCAAATAATGGTTTGTTTTTACTGCTTTCCCAACTAAGTACGTACTTCTCAATTCTTGAGTCTTTTTGAGCCCTTTAATGGACGATAAGCTCTTGAAGTGTCATAATATTTGTAGATAAATCTCTTAGCTTTCCAAAAAATCTTGAATCATATCGTTGGAGTCATATATCTCTAGTTATGATCATTTTGCCGAAAGATATTAAACTAGAATGTCATGTACGAAAGTGAATATTTACACTACATTTTAGAGGAACAAATGAATTTCGATTGAGGCAAAATTTAGCTTTCTGAAAACCTCATGAAGTTCTATACAATCTTTAAGAAGGAAACTTCTACAATTAATGTCATTAAGGAGCTGAAACATCCACCAGAAACTGCATGCATTGCTAGCCATGGACACTGTTTTGGGGCAGCTAATTATTTCTTCTCATTTTTGCTTTGTTCTTGCTCCAAAGGCCTTTGTTTGGACTTGTTTTTAACATATCTTTATTTCAAAGGTACCTATAAAAATAAGAGAATAAATAGGGTTTTATTAGTCCTTTTATAGGAAATTAAACTCAAAACCCAATGAAAACAATGCTCAAAGAGATAAAAATAGACATATTAGTATTACTCCTATTCGAAATACAAATATTGATCTACACGCCTTTTGGAGTCGTATATAGGGAGGAAGTCTTAATAAAAAAAACCAAGTAAGATGTAGAAGAAATTAGGATATTTACGAGCTCTTACTTCATGGAGTCTATTGCAAAATCTTGAGAGGAAAAATTAGGGTAGTCTTGCAATAATCATTATGTTAAATTCGTTGTGTCAAAATTGTACCATCCCGACCCAACATAGCTTTATTTTAACATTCTTGTAAGGGGTTTGTATTTTGTTGTTTCATTTTTGGTACACCCTTGTATAACAATCGGGGTGTTAGACAACATGTTTTACGTCTAATATGCACCAAATTTGTTCGAGCAATGAGTCGAGTGATGTGGTCGGTATTGATCATTAGATAAGATTGTTCAAACGATCTTGAGTCGATTGATTTGGTCAGTGTTCATTATTAGATAGAAGGGTAAAAAGCCCCAGTACACCCTGAACTTTTTTGAATTTTGGTATTGGGCCTTGAACTTCAAAATGCAAATTTTGGAACTTGAACAAGAAAAACGTACTAAAACTGACCCTTCCATCAAATTTGACAGTTAGCTTATTAACAGTAAAATAAGTCAAAGGGTATAATTGGAACTTCACTTATAAAATATATCCTTTAATTCTTTACAATCTGGTAAAATTCAATTAGGTCTCTATTTTTAATTATTAACTCTTTCAATGATCTCATGTTAATTTATGAAAATCATAATCTATATTTTCATGTTCTTCTTCAACCTCCTCCACACTTTCAACAAACTACCACCGCCATCACTGCCCCAAAGCCGCTGCGGCTATTGAACTTCTTCTTCTTCTTCTTCTTCTTCCTCCTCCTCCTCCTCCTTTTTCTTCCTTCTCCTTATTATTTTACTTCTTATGCTTCTTCTTTATTCTTCTTCTTCTACTTCTTCTTCCTCCTCCTCCTCCTTTTTCTTGCTTCTCCTTCTTATTTTACTTCTTATACTTCTTCTTCTTCTTTACAGATACAAGAAGAAGAAGAAGAAGAAGAAGAAGAAGAAGGAGGAGGAGGAGGAGGAGGAGGAGGAGGAAGAAGGAGGAAGAATAATCAGAAGAAGAAGAAGAAGGAGAAGTTTCACGGCGGTTGTCGACAACGGTTGTTCGGAGGCGGCAGCGGCTCTGGAGCAGTGGTGGTGGTGATAGTGTGTTGAAGGTTTGGAGGAGGATGAAGAAGGACATAAAAATATAGATTAGAATTTTCATAAATTAACATTAGATCCTTGAAAGAGTTAATAATTAAAAATAGGGACCTAATTTAATTTTGTAAGATTCTAAAGGATTAAGAGAAAAATTTTATGAGTGAAGTTCTAATTATACCCTTAGACTCATTTGATCTTTAGTGAGTTAAAGGTCAAATTTCATGGAAGTATCAGTTTTAGTACATTTTTTAGTTAGAGATCCAAACTTTGTCACTTTGAAGTTCAGGGTCCAAAACTAAAATTTGGAAAAGCTCAAGAGGCACTGGAGCTTTTTACCCTGGATAGAATTGTATAAATGTATGTCGTTTTATTTTCTTATATAATGAATCGAGTAAGTGACTATGACCCCATAGAGGCACGTGATGTTGGCGAAAACATTCACAACTCTAGAAACACAAGTAAATTCAATACAATTTATTATATTCAAGTAATTAATAACTAAAATACCAAATTTAGAAAAACCAACTTCTAAAAAATCAAAATAGGTAATGACTCTAAATCATTTTCATACATCAAGTGTTGTGCCCCTATTCCCTTTCTTACCCCACATAACCTTCAATTACATCAATATGTTTGTCAATGAGAAGTATCTATTTCTTAGATAAGCAACTATTTGAGTCATTATTATTTTTCTGGAAAATTTTTATATGAAAATAGTGTTTTGTGTTCACCATGAAAATATTGGTGGATGAGTGCCACATGTAAAGTTTCGGATCTCAAGACAAGTTGGTGTAAGGCCTATGGGGTGATAGTGGTAGTGCTTCCAGTTTTTATTTTTATTTTTATTTTTTTTTTCTGGATTGATTGAACACGCGACTTCTAGCTCTTTTTTTTTTGGCTGAATTTTTAGCTTTTGTTTTTTCTTGAAATTTGCAATAAAATGTTAAAACAACGCAACTTTTGACTTTTACTTTAAAGAAAACTAATAAATGATTTAGCTGAAAAGAAGATATGCACAATGAATTTACTTCTAAGATATAAGAAAGAGGGTGTAGGTGAAAACTTGTCTTGCATTTTACCAAAAAAAAAAAAAAGAAACTTTATCTTGCAAGAGGTGAGGTTAAAAAATTTAGGGAAAGAAGCAAGAAGAGGGGAAGAATTTTAAAAAAAGCATGGAGGACAAGGCAATAAAAATTGACATATTTATGATTAACATGTCTCATTGAGTTACTTACATTTAATAAATAGGTTTAAGGCATATTTTTCTGATGGAGAATTATAGTTATAATATTTTATAGAGCAAAAGAAACGTAAAACCTAAAACACATAAAAAAACATATAAAACGTATAGGTAACCAGAAGCACATTCTTTTGGATGTATTGTACATGTGTTTCGGTTTTTATGTACGTTGTGGCTTATAATACGTGTGTTTTATAAATAATATGTTAATTTTTTTAATTAAACTCGAAAGGCTAGGCAGGGTGAATATGAGTTTTGAAGTAGTAGGAAAGGTAAGGAGGGGGTGTATGATGAATTGAATGACCCATTTGATGAAATAATAGAAGATTATGAAAATGGTGAAGAAGATGATGTAATGGAAGATTATGAAGTGGTGAAGAATGCGACGGTGAAGGGGATGATGACGGTGAATACAATGTTGATGTTGTGCATGCTAAGGACGGTGGATTAAATTTGAAAGATCCTATCTCTGATGATATTAATGCTGAGGACGTGTTGAATATGACATTTGACACTGTGGATGGTGCAGACGCATTCTATAACATATATAGTCGGTGTTTAGGATTCTCGGTTCATGGGGTAAATTGGAGAATAGATGAGCACGATATAATAAGGTATAGAAAATAGATGCTTCAGCAAAGCAGATTTAAGGGAGGTCAAGTACATAAAGAAAGAATACTGACAACGGGGTCACAAGAAAGTTACATGTTGTAATTGTAAAGCGGCATTCAGAATTGGTTATGATCCTAAATCAGAAAAGTGTGTAATCAGGGAATTCGTGAGAGAACACGATCATTCTCTTTCTTCTCAAAAAACCAAGTGCAATTTCTGAGATCACACAGGAACATGTCGGAGGGAGTAATTGCGCAGGCAAGGACAATGCAAGGATTTGGTATCAAGAGAAGTCAGATAATAAAAGATGTTTGTTTTGCAATCTGAAGGTCACAAGAAGTTAGTTTCACAGCTAAGGAGCTCGACAAATAGTTGGACATGAGAAGGAGAGAAGAAATGGTTGATGAAGATGCACAGAGCACCATTGGATACCTAGTAGTGAAGTAGGACAGGGATCCATTGTTCTTTAACAGTTATGATATGGACGATGAAGGTAAAACTAGAAGGTTGTTTTAGGCCAATACACAGCGCAGCATTGATTACGAAAAATTTGGACGTGTATTGGGATTTGACACGACATACCAAACCAACATATACGGTAAGCCGTAGTGTTATTGGCTAGAATAAATAACCATTTCATAACATGCATATTTGTATGTGCTATTTTTTCTAATGAAACTATTGTGACATACGAATGGTGTTGGACATGTTCCAGGAAGCTATGTGGAATAGATACCATTCTCTATGGTGAAAGATGGAGACAAGGTATGAGGAAGGCTAAGAAAAGAAGCTTCTTGGAGTGGCGCATAGACTTTGTAGTTGTCATTTGCATAGAAATGCTAAGAGCAATGTACACTGGGAGGAATTCGGAAGGGGATTTCTAAGGTCATGGCCATAAAATCACCACAAATAAGTTCAAGGATGAATGGGACACAACGATTAATTCTTTGGGATTGGAAGATAACAGATGGGTTTGGTAGGTTTATAGATTCAGGGATTGTTAGTCGGAGTATTATTTAAGAGGGCATTTCTATGGCAGTGTACGAACTAGCCAGAGGTGTGAGAGAGAGTATGCAGTTTTGCACGGCTACTTGAACAAGAAGTTGAGGTTGTTTGAGTTTGTTAGATCATTTGAGTTACCCATCAATCATTTGAGAAGAACTAATACCGAGGAAACTATTGACACTTCAACAGTTGTTCCCACAACAAGTGTTGTGTCTCTTGAAATGGATGTTGCGGATGTATACACTAGAAATGTGTTCTTTATGTTGCGTAAGCAGTTGCGGAGACAATGGTTACATTACGAGGTTGACAAGTTAGATGTTGGTGGTCATGTTTTGAAATATTACCTTTCAAAGTATAACAAACCACATAAGACTTTGATCGTCAAGTGTGACAGTGACTCTGGAATGTATAATTGTTCGTGTATGAAATTAGAATAAAAAAGAATTCCTTGTTGCCACATTTTGAGGGTGCTCATTTTACAGCACCAGAAGTCAATTCCCAAGGCCTGTATATACAAGTGATGGTCTAGGAAAGCTTGTAAAATAAAGTTGCTCAATAAACATACCTTTGAAATTAACCCAAAGTGCAAGTTTCACATTAAGCACTTCTTGAGAACAACCTGGTTTAACAATCTTCGTCACCTGAGACAGAATATTAATTTAGCTAACACGATCATAATATACAAGAAAGTTTCTACTGCTCACAGACATCGTCACTAACTGATAATTATTAATAGTGTATATGAAGCGCACAAGTGAATAGCAAAAAAATCCAATTCATTCTATGCCAACCGATGTGTTACTATACTTCATTCGACGAAAGGGGTGTAGACATGTTGTTCAGCTAATAGAGCAAGAGACTAAACATTTAAAGTCAATTTGGCTGCAAAATAGTTAACTGGTAGGATCAAGTAAGTTAAATGCCCCATTCTCTGGCATTGCTATTGGAGATCCGGGGAAATGCGGGCATAAAGGCGACAAGCTAGTAGTGCAATCATCCGATTAGTAGAAAAAGCTAGTTAAATGCAACATATATAGGTAAACTTTTTTTCGTAATATGAAACATATTTATTGATTTGTATTTACATGTACGTTTATTTATAAATAAATTAAACTTTACAGGTCTGTTGGTCTCAATAAAAGGACATGCCCTAATGCGTTTCAAGATCAAGGAATGCAAGATCCATTTATTGTTAACAACCATGAAGATGAGTTTTCTTTTATTTTGAATGAGCTGCCAAATGAGGATGATGGGTAATTTATAAATAATTTATAAATCACATGCTAAACCATTATCTTTGAGAATGTTGTGATTTTGACATTAAAAGTTATAAACTTGATTTAAAGTTCAAGAAAACGAAGATGACGGATTAATTAAAAAAAGATAAATAATAGTTATTAATTTGAAGCATGTTTGGCAAAAATAGTTGGACAACATAGTAGAAGATTAGTCAACAAAGTCCCAAGTGGTACAACAAAATCTCTAGACAAGAAAGTAGTAGATTAGTCGACAACTCTATTTCCCAGATAAAAAAAAAAGAAATCACCCGATTTTCCATCCAAAATGAATTGGAGGAAATGGTAGCAAAATGAAATAGCAAAAATCTCCCACTAAAAAATGAAATTTGAGTGGGGTAGGATTTACTTTCTCAAAACTTGAACTTCTCGATATATGTTCGATTAACAAATTCACCAACGTGAACAATTTCCTCTCATTTTTTGGGGGGGATAATTTCAAGACTTCACAGCTTGTTACCTCTTCTGTGTTTCGACACGTTTTCTTGTCTTGTCACTTTCAGTGGAATTTAGGGTTAAGGCACCCTTTTTCTAGCTATGAAAAGAGATTCTCGTTTTCATATTTCCGCTGCATTCATCTTATTTGCAAAGGTATTCGCAGTGCACTGTAAACTGTTTAAGTTTTTCCTGATTTTGATTTTGAGTATGTAAATTGGAAGTTTTTGACTTACAAACAATAGTGTTGTTCTTTTCGTGCTTACATGTTGAGTGATTATCTATTTTACATATTTTCATCTTTCAAGGAGATATAGGGTGAAATAAATCCATCTATGAACAATAAGGTTCAATCTGAACTTTTCTTGCTAACATAGTCGTCTATTTGTAGCTTTGGTTGAAAAGATAGCAAAGTTTGAAGAGTAGGGGAACCTAAAATAGAAGGTTTTGTGATGTCTTCTTCCTCGGGTTCAAGCTCATTTAGCCAATGGCAATGGTAAAATTGTTACTGTGGGAAGGCTGCTAAAATTTGAACATCTTTGACAATGGAGAATCCATGTAGGAAGTTCATGGGTTGCGAACAATTTCGGGTAAGAATATTTGCCGTGTTATCTTCTTTAATTGAATTGTTCTAAAAATTTTCTTGTTTGAAACCCAAAAGTTTGTTGGTTTGAAACACGTAAGGGTTGGAATTTTTGGGGTTAAATTGTCTTGCAAACGTCTAAAATTGATAGGGTTTATAGCATTCAAAATTTTTTTGTTTAGCAGTTTGGGGTTTACGGTGTCTTAACCATTAATGCTTTGAGCTTGATATTAGGTTTGGTAAATTGATATTTTTTTAGAATGATTTTTATGTTTCAGACTATTCAAATCTAACTATCTGATGATTGTAGGTATGAGGATATGGCTTTTTTGAGTGGATGGAGACCCTTTATGCAATGGGTCTAAGAAAATAATATCTAGTTTGCTAAAGTGGTTATATGAGAGGGAAGAGGAATTAAGGAAGGTAGGGGAATTAAAAGGGATGAGGAACTAAGGAAGACCTATGCTGCATTGAAGAAGATGACTACTGTTGCTACCATTTCTTTTGTTGTTGGTGTAATTAGTGCTATAATTATCTTTCCTTAGTCTTCCGTTTATAGTTCATTCGTGTCTTCTTTTATGGGAAGATGACTATTGTTGCTACCATCTCTTTTGTTGTTGGTGTAATTAGTGCTCTAATGATAGACATCAACTATGGACTCATGTTAGTCGACCATCACATTGGCCTTTGACATTCATTCAGTATTATTCATTTTTAAGGCAAGCGACTATAACTGGAAACAAATTACTTGAATATATGTTTGTGAATATGAAGGAACCATTTCATGCATGATCGTCCAAATATTGTTTAAAAAAAAACTTGAATAAAACTCGGACATAAATCCGGTCATTTAATTTACAACAAAAAAATTCCAAGACATAATTGTTCCCTATATCTCAAAAAATGAACTATTGACTAATCCATCACCTTTCTCTCTTTCGTCAACCTCTTTTTCAACATCAGGCTCCTTGACTGAGTGCTCACCTTTCTACTTTTCCTCACCCTATTTTTCAACCTGAATTTCATTGACTAAGTACTTAACCCCCTGCTTATGATGAGGCTTTTTTTCATCATCAGCTTCATTGACTAATTCTTTTCCCCCTTCATTGACAACCTCATCTCCACCTTTCTTTAGCATCGCGAATATCTATTTTAGGTCCGCTCTCATATTCTTAATTTGGATCCTCGGTCTCTTCATCTTTTCATTCAAATATTTGCATTCTGTCTCCCAATCGTTGTCCCCGTCATTAGATCTTTTTCTCTTGACTCCGGATGTTCCAGGAATATCAACCTCTGAACTTACCTTTTGAACTCTGAGAATGCAAGTTATTTTCAAATTGTTAGGCAGCGTCCTCCGAGTATTCTGAAGAGTTAGTCGGAGATTATGCATGAGGCAATCCCCAAAATCAACCTTGTGTCTGTTCATTATCTTATGTATGAGTACACGGTAAAAAGCAGTTATGTCTCGACCATTCTTACACTAAATAAAGAAGGTTACCATTGACCCAACTGTCCTAAGTTTCATTGTCATCGCCTTCACAACCGTGTCTCCTTTGCCATTAAATAAGAACGCAAATAGCTTCGTCTATTAATTTAGCATACTCTTGTCTATCCATGGTTTCAAGTGAAGACCCTTTAAACTTTTCGTCGACTAAGCTGAGGAAGTGATTCACTGATGAAGAGGTTAGTGTAATTTGTACCCAATTTACATATGAACTTGCCAGCGGCTCATCATCTACATTTTTTGAAAGCCACAAATTTGCGTACGAAAGCTTCACTATGTCAAGATGGTATTTAGTGTAGGAAAATACGGTGTACCATTCCTTGACAGCGATGATTTTATGCAAGTCCTTCGACTTCCCTTATTTCAGACATTTTGGGTGGCTTGCTAGGTAATACCTTCCTGTTCTTGAACTTGTCAGCCACACTTTTTCAAAATAGTGGCATATGCATTTGTTTCTTTGCCTAGCGAGTTCAGCTTTTTTTTTTTCTTTTTGCTAAAGATTTGTCTTTGGGGTCGATTGGGACATATAATCGCAAGCTCTCATTAATAGGTAAACTGTCAGGGTTTTGGCCTTCTTGAATTGAAGAGATTTTTTTTCTAGCCATTTGGAATGAAGAGAGTGTTTTTACATTTAACTAACGTTTTCTCTAAAGAAAGGTAAAGATTTTGACTATAAGAAGAAGATGAAATTGCAAGTTAACTAAGTTTATCTAGAAGTGTAATAAAGGACGAATGAAAGGGGGATTAGTTAAATAATTTCTAGCAATTGTTTGAGGAAGGATGTTCATCTGAAAGGTTAATAATGCTCTCGATGGTAAAATCATTTCAAATTTTTTCTCAAGTATTGCTAGAATGTTCAAAGAACCTACAATCTAGTCAACAATAAGACGCGACTATATACTTATTATTGATGATGAAGGAACGTGCCTATTCAAAATAATTATTCATTTTATTTATGACTTTTTCTATATAGTGGTTAAAAAAAATTCAAACCCATTTGACATTTTTTTAGTCTGGGGTGATATGATCATCAATTGATTGTAGATTGGATTCAACACCTTCCAAAGATCACCTCCTTTGATGAAGAACATGTATTGAGGATTTTGTAGTTTCAACATTCCAATAGAAAACCTAAGAGGATCTGAGCCTCATAAATCCAATATTGAGAGGCAAACTCATTTCTAACTTGATAGATAGAACCTTGAGGAAACTAAGGCCTCAAAACCCCAAATATACAAACTAGAAGACCTAGGTTAATCAATTCTAAGAACATGAACTCTAAGAATCAATTAAGAAGGAATTGGATGATCAATTGAATTTTCACGGTTTCCACAACCTTAGGCGTTTAATTATTCAGAACTCTAAGGACATTAACCCTTAGTAGCTAACTGAAAAGAATGAAGAACCTTAGAAATAAAGAAGAATCCTCTCTCAAATTTCAGCCAAATATCAATGTTGGTTATAAATAAGCCTATAAATGGTCATTTATAGGTTAAGACTTAAACCTAACTTTTCTAATGATTAAGGGCTCTAAAATACACATTAGACCCTTAATTCTTAGCTGGAAATAAAGTTCAAACAATAGAAACCTGCCTAAGCATCGCATTGACATTCCATCCCGAGCCCTACCGGCAACGGTAGGTTGTGCCTTACCGGACGCAGTAGGGTGCCGACTCTTCTTGCCAAACCGTCCAGAAACTTACCAGTGACCGTAGGTGGAGGGCCTACTATCGGTGCTAGGTCCTCAGCTTCCAACACTTAGCCATTTTCCATCTTTAACTTTCTTCCTTGAACAATCCTTACTAATTGTATAGAATGTGAGCAACTTAGAAGGGTCTCTTTGATCTTCAAAGCCTTCATTTTTATTCTTCATATCTTCCTCCATGAATGCAACCAAGCTTTTAACCAAACTTCCGTAATTAACTTTGTCGTTAGCTTTGATCTTCTTCGCCTTTACTCTAGTGAGTAGTCTGTACATCAATTCAACAGCTTCTTGGCTCTCCCGGTTCATATCATCCAGCCCTCCTTTGAAAATATCCGTCCTCGAATCTTTCACCACATCAAATAAAGATAAATCAGCCACATTGAAGGTAGCACTAACATTGTATTCACCTGGAAGATCAATTTCATAGGCATTATCACTAATGCGCTCAAGAACTTGAAAAAGGACCATCGCCACAGCCATCAAGCTTAAACTTACAATGAAAAAGAAATCGATCATTTCGAAGGTGAACCCAAACTCAAATGCCGAGTTCAAATACGACTCATTTCCTTCCAATGTTCCTTTTAACACTAGCCTCTTGTTGTTGGTCTTAATAGCGTCATGTACTTTAGGATGAATAGACTTAACGAACTCCACCTTGCGCTTTCCATCCAAGCTCACAATATTATCTATAGGTAAAAGAACCAAATCAAATGAAGTTAGAGGATTGAAACCATAAACAACCTCAAAAGGAGAATAAGAAGTAGTAGAATGTCTAGCTCTATTCTAAACAAAGTTAATGTGAGGAATAAAATCTTCTCATTGGCGTAAGTTCTTCTTAAGGATAGCCCTAAGAAGTTGTCCAATGGTTCTATTGATTACCTCCATTCAGCCATCGATTTGTGGATGGCAAGTTGTAGAATACAACAAATTACTTCCAAGTTTCCTCCACAAAGCATGTAAAAAAAGACTAAGAAACTTGGTGTCATGATCGAAACAATAGTTCTAGGTATACCATGGAATCGCATTACTCAAGTAATGAACAAGTTTGCAACATGACTAGCATCATCGTTTTTCTTACAAGGTATAAAATGAGCTATTTTAGAAAATCGATCTACTATAACTAAAATAGATTCCATACCTTTAGATGACCTAGGCAATCCAAGAATTAAATTCATAGAAATATCAACATAAGTTACTTTAGGCACATCTAAAGGAGTATAAAGACCATGTGGCAAAGAAGTGGATATAGCCCTTTTACATCCTAAACAATTTCTAATGAACCTTTCAACATCTTTTCTCATGTGAGGCCAACATAAATACTTATGCAATATATCATAAGTTTTAGTGACGCCAAAATGTCCCATTAAACCACCACAATGGGCCTCTTTAACTAACAAGAACCTAGAAGAACAAGATGGAATGCAAATTTTCACTCATGATAAAGAAAATCATAATGTATAAGATACTTTTCATTAGGCATAAGCAAACAATCATCAAATTTATCTTTAAAATCTTTATCACTAGCATCCAACTCCTTAAACATCTCAAAACCAAGAATTTGAGCTTACAAAGTAGAGATAAGAGTGTTTGTGACGCCCTACCCCATAAACACTTAGCATGACTTTAAAATTATAGACGTAATGAAAATAGAGTTTAGATCTATATTGGTGGGATATAGTGTTTTTGGCACTTACTGGTATTTTGTGGATATTTAGGGAATAAGACTATTTGATTGATACCTAGGTATTAAGTATTTTCGTATTATTATTTTGTAGGATCTTAGCACCAGATCTGCATCCAGGTGAGTCCACAGACTCCATTTTATTATGTTATTTCAAATATTACAAGACGTATAAATATGTTTTTTTCTGAATCATTACAAAATATTGTTGTTTTTGGAATGATATCTCTTAGCGTGTTTTTGGAGATGTTCTCCACAATGTGTTTCCTAGGAAAAAAATGCATAGGAGCGGTGCTCCATATAAATGTTTCTTTTAAAATAGACTATTACGGTGGTGTATAAGAAGTTTGTTGTACGCATGTTTTTCGGAAATATTTATATTTTGGAAAATGTTCTAGCTTGAAAAGTTACGTATTTCGACATGCATGAATATGGATCTGGCATTGACATAATTATGAAATTTGCATGAGCATGTAGTGATTGGTGGATGGGGATTTTTTCTAAAAATATTTATGACCTGATTCTGTTCTAACGGCTGGACAAATGGCCTTTTTGTTTACAAATACATATGAAAAAAAAACCCATTCCGACTAGGGTGCCAATTCTGGTTACGATCTTGTGTTTGGAAGCGTTAGAGGATTGCACTGTACGTGGCTAGTCTCCCGTACGAGGGCCTCTTCCGATAGAGTGGATGATTCATACTTAGGAGAGTGGATCCACTTGAAGAGGGGCATAGACTGCGGAGGGTGTGGCCCAATCGGTCTACGTGGACACCGCATCATGCTCTGTGGTGGGGTTCAACCGCCTAGTGGAGACTCAGGAGGGGCTCGAAACTGAGGTTGGTCCCAGGGCAGACCTAGTAGGTGCCCCAGGAGTCTATAGCCTGTTTTGACCAGTGATATGGGAGTGCGGTTGTTTGTAATAGAGCGCTGGTATGGTGTTTGGCTAGTATTGACTACGAGATGCCGGAACTTAGTTCCAATGGCCTCGTTTTGGGGATCCGGACTTTGTCTGTGGAGCCCCACGATTGCATTTCATGTTCTTTTAAATTTGGAGCATAGAAGTTGCGCTGATGTGTCTTGATTCGCTCAGATTTCCTAGCTGCGCTCAAAACCTTCATATAGGTTCAAGAATCAATTTGGTTAAAATAATAAAAGAGAATGTTTTCTTATAACATGTAAAAGAGAATGTTTTCTTATAACATTGCATGAACTACTTGTGAAACCACATCATCACTGTCTTAAAAGAAATCACTACAGCACACACACGTGGACTCACTGAGCGTTCACGCTCACGTTTTCCATATCATGTTTTCTTCTTAGATTAGCTCGGGACGGTCAGGGGCCCAGCAAGCCACTGAAGTTTTAGGCCAGGAGTTTTTAGATCAAATCTCCCAGAGGGGCATATGTCTATGTTTTATCTTTTTAGAATCGAACCGTCTGTAAATTTTCTTTTTATGTTGTCTTGTAAAGTTGTTGACATAAGATACTTTAGTTGTTATAATAAAATGATCATGAGAAGTTTTTTTTTTTTTAAGATCTTGTATTCTGAGCGCACTAGTGGTGTCTAATTTACTTAAGTATTCCGTGTACTTTGTGTGTATACCCATTGGTGTTGTTCTGGGGTTGTGTTTTATTGTGGGACTTATAATTTAGTGCCGAGAGGCACGCAGATGTCCTACTCAGCCGCAGTTGACCTAGTGGCAAGGTTGGGGGCATCACAGTGTTCCTTCTAGACAAAGTATCGGCTACAATGTTTTCTTTACCTTTCTTATACTAGAATGGAAAAGTCTTAATAAACTCCATCCATCTTGCATGACTCTTATCTAGCTTCTGTTGTCCTTTAAGAAACTTCAAGGACCCATAATCCTTGTGAACCACAAACTTCTTAGGCCACAAATAATATTGCCAATGTTTCAATATCCTTACAAGTGCACAGAGCTCCTTATCATATGTAGCATAATTCAATGCCAAAAACAGTAAGCTTTCTCTAAAATAAGCCAAGGGTCTCTTGTCTAGCTTCAATACTCCTCCAATTGCTAACACCTGAGGCGTCACATTCTATCTCAAACATCTTTTCAAAGTTAGGTAGTGCAAGGTGCACTACTCAACCTCACCTTTAAAAACTTGAACGCTTTCTCTTGATTCTCCTCCCATTTGAAGCCATTCATCTTCCTAATTACATCTATCAAGGGACTAGCAATACTGCTAAAGTCTTAATGAATCTCCTATAGAAACTTGCTAGCCCATGGAAGCTCCTTACTTTGCTTGCATTTTTGGGAGTAGCCAATCCTTGATTGCTTTCACATTCTCTTGATCCACTTGAAGACATTGGGAACTCACCGCATAACCTAGGAAAGTAACATTCTCAAAACAAAACTCACACTTTCAAGGTTAGTGATGTGTACATTTTAAAAACAAGTGATGAACTACTAAACTAGGCAACAGGCAAGTGGGCCTATCATTGCAATAAAAGAGTTACACCTGAGTGTTGAATCTCGAGGAATGATAAAGGCTTAAGTACTAATCGCGTCTCTGATATTTAGTTTGATGAAAAATTTGTTTTAAAGAAGAATTAAATTAAAAAGGTGAAAACGGTTTAACAACTAAAGAAAGCAAAGTAAAAAATTAAGATTTAAAAACTTATTAAAGCAAGATTTGGATGGTGGAATCCCCTAATCCTTGTTACTACTTCATTTAGAAAACCTTGAAGAAACCAATGTTAGATTAATTAAGTTAGGTCATCACTACTAATAGGGCAATCCCTATCTCTAAGCTAAAGTCGCTACTCACCAGCTCTTAGAGAAAAATCTGTTTTCTTCTTAACAAATTATGAGTGCGGTAAATTTAGCTGATTTCAAGGACCTAAAAGTGCAAAATCATCTCTAATTAATTGCCCGAATTAACCCCCAATTGGTTGCCCTAGAACGTTCTTCCTTTTTCAATTCCAAGTATTCTTGTAATAAATCTAATCTCACGATAATTAAATTGCAATCAAGCACAATTGGAGAACAACTTAATTAAAAAAACATTGAATTCATCAAATTAAACCAAAATCATTGTAAACAAGTCTTCAACCCTCATCCGAACATAAAGAATTACTAACTAATCATTGTCATAAAACTAAAATAAAACATTAAATTGAATAACAAAGGAACGAAAAGAAAGCTTAGGAGTAAAATTGGAGTAGTGATCATAGTCTCGAACGTCTCCTAAGCTCGTTTCTCGAGTCGCCCAATTGAAGCTCGGAATCTTGATATTGGATCTTAAAATCTTGATCTCCAAGAACTAATTTACTAAAAATGTACTAATTACTCTGACTAATTGAGTGTAAAAATTGAAGAATTGTCTAACCTAAATTAACCCCTAATTGTCTACTAACTACTCCTAATTACTGCTCCCTTTCCCTAATAGCAGAATAACCTATTAATAGGGAAAATTACATCAAACTAGAGTAAAATAAGGATTAAAACTACTCAGCAGTGACCTACCGTGCACTGTAGGTCGAGCCCTACAGTCGCCGGTAGGTTTCTGTACTGAAATTACTTGTGGCTCTAGGACCTACGGTCGGTGGTAGGTTGGCTTACCTCTAGTAGTAGGTCAGCTTCATTGATGCCGTCGGCTCTGTTTTTTTCATTTTCGCTTTGTTTTCTTCTGTTTTTTTTTCTTTCATTGTTTTCTCTTTTTAAAAGCATATAAAACAATAATGAAGGGAAATAGTCCAAAATATGTTTTTTTACATATTAAAAACACTGTAAAACGATAAAAATAACATATAGAAATATAGACAAATAAGCACATATTAGTTAACATATAATTTCTCACTTCTCAAAAGTCACAAAACTTGATTAAGATGATGCAAGTGATCTTCACAAGTTTTTATAAATCAAAATATAATCAAAATACATCACAACAAAATTTACCAATGAATTCTCTCAACACATGATGCATAAGTCTCATGAACGTACTAGGTGCATTAGTTAGTCCAAAATGCATGACTAGCCATTCATAAAGACCAAAATTTGTTTTGAAACCTGTTTCCACTCATCCCTGTTCTTCATTCTAATTTGATGGTAACCCGATTTTAAATCAATCTTTAAAAATATTTGAGAAACATGTAACTCATAAAGTAGATCATCTAGTCTAGGAATGGGATGCCTATACTTGATAGTAATGCTGTTAATGGCTGTACAATCAACACACGTATGCCATGTACCATCTTTCTTAGGAACTAGTAAAACGGGAATGACACAAGGGCTCAAGCTTTCTCTTACATAGCCTTTTAACAGCTCAACTTGTTTTCTTAACTCCTTAGCTCCTTGGTCTCTTTGGGAGAACTTCTATAAGCCGATCTATTTGGCAACATCGGTTTGGGTACCAAATCAATTTGGTGCTCAATTCCTCTTAGAGGAGAAAGCCCATTGGGCAACTCTTAGAGAAACACATCCTTGAACTCTTCAATAACCTTTACTCTAGCATTAGACATGAAGACAAGTGATCATCAGTAGAAACAAATGTACCTTTGTAATAAAGAAGTAAAACAAACTCTTCTTTTTCTATCGCTTCAATGATCTCACTTTCCTTTGCATAGAAACATCTCTTTTCTTTTTTACGAAAATCCCTCTTTTGATCACTCATTTTCTTGTCTCTTTTCAAATTTTCCTCTCTAAGTTTTTCCACACTCATTTCTCTTTCCTCAATTCTTTTTCCCTCTTCAGTGCTCTTTTTCTTTTCCTCACTCTCTAGTATTTCCTTTTCTCTCATTTTCTTTTTTTTTTCAAAGACTTGATTAGGAGTGAAAAGATTCAACATGAACTTCTTCCAATCTTTTTCAAAAGTATAAGTATTCTTCCTACTATCATGGATAGCCTTTTTATCATATTGCCAAGGACGTCCCAACAACAAATGTCTCGCTTGCATAGGAGCTATATCACAAAGGACTTCATCAATATATGACCCTTTAGTAATGGAAACTAGCATTTGTTTGTTATCCTTCACTTCCCCACTATCATTTAACCTATGAATCTTATAGGGTTTCTTTCCTGAAATCACTTAAGGCTACGGGACCTACAGTTAGCGGTAGGTTAGCCTACCTCTGGTAGTAGGTCAGCTTCTTTGATGCTATCGGCTTCGTTTTTGTCCATTTTTGTTTTTTTCATCGTTTTCTCTTATTTAAAGCATTTAAAACAAGAATAAACGGTATTAGTCCAAATATGTATTTTTACATATTATAAACATCGTAAAATGATAAAAATAACATATAGAAATATGGACAAATAAGCACATATCAAATACCCCGACACTCATCTGTTTAAACTAAACAAATGGATGAGTTTAAAACTTTTTAATAAGGGAAGACGATACAATGAAAACGAAAGATCACTTAAAACCGCAGAACAAGCACAAACAACAGTAGCAGAGATAATCATAAAAACAAAACAAAATAACAAACACTAAGAGAAACTAAAGATAAGGCCACTTCAGCAGAGTACTTCACTACCCAACTCCAATGGTAAATCAAAATAAACGAACAAAAAAAATCACCAAGTCCGCCACAAGTCACTAACAATAGTTATAGATCAAAGGTGTGTGTGCGTTTTGCTCATGTTGTTTTCCAGAGAAGAAAAGGAATGCTAAGTATTTAACGCAATGAAATAATTTAAAGGACAATGCACTACAAACTCATATTTTTCTATCACTTATCCACTTTAAGCCCTATTCTAGGTCGTTCCCGGATTAGGTAGGACTTTTTGGCTTGTAATGTTAGGCTTGGATAAGGTATAAGGTAATAAATGAAGGTAAAAAGAGAACAAAAGCAATTGAGATAGAGCTAACACAACTGAAAGAATCGATAACAAAATTAAAGAACTTTCTAGCCTTCTTTTTCACTCTTCTCGCTCACTCTTGAACATCCTACTTTGTTCTTTTGATGAACACCCCAACTACCAACAATCCTCTCAAGATTCACATGAAAAACCAAGTATAAGAGAGAGAGGCTTGAAATTTTTTTTTTGAGAATTTCACAATGATACTAAAATAAACACTCAATTTGTTTTCTTTGTTTTCTGCAATTTTTTTTTCATTTTTTTTCACTTTTTTCTCTTTTTAACTTTTTTTCTTTCAAGCATCAATTTCTTTTTCTTTTCACTCTTTTCAACAGCGATAAGTACCGAGAAATTGAAAAGTTTCAAAATACCGTTTTTATAAGAGAATTTCTTTCTTCACTCCTTTACCCCCCCTTCCCCACACTTATCTATTCTCCTCACTCAAAAGGACTAAAAAGATATACTAACCATTAGCTCCATGAATTGAGGGTTATTTGTATTATGAGGCTAAAAGAACAAAGAAAAGAAGGCATTAAAACCCTTGGCATGAAGGCACAAAAAGGGAACTAGGGATTGATTTCCTATAGGATATGGCAAGAAAGGCACAAATGGTACAAAGAAGGCCTAAGACCATCATTTCCGGGACCACACTAGATTAGAACTCTTAGTTTCTAAGGATAAAAAAGCATAAACAAGCAGGCAAAGAGTCAAAAAAAAATTATTATCATTATGATAATTTCCTGAGATTCCTAGGCTTCTATTACCAATCGATATTTACAAGTGCATACATACCATTGATCATGTAAGAAAATTAGTAAACGTGAATTTTAAAGTAATTAAGTAATACGCCTTTTCGAAAAACCAAAAGAGTTTTGCAGTTATGTACACCACTGAAAATGGCAAAACAAAAAATAATTTTGGATTTTTCTAAGAATTATAAAAGAAAGGGCATAAAAGTTTTAGAATTTTCAAAATTTCTGATTTTTTTGGAATTTTTTTTCAAATAAGAGACTAAGAGTTAAAATAAAAAATAAAGAAAGAAAAGAATGAAAGGACATAAATATCTCCCCCATACTTAAAATTACATTGTCCTCAATGTGGGGGCCATACTAAAAGAAAAACAAATAAACACATACATGGGAAGCAATCTCACAGGTATAAAGTAGTGAGGAAATCGGGAAGCCATCCCTACATAAAAGAAAACAAGGAAAAGAAGCTAAAACTATAAATGAAACAAAAATAGAAAACATGAAAGAAAACAAGAGAACATAAAGAGAAAAGAAGAGAAAAGGAAACTCTCTATTGCGGACCAAAGTCCGCACTGCCACTATCTGCATCAGCTGGGCCCCGTGGATATCTTGAGTTACACGAAGCTGCTCAAAAGCAGTCTGCATCTCCATCTGAAATGCATCCATCGGGACTGTAAGAGGTGCATCCTCATTTGAGAGGTCATAGGACTCATTATCCTCGCTCTTCTCATCATCAATGTTTTGTGAGGAAGACGCCTCTATGCCGGCTTGTGTGGTTTTCTTTATTGATCGAAAACAAGCATAATTGTATTCTCTCAGCCTATCTTCCTCGGCAGGAAGTATCCACACTTTGTTCTTCTCTTTCCAAGAGTAGCCACAGTCATTGAAGGTGGTGAACTTTATTACCTCCCGTGCTGCTTTTGACTCCTACTCAATTAATCCGAAGCTGTGGTATGGCATGCTGTGGTGGTCCTATTGATGACTGTTGTTACCCTACAAAACTGACATTGAAAGAAGCAAAAACACTAGATAAAATCACAGGGTAATGATACACGCGTGTTTTAGTGTTCTCACACCAGGTATTGTGCATGGCTTATATAATCAAAGAAGCGAGAGAGATGGGGGAGTGATTGTGAAGCTTATCAAGCATATAAAGGTCCACAATGCAAACATCACTCTGCCCGTCCCTTTTTGAGCAAGAAGATGCCCGAAGAAATAAGCAAGGGCATGAGGAAGAAAGGTTGGAAAGTCAACCTTGTGGAGGATAAAACGACGATCCATCGAACGCGACTGGATATCAAAGCGGTTACAAGCTACTTCGTAACTCCAGTCTTGGTCCTTGTCTACAGTTTTCCTATTCGACTCCATGGTGACTGAATTTCTTTCGTCCCGAATCTCGAGAATGGATGCAAAATGCTCCAAAGTTAAGATTATTCTAACCCCTTTGACAGTAGAAATGATGATTTCAAGATCCTTGTCTATTTTGTGGAGCATATTTGTGTAGAATTCATGGACAAGGTCGGGGTAGAAATCGCCAGAAATGCGAAGAAAAGGGACTCAACCCAACCCCCAAAGAACATACAAGCTCAAAATGTTTGATGACTAACTCATCGAATGATTTTTCAATATTGATTTTGAGTTACTCCCTGTCTGTTACCCATTTTTGAGCTGTCGGAGAGAGACGCTCTGGAGAAGAAAGAATATTTGGGGTGGTGGGTTTGGGCAAGGTCCCCTTAATATGAGCCCGTTTAGATTTAGACGAAGAAGCAATGGATTTATTTGGAGATAATTGGAGTAGAATGGAAGGAAGGAAAAAGAGGAGGTCAAAGAGAGAACACGCAACAACAACATAACAACACAACACAAAAAAAGGAACAAACACAAAAGCACACAAATAGAAAAATATAACAACTATATGTAGCTCGTGTGTGCCAAGTGTTCCAACGTTGCCCGTATGTGATGAAGTGTTGCAAGAATACAAGAAATAAAACTAGTAAAACAAGAAATGTAACACTAGAAACTAAACTCTAATGAAGCAAAAGATCAAACAATGTCCACAAAAAATCAAAAATCACAAAAGAGAAATCTAAAACGAAGAAGCAAGAAGTTAAAGAAATAGCTTGTGTTTGTTTGAAGAAACAAACTATTGCCACCAGTAATGCATGTTTTCTACCCCGAACCACTGCCGGAGTTCTGTCGGAGTTGCCGAAATTTCCCTGGAAAATTTCTTTGAAATTTCCTGTAAAACTTTTGTTAGAGAACACCAAAAACAACACATAAAGTTACTGCATAAAAAATGAACAAAAAAGAAATGGAAAATAAATAAATTAGAAGAAAAAGAAATGAAGAGGGAAGGGTTAGTAGGTGGAGAAAATCAGGAAAATGGGAAAAAGGTGGAGTCTTTTGAATAAAAGGTGGAAGAAAAGGAGGGTGGTAGTGTGAAATTTTTATGGTGGTAGAATGAAAGAGAAGAAAAATAGAGGAAGTTAGGAAAAAAAGGAAGGAAAGAAGGAGAAAAATAAGAAGAAGAAGAAGAAGAAGAAGAAGAAGAAAGAGAAAGAAGTATACAAACGTAGAGGGAGAGAGAGTTGTTGTGGGAACTGCTCACTGAAGAAGGTGGAGAGCATAGGAAAAGATGAAGGAGGGAGAGTGGAGAAGAGACGGGGATACGAGAGTTTAGAGAGAGAGAGAGAGAGAGAAAAAGGAGGAAAGGGTGAAAATGTTAGGGATTTCGGAAGGGAATGGGGGAAGAATGCAGAAAAATTGAAATTATGGCTGAAATTGACTTCAATCGGGTCGACCCGACCTGATTTCACTTTAAAAAGTCCGACTTATAGCCTACCTTGGTCCTTACCGTGCACAGTAGTTGGGGGCCTACCATTCACGGTAGGCAGGCTTCTACCTGTACTGTCCGAAAATCGCCTATGGACCTACCATCTGCAGTAGGTCTCTGCTGAGAAAAGCTTATGTTACCCTAACCTATCGTGTGTAGTAAGGTACCCTATTGCCCGGGTAGGGTTCTGCCCGGACTTTGATTTTTCTTTTTTTACGCAAAATCGAATACCGTTCACGACTTCTAACCTTATTTAATTATTTTGAACTTAAAGTGGGTCTTAGGCAAGCAATCATCTCTCCTAGAATACCTTGCAACACAAAAACAACAAACGATCAAAGTACAAAAAATGAGAAATTCAAATTACAATTTTACAATTACATAAAAGGACATGCCAAGAGGAGCTACTTTAACCATTTTTGGAGAACGAGGGAGTCCGTCTGAAGGTTTCCCATGTCCTCACCAAAATAACGGTTAAAGTGAGGCCTATTTATGACTTCTTTGTAATTAAAAAGAAAGAATTTGAAACCCAATTCGAGAAGAGGAATCAAAAACTTAAGATCAAGCTCGAGAAAGATGTTACAAATTAAGAACAATTTTAACTCTTTAAAGGAAAACACAAGGTTAAGTTTGAAGAAAAACTCATTTTGGTTTTCTTTCAATACTCTTGCAGTCGCCTTCAAGCTTCATGAGATGTCTCCTCTCCTTGTCATTCTCCGTGGGATATTTCCCTAATTCCCACATACATAGAGAATTCTTAACAGGAAAAGAGTTAGTTTTCGTTAGTAAGGAAGTTCACTCCCTCACCCTTTTCAATGTCATCGATCTCCTTTTCTTGTCACTTTTCTGTATGACTCCTTTTACTTCCCATGAGACTCCCAATTTCCTTTTCTTGCTCAAATTTCTCAAAATCACTCTTATTTTCTATTGGGCGCTCCTCTTTCTCAGGGAAAGTGGACTGCTTCGGTGCTTGAGCAATTTTCTCCTCTTCGTCCACAACCATGGGAGATGTAATCACTAGATCTTGTACACTCTGCAAGGTGATCACCTTTACATGTTCCTTTGGAATCTGTTCTGGATTACTTGGTAAACTACCAAGTGGCCTTTCAGTGATCATCTTTGCCAATAGCTCGATTTGATTCTCCATGTTGTGGATGAAAGCTGTTTGGCTTCTCTAGACTGCTTCTATGCTCTTCACTCCGACATCTACCAAATTGATATATTTTGCAACGATATCTTCTAGATTAGGTTGAGGGGTTGACAGATGTACCGGTGGAATATATTTGTATGTGAATATTAAGCATATCCACCCAAGGAATGTTCAATTAATTCTCCCAATTCGAACTGTACTGGTTAGGATACGTGTTATACCCTTGCCAGTTCTCTTGGAGCATAGCCTGATGATAATGCATATATTGAGGTTGAAAGGCCATGTTCTCTATCCTTTGTTCTAATACTGCTGCCACTCAGGCTTCCATTGTATCATTGGTATCTGTATCTTATTCTCCAAAACTTGAAATAACAATTGGATAAGCAATGAATCACATGTTTCAAAAGTAATAAGCCAAATTCCCAATGTTCATACTACTAATACCCAAGTAAGACAAGAATACTGAACAAAGAAAAATGAAACAAAACAAAAAAAGCTGACTAAAGCACTATAAAAATGATTTTTCTTAAGTTATCATTCCCTGACAACGGCGCCAAAAACTTGATGTGTACGTTTTAAAGACAACGGGTGAACTACTAAACTAATCAACAGGCAAGTGGACCTATCACTGTAGTAAAAGATTTACACACAAGTGTCAAATCTCGAGGAACGATAAAGGCTTAAGTACTAATCGTATCTCTAATGTTTAGTCTGAAGAAAAATTGGTTTTAAAGAAGTATTAAAAAAAAGTGAAAATAGTTTAACAACTAAAGAAAGCAAAGTAATAAAATTAAGATCTAGAAACTTACAGAAGCAAGAGTTTGGATAGTGAAATCTCTCTAGTCCTTGTTACTAATTCAATTAGAAAACCTTAAAGAAAACAATGTTGAATTAATTAAGTTGGGTCATCACTACTAATTGGGCAATCCCTATCTCTAGGAAAAAGCCACCCTACTCACTAACCCTTAGAGGAAAATCTCTTTTCTCCCTAACAAATTATAAGGACAATAAATTTAGCTGATTTAAAGGACCTAAATGTGCAAAATCATCTCTCTAATAAATTGCCCCAATTAACCCCCAATTGGTTGCCCTAGAACGGTTTTCCTTTTTCAATTCCAAGCATTCTTGCGATAAATCTAATCTCGCGACAGTTAAATTGCATACAAGCACATTTGATGAAAAACTTAATTAAAAACAAACATCGAATTCATCAAATTAAACCAAAATCGTTTTAAACAAGTCTTAGGATTCAACACTTATCCAAACATAAAGAATTATTCACTAATCAATGTCAAAAAACTGAATCAAACATTAAATTCAATAACAAGGTAAAGAAAAGAATGCTTTAGAGTAAAATGGAAGCCGCGATGGTAGTCCCGAATGTCTCCCAAGATCATCTCTCAAGTCTCCCAATTGAAGCTCGAAATCTTGATATTGGATCTTCAAATCTTGATCTCTAAGAACTAATTTATTGAAAATATACTAATTACTTAACTTACTGAATGTAAAAATTGAAGAATTCTCTAACCCAAACTAACCCCACTCTTAATTATTGCTCCCTTTCCCTTACAGCAGAATAATCTATTAATAGGGAAAAATTACATCAAAGTAGAGTTAAATTAGGATTAAAATTACTCCAGCCGGGACCTATTGCACTAGGTAGGTCGAGCCCTACCTTCTGTGAAAGGGTTCTACCCAAAATTTCCATCTTTGCCATCGGGACCTACCGTCGCCGGTAGGTTTCTATCTTAAAATCACTTGTGTATTCAAGACCTACCGTCAGCGGTAGGTTAGCCTACCTCTAGCGGTAGGTTAGCTTCGTTGATGCCGTTAACTCCGTTTTTGTCGTTTTTTGTTATGTTTTCGTTTTCTTTTATCGTTTTCTCTTTTTAAAGCACCTAAAAAAAGAAAAAAGGGTACTAGTCCAAAATATGTATTTTTACATATTAAAAACACCATAAAATGATGAAAATAACATATAGAAATATGGGCAAATAAGCACATATCAGTTAGCATATAATTTCTCACATCTCAAAACTAACAAAATTTATTCAAGATGATGCAAGTGATCTCCATAAGTTTTGCTATAAGTCAAAATATCATCAGAATACTTTACAACAAATGTGCCAATGAAATCTCTCAACATATGATGCATATGTCTCATGAATGTACTAGCTACATTAGTTAGTCCAAAAGGCAAGACTAGACATTCATAAAGACCAAAATTTGTTTTGAAAGCTATTTTCCACTCATTCCTTTCCTTCATTCTACTTTGGTTGTAACTCGATTTTAAATCAATCCTTAAAAATATTTGAGAACCATGCAACTCTTCAAGTAGATCATCTAATCTAGAAATGAGATGCCTATACTTGATAGTAATGTTGTTAATGGCTCTACAATGAACACCAAAAGTCATGTACCATCTCTATTAGGAACTAGTAAAACGGGCACGACACAAGGGCTCAAGCTTTCTCTTGCATAGCCTTTGGAGAGCAATTCCTCAACTTGTTTTCTTAGCTGCTTGGTCTGTTCAGGAGGACTTCAATAAGCTAATCTATTTGGCAACACCACTCTGGGTACTGAATCAATTTGGTGCTCAATTCCTCTCAAAGGGGGAAGCCCACCGGGCAACTCTTTGAGGAAGACATCCTTGAAACTCTTCAATAACATTTACTATAGCATTAGACATAGAAGACAAGTAATCTCTAGCTGAAACAAATGTACCTTTGCAATAAAGAAGTAAAACAAACTCTTCTTTTTCTATCGCTTCTATGATCTCACTTTCTTTTGCACAGAAACATCACTTTTCTTTTTTACAAATATCCCTCTTTTGATCACACATTTTCTTGTCTCTTCTCAAATTTTCTTATTTAAGTTTTTCCATACTCATTTCTTTTTCCTCAATTTTTTTTCCCTCTTCAATGCTCTTTTGCTTTTTCCCACTCTCTAGTCTTTCATTTTCAATCATTTTCTTTTGTTCTTCAAAGACTTGATTAGGAGTCAAAGGATTCAACATGAACTTCTTTCAATGTTTTTCAAAAGTATAAGTATTCTTCACACCATCATGGATAGCCTTTTTATCATGTTGACAAGGACGTCCAAAAAAAAATGCCCTGCTTGCATAGGAGCCACATCACAAAAGATTTCATCAACATATGACCCCTTAGTAATGAAAACTAGCACATGTTTGTTAACCTTCAGTTCCCCACTATCATTTAACCAACAAAGCTTATACGATTTAGGATTCTTAAGAAGAGGTAACTTTAACTTTTCAATAAGATAAGTACTAGTTACATTAGTGAAACTATCACTAGCCATAATAAGGTTATCAATTTTACCTCCCACTAAGCATTTAGTGTGGAACATATTCTCCCTTTAGATGCTAGATTCCTCTTCAAGGACTTGAGTAGATAAGGCTCTAATAGTCACCAAACTCATGCCTTCTTTATTCGCTTCAAAGGAAGCAATTCCTTGAACTTCTTTAGTTTCTTCCTTGTCAACAATATCCTCTTGGCAATCATCTTCATCCTTTTCAATCCGACAATTCAAATCTTCCCAAAAGACCAAAGTCCTCTTAGTAGGACAATTAATAGCTATGTATCCCATACCATTACTCTTGAAGCACCTTGTTGGATGGGTAATCACTCTACCTCTCTCTTCCACCTTAGACTTAAAATTATCTTTGAAGGCCACTTTGGGTGTTCCATCTTTTTTTTGCCAACTCTTGTAGATAGATGCTTGAGGTTTAGGCACCACACTTCTTGAAGATGGAAGATTAGTTTTTTGAGAAACCAATCCTCTTCCTTTAATTTTCAATCTTGGTAGCAAAATGAAACATGTCTTCATAAGTGGTGTAAGGGTACGATTCTAGTTGATTGGCAATGTCCCCATTGAGACCACTTAGAAATCTGGCAATAGAAGCATCTTTGTCTTTGTTCAAGCTCAATCTCAAAGTGTATAACTCCATCTCTTGTCTATATTCTTCAATATTTTTGGTGCCTTGCCTAAGAGACATCAACTTGTAGTGAAGCTCCCTAAAATAATGTTCTAGCACAAATGTTTCCTGCATGAGAGTCTTCAATTCTACCTAAGTTTCTACCGGTTGCCTTCCATTTCTCAACCTTCGAGTGACAATCCCTTCCCACCAATGAACCGAAAATTCAGCAATAACTAACTTCACCTTGACAATGTCACTATAATTTTTTCACCATGAATAGATTCACACGTGTCATTCCCAATCAAGGAATACATTTGGATCACTCTCACCTTTGAAGCTAGGCACTTTTCACTTGATTTTGTCTAGAGCTTTATCCCCTTATTGTCCACTATAATAGCCACCATGGTATGCTTGGACAACATTAGGATTCTCTCCATAATCTTCATACAAGTTATCCTCATGCTTTGCTTCAAGCCTTGGAACCTCTTCTTGTTGTCTATGATATCCTCTTCCTCCTATAGAACCCCTCTTCTTCCACCTGGAATGGGTTGCCTTTCTTGGTATCCACCTTTATAAAATGGATAAGAATTTTGAGCCGGCATGTCATGGTATCCATAAAGATATACATTCTCATAAGGTCTTTGATGGTAAGGTGAATGAAATCCCCTAAGGTTGTCTCCAACTCTTTGTTCCATTCTTGAACTACTCTTGCCTTTCTTAAGCTCTTCAACATCTCTAGCAATACTTTGGAATTGTCTTGACAACCCCTCCATCGAGTGTTGCATAGAATGCTAAGTCTCATTTAAGTTCATCTTTGTAGGATCACTAGTGTTTTCTTGATGAGATTGAGTAGGTAAATGACCATACGTAGACATTGTATACCTGGAACTTAAACGATCAAACAAACAACAGAACCTCCAATTACTCCCTAAGTCTTTTTGATGATCACTCAAGTCACTCGTATTTAGCACTCTTTATTGGCTTTTGTCATAATAGGCTCACTCTCTTGCCTTTTCCAAACACTCTTCATTCAAGTCTCTATAAGATTCTTCAAACCTGTTAACCAACTTATACGAAGAGCAACAATCCCAAGCAAGTAAACAATCAATGCACTTAGTTAGATGTAAGTGTTTAAAGAGGCAAAGTCTTAAATACTTGAGGTGTAAGTATTTCAAAGAATTTAAACTATGGAAAAGGGCCAATAAACTCAATTGATAATCAAAAAAGATTAGAAACAAACAAGAAAACAATTAGAAGTAAAAAACAAATCAATTCAAGATAATTAAGCTAAACAAAGAAAACAAGAGTACTAAGAAAAAAAAAAATTTCAAGAATTAGTGGATGTTGACAACCCATTGTTAAAATGACGATACCTCTAAAAATACAAATCCAAATCCAGTGAAACCAATTCCAAAAGATTCACACAACGAGGATAAATTTAAGTACAAATTTCATTCAAATCTATCAGTATAATACAAGATATGCTCGGATTAATTCACACTCTTTCTGCAACCGAGATTCTAAGACACATCTCAAGTTTCAATCAAATTGATCAATCGATTGGACTCTAAATTGAGTAAATCTTATTTAATTGAACCCTAACTAAAAGGAGACATCTCCATCAGAAAACATCAGAAAAGTTCGTAGTTAATTATTCAATTTTTCATTTGATTTTCAGATTGATTTTTTTGTACTTAATATTGCATGATCTTCATGGAATTTTATTTGATCATCAAGTACTTTTTTTGGTTTGATTTTCAGTAAATTTAAAAAACTTACAACACAAATTGACCTTCATTTGGAGGTTGCTCTGATACCACTTTGACGTGAATCTTTAATTGATTGTAGATTAGATTCAACACTCTCCCAAGATCACCTCATTTGATGAAGAACTTTTATTGAGGATTTGTATTTTCAACACTCCAATCAAAAACCTATGAGGATCTAAGCCTCATAAATCCAATATTGAGAGGAAAACAAATTTCCAATTTGATAGATAGAAACTTGAGGAAACTAAGGCCTCAAAACCCTAACTACACAAACTAGAAGACCTGGGTTAATCAATTCTAAGAACATTAACTCTAAGAATCAATTAAGAAGGAATTGGATGATCATTTGAATTTCCACAGTTTCCACAACCTTAGGCATTCAATTGTTCACAATTCTAAGAACATTAAACCATACAAGCTAACTAAGAAGAATGAAGAACCCTAGAAACAAAGTAGAATACTCTCTCAAATTTTAGCCAAATATCAATGTTGCTTACAAATGAGCCTATAAATGGGTATTTATAGGGTAAGACTTAAACCTAACTTTTCTAATGATTAAGGACTACCCATTAGACCCTTAATTATTAGCTGGAAATAAAGTCAAAACAATAAAAAACCCCCTAAGCATCTTATTGACATTCTTTTCCGAGCCCTACCGACGATGGTAGGTTGTGCCCTACTTGACGCAGTATGGTGCTTGCTCTTCTTGCCAAACTGACCAGAAACCTACTGGCGACGGTAGGTGCAAGGACTACCGTCAACGATAGGTCTCAACTGATTTGAACTAGACGAGTAAATCACCTTTAAATTTGAAGCTTATACTATTGACTAGAGCTCAAAGGAAGAAACTCAAGCTTATGGAAGACAACGACATGATTTCTTACATGGAGAATGGTTTGAAGAGAAATATTGAAGAGTTTGCTGGTCAAGGAAAGCCTTCCAAGTTGTTCACAATGTGTTCAATGGTCAAGGAGGAATCAAGGGAACAACTTGGGGTGAAATTGGCTAAGTTTTTGAAAGGAGCTACCCAACCACCAATGGTAGCCCCTGGCCTACTGGTACTGGTAGCCTTCTATCGGCACAACTTGGGCATACAAGCTAGCTACCGCTGACGGTAGATTCCACCCTACTGTTGTCGGTAGGTCTCGTGTGGAACTTTGCTTAACCACCCTGTTGGGTGGGATTTTGTAATTGAAGTGTTTCTATATCTTTTAATCAAGGAGTTTATAAGTAATTTAAGCCATTAATCACTTGTTTAGCTAGGGGTTAATGCTTAGCCTATAAATACCTCATTATACATTGTTTGCTACTAACTTTGAAGGTGAATGAATTTTACTAAAATTCTTGAGAGAGAAACTCTCTTAGTGTCTAGGGTTCTTCTTTTGCTTAGCTAGTTCACTAAGGGTTAATGTCCTTGGTAGTGAGCAATTGAATTACCTTAGGTTGATGACCTATATAATCCAATTGATCATCTTAAATTCCTTCTATTGATTCAGTTTAGAGTTCTTGTTCTTGATTCAACTGATTCTAAGGTCTTCTATATTTTGTGGTATGGGTTTTGAGGTCATAGTTCCCTCAAGGATTTTGCCATCAATTTAGGAAAGAGTTAAAGCTCCTAATATTAGGTTTATGAGGCTTGTTCCTCATAAGTTTTCCATTGGAGTGTGGAGCTACAAAATCCTTAATATAGGTACTTCATGAGGAGGTGATCTTGGGAAGGATTTGGATCCAAATCAACAAGAAAAAGAGGATTCATATCAAAATGGCATTAGAGAAACCTCCAATTTAAGGTCAAATTGAATTGTCAGTTGATTAAATTCGTGAAAAAAAAAAAAAGAGTAAAGCTCTTGATGATCAAACAAAATTCTATAAGGATCATGCAAAATTGAGTATAGAAAATTTAATTTGAAAGTTTATTTAAATTTAGAATCTTTATTGTGGGAATTTATTGATGACATTTTATGGAGATGTTCTCCTTTGAGTTTTAATTCATTTGAAATAAGTTTTGCTCAATTCGGAGGTCATTTGGTTGCTCAATTCAATTGAATTATGGAATGTGTTTCGGATTCTCAACTGCAGAAGACTTTTGTTATACTAATCCAAATCGATTGAAATTTATGCTCAATTCATCCTCTTCAAATAAGGAATCTTCTTACATTGGTCGCATCTGATTTTGTTTCGTCGTTTTTTAATTATCATCGTTTTAGTGTTAGGGTGTCATTTTCCCCTGTTTCCTTGAAATTTTGTTTTAGTAATCTTATGTTCTTTGCTTAGCTTAATTGTTCTGAGTTGCTTTGTTTTTTTACTTCCAATTGCTCCCTTGTGTAATGTTAATCATTCGGTGATGATCAATTAAGTTTTTTGGCTCATTTCCATAGATTGAATTCTTTGAAATTCTTATACATCAAGTGTTTGATACTTTGCCTCTTTGAATACTTCCAACTAAGTGCAAGGATTGTTTGCTTGCTTAGGATTAATGCTCTTGGTTTGAGTTAGCTAGAAAGTGGGAAGGATCATTAAGAGACTTGAGTGTTGAGTGATTGGAAAAGGCAAGAGTGTGAGCCTATCTTGATTAAATCCAATGAGAATGTAAACACGAGGAAAATTAAGTGATCATCAAGGAGTGAAACACTTAGGGAGTGATTGGGAGGTCCTGCTGTTTTGTTTTCTTTGTTTAAATTGAAGGTTTTAAAACATAAATTCCAACATGGAAGATGATTTGTGTCATATGCAACAAGCCTTGAAAGGATTGGAACAACAATTATCACGCCTAGCAAAGGGTGTGAAGAAACTAAAAAGATAAGAGGAAGCCATTTTTGTGGAAAATAGGTAGAAGAGACTTTGGTGGATACCCAATGTATGATAATCAATGGGGATATGGTAACTTTTCTTCTCATGTAAGATCTTATGAGCCTAATTCCTATGCTTGCTATGAAAGCAATAGACTTAGAGCTAGAGATTGTTATAATGGTATATCTTGTAAAGGAGTTCCAAAAAATGATGTTAGAAATGGAGGAAATTATGTGAATATGGATGAGAGATCCCATAAAAGAAAAGGTGATTATGAGGGATATTATAATAGTCATAACTATTATAAAGACCTCTTAGTTACAACAAGTTTAAATTACCTCTTTTCTATGGAACTTTTGTTCCTTATGATTATGAACTATGGGAGCAAAAACTGGAATCATTGTGTTGTTCATATTGTGTAAAAGAAGAAGAAAGGTTCCAGTTGGTGTTAAAATCTCTTTCTTATCAACTTTATGTTTAGTGGGATAGTAAATGTGAAAGTAGATTGAATACTTGGAGCTTAATGAAACAATCCTTGAGGAACAAATTTGGAGTCGAAAACCATGAAAGACAAAGACAAGGTCAAGCAAGGAAAAGTTTATGGTATCTTCAATGGGTGAAATGTCTACAAAAGTAAAAGAGCTTTCACAAGCTCAAGATGTAATTGATAGAAAAGTCATTCACCATGAGAAGAGGAACACGTGTACCTTTGTAAAAGAAGAAAAATCAAGAGAGGGAAAAGTGAAGAGTGTTATGAGCACAAAACAGGTGAGGGAAAAAGAAAGGAGAGTGAGTGTTTGATTGAGAATCATGAGAGTTTAAAAGAAGAAGAAGTGAGAGAAAAGCAAGATGAGATTGAAAAGAGTGAGGAAACAAAGGAAGAGATGAGCTTAATGATTTTTGAGTGAGATAAAAGAAAGGAAATGAAAGAGAGTTGTTGTGATATTAGTTCCTCATTAAACTCACTTTCTATTGAGGAGGTGAACTTATTTACTAATTCCAATAACCATTTCTTTGCTTGTTTTTCTCAAAGTGGCAGAAATTTGAAGCTCAAAACAAGGAAAATGAAGGAATTCTTGGCTACAAGCTCTACAAAACCATAAGCTTCCTTCCTTCTATATCTTTCTTGTCTTTTGATTTCATTATCTACAAATCTAATAGTTTTCTTTTTATTTCTTTTGTGATAGAATTCAATCTCAATTCTTGGACTTTTTAACTATAACTTGTAAAACAAAGTCAAATCATGGGATGAGAGCTAAAGAAAAAAGGCATGGGAAAGGAGCTTAGCATTGGCCTCGAAGACAAATTACTAAGCCCTTCTTTAAACCCTTTTCTTTTATACCATCAGTTTTCTTTTAAGGAATTAAAGTTGTTCTTAGAGTTGTATGCCTCTTATGTGACTTTGGTTTTAAATGTGATGGACAATCCTTTAACTTGTGGTCTAGCTTTTG
Source organism: Catharanthus roseus (assembly GCA_028651295.1). NCBI lineage: Eukaryota > Viridiplantae > Streptophyta > Magnoliopsida > Gentianales > Apocynaceae > Catharanthus > Catharanthus roseus. The sequence continues at coordinate 3,003,144 of JAPQWS010000033.1, read as the reverse complement.
ATATTGATCATATGCTTAAATATTCTTCTCCATGTGCTTATCTTAATAAACAACTTTTGGTTAGTATTACTAGAATTAACCATCTTACCATGACCTTGAGTTGTTACATGATAATCTTTTCTTGAATCTTCTTGTTACTAATTTCTCATCTTCTTGTGCATGTATGTGGAGTAAGATGCATATCTTCCTTGGATCTTTTGTTGAAAGTGGTTATGATGAGAGAGTTAGTTGTTTCCCTTGGTCTTTATGTAGTTAGTTTCATGCTAAGTTGAAAGGAGAGCTTGTTGAGAATTGTGATTACGAATCGTCTTTCCTTTATGCTTCTATGAAAACTCTTGATGGGTTTATTTCTTCCATTTAACTCTTGAGTCTTGTGAGTCATAGATTTGAATTTCCTCATGATGAATAAAATTTTTTAATTGTTGATGGATTTTTGAAAGTTTTGTTGTTAGGAAACTTCCACGGGTTTTAATTCTATCATTTTCATTTCAAGGAATTCATGTGGTTGCTATTTTGTGGAAAGAAAACGAATGGTAGTTTTAAGGTGCTTAAAGTTCATATATGTGATCTTGTGAAAACTACCTTTCAAAATGGTGTTTTTGAACTAACTTTGAAAGATCTTGATGAGAAACTTGTTTATCCTATTTCCTTTATTGATTATCTTTTGAATCATGACATTTATAAAAGACTTCTTAGTTCAAAACACAACTTCTTGGTCAAGCTTTTGAATTAATCCTATGGTGGTATTTTCTTTATTTTCTAACCTTCAAGGAGGTTCTGGACGAGTTGATTTCACTTCTCTATTGCAAAGAGGAATTCGGTGGACTCTCTCCATTGAAGGAAATGGAACATCAAAGTGATTTGGTGACTGGAGTGGCATTGAAATATGCTACTCATGATAAGGAGTCCTATGCATTGTCTTTCAAAGAACCACAAAAGCTCAACAAGTGATTTGCAAGAGGACTGAAATTCTTAAAGAAATTTCCAAATGTCAATTGGTAAAATAGAGGTAAAAAAAATATTGTAACTAATGCTTCGTCAAGAAGGTACATTCTATTCTTTACTTTACGAGCTCAATTATTTAGTTTTGATATGTTTAAGGACTTACATGTTACAAATAATATTCAAGGACATATTTGATGCTTGTTTGGTTGTGCATAATGATGAGTACCTTATATATGATAGTATTCTTTACCATGAAGGTGAATTGGGCATTCCTTCTTGTTAGTTTAGATTGTTGTAAGCTAAAGAAGCTTATAGTGGTGGTTTAATGGATTGTTTTGATATTTCCAATACTCCTGACATTTTACATGAGCATTTCTTTTGGTTTGGCATGAAAAGAGATGTAGAAAGGTTTATTTTTAATTGCTTAGAGTATAAAAGAGCTAACTCTATATCTTTGCCACATCGATATTATATTTCTTTGAATGTGCCTAGAGAATCTTGTGTAGACATATTTTTGGAGTTTAAAGTTGAATTACTTAAGTTTCTCATAGGCATGATTTATCTATTTGTCATGGCATATGTTGACGAGATCTTGATTGTTAGCAAAACTTATGCATTTCGTTTGCATCATTTTACTCATGTTTTGTCTATTTTGAGCAATGAGATTTTCTGTGCTAACCTTGAAATTTATGATTTTTTTTTTTGGGTAGAAAATGGTACTTTCCTAGGTTATGTGTTGCGTTTTTAAGGTTTCCAAAACCATTTTCTCCCTTCGAATCCTTTCGTTTGGGGGCAAGTAATTAAAGATTGGCTTATTTCCGATAGTGTGTTTGACGAGAAAAGCTCAAGTGGTTTGACAAGCTTTTGTAAGAGCTTCATCAAACAGCTTAGCACCAATGCTATTTCTTTGATAGTTGTAACCAAGACGATTACCAAATTCACATAGGAAACTTGTTTTTTTTCTCAACTCGAGTTTTCTCATAGGTCTACTATTCTTTATTCTTCTTTTAAAGTTGATTATGGTGACAATTTGATAATGCCTTTTGATTTGACTCCGTTTTCCGTAGATCATGCTTTAAGCTTTGACGAAGTGAATAAGTTTGAGTTAGTCAAGCATATCCTTTTCAAGGATCATGATGCTATTGATGGTATCCTCATGATATTTTAAAAGAAACAATTAGTTTTTGATCCCGGAGGTTGGATTGGGATCTATGGATTTGGATGGTGTTCTTTCCGACACATCTTTAAGCTTGATGCCATGTCAGAGTGCCATTGCACATTCTTGACCACTTTAGTGCATCTATAATTACTTTTACGGTTTCATTTCAATTAGGGCTTCCTTCTTTGTTGTTATATGTCTTTGTTTGATGTAGGTAAAGATTCAAGGATGAATCTTTTCAAAGGCAGGCCGAATGATATGAACTGGACGAGTTAATCACCTTTTGATTTGAAGCCTGGACCAATGAGTAGAGCTCAAAGGAAGAAACTCAAGCTTTAAGAAGACAATGGCAAGATTGCTTACGTGGAGGATGCTTTGAAGAGCAAGATTGAAGAGTTTGATGGCAAAGGAATAGATTGATTGCCAAGGAAAACCTTCCAAGTTGTTCACAATGTGTTCAATTGTGAAGGAGCAATCAAGGGAACAACTTGGGGTGAAATTGGCTAAGTTTTTTTAAGGAGATACCCTACCGTTGATGGTAGCCCCTGGCTTACCGTCACTAGTAGTCTTCTGTTGGCACAACTCGGGCATGCAAGCTACCTACTGTTGACGACATGTTCAACCCTACTATCACCAGCAGATCACGAGTACAACTTGGCTTAACCTCCCTTTTGGGCAGGATTTTGTAATTCAAGTTGTTTCTACAACTTTTAACCAAGGGGTTTATAAGCAATTTAATCTATTAATCACTTGTTTAACTCGGTGTTAATGCTTAGCCTATAAATAGCTCATTATACACTGATTGTAACTAACTTTGAAGTTGAATGAATTTTGTTGAACTCTTGAGAGGTAAAATCTCTTAGTTTCTAGCGTTCTTCCCTTGTTTAGCTAGTTCACTAAGGGTTAATATAATTGGTATTGAGCAATTGAATTGTCTTACGTTGATGACCTATGGAATCCAATTGATCATCTTAAATTCCATCTATTGATTGAGTCTAGAGTTCTTGTTCTTGATTCAATTGATTCTAAGGTCTTCTATATTATGTGGTAGGGGTTTTGGGATCATAGTTCCCTTAATGTTTTTGCCATCAATTTAGGAAAGAGTTAACATCTCAATGTTAGGTTTATGAGGCTTGTTCTTCATAGGTTATCCATTGAAGTGTGGGGCTACAAAATCCTCAATATAGTTAATTCATAAGGACGTGATCTTGGGAAGGATTTCGATCTAAATCAACAAGCAAAAGAGGATTCATGTCATCATCTTCCAACACTTAGCCATTTTCCACCTTCAACTTGCTCCCTTGAATAATCCTTGCTGATTGTATAGAATGTGAGCAACTTAAAAAGGTCCCTTTGATCTTCAAAGCCTTCATTCCTTTTCTTCATAGCTTCCTCCTTGAATGCAACCAAGCCTTTAACCAAACTTCCATCATTAACTTTGTCATTTTCTTTTATCTTCTTCGCCATTGCTCTAGTGAGTAGTCCGTGCATCAACTCAATAGCTTCTTGGCTCTCTCGGTTCATATCACTAGGTTATGCAAGCCCCTCACCATATATTTAATGAACTAATTTGAAGCAGAGTTAAAACTTAAACACCATAGAACATTAATTATCATAAATTTTTTATTCTTTTAAATTAAATGAAAGATACTAATTACCGTAGAATACAAATTTCATTGGCATTATCATACATTTTTCATCACTCAGTGCGCCTAAAGATGCAACACATTACTTTGTCGTACTGCTCCTCGCAGTAAGTGTATTTCACTCCCGATGGATACGCTTATTAACAAATATTAAAAATGTGATTAGCCTGCTACCATATTTGATTTAGAAAAACATACATATTTTTCAAATAAGAATGACTTGTACATACGATACCGAGTTTTTCCATTGTCACTGTGCATGAATTTCATTTTAGGATACCAGTGGTAGAACGTGAGGTTGTCGCGTGTAGCCTTATCAATTCACGGAACCTGTGATAGTATTAGAGATTTGCATAGCCGAGCATTCAACTTATTTGTAATGGTCTCATAAGTCACTTATGGAATCTTAGTTTCGTTAAACCATCGATCACGTACCATTTTGTCAAAGAACCTAGAGAAATCATGTCCTTTTAAAAAACAAAAAATTGACTTGTTTTAGGGTCATACTTCACATAATTCTACTTGAAAGTTAACTCACTACGTAAAAGATGTTAGACTTCAATAAATTAGTCAACCAAGTGACTTTCAACATAGTTCATTAAAAAGTTACAACACATGACGTGATAAGTACATGGACTTCTTAGATGACATAAATAGCTAATGGAAAAAACTACCCATTTCCTAACAATGGTAGTAAACACACACCGGGAACCATATATAATAGTAAAAATACACACCCTAGAATGACATTGCAGTATGCGATGAATATGAAGACTAAGCTGACTATGTCCTTGCCAATTTATATAAAGGGATGACTAAGAAACAGGAATTATTCGACTTTGTTTCCACTAATGTTCGTCGACTACAGAATGCTTTCTGATAGTTCTAACCACCTTGCTCCCCTCTCTCTTCTGCCGCACTTGCTTGTTGTAAGCTATATAACTCCCTCTACAAACTAGGCAATAACATCACTCGTGTCAATTCTGCCTTCCATTTCTTCAATTAAACTTTAAGTTTTTCACTTTCGACCGAGTATGTAACCTGCATTATTTGTCTCGCTTCCTTCCATCCTCAAAGTAATGAACACATTCTTTTAGTGTACTCGACTGCTTTGGGACACTAGAGGGTTTACATTCTATGGCTGGTCCACCATCTTCATTAGTGCCAGGGTTCACAGTTCATTGTCTCTTTCGATCTTCATATTTCCTCCTAGCCCTTTCCAGGGCAGCCAAGTGCACCTTGCCCAAGTAATCCTTTACGTCATCCAATTCTTGCCCATAACTATCAACACTAATACTTTCTAGCAAGTTCGTAATAAGTGGCCCATATGGAAGAGTTCATGATTTGTTTTCTACAATCAGGTGAAGATTGTGAAGAAATATATCGCGAAAATTAATTGGAATCCTAGCGAGAGCAAGATAGGTTAGGATCTTGTCAACGGGTGTTAAGTCATGATTGATATGACACTGAAAATAACTGATAATGATAGACCTCGTCACACAAGCAATAATTGACATTTCATTCACATTTTTAGTATCATTGTTAGGCCACAGAGTGGCCTCAACAGTTTAAACCGTCAATTTAAACTCCTTATGGACATCTTCGAGATACTGGACACCTTGAAACCTTCATCGACTAAGCCAAAATGTCTATTAATGTCGTGGATACTTAGTGAAATTTTAGGGTCATTCACATACAATTTTGCCCACGGCTCCCCACTGTTATTTTCTATAATCCATAAGTTAGCATAAAACGTTCGAACAAGTTTGGCCTTAAAATTTTTATCTAGAATAAGTTTGACCATTTCTGATTGTTGAATAAGCCCTAAAGGAATACCATACTGGTCAATTCGTCCATCGAAGGTGGCATTCCGTAGAAGATTTTCGATCACAGATATTTTTGTCGTATCCTACCTCAAAATTCTTGCAAACAAACATAACTGGATTCTTTGTGGATATAGATTTCTTCTGTTTGGTCTCCCTATAATCCTTATCATTCGAAGGAAGCTGATATCGCAAAGTATCACCCACTGTGTGCGATAAATATGCTCTCACTGTCGAGATCTGAACAATAGGAGTTGGTGTGGTTGTCAGAACATTCCTTCCCCTAGTTCTTACCATTTTTATTGAAATCATTTTTCAGAGATTATGGAATGAAATTGTGTATCAGAGATAGAGAGAGAGAGAGAGAGAGAGAGAGAGAGAGAGAGTTGAATTTTGAAATTGATTTATCTGTAACCAATCTTAAGGTAGATTTCAATAATTTTGATTGAAAAAACCCTGTTACATGTAAATTTAATTGGGCATCATAAATGGTATATGATAGATTTGACACTTTGTATCTACTGTCCTGTCGAAGTAGTCTTGTCCCAATTTTTACTTCAAGGGCTACGTGTTGGTGGAAAGCGGAAAAGAAAAAAAGGTCAATTAATATTAGGGCTTCAATATGATTCAGAATCATGTGTGGTCTTTTCAACGAATGCAGGAGTCAGTCAACCATTCATTTGAACCAAGTCACACATAATAGGAATTTGACGACTAACCAGTAAGCAAGTTATGCAAAAAAATTGTACTCATGAAATAGGACCATAAATGAATGTAAGGATAAAACATTCCACATAATTTATATTTAACCTTTAAAATAGAAACCATTACATTCATTTTCATATCATACCAAACTATGTTAAAATATAAAAACTAAACTATCCTCTAAGTTTTAACAACTTCCAAAAAATATAAAGTGAACTATAAAAGTCACATAGTCCACTATTAATTCTTCCGGAACAAATTCGACTATATGCGCTTTCCATAATAAGGAACAATTGACATAACATCATATGTTGAATCATCTAGCACTTCAGCATCTTCCTGTCTCTTTGTTGGATTATGTTGAACTTCAGCCTCCTCGACTAAGTGCCCACCTTGTTTCTTATCATGACCATGTTTTTCAATACTTAACTCCTGCAATAAGTCCTCACTCACCTTCTCTTCATCAACATCTTTCTTATCATCAGTCTCCATCACTAAGTCTTGACCTTCCTTCCCTTCATTAGTATCCATCACTAAGTGATCACCTTCCTTGTCTTCAACTGCCTCTATAATTAAGTCTTGAACTTGCTGCCTATCAACATCTTTTCATATGTTGTTTCCTCAACTAAGTACTAACCTTCTGGTACTTCTTGATTCTTTTCAACAATAGGCTCTTAGACGAGGTCCTCAACTTCTTTTTATCCAATAGGCTCCTAGACTAAGTCCTCAGCTTCTTTCTCTTTATTACCCTCTTTTTGTACATTAGCACCGTCAACTATCCTTATAGCATCTACCTCAACTTCTTTTGTCCAACAGATTCATGGACTATGGCCAGACCATCACTTTTTTTATCAGCCTCTTTTTCAACATTAGCATCCCGACTAAGTAATGACCTTCCTGATTGTCCTCAGCCTCTTCGACTGAGTCCTCAACACCCGGTCAATATCAACCTCTTTTTGGAACATCAGCTTCCTTGACTAAGTCCTGAACCCCTTGCTCATTATCAATCTTTTTTTGACATCACCCACCCTGACTAAGTCATCACTCCCCTTTCTTTTTTCCTGTTTAGCATCAACACCTGTTTCAATAACAACCTCTTCTCTATCTTTCTTCAGCATCCCATATATCTTTTTGATGTCCTCTCTTATCTTGATAATTTGGGTTGTCTGGCTCTTGAGTTTTTTATCCAAACAATTGCATTCTTTTTCCTAATCTACCTCCCATGCATTAGCTCTTTTTCTCTTAACACCTGATGTCCCAGGAATATCAACCCTTGTGCCTTAAGCAGGAGTATCATTTACCACAACATCTTTCTTATCTTTCTCTTCCTTTATTTTTCTTTGTGTTCTCTTTTGTTGGATCCGTAGGGAAAAACAAAATAAAATAAAACTATGGAAATCCACCAACAGGATCTGCATATACTAGAAAAACCGAATGGATAGAAATTACCTCAATTTTTTTTATTGTTCGGTGTCGAGGCACAGCTTTTTACGCTTCGCCCTCTACTGGTATCCACACGACGAATTCCTCTGCAAGCGATCGGGATGCTAGCCCCTTCTGTGTTCTGAAAACTGTTCAGAACTGATCCTGACTATCTTGTAATCGGTCGTATTTCGGAGAGAGGAGGCTAGATACTATGTCGCCATTCTAGGGTTTAGGGTTATATTTTTCGTTAATCAGAAAAAGGACGGTTGCCAAGAAAAGGTTAACATAACCTTTTATAGCTGTCAATATCAAAACCCTAACTGTCATCTAATGACAGTTTAATCTCGTCCGTCTATTCTTATAATCATCCAACAGTTGGATGAGTAATATTAAGTAATTAATTTCATTTATTCGATTAAATAAAATTAATTACTTATTAACTTACCAGAAAAGACAATATGGAATCTGATTCCCTTTTTGTATACGTTCAACGAATCTGGACACAATCTAGATCCATTGAACGTGGACATTATGCTCACAAGATCGTCTATGCGTGTGACCCTGTAGGTGTTGGAATCCGTAGGCAAAAAAAAAACAAAATAAAACAAAACTATGGAAATCCATCAACAGGATCTGTACATACTAGAAAAACAGATTGGATAAAAATTATCTCAATGTTTTGATTGTTCGGTGTGGAGGCGCTGCTTTTTACGTTTCGCCCACTACTGGAATCCACGCGACGAACTCCTCTGCAAGCGATTGGGATGCTAGCCCCTCTGTGTTCTGAAAACTGTTCAGAACTGATCTTGACTATCTGGTAATCGGTCGTCTTTCGGAGAGAGGAGGCTAGATTCTATATCGCCGTTCTAGGCCTTAGGGTTTTGTTTTTCTTTTTTCAGATACAGGACGGCTGCCAGTAAAAGGTTAACATAACCTTTTATAGCTATCAATATCAAAACCCTAACTGTCATCTAATGACAGTTTAATCGTGTCCGTCTATTCCTATAATCATCCAACGGTTGGATGAGTAATATTAAGTAATTAATTTCATTTATTCGATTATGTAAATTAATTACTTATTAACTTACTAGAAAATACAATATGGAATTTGATTCCCCTTTTGCATACGTTCAACGAATCTGGACACAATCTAGATCCATTGGACGTGAACACTACGCTCACAAGATCGTGTATGCGTCACTTAACGTTGACAGTGAATGAAAAATGTCCTAGACATTTATTCACAAAACATAAGCAGCCTCTAGAAAGACATTATGCTTACCCAAGTTATGTAAATGCAATAATAACCTAGCATCAGATTTAATATTTAGTCCTTTTGTCACACGATATCCTAATTAAGAATAAGACATGGACTAAGTCATCCTTATAAAACTTAATTAACCATTTACTTGATCACCAGACAGACTGTTCCAACAAATAATATTAATAACACCTTATTAATACTTATTTGAGCATGGCTATGCATATTTTCCAGTTTTCCTTATCAAGGGGCCCATGGATATCTCTCTCTAAAAAGAGAGGGACAAATCCCTTTCACTATCTCCAATATTCAAGCCATGCCAAGAAAATAAGCCGACCAATAGTCATAATAATCACCTAATTAAAAGTGATGTTTGACTATGTCAAAACAGATTTTCTCCCCATGCAAGAAACATTAGGTCAAAGGACACCAAATATAAAACTGAGAAGAAATATTTATAACTTAAACCCCAATACAATTTTTCTTCTTCACTTTGGGTCATGTCCAATAGAATATACTCAATATGTATTTATGAATTGATTTTATATCTCATATTCATGATCAGTAAAACTTGACCATCAATCAACTTCACACTAGTTTAGAAGATGTAAAAAACTAGGGACAAGTAATAATAGTATTTTATTAGCTATAAGGGTTTTACTATCAAGTCACATACTTGATGACCAAGAGCATAAAATACAATTAAAAAATACATGCTTCATAAATCGTAAATGTGAGTCAATTGGTCTTAGGGCATATACTAACAGTAGGTTCACTTAACGTTGGCAGTGAATGAAAAATGTCCTAGACATTTATTCACAAAACATAAGCGGCCTCTAGCAAGACATTATGCTTACCTAAGTTAAGTAAATGCAATAATAACCTAGCATCAGATTTAATATTTATTCCTTTTGTCACACGATATCCTAATTAAGTATAAAGCATGGACTAAGTCATCCTTGTAAAACTTAATTAACCATTAACTCGATCACCAAGCAGACTGTTCCAACAAATAATATTAACAACACCTTATTAATACTTATTTGAGCATGGCCATGCATATTTTCCAGTCTTCCTTATCAAGGGGCCCATGGATATCTCTCTCTAAAAGGAAAGGGACAAATCCCTTTCACTATCTCCAATATTCAAGCCATGAGAAGAAAATAAGCTAACCAATAGTCATAATAATCACCTAATTAAAAGTGATGTTTGACTATGTCAAGACATATTTTCTCCCCATGCAAGAAACATTAGAAACATTAGGTCAAAGGACACCAAATATAAAACTGAGAAGAAATACTTATAACTTAAACCCATGCAATATTTCTTCTTCACTTTGGGTCATGTCCAATAGAATATACTCAATATGTATTTATGAATTGATTTTATATCTCATATTCATGATCAGTAAAACTTGACCATCAATCAACTTCACACTAGTTTACAAGATGTAATAAACTAGGGACAAATAAGAATAGTATTTTATTAGCTATAAGGGTTTTACTATCAAGTAACATACTTGATGACCAAGAGCATAAAATACAATTAAAAAATACATGTTTCATAAATCATAAATGTGAGTCAATTGATCTTAGGGCATATACTAACATCTTTGTGCTTAGCTTTCCAATATACTGTTTAATTTGCAGAGAAATCTCACCCCATGTACTAACGTTCAGAGCTCTAAGAATATGAGCTATCATCAAATCGTAAGAAAGCATCCTACGGGGTTTATCAAGTGTTAGTCACAGATTATGCATGAAGTAGTCACCAAAATTAACCTTGTACCTCTTCACGATCTTGTATATCAAGATATGGTCAAATGTGGTCATGTCTTGATCATTTCTACACTGAATGAAGGTGTTCACCACTGACCCAATTGTCCTTTCCATCACTGTCATCGTGTTAACTGCCTTCTCTCCTTTCCCATCAAACAAGAACTCCACAGCCTCATCTCACAATTTACCCCTCTCCCCGAAGTCTATTCTTTCAGTCAAGGAACTTTGTACCCTTGGTCATTTAATCCAACCAATTGATTCATTGATGAAGATGTTAGGAAAATTTCTACCCCATTTACGTATGACCTTGCCCACGGCTCATCAATTTCATTAGTTGAAAGCCATTAATTTGCATAGAAATGCCTCACCATGTCAGGACAGTATATACTGTATGAAAATATGGTGCCCCATCATTGGTTAGTAACTGTGCCTTCCAATCCTTCAACTTCCCTTAATTCAGCCATGTTAGGTAGCTTGCTGATGTTTAAAATGTAAAATGAGGATTCCTAATCACTAAAATGCAAGGCAAGCGGACCTAACACTGAAGAGGTGAATTCAACCAGAGTGTCATATCTCTCAAGGACGGACAAGGTTTAACTACTCTACCGTTTATTCAATGTTTAGTCTAAAAGTTGTCGTTGAAAAGATTAACTAAAAGACATGCTAACAAAAGCTATAATAAGAAGACCAATGAACAATTATGAAAAGAAATCTATAAAGCAAGAAGTTTGGATCTCGGGATCCCCCTAATATTGTTACTACTTCAATTGATTGATTTTAATAGAAATTGAAGTTTTATTAACGAATTAGGTCAGCACACTCTCAGTCGGGGAAATCCTCATCTCTAGGTTAAAGCCGCCCTATTCACTAACCCTTAAAGAAGAATCTCTTCTCTCCCTAACAAGTTATGAATTCTATAAAAGCAGGTGATAAATGAACCTAAAAGTGCATCATTCTATCTCTAGTCTAATGCCAATTAATCTCCCAAATTGATTGCCCTCGGGTGTTCTTTCTTTTTCATTCCAAACACCCTTGTGATTAATCTAAGTTTAAGAGACTTAAATTGCAGGAAAAAAACCAATTGAAGAACAATTCAATCATCCACATTCAATTTCAGGAAAATCAAATCAATTTCATAGAAACTAAAATTAGGGTTCAACCCATATTCTAAACAATAAAATTACTCACTATTCATAATGTAAAGCTGAAATTAAATGATCAAAACATAATAGAGAGAAGAATTTGAAAGGCTTAGGAATGATTTTGGAGGCCAAAATGCGATCCCGAAATGCACCTGAGCTCGTCTCTCGAGTTACTCCACCAATGCCCGAATTTGCCATTTCGATCCTTGAATCCTCTTGAAAACCTTTAATTCTCCTTCCATAATCTCATTCCTAACCGATGGAGGTAAGAATTGGGGGAAATTTGTTGCATAAGAGCGCCACAATTTGCCTCACGAAGCCCTAATAGCAGAAGTCAAAAAATAAAAAAATATTAATTATGAATAATCCTGAAGAATGCCTTGAATTTGGCTTAATAACTACTGAAATCGAGACCTATCGTCGACGATAGGTGGGTACGGTAGGTCTCTATCTTCCTTCTCTCTTTTATGCCTTGAACCTACCGTTGGCAGTACGGGGAGCCTACTGTCTCTGGTAAGGATTTGTCTCCTATACGTTTTTTTCCAATGAACCTACCGTCGGTGGTAGGTTAGCCTACCTTTGGCAGTAGGTAGTCGGAATTTTTAAAACTAAGTTTTAAACCCAATACTTGCAAGTGCAAAAGATCAATGTAATACGGAAATATTAGGGTATCAAACCACAGAGAAAGGCTTAACTACCTAAATTATTATCTTCCTAAATTAATTTTATAAAAAGAAGAATCAAATTTTGTTATCTAAGAATTATTACTAAAATAATTAAAACTAATGAATAAAATAATTAAATTAAAGATAACAGGAGCTTAACCAAAGAAGATGATTTAGAACCTTGAATCCACCACTAACCTATATAACAATGATTTAATTCTATTTAGGAGAAAAGATTAAACATTTATGTGGTGATCTAGGCTACAAGCTTCGATTCACTAAAGAAATATATTGTGTTTAAATGCATGACATAATCCATCTAACCATTAGCATGACTTATTCATTCCTATGACATAAATCATCTAAAATTAGCATGAACTATTCAATTCTAAAACCCACAATATACTTGCAAAAATTACATATCTGTCATACTCAAGACTACAAGAATCAAGCATGGATAAAATAATCAATTAACCCAAATAATTATTCAACAAGAATAATCAGAAAGAATTAATTGCATCAAACCAAGAAATATCCCAAGATATGTAATCACATAAATAAAATAATAAATCTCCCAAAATAAAATAAATCAAAGTCACATGGCTAGGGTTTCATCAAGATTCTAAAAATAAATTTAGTTCATGGCTAAAGGGAAAGAAGGAACCAATTTCTTGGAGTAGATCATGGCTTTCTTCTTCTCCAATTGAAAAGTCGCCGCAGCCCTTCTCCTTTTTTTTCTTCTTCTTGATCTTCCTCCTCCCACCTTTCTTGTGTGGCTCTTCTATATATAGACAAGAGAGAAGCAAAATCCTAATCCTTAAAGGATTCAACTAAAATCCTAATCCTTAAAGGATTCTGCTAAAGTTTTAATCCGAATCCTTAAAGGATTCAAATACTGCAGCTTCCCTTTACCAAATTTAATATGAAATCTTTATTTTCCATTCTTTTTTTTTTTTAGAAATCGACACGAAGATAAATAACATAAATTAAATATAATAATTATGACTAATAAATAAATAAAATATTTTCAAAGCCTAATAATTAAAACTTAAGGTGTTTATTTGTATTAAAAATCGACTCTATCAGTAGGTCCTCCTCGTGGTCACTGTTTGGCATCGTTTTTCGTCATTTTCTCTTCGTGTTAAGCCATTTTTTTTCTTTCGTCATTGTACCTTCCTTCGGCAAGCACCTAAGACAAGAATGGGAGATATTATAGTTAAACGTATATTTTATACCTTAAAAACATAGATAGACGATGGAACTAACATACAAAATAATAGAGAAAATAACAACTATCAAATGTCCCCAAACTTGTTCGTTGCTTGCCCTCAAGCAATAGAACTAAACAGATAGAACGAAGGTTTTGAAGGCATTTTTTCAGAAAGAAATTTCACGGAAAGAGAGAGAGAGAGAGAGAGAGAGAGAGAGAGAGAGAGAGAGAGAGAGAGACATGCCTTAAGAAATTAAACACAAAGGAAGATCGAAGATACCATAGTAGCAATACCAAAAAAATAAATAAATAAAGGGAAAATAAAACAAACACGATGTCATTTCATTAGAACTAGCAGTGTCAAAATGGCCTCAAGGCCGGACCATCCGCGGTATGGACATATATAGTTTTTAAAATTTAGGCACGTAAAAAATGAGTCCGGACCTGACCGGACCATTTTTTACGCGGGCTTTAACAGGCCAATCCGGTCCGGTTTCACGAGCTGGCCCATTTGTGAGACATAATTTATATTAATTATTTTAGGACCTAATTTAAGTTATTTATTTTCTTAGGGACTTAAAAGAAAATAATTTTTTTCTAAACGCTATACTCTTGTCTCTCTTCTCTTGTTTGAAGTCTGTAGAGTCTCTCTCATTGTTCTTCAATCTTCTACTTCGACTTCTTCCTCAATCCTTAGACAGTAGCAAGTAGCCACCTGCAGCCAGCCACAGTCGACGACTCTTACCTCATGCGGCCAGTACCATCCATCGGCCGCCAATCTCCAGACTCTCCATGAACAATCGACACCTTCGCAGCTCCACTCCACACCACTGGTCCACTGTCTGTGCAGCTCTGCAACACACAAATGCCATAGGCTGCATCCACGTACCGCACCTTCGCACGCACACTCTCCAGCAAGTCCGCAAAAACACTAGTAAGAGTTAGAGATGGTTTCTTTTATTTTTTAATTTGGTTCTCTTTGACTGGTGTGTTTGTCCCTATTTTTTAATTTATGAGATAAAGATTTTTCCTTTTTGATTTTGTGTTTTAATTTATGAGATAAAGATTTTTCCTTTTTGATTTTGTGTCCGGAACAACAATCAAGCTCCAAGAAGATTTTTCCTTCTTGATTTTGTGAGATAAAGATGTTTGAAAGAATGTACTTAAAAGCTCTTTAAATGTTCTTAAATAATCTCAATAACATTTTCAACGACCTTTTCTTGTTACTGCTGATCAAGAGTTCTATATATATAGGAAAGAAAAAAGTAACCGTTACTGTCTGTGAATGATAATATTTTTAACAGTAAAAAAGAAAATCGGACGGCCAGTTTCTATATACAGACGTCCCATTTCCTTGTAAAAGGAAAATCATATGAGCCCTTTTTAAAATAGGAAGACCGGTTATTGATACAGTAAGAATCGGACAACCCCCTATAAAAATTAGACGACGGATTTTAAAATAGAACGTCTGATTTTTCTTTTCCTTTGGAAAAATTGGATAATCGATTTTAAAATCGGGATCACCCTTTTTTTGAGAAAGATTTTACGGCCAGTTTTCCTTAACAACAAAAGAGCTTTCCTTCATATTTCAAAAGCATGTATTCTTGATACTCTTTTAGAGATAAGAAAACTTTCAAAACCATCAAAAACTCCATAAAGAATACTTGGGTTTTTCTAGAGTAGTTTATAAAAAGAAATTCATCCAAGGAGCTTCACACTATCAACAATCAAATATGAGAGTTAGGGAGTTTTACAAAATACCTTAGCATATCCCTAACTAAGATACAAGTCTTCAATGGCTTGATCTTTTCTCCTTCATTTTGCCTTGATCACAAAGATCTTTTTCTTATAAGAGTGTAGCTTTGAGACTTCAAAGATGCTTCTTTTGTTATATAGAAAGTAAGCATAATAATTATTACACAAACATATGTTAATTATAATCAAAATTATACGCAATAATAGTAGTTGAACCTTGTCTGTTCTCGAGAGATATGACACTCAGTTTGAACTCACCTTTCCAGTATTAGATCCACTTGTCTTGCATTGTAGTGATTAGGAATCCCCATTCTACATTTTAAATATCAAGTTTTTTGTATAGTTGCTGAGGACCACTTTAAGTTTAAAGAAATACTGTTTTTGGTGATTTAGTCACTTTTCCGTTTTTGTTTCGTTTTTCTATTTTTCTATTTTCTTATGTTTTTGTCTTGTTATTTCATTTATAAGTTGAATTGGTCTTCATTCAGCAGTATTAAGTTAGTTTTGTTCAGTTTCATTATCCAAGGGTATTCATAGAATGGAACTAAACATGTTGTCTTTGTTGTAGGTTAAGTAGTGCTAGTTTATGCCCTGAAAAAGAAGGGGGAACTAGTACTGTTTTATTCAGAGCAAAAAAGTACATTGCGGGGTGCTTGTCGTGCCCTTTGGTTTGACACGTAGCAGAAAGAGCAGCAGCACCGATCGAGGGGGTGCAAAACAAACCACAAGTTCCACGGATTGAGAATCCACTCTTCGAGCCACATCCACCACCACTAATGGTGGAGCGAACTATGGCTGACTATGCCTGACCGTCCATCTCTGGAGACGCAATCGAGCATAGCACGACCGAGATTTGAAGCCATTAATTTTGAAATCAAATCGAATATAATACAAATGTTGCAGAACAATGTCTAGTTTGAAGATTTTTTGAAAGAGGATACCAACGCGGACATAGAGAATTTCTTAGAGGTTTGTGACACCTTATATTAATGGGGTCTCGAAAGATGCTATTCTGCTTCGCCTTTTCCCATTTTCTTTAAGGGGAAGGCAAAGTCCTGGCTGAAGTCACTGCCATCTGCGTCCATCACATCCTGGGATTCACTGGCAGAGAAATTCTTAGAGAGGTACTTTCCTCCAGGGTGGACGACAAAGCTTAGAAATGAGATATTGTTGTTCCAACAAAATGATGGTGAAAGTTTATATTAGGTTTGGAAGCGTTGGAAAGAACTGCTCAGAAAACGCCCTCATCAGGGCTGGATTCAGGGATACAAATCCAGATCTTTAATAATGGAGTAACTTTTGGGGCGAGACAACTGATAGAAGCCTCAGCTGGAGGGTCAACAAATCATAAGACCCCTCAACAGGTATACAACCTCATCGAGAATCAGGATGAACAGCTATACATGAGGAGGGCAAAGGACAAATGATGTGAACCGGTTAGACATGCAAGAACATCAAGGAGTTGTGACAAGAGCCAAGGCAAAATAACTAAAGAGTCACAAGGATCAAATTGAGCAAGAGAAGTTTCAAGGGTTAAATTTTGATGTCCAAGACTTTATGGGGGCAATATGCTAAAGTTCTGAATAAGTTAGAAATTGAAAATTCACCTTGGTAGATGGTTGGAAGTCCTTTTGCCCAAGCTGGAAAATTAACCCCCATTTTTGGCGTTGTATTGACTAGTGCTCTAGAATAGTCCAAATGCAATTAAAACATCTTTATTGTCTTAATAATCAAGTGAACGTATAGTTTATATCTATCCTTTGTGCTTAAACTATGGGAGGGTTAGAATATGCCTTTATGGGGCTTAAATTTGGGACTTAAATTTTTTATCTTAAACTTTTAGGGCTTAAATTTTAGGTTGAAAATATGAGAATTTTTCCCTAAAGTCTCTATAAATATGTAATCTTCCATTTTGAAGAAGCTAATAGAGAAATATTTCAAGACAAAGGTTCTTCTCTTAGCATTCTTAGTTCTTAGCCTAGTTTCTTTCTATCTTCTTCAAGGGTGAACTTCCTTGCAAGAAAAATCACTTTGAAAACTTGTTCAAAGTTCCACGAGCTTCATAGTTAATAATCATAATTCCTTCATACTAGTTACTACACTCTTATAGAAAGCTAGTCTTGAGGTATTGTTTCATTGAGGTCTAAGGTTCAAAATACCTTAGATTGCTTAAACTTTGAAGAAAAGATTTTGTTTAAACCTTCTTGAGGTCTTGGATTTAATATATCCAAGGTTGCTAGAAGTTTAACATTTTCAAGTCCTTTCAAAGGCACTTGCTCTCTTCTACTTGTTATCCTTGTTTTGTTTGTTCTCTCCCTCACTTCTTGGACAAAATTTTATGCTCTTGAAGATCATTCCACATCAACAAAGTCGAAGGCAAGTGGATTACATAATCTAAAAGTAATATCGGTCATGGAAGCAAGACTGATGATCTTCAAATAAACCTAGTCAGATGGTCATGTTCTTTGGCTTCTGTAATGGGGGGTATCCAACTTATGAATGCCCGAGTATGGGAGGCCCACCAGAACAAGTTGATTATGTCTAGAGGAACAGACCTGGGAACAACCCCTACTCTAATACATATAATTCAGGATGGAGGAACCATCCCAACTTTTCTTGGTGTGGCCAGGGACATCAGAGACCACAAAATCCCCCGGGATTCCAAAATAGGGGCCGTTCACTACCGAAATCCTATGAAGCAGGTCCATAGAATCAACCCCCACCGGCCAACGCTAATTTGGAAGAGTTTATGTGAAGTTTATGAGTGCGACAAATAATAGAATGAACACCATCGAGCCGCCCAAAGAAATTTGGAAGCCTCTAATAGGAACTTGGAGAAACAAATTGGGTAGTTGGTGAAGCTTGTATCAGAAAGGACTCCAGGATCTATCCCTAACAATATCGAAGTTAACTCGAGGGAGCATGTAAATGCTATCTCGATGACAGTTGAGGAAGATAATTTAGCCAAGGAAGAAGGGGTGATCATTCAAGAAGAAAGTTGTACCGAAACAAAAAGACGATCATCCGAAAAAAATGATAAAGCGGATATATATTTAGCAGAAGATTTAGAAAGAAGAAGTCGACAAGTGCTCCTTATAAACCGAAAGTTCCATTCTTAGAGGCACTTGTTCAAGACCGTACTCAAGAGATGAGGGAGTTTATAAGAACTTTTCTTCAATTAAAGATAAACTTACCTCTGTGTGAGCTTCTGTTGCAGGTACCCAAGTATGTGAGGCACTTGGGGGACATGATCATGAAGAAGGACAAGCTTCATGATGCTTCCACTCATGTACTTAGTGAAAAGTGTTCGGCCCTTCTAATGAAAAAATCCCTACTACCACAAAAGCTTGAAGATACATGGAGTTTTTCTTTTCCTTGTACCATTAGTAGTGTAAATGTTGTTAGGGCTCTAGCGGACTTAGGCGCTAGTATTAATGTCATACTCTTCCACTATGTGTGAGTGTGTAGGTCTAGGTACCCCAAGACCTGTGAGGATGTCGATTATCTAGTAGATAGGAGTTTCAGATATCCTAAAGGGGTAATAGAATATGTGTTTGTCAAAGTCAAGGGTTTTCTCTTTCCTATTGACTTTGTAGTTTTAGATATGGACGAGGGTGTAGATTTCCCCATTATTCTGGGTCACCTTTTACTTCGCACTTTAAATGCACTAATAAACATGGAAAAGGTGAAGTTAATGTTAAGGTCGGGGGGAATAAGATAGTGTTTAAATTCCCCTTACTCTCGATTACCTCATCTAAAGTTCAAGACACTGTGTGTGTGATTAACAATGAAACTAATGAAGTGTCTGTGAATGTGCAAGGAATTATTCCAAGAAAGGGCAAGGAACGACCGAAGGATGATAAGAAAGGAAGACAGTTATCTTCTAAGTTCAAGGAAAGATTAATGAAATGAGTGCCGATTTGGCACATTAAAGAGGCGAAGCCCAAAAAATAATCGAATGATTGTGTTCGGGGAGGTGCTTGTAGAACCTAAACAGGAAGTATTTGTTGTTATGTTGTGTAGTAAAATTATTGCATTGTGTACTTGTACTTTAATCGGTTTCATTATTTTGTTGTAAAGTATTGTAGAGAGCCGAGACCTTCTTAAGTGTAGAATGAATAGCCATGACTAGCAGGCAATGAAACAAGGAACAAACATGCCAAGAAGAAGAAAATGGCATATGGGCAGAAGCCTACCACAGATACGGTAGGCTAGACCTACCGCTAGCAGTAGATCTATGGCAAGCAACGGGTTGGTAAGGTAGAGACATACTGCAGAAGATAGGTCTCGACCAACCGTGTGCGGTAGGGTCCAATCAAAGAAGCAGGTCCGTTTTCTCCAAAGGAATGGGATCGGGTCAACCTGATTGAATTCTAATTCCAGCTTGTTCTTCAATTTTTTTCTGCACACTTTTTTCCCCTTTTTCTCTTCCAAAATCCGTAAATTTTCATTCCCTCAAACTCCCATATCTCTTCCTCACTCCTTCACCTCCTCTCGGCATTCTCCCCCTCTTCATCTCTCATTTCTGGCGGCTTTCACACCATCAATAAGCATTCCAGTGGCACACTATTCCTCTTGGTTTGCTCTTCTGTTTTCTCTACTTTCTTTTCTTCTTTCCTCTTCTTTCGTTCTCCTAAATCACCTCTTCCCAATCGTTACTTCTTCCCCTTTCCATTCTTCTTTTCTCCTTCCATCAATAACAAATTTCAACCAAAATCTCCATTCACCCATTAACACCAATATCTCCTTATTACACAAAAGTCTTCTTCTTTTCCAATATTTTCATTTTTTTCTCAATTTAATTGTGAAGTACTATATACTAATTTGTGAATTTTGTCTACTTATGCTCTTTTAACAATACATTGCAGAAATTTTGGACAATGATTTTTCTGGCAAAATTCCAGCCACCCTCCAGCAACCTCCGGTGACACGCCATCCCATGAAAAGAAACGACACCAATTCCATTGGTGATGATGGGTTTTTTTTCAGACATCCCCATACTATTCCTAAACTCTTTTGCCTCTTATTGGTTTTCCTTCGTATTTGTAATTTGAATTTGTTCTTTTGGTTTGAGCACTGCTTGTTCGTTTACTTATTTAACACTTCCACGGACACAGAACTTATAATACACATTGTACCCACAGGCTATGTAAATTTTATATTTTTATTTTTGTGCAATTTTGGTGTTGTTGGTTTTTTCCATGTTCGAAGATTGTGTTTTGTTGTTTCGTTTTCCCCTTCATCTCCTTTTTACCTTTGTTTTCTTTTCCTCTCTCCATTCCCTTATGGCGCCTAAGAAAGCTACTTCCACTTCAAAATCCAAGAGGACTCAGGTTGAGGACCTGACCCTTGACCCCAACATCCCAAATATTCTTCTTTTTCCAGAGCGTCTCTCTCAGGCCACCCGTAAATGGGTAACTGATAGGGAGTCACTCAAGATTATTATTGAAAAATCTTTCGACGAGGTAGTCATGGAACATTTTAAACTTGAAAAATTTTTTATGGGTTGGGTTGGGCTCCTCTTCCTCCCATTTCGGGCGATTATTATCCTGACTTTGTCCGAGAATTTTATGCTAATATGGTTCATGAAATGGACAAGGATCTTCCCACTATTATTTCTACAGTCAAAAGGGTTAGGATTATTCTAATTAAGGAGCGTCTTGCGTCCATTCTTAGGATTTCGGACGAGGGGAACACGGTCACATGGACTCCAATAAAAAGTTTATTGATGAGGAACCTGATTGGAGTTTCGACACGAGTTGTCAGGATTTTGGTATTTGGCAATCGCCGGTGGACAGTCGTATCCTTCTTCTGCGTGCCCTTTCTTACTTTTTCAAGCACATCTAAGTCGAAAGGGGGACAGATAGAGTGAAGTCCGTATTATTAATATGTACATGCTTGACAAAAATAATAACTCCCCTTTTTCTATTGCTTCCCTCATGATACACATGATTCGCAACACAGGTTGTGGTACTACCAACAAATATGTGTATTGTTCACCTGTTATACTTTCTATGGTTTTTGTTGCTTTCAATGTTAATTTGCAAGGAGAGGAGATTGTCCATAGGGTCGCCAAAGATCATCAATTTCACTACATCTAACAACTGCGGCTACTTCTGGAATGAGAAGAATAATGTTTGGATCCCTCAGGCCGAGGAGGAGGACAGGCTGCAGGAATATGAACTTTCTGGTTTTCGTTCTATAAAGAAAACCACTCATACCAGAATAGGAGCACCCTCCTTGCAGCTGGATGGTGAGGTGTGTGAGGAAAATGAGTCCTATGACTTCTCCGGTGAGTATGAACCCTCCATTGACCCCATGGTGGCCTTCTAGAACAAGATGTTGACTGTCTTCTAGGAACTCCGTGTCACTCAAGATATACATGGGGTCTAGTTGGCAGAACTTGTAGAATCCACTAGTAGGTATACGAACGAGTTGGCCCATCAGAGAGCATCCATCGATCGGCAAGAGGTGATTCTGGTATGCCTTTGCATCAAATTCATGCCCGATCAGGACAGCTGTGGTAGTAGCGGAACGGACTTTGGTTCGCTATAGGGAGTTTTCTCTTCTCTTCTTTCATTTTATTTTCTTTTACTTTATTTTTTTGCTTATTTCTCTTGCTATATCAGTTTTGTGTTTAGCATTTTCATTGCTTATTTTCTTATGTGTTTCTTATGTTTTATTTTGTCTTTTGTGTGGGGATGGCTTCCTTTATACTTTACTGCTTCATATCTGCGGGAGCACCTCCTATGTATGTGTTTATTTGTTTTTCTTTTAGTCTGGCCCCCACATTGAGAAAAATGTAGTTTTAATTATTGGGAGGGGGGATAGTTCTTATATGTATTATGTTCCATTTTCCGTATGAAAATTCAAAAAAAATCAAATAACCTAAAAAATTTTAAAAAAATTTCTTAGCCTTCTTTTCCTTATTACTTGAAAAAACCAAAATGGTTTTTCTTTTTTCCACTTTCGGTAGAATGCTTGATCACGATAGTGTTAGGATTCTTTGAAAGGGCATCGTACTCGGTCATTTTGAAAACCAACATTTACATAATAATCTTACATATTCGATGGTTCTTATGCAACTGTAAGTGTCATTAGTAATAGAAACCTAAGAATTCTTGGAAATTAGCTTAGTGAGAATCCTTTAAAATTCATACCTGCATTCTTGTGTTGTTCAGTTCTCTGAAATGAAGAGTCCTGGAGATGATGGTCTCAGGTGTTCACTGTACCGATTGAGCTTTTATTTTGCCTATCCTTATGCAAAATTAACCCCTAGCTCCCTTATTTGGGCGTTCATGCTGAAGGGTTTTACTCCCTTCTATTCTTTGTTCTCTTAAAACTCACACTATATTAAACCTACTTCGTGGAGCCAATGTGAGAATAATTTTTTTTGCCAGCTTGAGTGAGAGTAACAAATAAGTGTGAGGGTGAAGGAGTGAAAAATAGAAAAATGATGTAAAAAGGGGATAGTTTGGGCATTTCACAGTTGGTATAAATGGCTGTATAAAAAAGAGAGAAAAGTTTACGTTTCTATAGAAAAAAGAAAAAGAAAGAAAACATAGAAAACAAAAAAAAGAAAGAGAAAAAAATAGTACATACATTTTTGTACATAGTGCGTCGTGAAAATAAAGACACTATTTCTTTCTCATGTTAAGGGCTGAAAAAATGTGAAAATGTTAGGTGAGGTGTGCAAAAGAAACGGAGTAAGATAGTCAAGGGTGAGCAAGAAGAGCTAAACGTGGCGAGAAATTTATTCTCTAATGTTGCTAATTCATTCCTTTCGGTTGCGTTGGCTCTGTCTCGTTTGTTCTTGTCTCCATTTACCTTCGTTTGGTACCTTTTTATGTCCCAAACCTAACATTACAAGCCGAAAGTCCTACCTAATCCGGGAACGATCTAGAGTAAGGCTTAGAATGGATGAGAACTAAAAGGATATGAGCTTGTTGTACATCGTCATTTGATGGATTTCACTTCGTTAATTACTTAGCATTCCTTAGTTTCTATGAAAAGTGGCACGAAAAAAACACATACTCATACCATTAGCATGTAATGTTTATTTGTAAGTGCGGTGGACTGAGTATATCTTGTGCTCATTCTTTGGTTTTATCTTTAAGGTTAAGTAGTTAAGTGTTCTACTTAGCACTATCAAACGGGCCAAATCTGACCGGACCGGACCAGACCGGCCCACGCAAGCCCGCACCTAAACAGTGCGCTCCGGTCCAGGCTCATTTTTGGCCAACCGAAATTATAGAATCCATATCCGTCAGCACAAAGCTAGCGGGTAAACAGCGAGCCCGCGGGCTTGGCCAAAAAAATTTTAAAAAAAAGAAATAAAGATATTCTTCAAATTTGGTCCCCTAATTATAGTACGTTTATATTGAAACACCTAAATAAAAAAAAAAAACTTAAAGATTAGTCTAAAATTCAAATATTACATACCTAAATACACTATAAACTTATAAACATACTTAGTAACATTCGATTTAAATCCATTAAGTATAATTCATATCAAATTGTTAGCCCTAAGGGCATTATTACTTACGATTTTGATTATGATTAACATATGCTTGTATGAGTATTTTAACTACCCTTTCATAGAACAAAAGAAGCACTTTTGAAGTCTCAAGTCTACAAGCAAAAGATCTTGGTGATGAGGGAAAAATGAAGGAGAAAAGACCAAGCCATTCAAAGATCAAATCATTGAAGACATTGAAGACCTTGTCTATGTTAGAGTGTGATAAGGGATTTCTTTGTAAAACTCCCTAATCTTACTCCTTGGTTATTGATCATATATGAAGCTCCTTTTACGATTTTCTCAATATAAACTTTTCTTAAAATCTAAATATTCTTGATTGAGGTTTTGATGCTTTTGAAAGGTTCTTCTTATCTCTAAAATGATTATCAAGAATACATGTTTTTGAAACAATGAGGAAAGCTTTTGTCTTAAAAAAACTGGCTGTAAAAACTCAAAAATTAGGTCATCTGGTTTTAGAACCGATCATCCGATTTTTTCTTCACTTAAAAAAAATCGGCAGTCCGATTTCTAGCAAGACAAGTCCGAATCTTTCTGGTTAAGAACCGATCGTCCGATTTTCACATTTACTGTAAAAAATTATTATCGTTACACAGAGTGCAACGGTCATTTTTTCAAGAAAATATATATAGACTTTTTTTATCAGCCTAAAAATAAGAGGTTTGGTGAAATATTCATTGAGATCATTTAAGACTTTTAAAGAGCTTTAAAGTACATTTATTGCAAACATTTTCAATCCCAAACAAAAATCTTCTTGAGCTTTATTATTGATCATCATCAAAGAAGAAGAAAGGAGGAGCTTGTAGAAACATTCCATTGAGTTGTACCTACTATTTCTCAAGCTTAATTTGGTAACTTTGTTCTTAAACCTATCTTTCTCTCTTATTGATATCAAAGGTTTGTGTTGAAAAATCCCTTGGGTAATCCTTTGATTTACATTGTGTTGTGAATTGAGGTTGTGTGAAAAACCTTTGTAGGGTGATCCTCATATTTGTAGTTGGTGTAATTTGTGTTTATAGTGGATTTGGAAAATCCTTCGGTGTTGACTCAAGGTAGTGGATGTAACTCTTTGAGAGAGTGAACCACTATAAATCTTTATGCTTTTCTTTCTAAGCTTATTTCTTATTTGTCCTAACCAGAAGATTTTGTTTGGTTTGGAATTTTATTAAAAAGAGTTTTAGAATTCTCTTTCAAACAAAATTGGAGGTTTATCCTTTAATTAACAAAGGTTTTTCGAAAATTAGCCAAAAACCTTATTCAACCCCCCCCAAGGTTTTTCACAAATAATTCCCAAAACATAAACTGAAATAAACAAGATAACAACAATCTCCAACAAGAACGAGTACACAATAATTACCCAACAATCATACAAGAATAAACATTTCATAGTATTTATTCTAGAATATCATCTTCATCATCTTCGTCTTCAGAAACATTCAAAAAATTTGAATCCGCTTTAGAGGATAAGGATTCCTTTAATTTCGATTCCATCGTTTCTTCATCATCATTACCGATAAAAACATAAAGTAAATAAAATAGTTAGTAAATAATAATTATAAATTAAATATAAATGAAGAAAATCATTACTTACTCTCAGTCTCAAGAGAAATGAAACAATGGAACCAATTACGTGCACATATCAAACCTTGTACATGTCTGGGAAGAAGACAACTCCTATAATTGTGAGAACTCGAGCACTAATACTAAATGCAGATTCTGAAGCCATGGTAGTAATTGGAATGCTCAAAATATCAAAAGCCATTAAAGCCAATTCAGGAAACATATATGGATTATCTTTCCAAAATGTCAAGCTGTCTAAACTTGCAACATGGCTCCATTCATAATGTGGTTCCTCCAAGTAAATCTCCAATTGAGATTTCCCACTAGTTGCAACGACTTTCCGAAAAGTTGACCTAAAGTCCTAAGAAAACAAGTACACAAATAAAATGAAAGTATTAAGTTAAGTGGCATATGTTTAGGAGATAATATTTAAAGTTGAAAGCATTTGTTTAAAAAAAATAAGAAACTCAATAATATCATCAGTATCTCCACTTCTTTGTGACCTAATAGCTTGAGCTTGTGAGGAATTACTTGATGGTTTTGAAATATTGCGAAAACAACATATGCAACTGCTTTTTGAGAAGATCCATCTTCTCAGAAACAATACTTGGATCAAGCACTTCATATCATATCTCCACCACTCTCAATTTTAGTCTAGGATCAAGAACTACCCCAAGTGCAAGAATGACACTGTAGTCCTTCCAATACTTATTAAACTTAATCTTCATCCGAAAGACCATATCTCTTATAACATCATCTGAATGATCCATATATTTTACCAACATGGTTTCGATTTTCCAAACTTGCTCAAAATACAAGTTAGAAGTTGGGTAAGAAGAACTAGAAATCAACTTAGTCATTTCATAAAAAGGACGGAGAAAAATCATACATCTTTTAAGCCCTGGACCAATCTTCTTGCGAAGGACAAGACTTGTAATTCCTATCACTTAAAGCAAGACTAGAAAATGCAAGTCGATATTCTAAAGCACCTTCAAGCATTATAAAAGTAGAATTCCATCGGGTAGATACATCCAATCTCAAATGAACCCTCATTTCTAGTCCCACTTGCTTACTATATTACTCAAAAACTTTCATTCTCCCCTCTAAGCCCTTAACATACTTGATACTTTCTCTAATCTTAAGCAAAGCCTCACTAGCTACTTTTAGAGCTTCTTGCACAGTCAAATTCAAGATGTGTGGCAACGAATATGGAAAAATTCACCATTGCTCAACAAATTATTTTACAAACAAAGTTGTTCACGCAAAATATCTTGCATATTATCATTGGAAGAAGCATTATCCGAGGTTATAGAAAATATTTTATTATCAATCCCCCACTCTCATAAACTTTTCTAGACAATTCAACCCTTGAATGTTGGGATGGAAAATCAGAAAAAGCAAGTATACAACTATTCATTTTCTATGTAGCATCAACAAAGTGAGCAGTTAGAAAAATATGAACTTCGGATGTGCAAGAAGTCCAAACATCGGTTGTAAGATATATATGACTAGGAACATCAGCTAAAGTTTGTTTCAAGCAATTTTTCTTATTTGTATAAACTTTCCACACATCTGATGCAGCTGTGTTCCTTGAGATGTGTTTCATATTGAGATTGAGATAGATGAAAATATCTCTAATCCCTTCATACTCAACAAATGAGAAAGGAAGTTCATGCTTTATGATTGCCAAAGCAATTTTTTCATGAAGAACCTTTTGAGAAAATTTTCTTTTTCTTGCCTTCCCCGTATATTGTCTATAATCATATCATCCACATCTCGAAATTTAGCCCTTATAGCAACACAAGAATCTATATGACGCGTAAAGGTAGATGTCCCATATTTACTCCCCCCTGCTAAATACATTTTCTTACAGCCAGGACACTTAGCCCTCGACTTACCATCTTTCTCATCTATGCTCCTAGCATATGTCCATACATATGAACTTTTAGATTTTTTTTTTACCTTTTTTGAAGATTGTGCAGCAGTTGATTCATCATGTTCATCATCAACATCTTATCCATTTTCTACATTATTCGAATTAACAATCACATTCACATAGCGAACATCAATCCAGTAATGACATACAAAAAGAAATAGCAGAAAAACATCTGGTATAGTGAGTGACTACCGTGCAGCAGTGCAGGACAGAAGAAATAGCATAAAAACATCTGGTATAGTGAGTGACTACTGTGCAGTTGCAGGGTAGAAGAAACATCTGGTATAGTGAGTGACAACTATGCAGCAGTGCAGGACAGAAGAAATAGCATAACACTATATTACATGAAAATTGAATTAAATATTTAATAGTTAATAGAAGCATAAATCAGCCATTGAAGTGTTGAGAAAATGTATAATTGCATAAACCATAAAAAGCATAAATTAGCAAAATCAACAATGAACTGCAACAGTAAAGCATAAATGTTTAAAGCTGCAGCAATAAACTCAAATTTTGACTAAATTACTGAAACCTCTCTGAATCAGTTGAAAACCAAAAATGTAAAAGAAAAAATCATAATTAAAAAACACGAACAAATAAACAAGTCAAAGAGAACCAAATTAAAAATAAAATAACCATCTCTAACTCTTACCAGTATTGTCGTTGACTCGCCGAGAGTACACGTGCGGAGGTGCGGTGGGTGGGTGGGTGCGGCATGTGGCATATATGCTGCTGCAGAGCCGTGCAGACAATGGACCAGTGGTGCAGAGCGGAGCTACGAAGGTGTCGATTGTTCGTGGAGAGTCTGGAGATTGGCGGCCGATGGGTGGGAGCGGCGGCGTGAGATGAGGGTCTTTGGCTGCAGCTGGCTACAGGTGGCTACTGGTTGCTATCTGAGGATTGAGGAAGAAGTCGAAGTCGAAGGTTGAGGAAGAATGAGAGAGACTCAACAGACTTCAAACAAGAGAAGAAAGATGATAGTATAGGGTTTAGAAAAAAATTATTTTCATTTAAGTCCCTAAGAAAATAAATAACTTAAATTAGGTCCTAAAATACTTAATATAAATTATGTCTCACAAACGTGCCAGCCCGCGAACTGGACTAGACCGGCCCATAAAAGCCCGCATTAAAAACGGTCTGGTCTGGTCCAGGCTCATTTTTTACGAGCCTAAATTTTAAAAACCATATCCGTCCAGACTGAGGACGGTCAGAGTCAACCTACGGGCTTGAGCTCGTTTTGACATTCAACTATACTCTCTAGTTTTCAACCTCCCTTAGTTCATCTATTTTTGGTGGTTTCCCCTAACACACCTCTCGCTTCTTGAACTTCTTAGAGTACTTTTTTCAAAGTGACGACAAATGAATTTGTCCTGTCTATAAGCTGGTACGTATTTAAATTTTTTTACCTCAGTACTATCTTCAGGGTTGATTGGAACAAACATACGCAACCTATCATCACTAGACATATTTGGAGGGTTTTGTCCTGCTCGAATTAATGGGTTTTTGTTCTAACCATCTTGATTGATTGGGAGAGTTTTTACTGAAACTAAAGATTTAGACTGATCAAAATTGAAACGAGAAGGTGAAATTTTTCCTACAACTAGAGCTTTGGAGGGTCACAAGGGGAAAGTAAAAAAGATGATTTTTCTCGCAGATAAGAAGATAAAATCAAATTGAGAGGAGGAATGTGAGTATGGAAAGGCTTTTCAAGCTAAGGATGCTTAAAATTTATAAAAACAAACATATTCAAGGACGATTAAGAGCGAAGAAGTTATATAATGTCAGGGAAGGATGCTTAAACTTCCCTTCACATCATCTTGTAGGTGGTTGTTCATCTCAGACATCATCTATCATATTTGGGAAACAGTAAAGTTGTTATGATATTTTACACTGAAGTTTTCACTTGCAAGCAAGGAACCTACAATATAGTCGACCAGATGCGACTGTTCATTTTGTGCATTTTCCTATTTTTACAGTATCAGTTTGGCATGCTGACAAAATAACTCTAAAGTTGTAGGTTAACACCATTTTAGTCCAACGGTTATACAATGCACATTTAACACCCTTAAAATGTTCTCGAATCTTGAACTAATTAATACACTTGAAACATTTATATTCAAAAAATTATAATTGTACCCTTAATCATATCTCTAGTTTTTTTTTTCTTAATCATCTCTAATTATATTCTTCAGGGGTATTTTAGGGAGGATAATTTTGTCAAAGTCACTTTGTGGTTGACTATAAATTTAAGAACAAGAATAAATCAAAAAGTTCTAGTAAAATAAATTGTCCCCTTCCAATGTGATCAAGAATTTTGAACATTTTTAGTGATAAAAGAAATTAATAATGAATTACTTAGTAGAAATTTGAAATGAAAATATTGCACTTCTAAGGAGTTTTACATTAGATATTTGCATTATGAAATGCCAATATCCACACCATACAATGCTAAACCTCAAAAACTAAAAGTCAATTGTCAAACACTACAAGATATCATAATAACAACACTTGCTAAAACTTCCTTCAAAAGATATAAACCTATTGAGAAACTCAAAGATAACCAGGTACCATATTGAAATACAAGGCGTCGACATGTGTTGATCATTTTTACTGAGAAAATACATTCACATTATCTCGTAGTACAACTAACTGCGATACCAATACATTCCTGCCCATGGATTCCGATGTTCACAAATAATTGATCCCTAATTGGACACCAAGATGAATTGATTTAAAAAGAGCGTACATAATTTTTAATACTAAGTAATACCTAAACATACACATAATAAGTTACCTAAGAAATATCAATGTGCCACAACTTACCCAAAGTGTTATCCCAACTATACCATGTTAGGTTATCGCGTTTGGAAAATTCACAACTCTTTTAATGATATACTTCGAATTTATGTTGGATTAAAGCAGAATGCAACATAGGATTTGCAAAGCCAAGCACTCAAATGATTTGCAATAGTGTCATAAGTGTTTTAAGGGATCGTGTTCTCCGTAAATCATAGATGTGTCATTTTGTCCAACAAAATAGAGTAATCATGTTCATCATACTCACTTTTCAACTCACCGGTTCCATACGAGTTCACAAACATAATACTTAAATCCTATGAATGAAAATGTGGTAGATTCAGAGGCGTAGTCAGGTATTAGAACTGACACGAAATAAAAAAATTTGACAAATTTCAATAGGCATAGTCAGGTATTAGAATCATATGAAATTAAAACATTGACACGTTTTATGGAAATCATGCGACAATCAAAAGGCATAGTAATGATCAAGACGCATAGTTAGGTTTTAGAATTTAAACAAAACATAACATTTAAAACACACATACACCCTATTACAATCACACCAGGTGACGAACAAAAGACATAGTCGTACATCAAGATGTATAATCATGTATTAGAATTTAAACGAAATTGCAAAATGTCATCACTATCAATTTCTAAATAACCATTTAAAAAAAAATAACCTGTCCAATCTAACCCTAATCATGTTCTAACCATGTTCCAAATTTTAACCAAAAACCAAATTCCAAACATCTTCTCAACTGCAAAATTCCATCACTATCAAATTCTTAAAAACATGTTCCACATTTAGCCAAAAATCAATTGCAAACATGTTACTCAGCTAGAAAATGATTTCCAAACAGCTTTTTTGAATGTGCAACACTTTAAAGGCCTACCAATTAGCCTCAACATGTACAAATAGAGGAACACAATTGAACGTGAGGTCAGTCGTTCTGCAAATCTTCAAAAACATTTTGCTAGAGAGAAGACGGCAGTTTACGGTGGTTGAGTTTGTATAGTCACAAACTTCAAACGTTGTCATTCTCCATTGACACTCGTTATTCATCATTCATAATTCAATGAAGTTCTTGTTTTGAAGATTATAGCTTCTAGGGATAGAAGTTGTGCTGCAGTTCAATAATGTTGAAAACTTGAAGGGATTCAAGATAAAGCAGCTTGTCCCAAGGGGGAGCCTTGAAGAGTTGATGAGATTCAAGTGTGTTGTATGCAAAGGGAGTTTGCACTGATTCAGCCTTGAAGAGTTGAAGGGATTCAACTATGTAGTGTGCAAAGGGAGTTTGCACTAATTCTACTAGGGAAATACTAGATATGTAAAAGTGCTAGGAGTTTCCCTGTAATGTGTTGATAGTGATTAGTGGATTGCTTTTTTGGCATAGCCCTGCAGACGTAGGCTTGGCTGAACTGCGTTACCAACTGCTATGCCTTGTGTGTTTGTGTTATTTATTGCTTTCCACACTGTACGTCGCATTACTCCTCACACGAGTTGACTAAATACTAACTTACACCTAGTATCAGAGCCTTGGCAGCATTTGTTGTGCTAGTTATCTAGCAGGTGAAGATCGTGGGAAGTTAATACTCGGGTCATCATGTCAACCAAGGAAGACGGATTTGTTACCTTACCTCCTCTACTCAAAGGCACAAATTATGTCTACTAAAAGATGAAAACACGGATTTTCATTCAATCCTTTGATAAAATTGCATGGAATACTGTTGAGACTGAATGGAAACCTGCTACTAAGACTGAGGAAGATGACACAACTAAATTTACTAAGGTAATTGTGAAACCCAGACTCGAATGGACCAATGCTGAGAGAAAATCTGCTCAGGCTAATGCTAAGGTATTAAACACCATCTTTACTGGTTTGGATGAGGAAGAATTCAAAATGATTTAAACTTGCACATCTCAAAGAAGGTTTGTGAAACTTTGCAAACCATTCATGCAGGAACAAATATTGTGAGGATTTCCAAATTACAGATGTTGACTACCTAGTTTGAGGATGCAAGAGGATAAAACAATTGGTGAATTCAGTGGCAAACTCAAAGATATTGCAAATAAGGCTTATCAATTGGGAAAACAGTTCTCTAAAGAGAAACTAGTGTGAAATACACTAAGTTCCTTACCTACACGGTTTCGTCCTAAGGTTGCAGCAATTGAAGAAGCAAAGGATGTGATAAAACTTCCATTGAATGATCTTTAAGGATCCTTGAGGACATATGAGATGAATCTTGATGTTGAATCCAAAGGTAAGGGTATTGCACTGACAGCTGCACTCAACTCATCCAATGCCACACCTTATTCAGAAGAAAAGGTTATGATGCTCACTCGAGACTTTGGGAAGTTTCTTCAAAGAACTGAAAAAACATGCAAACCTCGAGGGGGTTCAAAACAAATAGCAGGGATAGGAAAAGCTATAATAAGTTTAAGCCTGAAGGAAGCACAATGAAAAGGAAGTTTCTCACTGGTCAAAAAGAAAAAGGCATATAGTTCAAATAATTTGAGGGATATGGGCACATCCAGGCAGCATGTGCCGACACATAAAAAAAAAACAGATCCATGAACACTAGTCCCAATAATGATGATAAGAAAAGTGATTCTGAAGATGATGAAGAGGCCACTGATACTAATGAGACACTAGTATTTAAAGTGATAGTAGATTTGAAAGATACATCGATGCACAATGATCATAAAGATGACAATGACGATGATTCCATCTATAATGATGAAGAAGTATCCTATGAGGAACTACAAGATAAGTATAGCCTTCTCTACACAAAATGGGTTGGACTTCTGAAGTTACATCAAGATCTAAAGAACAGCCTAAAGAAGATCAGGAAAAAAAAGATGCTCTTGAAGAAAGAAATTATGAGCTAATGGCTCAACTTAAGGACGTAACGGAGAGAGTCAACGTGGCTGAAAGTAAAATAGTAAGATTAAATACTGGAACGGCTAAACTTGACGAAATAATCTCTGTGAGAAGACCAGCTCGAATGAAATCAGGACTTGGTATACAGGTGCGCATCTCATACAACATAAGAGCAGTTACACAACATTTGGCAGATTGGAAAAGTGTTTGTCAAAGACAGTTTAAGTCAAGTTGAGAAGAAAAACTTGATCAAGAAACACAAACCTAGAAAGCCTTCACTTATATGTGATTACTGCAAAATGATTGGACATCTGTGGCATCAATGCTACAGGAAAATTTGAGATCTGAAGCAAGGAAGAAAGCTACACACATATATCTTGACAAAAGGAGAAGTCAAGATGCATTGGATTTGGATCAAGAAGGAAGAGTTGAGAAGTAATGTAGCTCATCTATCTCTGTCAGCAAATTTTGGGGGTGTATAGTATCTTGACAGTGGAAGCTCACGCCACATGATGAGAAAAAAAATAGCTTGTACACTATACAATGTGTCATAAAGGCAGTGTGACATTCGTTGATGGTGTTGAAAACATAGTAGTCGGTGTAGGGACACTAAATATAGCTGGAATGCAAAAGTTACCTAATATGTTACACATTGAACGGATGAAAGCCAATATGAGGAGTATAAGCCATTTTTGTGATGAAAATGATCTTTTGGCATATTTTGACAAGAGACAATGCTGACAACCAATGACAAGTGTATAATCGTAGGATCAAGAACAACTGACAATTGCTACCACATAAATGCTATGAAAGAACTTGTATGTCTGACTGGGGCATGTGAACTATAAGCACTTACACAAACTTGGAAGCAAACAAATTGTAAGAGGAATTCCTCAATTTAAAAAGGAGTGTAAGTTACTGTGTGAAGATTGCCATATCGCCAAACTAGTCAGAGTCAAGCACATCCAAGTTGGAGATATCACCATAACACATATCTTGGATCTAATGCACATTGAACTATTTGGACTCACACAAATAGAAAGTACTGGTGAAACAAGGTATACTTTGGTGTGTGTCGATGACTTCTCAAGATACACATGGATAGATTTTCTCAGAAATAAGTCAAATTCATTTCATGCATTTAGAAAGATATATCTAAGTATTCAGATAGAGAAGAATGCAACTCTAAAAAGGCTAAGGAGTGATCATGGTAAGGAGTTTGACAATAGACAGTTTTTAGAGTTCTGTGAGTCACATGGCATCCAACATGATCTCTCAGGACCTAAGACAACACAAAAAAATTATGTGATTAATAGAAAGAATAGAACAATTCAAGATATGATTTCTGTGATACTGAATTCTAAGGGACTGTCATACAGTTGAACACAGTAGCTCACATCGTTAACAGAGTGCTTTTAAGGCCCTTGATGAGCAAGACAACATATGAATCTTGAAGGGCAAGAAACCTAAGCTAAGTTACATGCATGTGTTTGAAGGTACATGTTACATCCTGAAGGATCAAGAACACTTAGGAAATTCAATGCTAGAAGTGATAAGGGAATATTTCTGGGATAATCTACAAATAGTCATGCATACTATATGTTTAACAGACGCACAAGAGTAGGCATGGAATCAGTAAATGCAATTATTGAGGATGTTAAACCAGGAGAATAAGTGTTAATGTTCAGGTTGTTGACGATAAAGACAAACCTGGAGTGACAATGACTCAAGAAGATCAATGCAATGTTAAAGATTCTTCATGTTTTCCAGTCGATAGAAGTGTGATCCACACTCAAGGCAATGAGAAAGCAAGAAGAAAAGACATAAGACTTCTGAAGGATCACCTCACATATGCTATCATTAGTGATATCACAGAAGGTTGAAGAACTAGAAGCAAGAAAAGAGTAGAATACAATAAGATGGTTGTGATGATTAGTATGACATGCTATACCTCTACACTTGAACCCAAGAATTTCAAGGAGGCTCTTACTGATGAATACTTGATTGAAGCAATGCAAGAACAGTTGCAACAGTTTGAGACAAACGATGTATGGGATCTTGTCACAAGACAAAAAGGTGTGAATGTGATCGATACCAAGTAGATGTTCAGGAATAAAACTGATGAGAAAGGTAACATCACATATAATAAGGCAACATTAGTTGCACAAGGGTATACTCAAGTATAGGGACTAGCTTTGATGAAACATTCGCTCCAGTCACACTACTTGAATCTATGAGACTCTTGGTCACCATTGCATGTGCCAAGAACTTCACACTTCAACGGATGACTGTTAAAGTGCCTTCCTAAACATAATATTACAAGAAGTATTTATTGAATAACAAAAAGGATTTTGGAATCTAAATTATCTAGATCATGTTTACAGGTTGAAAAAGGCTCTTTATGGGTTAAAGCAGGCCCAAGAGCATGGTATGAGAGACTCACAAATTATTTGCTCAACAAGGAGTCTGGATAAAACTACGTTCATCAAAAGAACTACAAAACATGTGCTCATCGCGGAAATATATATTGATGACATAATGATTGGATCCACATCAAAGGAGCTCACTGAAGAGTTCATCACATAAATGAGAACTGAATTTGAAATAAGTATGGTGGGTGAACTAACATTCTTTCTTGAATTGTAATCAGACAGATAAAGGAAGAAGGTATATTCTTCTCTCAAGCAAAATATGCAAGAAATTTAATGAAAAAGTTTGGTTTGGGGTATGGAAAGACAGTAAGAACACCCATGAGTACCACACTTAAGATCAATGCAGATGATATAGGAACCAGTGTGGATCAGCATGAGTACAGAAGCATGATCGGTGGATACTCTACTTAATTGCCAGTAGACCAAATATATCTTATAGTACTGAGTGTGTGTAAGATATCAAGTAGATCCTGAGCTATGTACATGACACTACTGAGTATGGGTTATTCTGCAGTAAAGATACCACTACTCATCTTGTCGGCTATAGTGATACAGATTGGGCTGGAAACTGTGATGATAGAAAAAGCACATCGGGAGGGTGCTTCTATGTTGGAAATAATCTATTATTTTGGTATAGTAAGAAACAAAATTGTATCTCACTATTCACTGCAGAAGCTGAGTACATCGCTGCAGGGAGTTGTTGCACACAACTCATTTGGATGAAACAAATGCTAAGTGACTATGGGATTGCACAAAAGGAATAAATCATATATTGTGACAACACTAATGTAATCAACATCACCAAATATCATGGGCAACATAGCAAGACCAAGCACATTGAGATAAGACATCATTTTATTCGAGAATTTGTCAAGCAATAGATTGTGAGCTTGGAGTATGTGAACATACAGAAACAATTGGCTGATATCCTCACTACGTCCCTGGATGCCAATGAGATTTGAAGAACTTAGACAGGCATTAGGGATCTATGTGATTAGCTAGTGCATGGGATGCCTATCTAACAATGCTCTTATTTCACGCCCTCATAAATATTAGATAGCTACTTGCAGTGTGACACTATGAACACTCTCGTCTCACATTCAGAACACTCCTTGTCAAACTACCTACATTAGCTAGTAACACACAGTTCCGTTCACATATAAAAGACCTCGGAAGCAGAGTTCTTTATTAAGTCTGACACGAAAATAATAATTCAACAAATATTTCTATCTTTTAAACCAAGTTAATTTGCCTCCTCCCTCTGCAATTCTCTCTCCGCATTCCTTCGGGTTTTCTCCTCAAGTTTTCTTTTCCGAGACATATTCACCATCTCTGCATATTTTGACAACTATGGCAAGTGAACAACCGATTAGGCCTAGGAGGTCTGTAGCTCTTGGACATGAAGATCGTACTCTCTCCCCTGGTAAGGACTATATACTTCTCCCTGGGGGTCATCAAGCACAGTAACTTCATCTACTACACCAGCCACTCTGATAACCTCTCCGTCTCTTGGACATTATTTAGGTTCTTTAGAAAAATTTTTACTCATGTGTAGGCTGCGACTTGTAGGCACTCATATCTCATTCGTATTGAATCCTTTGCTATTTCCTGTTTTGACTATTTTCAATTTACATTTTATGATACATGTACATGTGCCTAGATATTTTTGGGAAAATACCATGTCTTTGCCTAGTGTTGAAAATTTGGGTACTAAGGTTTTGTCTGTTAAGGCACACCCTGTGCACCATTTTATTAATGAACTATTTCCTATTGCTATACTTCCACCTTTACCTATTGAGAGGTCAATATATCAGTCCATGGAAGATATTGATAAAGGAATTGAGGAAGGTTTTGAGGGAGAGCATAATGTTGAAGGAAAAGGAAGCTCTGGGTCGGACCTAGAGGTTGTAAGA
The DNA here is from genome assembly GCA_028651295.1 of Catharanthus roseus. NCBI lineage: Eukaryota > Viridiplantae > Streptophyta > Magnoliopsida > Gentianales > Apocynaceae > Catharanthus > Catharanthus roseus. The sequence goes on along the minus strand of JAPQWS010000033.1, from coordinate 2,965,569 downwards.
GGGACCCCTGTCACTGGAGTAAGTCAGGGGAGGAAAAGGACAAGAGTAGCTGTAAAGAGAGCATCATTTTGAAAAACCAGTGCCAAAAAGGCACGAGCTGCCACTCCTTCTCCCTTTACTCCTCTTAAAGCCAAAAATGTACTCAACAAACACTTTTACAGAAAGTCTACTGAATTGGGAATGGTGCAACTGATGGAAAAACCAATGATGGCTAAGAAAAGGATTCCTCAATAGATTTTGGAACAGTACAATTTGATGGAGTTGTTACTTGGAATGGGCTATGTGGAATTGGCTCTATTTGCTGAACAATAAAATGAGAACCTAGTCAAGGAGTTCTGTGCTAACCTGTCCAAAGATTTTGGCAATCTTGAGAGCCAGCTTATGATAGAGTCTATATGAGGGGGCATGTTATTGACTTCTCCCTTGCCAATATAGTACACTACCTAAGCTATCCACACTTTAGTAACATTGAAGGAACTGGTCTGGAGGAGGAATCTTACTTTGATGTGGTGACAAAGGTCTTAACTAGAGATACAGGGGTTGTCTTGCCAAAAAACAAACAAGCTCAATTAAAACCTGATGGAAATGCCATACAGAGCCCTGTTTAGAGGATTTTGTGAAAATTGGTTGCCCACTACAAATGTTACTGCTTTTCTAAAGGAGAGAGCTTATTTGCTCTATGCCTTTGCCACCAGGAAGAGGATCAACATATATACTGTTATCATTAGAAACATCCTCGACAGATAGACCAAAACAATGCTAGTAAAATTGCTCTTCCTTGTCCCTGTTTAGTTTTTGAGTAACTATTGGATTGCAGGGACCTTTCTTTGCCTTCTAAGTCCTGGGTGAGGGCACTGGGCCCTCTAGTGTTGCCAAAGGTTGCAGCTCCTGGTGTGGTGCCACCTTCTCTAACTCCATTCACACAAGGACCCGCTGGTCCAGACAGTTCTACCAGGCAGCAGTTATCTAAAAAGAAGTAGTCCAACACCACGGTGGCCTCACCTTCACCTCCAACTCCCAATACTGAATTTTCAAAATTGACCACCAGTCTAGACCTCCTAAAAGTAACTTTCCACTATTATGGCCTCTATTTTTCAAATACAGCAAGACTTGCAAAATCTAAAGGATAAGCTCTCCTGAGCACTATATTCAAATCAAAAGGGGAAGTATCAAGCTGTTGCAAATCTCATATACAAAAGTTATTTTTCTTAACCCTGTGTGATCTTTGGGTGGCGAGTGTGGCCTTGAACTGAATACTTTAATTTTTGTTTTTTATGACTTGTGTGGCCTTGGGATATTTTTTGGATTGCTTTATGTGGTAGCCTCTAAGGTATTTGTTTTGGTCTGTGTGCCACCATAACTAGGACTTGAACTATTAACTTAGTTTTTTTTTATGGTTTAATATACATGGTATGAGTTCTTATAAAGATGAAGGTCTGTAGATACCTATCACATAGCTTAAGTGTGGTCATACTAGTTGATCATGTTATGGCACAAAAGCTACAGGTTTGCAGTGGCACTATGTGTTGGTATCATTTTAGGAAACATGGTAAATCCCGATGAATCTGTGATTATAAGCTGTGATATGGAAGTCCGGGTAAGAAAACTTGAAAGCATAAAAAAAGGTCAAAATCCTAAAGAAACATAGGATTTTCAAGGAATCAAAACTAGAAGTACTTTAAGAAACTAAAACCATGATCTAGACTCATTAGGAAATACATGACTGACCAATAAGCCTCAACATCTAAAAATCAAGAATTGTGATTGAAGATTTAGGTTAGCCATTCTGTAATTCTTCGAAGACATCCTGCAAGAAAGAATACATTGGTTCATGGTGGTTGAGTTTGTGCAGTCATAACCATCAAACGTTGTGATTCTCTATTGATGCTAGTTGCTCTTCCTTCTTAATTTAATGGAGCTCTTGTTTTGAAGACTATAGCTTCTAGGGATAGAAGTTGTATTGTTGTTCAACAGAGTTGAAGACTTGAAGGGATTGAAGGTTAAGCAACTTGTTCCAAGGGGGAGCCTTGAAGAGTTGAAGGGATTTCAGTTGTATTGCGATTCAAAGGTGTTGAAGATTAAAGGGAGTTCGAGTCCAAGCAACCACACGCCAAGGAGGAGACTTGAAGAGTTGAAGGGGTTCAACTATGCAGTGTGCGAAGGATTGCACTAATTTCACTAGAGAAACATTAGATGTGTAAAAAAGTTTAGTGTTTCATGTACTTTATTGACAATTATTAGTGGATTACTTTCTGGGCATGGCCCCACAGGTGTAGGCTTAGACGAACTGCGTTACCATTTATTGTGTCGTGGATGTTTGTTTTGTTTACTGTTTTTCACACTATATTTCACACTACTACTCACGCAGCAAAATCAGTCACACTGCACAATTCTCCTAAGTACTAACTTACAACTGGTATCAGAGCTTTAGCACCATTTGTTCTGCTAGTTATCTGTTAGGTATAGAATGTGGGGAAGTTGGAACTTAGTTCATCATGACAACCAAGGAACGTGGATCTATTACAGAACCTCCTCTGCTCCAAGGCACAAACTATGCCTACTAGAAGAAGAAAACATAAATTTTCATTCAGTCCTTTGATTAAACTGCATGAGATGCTGTTAAGACAGAATGGAAACCTCCTACAAACATTGAGGAAGATGACACAACTAAATTGACTAAGGAGTTGTGCAACCCAAACTTGAATGGACTGATGTTGAGAAAAAATCTGCTCAGGCTAATGCTAAAGCCTTAAACACCATCTTTGCTGGTGTGGATGAGGAACAATTCAAGCTGATTTCAACTTACACATTTGCAAAGAAGACCTAGGAAACTTTTGCAAACCATTCATGAAGGTACAAGTACTGTGAGAATTTACATAAAGATATTGATTACTCAGTTTAAAGAATTAAAAATGCAAGAGGATTAAACAATTGGTGAATTCAGTTATAAACTCAGAGACATTGCTAATAAGGCTTATTAATTGAGAGAAGAATTCTCTGAAGAGAAACTAGTGTGAAAAGAACTAAGGTCCTTACCTGCACGACTTTGTCCTAAGGTTACAGCAATTGAAGTAGCAAAGGATGTAACAAAACTTCCTTTGAATGATCTCGTAGGATCCTTGAGGACATATGAGATGAATCTTGATGTTAATCCAAAGACAAGGCATTGCACTAAAAGCTGAACACAACTTATCCAATGCCACATCTTATTCTAAAGAAGAGGTTATGATGCTCACTCGAGACTTTTGGAAGTTTCTTCATAAAGCCAGGAAGAAATCCAAACCACAAGGGAGGTTTAAGAATGACAATAGGGATAGGAAAAATCTTAACAAAGTTAAGTCTAATGAACACACAATGAAAAGGAAGTTTGACATTGGAAAAAAACCAAAAGGCATATAGTGCAGAGAATGCGAGAGGCATGGTCACATCCAGGCAAAATATGCTAACACACTGAAGAAGAATAGATCCATGAATACTACTCTCAGTAATGATGATAAGAAAAGTAATTTTGAAGATGATACTGATTCTAATGAGACACTAGCATTTGATGTGATAATAGACTTGGAAGATACATCTATGCATAGTAATCATAAAGATGACAGTGATAATGATTCCATCTATAGTGATCAGGAAGTCTCCTATGAGGAACTACAAGATAAATATAGCCTTCTCTACACCAAGTAGGTTGGACTTATGGAGTTACATCAAAATCTAAAGGACAAACTAGAGAAGATCCAGGTACAAAAAGATGCTATTGAAGAAAAAATTATGAGCTAATGCTCATGTCAAGGATGCAACGGAGAGAGTAAATGTGGCTGAAGGTAAAATAGCCAGATTGAACATTGGAAAGGCTAAACTTGATGAAATAATCGCTATGGGAAAACCAGTTGGAATGTAATTAGGACTTGGTTACACTAGTACAAATCTCAATCACACAACAATGATGTATGTCAAACAACATGAGAATAGTTACACAAATTTTGACAAGTTGGAAGGAGTGTTTGTTAAAGACAGCTTGAGTCGAGCTGAGAAGAGAAGATTAATCCAGAAACACAAACCAAGAAAGCCTCCACTCATGTGTGATTACTGCAAAATGATCAGGCATGTGTGGTATCAATGCTACAGGAGAATTGGAGATCTGAAGCAAGGAAGAAAACTGTAAACACATGCTTTGACTAAAGGAGAAGTCAAGATGCGATAGATTTGGATCAAAAAGGAAAAACTGAGAGGTAATGTTGCTCATCTTTCTCTGTCGGCAAATTTTGGTGGAGTATTCTATCTTGACAGCGGATGCTCATGCCATATGAAGGGAAGCAAAGAATAACTTACAGAGTATACAGTGTGTTATAAAGGCAGTGTGACATTTGGAGATGGTGTGAAAAACATAATAGTCGGTGTAGGTACACTAAATGTAGCTGGAATGCCAAAATTATCTAATGCGCTGCACATTAAAGGGATGAAAACCAATCTAATAAGTATAAGTCAATTGTGTGATGATAATTATCTATTGGTGTATTTTAACAAAAGGCAATACTGTGTGCTGACAAACAATGACAAGTGCATCGTCGTAGTATCAAGAAGAACTAACAATTGCTGTCAAATGAATGTTATCAAGGAAACTATATGCCTGGCTAGATAAATTGGAGAAGCTGAACTACGGCATAAACGACTAGTGAATGTGAACTATAAGAACTTACACAAACTTGGAAGCAAACAAATTGTTAGAGGAATTCCACAATTTAAAAAGGATTATATGTTACTGTGTGAAGATTGCCAGATCGATAAGCCATTCAATGCAAAGCACATCCAAGTTGGAGATATATCCGCAACACATATCTTAGATCTAATGCATGGATCTATCTGGACACACACAGGTATAAAATACTGGTGGAAAAAGGTTTTTCTTGGTGTATGTTGATGACTTTTGAAGATGCACTTGGATAGAATTTCTAAAAATAAGGTAGATTCATTTCATGCATTCAAAAAGATACGTCTAAATATTCAGAAAGAGAAGAACACAACTCTGAAAAGGCTAGGAAGTGATAATGGCAAGGAGTTTGATAACAAACAGTTTTCAAAGTTTTATGAGTCATATGGTATGAGACATGAGTTCTCAAGGCCTAAGATACCACAACAAAATGGTGTGGTTGAGAGAAAGAACAGAACAATTCAAGATATGATTTGTGTGATGTTGAATACCAAGGGACTGTCACATAGTTGGTGGGCAAAAGTAGCCAACACAGCTATTCATATCATTAACAGAGTATTTTTTCAGGCCTTTGATAACAAGACTATTAGTATATGCCCTAAGACTAATTGACTCACATTTATGCTTTATGAAGCATGTATGTTTGAATTGTATTTTATGCTCTTGGTCATCAAGTATGTGACTTGATAGTAAAACCCTTATAGCTAATAAAATACTATTCTTATTTGTCCCTAGTTTATTACATCTTGTAAACTAGTGTGAAGCTGATTGATGGTCAAGTTTTACTGATCATGAATATGAGATATAAAATCAATTCATAAATACATATTGAGAATATTGTATTGGACATAACCCAAAGTGAAGAAGAAATATTGCATGGGTTTAAGTTATAAGTATTTCTTCTCAGTTTTATATTTGGTGTCCTTCGACCTGATGTTTCTAATGTTTCTTGCATGGGGAAAAAAATATGTTTTGACATAGTCAAACATCACTTTTAATTAGGTGGTCATTATGATTATTGGTTGGTTTATTTTCTCGTCATGGCTTGAATATTGGAGATAGTGAAAGGGATTTGTCCCTCTCTTTTTAGCGAGAGATATCCATGGGCCCCTTGATAAGGAAGACTGGAAAATATGCATGGCCATGCTCAAATAAGTATGAATATTAGTTGTTGGAACAGTCTGCCTGGTGATGAAGTGAATGGTTAATTATGTTTTATAAGGATGACTTGATCCATGCCTTATACTTAATTAGGATATCGTGTGACAAAAGGACTAAATATTAAATCTGATGCTAGGTTATTATTACATTTACTTAACTTGGGTAAGCATAATGTCTTGCTAGAGGCCGCTTATGTTTGTGAATAAATGTCTAGGACATTTTTTTCATTCACTGCCAACGTTAAGTGAACCTATAGGGTCACACGCATAGACGATTTTATGAGCATAATGTCCACGTTCAATGAATCTAGATTGTGTCCAGATTCGTTGAACGTATACAAAAGGGGAATCAGATTCCATATTGTATTTTCTGGTAGGTTAATAAGTAATTAATTTTATTTAATCGAATAAATGAAATTAATTACTTAATATTACTCATCCAACCGTTGGATGATTATAGGAATAGACGACGAGATTAAACTGTCATTAGATGACAGTTAGGGTTTTGATATTGACAGCTATAAAAGGTTATGTTAACCTTTTCTTGGGGGCCGTCCTTTTTTTAATTAAAGAAAAACAAAACCCTAAACCTTAGAACGGCGATATAGTATCTACTCTCCTCTCTCCGAAACACGACCGATTACCAGATAGTCAGGATCAGTTCTGAACAGTTTTCAGAACACAGAAGGGGCTCGCATCCCGATCGCTTGCAGAAGAGTTCGTCGCGTGGATACCAGTAGAGGGCGAAGCGTACAAAGCAGCGCCTCCACAACGAACAATAAAACACATAGGTAATTTCTATCCAATCAGTTTTTCTAGTATGTGCAGATCCTGTTGGTGGATTTCCGTAGTGGATTCCAACAGTGGTATCAGAGCCTCGTACATACTAGTTTTACTGATTTTATCTGTTACCGGTTTTATTACATGTGTTGTTTTTAATCGGCCTTATAGTAAGGTTTCTGATTAGTGTAATAATCAGAGTACATTGAATTATAGGATTATCATATATCATATTCTGTTTTACTCATTAATGCAATTAATTAAACAGAATGTTGTTACTGCCAAATCGTTTGGCGTACAGTCTGTAATCTGTGCAATTTAATTGTTAAACTAATATGCAGAATCACATGATTTAATGTTTAACTGTTAAACAAAATTTCTGGCGGCATGATTTTAGGGTTTATCACGGCAATAACTCATTCAATGAGTTAGAAAGAAAAATCGTTTTTCTTTCCGGGACTGCTGTTTTCTTCCGGGGGCTTCTCCCCGGAACCCCCTTGTTGTTTTTTTTTGCATGTTTCTTCCTATCTTTAGATGCATGGTGCATAGCATGGCCCTTTACCTCTTGTGATTGATTGGCTTATTTTGTTTATAGGTTGTATGTTTTTTAAATACGGCCTGCGTGTCGTTGTTTTCGTTGATGTAATATTATCAAAGCTTTACTAGAATAGGTTAATTTTATTTCCTATTCCTATGTATGTTTTCTGTCCTATGTAACAAGATTAGAAGACCAAGACATTGGAGGCAAGCTCATGGAGATGAAGACTTACCTAGATTGACCTTTGACTTCCATGAGGCTCGTGGAAGTCAATATAGAATTGGGGCCATGCTATGACACGTTTTATTTGGTGTTATATATTATGCATGTGATGTTTAGTTTATTTCCTTTTATTTTTTATATATGTTTTGTGAAATAATATACAAATAAAAAGGAAGAAGGTTTTTGAAACCATGTAAAAAATAAAATAAAAAAATTAAGTCGTAAAATGCCTTCCATGATCATAAGCACTTCTCCATGCTTAGATCATCATTTTGTCTCATTGCCAAAGCAAGAGATAAATGGTTACCTAAGTAGGGGAAGATGGAAAATGGTGATTTCCATATGCTTGGAATGGTTTGGCTTAACTAGGCTATCAAAACGGTTTTGAGCCTAGGACATCATATGGGATTTTGCCGGTAAATGTAGATGTAAATCCCATTAATACATTTTTCTCTAATTATGGGTGTTAGGCCAAAGCTTACTTATGATTAGAATAAAATGAATTTTTATACCCATGATTTATATCAAGTGTTGAATATTTCAGGGAAAATTTAATGCTTCATTTATTTGATTTTACTTTGCAAATTCTATGTAGATAATGGCCTCAAACAATTCAAACACATCGTTGCGATCCGTGCTTGAAAAGAATAAGCTTAGTGGGACTAACTTTCTTGATTGGGCACGAAATTTAAGGATTGTCCTTAAACAAGAAAAAAAGCTATATGTCCTTGAGAACCCTATCCCTAATCAACCAGCTAACAATGCCCCTAGAGTCGAAAAGGATGCTTATAGTAAGCACAAGGATGATTCTAACGATGTGACATGTGTCATGTTAGCTACAATGGAATATGAGTTGGAAAAGCAATTCGAGGAAGTTGAGGCTTATGAGATGATAAAACAGCTCAAGGAAATGTTCCAAGAGCAGGCACGTCAAGAGAGATATCTTACCACTAAGGCGTTGAATAGCTGCAAAATGACCCCTGGCACTTCAGTTAGTGCTCATGTCCTTAAGATGAAAGGGTATTTTGATCAGCTTGAAAAACTTGGAGCACCTGTAAGTCATGACTTGGCTACTGATATGATCTTGGCCTCTTTGACCTCTGACTATGATCAGTTTGTTATGAACTTCAATATGCATAATATGGAAAAGTCCATAAATGAATTGCACAGGATGCTCAAGCAGGCTGAACAAAACATTAGGAAGTCTACTCCTAATGTTCTAATGGTTCAGAAGGGGCAGTTCAAGAAGAACAAGGGAAAGGGAAAGGGAAAGGATATGGCCAAAAAGGGTAAAGGCAAGCAGAAGCCCAAGCCCAAGGTTAAAACACCAAAGGAAGGGACTTGCTTCTACTGCAATGAACCTGGTCATTGGAAGAGGAATTGCAAGCTCTACTTGGAAGAAAAGAAGAAGCAAAAGGCCAGTGAGACTGCAGCTTCAAGTGTTTTTGTTATAGAAATTAATATGTCTACTCCTACTTCATGGGTATTCGATACCGGATGTGGAGCTCACATTTGTGTAAATGTGTAGGGACTCAAAAGGAGTAGATCTTTGGCAAAGGGAGAGGTGGACCTACGAGTTGCAAATGGAGCAAAAGTTGCTGGTGTAGCTGTAGGGACATTTGATTTACTTTTGCCTACTGAGCTTATAATTGAAGTTAAGGATTGTTATTATGTTCCTGCTATGAGTAGGAACATCATTTCAGTTTCTTGTTTGGATATTGATGGTTTTGAGTTTAATACTAAGAATGGTAAAAGTTCTATTTATAAAAATGGTATTTTCTATGGGGATGCCTCTTTATGTAATGGACTTTACATTCTTAACCTATATGATTCCATTAGTAAGCCCATCTATAACATAAATACAAAGAAATTTAAATCTAATGATTTAAATCAAATTTACTTCTGGCATTGTCGTTTGGGCCATATAAATGAGAAACGCATATCAAAACTCCATCAAGATGGACTTTTATCTTCATTCGACCTTGAGTCTTATGAAAAATGTGATTCTTCTTTATTGGGAAAAATGACTAAAAGTCCATTTACAGGGCAAAGTGAAAGGGCTACCGATTTATTGGAACTTATACATACCGATGTATGTGGGCCGATGAACACACAAGCCAGAGGAGGTTTTCGATATTTCATTACATTCACAGATGATTTCAGTAGATATGGTTATGTCTATCTAATGAAACATAAATCTGATTCCTTTCAAAAGTTTAAGAAATTTCAAAATGAAGTACAGAATCAACTTGGAAGGAGTATCAAATTACTTCGATCAGATCGAGGTGGTGAATACTTAGACCAAGAGTTTGACGAACATCTAAAAAATTGTGGGATATTATCACAATTAACTCCACCAGGAACACCACAATGGAATGGTGTGTCTGAACGCAGAAATCAAACTATATTGGATATGGTTCGATCTATGATGAGTCAAACAGATCTTCCAATTTCTTTTTGGGGTTATGCTCTAGAAACTGCTGCATTCATATTAAATAGAGTTCCATCTAAAGTTGTTCAGAAGACACCCTATGAGATATGGACTGGGAAACAACCTAGTTTAGCATTTCTCAAAATTTGGGGATGTGATGCTTATGTGAAGTGATCATTATCTGAAAAACTAGCACCCAAATCTGATAAATGTCTCTTTGTGGGATATCCTAAGGAAACTAAAGGATACTACTTTTATCTTCCATCTGAAAACAAAATGTTTGTTGCTCGGAACGGAATTTTCCTTGAAAGGGAATTCGTTTCCAAAAGAGTTAGTGGGAGTAGAATCCATCTTGAAGAAGCTCAAGGACAGCAGACCACTTACGAGCCAGAGTATGGATACTCGGTTGGACTCACGTATTCATACCGAGCTCGAACCTTCGACACGAGGGCCAAGAAGGTCCGGTAGGATTTCTCGGATACCACGGAGATATGGATTTCTTGTGACTGAGGATCATAATATTGATCTTATTGATCAAGGTGAACCTAATTCCTACCAAGATGCTATTCATAGTCCTGAATCTAGCAAATGGCTAGAGGCTATGAAATCAGAAATGCAATCCATGCATGATAATCAAGTTTGGACTTTGATTGATCCACCTGAATGTTGCAAGACCATAGGGTGTAAATGGGTTTTCAAAACGAAAACTGACATGGATGGCAATGTGCACACTTACAAAGCACGATTGGTAGCAAAAGGGTATAGACTATGATGGAACCTTTTCTCCAGTTGTAATGCTTAAGTTAATTAGAATTCTACTTGCCATTGCAGCATATTATGATTGTGAAATATGGCAAATGGATGTTAAAACTGCTTTTCTTAATGGAAATCTACTGGAGGATGTGTATATGACACAACCTGAAGGTTTTATTCATTCTTCGAATTCTAGTAAAGTGTGTAAACTTCAAAGATCCATTTATGGCTTGAAGCAAGCATCTCGAAGTTGGAATCTTCGTTTTGATGAAGCAATTAAAGAATTCAATTTCATCAAGAATGATGATGAACCTTGTGTCTACAAAAGGGTTACAGAAAATGTAGTAGTCTTCTTAATACTCTATGTCGATGACATCTTGTTAATTGGGAATGACATCCCCACTTTGCAAAGTGTAAAAACTTGGTTGGGGAAGTGTTTTTCAATGAAAGATTTAGGCGAAGCAGCCTATATTCTAGGCATTAACATCTATCGAGATAGATCTAAAAAGCTTATTGGCCTAAGTCAGAGTGGATATATTAACAAGGTACTGAAAAGGTTCAGTATGCAAGATTCTAAGAGAGGATTCTTGCCAATGTCACATGGCGTTAAACTCAGTAAGTCTCAAAGTCCTACCACAAGGGAGGATACAGAACACATGAGTAAGATTCCTTACGCTTCCGCAATTTGATCTATCATGTACGCCATGTTATGCACTCGCCCAGATGTCTCGTATGCATTAAGCATGACTAGCAGATTCCAGTCAAATCCTGGTGAACCGCATTGGACTGCAGTTAAAAACATTCTCAAGTACTTAAGAAGGACTAAAGAGATGTTTTTTTATCTAAGGAGGTCGGGGAAGGAGAGCTTGTTGTAAATGGTTACACGGATGCTAGCTTTGATCGATGTAGATGATTTTAGATCGCAATATGGATTTGTGTTTTGTTTGAATGGAGGTCTTTGTGAGTCGGAAGAGTTCAAAGCAAGATACCGTGGCCGATTCTACTACGGGAGACCGAGTATGTGGTCGCTTTCGATGCGACCAAGGAGGCGATTTGGATCGGAAAAGTTCATCACGGGAACTAGGTGTAATTCCTAGCATTGTGAACCCGAGTGGGACGAGATTAAGCTGTCATTAGATGACGATTAGGATTTTGATATTGATGACTATAAAAGGTTATGTTAACCTTTTCTTGGGGAGCAAATCCTTTTTTTTGATTAAAGAAAAACAAAACCCTAAACCCTAGAATGGTGATATAGTATCTGGCCTCCTCTCTCCGAAATACGACCGATTACCAGATATTCAGGATCAGTTCTGAACAGTTTTCAGAACACATAAGGGGCTAGCATCCAGATCGCTTGTAGAGTAGTTCGTCACGTGGATACCAGTAGAGGGCAAAACGTACAAAGCAGCGCCTCCACAACGAAAAATAAAACACAGAGGTAATTTCTATCCAATCAGTTTTTCTAGTATGTGCATATCCTGTTGGTGGATTTCCGTAGTTTTATTTTACTTTGTTTTTGCCTACGGATTCCAACAAAGACAGCATATGAAATATGAAAGGGCAAGAAACCTAAGACGTTATCTGCCTGTGCTTAGAAGTAAATGCTGTATCCTAAAGGATTGTGAACACTTAGGAAAATTGATATGAATCCTCTTGTGCTTGTTGAATTGAATCCAAATCCTTCCCAAGATCACCTCCTCTTGAAGAACCTCTATTGATGATTTGAAGCTTCCATACTCCAATAGAAAACCTATGAGGAAAAAGCCTCACAAATTTAATATTGAGAGGCTAAACTCAGTGAGGGAACTAAGACCTCAAAACCCCTACCACATAATCTAGAAGACCCATAATCAATTGATTCAAAGAAAGGAAACTCTATAAATCAATTAACGAAAGGAATTTGTATGATCAATTGATTCCATAGATACTTCAATCTACGCTCAATTGTTCACAATTCCAAGGACATTAACCCTAGGAAAGCTAAACTAAGAATGAGAAGAAACCAAGAGACCAAGATGTTCTCTCTCTAAAATTTCAGCAAAATTCATTCAATTTCCAAAGTTAGTTACAATCAATGATAATGAGGTATTTATAGGCTAAGCATTAACCCATAGCTAAACAATGGATTAATGGCTTAAATTACCTATAAACCCTTGATAAAAGCTGAAAAAAACAACTTGAATCACAAAATCCCACCCAAAAGGGTTGTTAAGCTAAGTTCCTCCCGAGACCTGCCGGCTACGGTAGGATCAGACTTACCGTGTGCGGTAGGTAGGCGATCTTCGAGCTCCCCTCGGTAGAAGCCTGCCAGCGATGGTAGGGGCAACCCTTCCATCGACGGTAGTGTATGTTCTTCTTAATAATTAGCCAATGTCTTCCCCAAGTTGTTTCCTTGATTTCCCCTTGATAATTAAATACATCGTAAACAAATAATTGAACACATTGTAAACAACATAGGATGCTTTCCTTGAAGTTCAAACTCATCAACTTTTATCTTCAAAGCTTCCATTATGTAAACAATCATGTTGTTATCTTCAAAAGCTTTGAGTTTCTTCAACATCGTACTAGTGGATAGTCCATTCAACAAATCTTTAGCTACTTGGCTTTCCCGATTCATATGATTTGCTCTGCCTTTGAAAAGATTTATCTTTGAATCTTAACCTACATAAAAAAATACATATAAAGCATAAAAAGTTTTACGAAATGAAAATCAACTAGAAAATTAAGAAAAGAACCACCAAAGCTGCAAACCTGCAAGAATGTGCAAGGCACTTCGGGTTGAACATCAAGTAAAGGGTTGTATTGGAAACAACATCATTCGAATCCAAAGGATCCCAACCCATCCTCCAAGATCAAAGACTAATCGTGTCTTTTCAAACATCTTGTGGATAGTAGCAATAACATCATGATCCTTGAAAACAATATACTTGACAAACTCCATCTTTTTCACTTTATCCAAGCTCAAAACATGATATATGGACAATTAAACAAAGGAAAAGACATTAGCAAACTGTCACCATAATCAATTTCAAAAGGAAGAAGAAGAGTAGTAAAACAAGAAGCTTGATTGTAAGCACTCCCAACAAGGAGTACACAAAGTTGCCATGGAAAACCGGTCTTCTCTTTGGGTACATCCACCAAGAGACTAGCTAAAATATTAACTTCCCTGTTGAACTTGTTATAGAAGCTTGTGACATCATGAAAGTTTTTCTCCTCAAAGGCACTTTTGGAGATAAGCCAATCTTGGATTGCTTGCACCTTAGGTGCACCAACTCGGTAACCTTAAAAACTCAATACCTAACCTAGGAAAGTACCATTTTCTACACAAAACTCATAATTCCCAAGGTTAGGATGTAGTTTCTTATTTCTCGAAACAAACAAAACTTGATTAAGATAATGCAAATGATCTACAAAAGTCTTGCTATCAATCAAGATGGCATCTAAATAAACCACAATAAATGTAGAATCTATGCCTTTAGACAACCAAAGTAATTCAATTTTAAACTCCAAAGAGATTTCTACACAAGGTTCTCTAGGCACATTCAAAAGAATATAAAATCCATGTGGCAAAGATGTAGATTTAGCTCTTTTATACTTTAAGCAATTAACAATAAACCTTTCTACATGTCTTTTCATGCCAAACCAAAAGAAATGCTCATTTAAAATAACATAAGTTTTGGAAATATCAAAACAATCTATCAAACCACCACTACGAGCTTCTTTAGTTTTCAACAATCAAAAGTAACAAGAAGGAATGCACAATTTACCAACATGGTAAAGAACATCATCATGTATAAGATACTCATAACTATGCACAACCAAACAAGTATCAAATATGTCCTTGAATGGATTATCACTATCATGTACTTCATTAAGCATATCAAAACCAAATAATTGAGGTTGTAAGGCAAAGCTTATACTGTACTTTTTTGACAAAGTATTGAATACAACATTTTCTTTACCTCTCTTATACCTATGGACATTTGGAATTATCTCTATAGATTCCATCCATCTTGCATACCTCTTGTTGAGCTTTTGCTGTTCTTAGAGAAACAATGCACAGGACCCCTTATCATGAGTAGCACATTTCAATGCCACACCGGTCACCAAATCACTTTTATGTTCTGTTTTCTTCAATTGAGAGAGTCCACCAAGTTCTTCTTTGCAATAGAGAAGTGAAATCAACTAGCCCACAAACTCCTTGAAGGTTAGAGAATAAAACAAAATACCACCAAAGGATTGATTCAAAAGCTTGACACAAGAAGTTGTTCTTTGAACTTAAAATAAAATGTCACAATTCAAAAGATAATGACTAAGAAATAGGATAAAAACGTTTCTCATCAAGCTCTTTCAAAGCTAGTTCAAAAGCACCATTTTCAAAGGTAGTTTTCACAAGATCACAAGGATGAACTTTAAGCACCTTAAAACTACCATTCATTTTCTTTCCACTAAATAGTAATCACATGAATTCCTTGTAATGAAAATGATAGAATTGAAACCTATGGAGGTTTCCTAATAAAAAAGCTTTCAAAAATCCATCAACAGTTAAAACCTTTTGTTCATCAAGAGGACATTCAAATTGATGACTCACAAGGTTCCAGAGTTGAATAGAAGGAATAAAACCATCAATATCTTTCATAAAAGCATAAAGGAAAGATGATTCATTCACAATTCTGAACAAGCTCTCCTTTAAACTTAGCATGAAAATCACTATATAAAGACCAAGAAAACCAACTAACTCTCTCATCACTCAATAAAAGATCCAAAGAAGATAAAAATCTTACCCCACATAGATGCACAAGACGATGATAAATTAGCAACAAGATTATCCAAGAAAAGATTATCATGTAACAACTCAAGGTTATGGTAAGATGGTTTAATTCTAGCAATACTAACCAAAAGTTGTTTCTATAGATAAGCACATGGAGAAGAGCACTTAAGTATGATCAATATCAAAAGCCAGATCACAAGTGAAAGGATTAACCATCACATTTCGAACCAAAGTCACATAAGAGGCATACAACTCTAAGAACAACTTTTAACTCCTTAAAAGAAAACTCTTGGTAATAAAGAAAGGGATTTAAAGAAAAGCTTAGTGATGTGTCTTCAAAGCCAATGCTAAGCTACTTTCCCATGCCTTCTTCTTTAGCTTTCATCCCATGCTTTTGTTTTGTTCCACAAGTTGTAGTTAAGAAGTTCAAGAATTGAGGTTGAATTCCATCACAATAGAAAGAAAAAAAAAACAACTATTAGATTTGTTGATAATGAAATCAAAAGAAAAGAAAAATGTAGAAGGAAGGAAGCTTATGGTTTTGTGGATCTTGTAGCCAAGAATTCCTTCATGTTCCATGTTTTGAGCATCAAATTTCTGCACACTTTGAGAAAAACAAGCAAGGAAATGGTTATTGGAATTAGTAAACAAGTTCACCTCCTCACTAGAAAGTGAGTTTAATGGTGAACTAATGTCACAACAACTCTCTTTCATTTCCTCTATTTTATCTCCTTAAAAAATCATTAATCTTATCTCTTTTTTTCTTTACTCTTTTCAATCTCATCTTACTTTTCTTTCACTTGTTCTTCTTTTAAACTCTCATGATTTTCAATCAAGTACTCACTCTCTTTTTTTTTCCCTCACTTTCTTTTGTACTCACAACACTCTTCACTTTTTCCTCTCTTGATTTTTCTTCTTTTACAAAGGTAAAAGCGTTTTTTTTCTCATGGTGAATTGACTTTTCTATCAATTAGATCTTGAGCTTGTGAAAGCTTATTTTGCTTTTGTAGACTTTTCACCTATTGAAGATTCCATGAATTTTTCCTTTGTTTGACCTTGTCTTTGTCTTTCATGGTTTTCAACTCCAAATTTGTTCCCCAACGATTGCTTCATTATGCTCCAAGTCTTGATTGGTTGAGCTTTCATTCTCCTTCTATTTTCACATTTACTATCTCACCAATCATTGACCTCATAAGAAAGAGATTTTAATACCAATTGGAACTTTTCTTCTTCTCTTACATTAATACCAATTGGAACTTTTCTTCTTCTCTTACACAATAGGAATAGAACAATGATTCAACCTTTTTCTCCCATGCTTTATAATTATAAGGACCAAAAGTTCCACACAAAAGAGGTAATCTCAAATTGTTGTAACTAAGAGGTCTTAATGTAGTTCCCAAAGTTTGAAAAACTTCTTCTACTATACCCTCCATCGTTATAACTTCCATAGTATCCTTCATAATCATCTCTTACATGCTCACATAATTTCTTCCATTTCTAGCATTATTTTCTTGAAACTCTTTTAAAAGATGTGTCATTATAACCATTTCTAGTTCTAATGCTTTTGCCCTCATAGCAATCATAAAATTATGCTCATAAGATCTAGCATGAGAAGAAAAGTTACCATATCCCCATTGGTTATCATGCATCGGATATCCACCGAAGTCTCTTCTACTACTTTATTTATAATTAGCTTCCTCTTCTCTTCTTAATCCATTCACATCTTTTGCTAAGCATGACAATTGTTGTTCCAATCCTTTCAAGGCTTGTTGTACATGATGCAAATCATCTTCTATGTTGGAATTTATGTTTTAAAACCAGAAATTTAAACAAAGAAAACAAAACAAAAGGACCTTCCAATCACTCCCTTAGTGTTTACACTATTTGATGATCACTCAATTTCACTTGTTTTTACACTCTTATAGGCTCACCCTCTTGCCTTTTCCAACTACTTAACACTCAAGTCTCTATATGATCCTTCCAACTTCTTATCCAACTCAATCTAAGAGCATCAATCCCAAGAAAGAAAACAATCAATTCACTTAGTTGGAAGTGTTCAAAGAGGCAAAGTATCAAATACTTGATGTGTAAGAGGTTTAAAGAAGATAATCTATGGAGAATAGCCAACAAAATTAATTGATCATTAACAAAGGATTAAAGCACACAAGGAAACAGTTAGAAGTCAAAAACAAAGTGAATCAAAACAATTAGGTTTAACAAGCACATAAGAGTACTAAAACAAAATTTCCAGAAAACAGGGGAAAAAGACACCCTGTCACTAAAACAACAATACCTCAAAAAATATGAAACAAAATCAGATGAGACCAACGTACGAAGATTCCTTATTCGAAAAGGATGAAATTGAGAACAAATTTCAATTGATTAGGATCAGTACAAATTTCAATCGGATTAATCAACAAGTGTTCTGCAGTCGCAAATCCAAAACACATTCCAAAATTCAAATTAATTGCAACCAAATGACCTACAAATTGAGCAAAACTCTTTTCAAATGAATCACAACTCAAAGGAGAACATTTCCATAAATTTTCAAAAACAAATTTGCTCAAATTGCATTCAATTTTTCAATTGATTTTTGCAATAATTTCTTTGTGAATTTTCTATACTCAATTTTGCATGATCTTCTTAGAATTTTGTTTGATCATCAACTAATTTCACTTTTTTTCATGAATTTAATCAACTTACAATTCAGTTTGACCTTCATTTGGTGGTTGCTCTGATACCACTTTGATATCAATTCTCTTGTGCTTGTTGAATTGGATCCAAATCCATCCCAAGATCACCTCCTCTTGAAGAACCTCTATTAAGGAATTGAAGCTTCTACACTCCAATAGAAGGACTATGATGAACAAGCCTCACGAATCTAAAATTCAGAGGCTAAGCTCTTTGCCAATTTTATGGAAAAAAACTTGAGGGAAACAAGATCTCAAAACCCCTACCACACAATCTAGAAGACCTATAATCAATTGATTCAAAGAAAGGAAACTCTATGAGTCAATCAATAAAAGGAATTCGTATGATCAATTGATTCCATAGATACTTCAATCTCGGCTCAATTGTTCACAATGCCAAGGACATTAACCCTAGGCAAGCTAGACTAAGAAAGAGAAGAAACCAAGACACCAAGAGGTTCTCTCTCTAAAATTTTAGCAAAATTCATTCAACTTCCAAAGTTAGTTACAATCAATGTATAATGAGGTATTTATAGGCTAAGCATTAACCCCTATCTAAACAAGTGATTAATGGCTTAAATTACATATAAACCCATTGATAAAAGCTGGAAAAAAAACAACTTGAATTACAAAATTCCATCTAAAAGGGTAGTTAAGCCAAGTTCCTCCCAAGACCTACGGTGATGGTGGGGTCAGACCTACCATGCACAGTAGGTAGGCGATCTCCAAGCTCCCCTCGACAGAAATCTACCGACGAAGGTAGGGGCAACCCTGCCATCGGCGGTAGGGTATGTTCTTCTCAATACTTAGCCAATGTCTTCCTCAAGTTGTTTCCTTGATTGACCCTTAATAATTGAACCCATTGTAAACAAATAATTGAACACATTGTGAACAACTTGGAATGCTTTCCTTGATCTTCAAACTCATCAACTTTGCTATTTAAAGCTTCCATCATGTAAATAATCGTGCCATTATTTCAATAGCTTTGAGTTTCTTCAACTTCACACTAGTGGATAGTCCATTTAACAAATCTTTAGCTTCTTGGCTTTCCCGATTCATATCAAAAATTTGATGCTAGAAGTGATGAGGGAATATTTCTGGGATACTCCACAAACAGTCATGCATACCGTGTGTTTAACAGAAGCATAGGAGTAGTCATGGAATAAGTAAATAAAACTGTTGAGGATGTTAACACCAGGAGACTAAGTGTTAATGATTAAGCTATTGATGATGAAGGCAACACACCTGGAGTGACAGTGATCCAAGAAGATTAAAGTAGTATTGAAGACTCTGTAAACTTACCAGTCTATGAGTGTGTGACTCACGCTCAAGGCAATGAGATAACAAGAAGAATAGACATAAGACTTGTGAAAGATCATCCACCAGATGCTATTATCAGGGACATCATAGAAGGCCTAAGAACTATAAGCAAAAAAGGAGTAGACTACAATTAAATGATAGTAATGATCAACATAACATGCTACACTTCCACTCTTAAACCCAAGAATGTCAAACAAGCTCTCCCTGATGAGTACTTGATTGAAGTAATGCAAGAAGAGTTGCAATGGAAAGAAACGATGTGTGAGAAATTGTCACAAGACCAGAACGTGTGAATAAGATTAGGACCAAGTGGATATTCAGGAATAAAATTGATAAGAAAGGTAACATCACATGCAATAAGGCAAGGTAGTTGCACAAGGGTATACTCAAGTAGAGGGACTCGACTTTGATAAAACATTCACCCCAATCACACGACTTGAATCTATAAGACTGTTGGTCCTTATTGCATGTGCCAAGAACTTCATACTATAGCAAATAGATGTTAAAAGTTCATTCTTGAATGGGAGATTACAAGAAGAAGCATATGCAGAACAACCAAAAGGATTTGTGAATCCGACGTATCCTGATTAGCTTTACAAGTTGAAAAGAGCTCTTTATGGATTAAAGCAGGCTCCAAGAGCTTGGTATGAAAGTCTCACTAACTACTTTCTCAATAAAGAATACATTAAAGGGAGTGTGGACAAAACTATAATCATCAAAAGATCAGCACAACACATGCTCATAGCACAGATATATGTTGATCACATAATGTTCGAATCCACATCAAAGGAGCTCACTGAGGAGTTTTTTATATCCATGAGAACTGAATTTGGATGAGTATAGTGGTGAACTAACATTCTTTCTTGGTTTGCAATTCAGACATATGAAGGAAGGTACATTCCTTTCTCGAGCAAAATATGCAAAAAATTTAGTGACGAAGTCTGGTTTGGAGAATGGAAAGATAGTAAGAACACCCATGAGTACCACACCTAAGATCAACAAGGATGAGAAGGGAACAATAGTGGATGAACATTAGTACTGAAGTATGATCAGTGGTTTACTCTACTTAACAGCGAGTAGACCTGATATATCGTACAATATTAAAGTGTGTGCAGGATATCAAGCATATCCTAATGAGTCACCCAAGAATGCAGTGAAACATATCCTGAGATATGTACTTAGCATTGCTGAGTATGGGTTATTCTATAGTAAAGATACAACCACTCATCTTGTTGGCTATAATGATGCGGACGGGGCCGGTAACTATGATCATAGGAAAAGCACATCCAGAGAATGTTTCTATGTCAAGAACAATATGGTCTCTTGGTATAGTAAGAAACAGAACTATATCTCACCATCCATTGCAGAGGCTGAGTATATTGTTACAAGGAGCTGTAGCACACAACTCCTTTGGATGAAACAGATGTTAAGTGACTATGGGATCACACTGAAGAAGCTGATCATGTATTGTGACAACACTAGTGCAATAAACATCACCAAAAATCTTTTGCAACACAGCAAGGCCAAGCACATTGACATAAGAAATCACTTTATTCGAGAATCGGTCAAGAAACATACAGTGAGCTTAGAGTATGTGAATACACAAAAACAATTGGTTGATATTCTTACAAGGTCCTTAGATGCCATGAGGTTTGAAGAACTTAGACAGGCATTAGGGATCTGTGCGATCAACTAGTACAAGAGATACCTGTCTAACATTGCCTTTGCTTCACGTCCTCATAAATGTTAGACAGGTACATGCAGTGGACAACGCGTGGACACTCTCGTCTCATGCTCAGATCATTATGTGTAACACCAACCACATCAGTCTGCAACACATAATTCCATTCACACATAGAAGACCTTGGAAGAAGGGTCCATTAGTGTGTCTCACACAAAAAAGAAGGGATTTTCTCTCTCGTTAAATCAACTCAACAGTCGATTCCATATATTTCAAAAAAGACTTGCTTTGCATCCAAACTCTGCTATTTTCTCTCCACAATTTCTCAGGGTTTTTCTCTGCAAGCCCATCTTCTTTGAAAACTACTCATCCTCTTCGCTTAATCCAGCAACAAACAATGGCAGGAGAATAACCGATCAGGCCCAGGAGGTCTCTGGCTCTTGGACTTAACGATCGCACCCTCTCACCCTTGGTAAAGACCAGATACTGTCTCCCGAGTCGTCAAGCACTGTAACTTCATCGGCTACACCAGTCATTCCGTGTAATTAGGCAGGTAAACTCTCGGTCCCTAGGACATTATCTAGGTCCTCCAGATAAGTTCTTATTTACGTGTATGTGGTATGATCTACCCTTTCTTTTCTTGAGGATCATTTGCCTCTCAAGACCAAATTTTCCTCTAGGGTCTTCATGTTTTGGAGATAATGAGGAACAAAGAATAAATTGCAATTAATAAACTAAGAAAGAACAAATAAACCTCCTTATATTTGAGGGAGAATTAACCAGACTTATGGAAGCCTCACATATTCTCCAAACTCTCAAGGGGGACCTGAATTCCTAAGCAACAACAACTAGGAAGTTGACTCCTCAAGGAAAAAATAGGGTTTGGAATTAGACAAGGAACTCTTTAATTGAATTCAAGAATTGATTGACTAGATTAACAATAGAAAGAATTTTCCTTATTTACAATGGAAGTAGAAGAAACTTCCCAAGAACCCTAGGTTCAACTCTCTCTATTTCATTCAGTATTCAACTTGTCCAAAAAGGCTGCAATAATACATATATATAGGGTTCCAAATCATTAACTCCTAACCCTAATCACTAATCTTTATTAGGATAAATTGATAGGGTACTTAGGCCACTTAATTACAAGTCTAAATGAATGCAACCATCTAAATGATGGTCAATATGAGTTAAAATCTATCAATGTCTTCAGCTTCCCGAGACCTACCATCGGCAGTAGGTCAGACTTCTCAAAATAATTTGGACTAGAACCCTACGGGCGACAGTAGTGTAGACAGTAGGTCTAGCTTGTATAGCTTCAAACTCTTTCAAGCTTGTTTCTTTGTGTTTCCTCTTCTATTTTCCTTGCCCTCGACCTTATAACCGATCATTTAAAGCTCGTAACCGATCCTTGAAAGCTCTCCGTGTTTTCATGCTTTTCTTGGGTCATACTAGTAGGTTGAGACTAATAAACACACAAGTTTCATTTATGCTGAATTCATTATTACTGCCTGTCCTGTCTATTTCTGATTTTCTCTTGATGATTTATGCACATGTTTCTAGATATTTTCTAGAAAATACTTTATTGTTTCCTATTGTTGAAAACTTGGGTACTGAGGTCTTGCCTGTTGATGCATACCCTGTGCACCACGTTATTCATTAATTGTCTCCTATTGCGGTACTCCCACCTTTAATTGTTTGGAGTTCAATAAATTAGTCTATGGATGATATTGATGAAGGTATTGAGGTAGGCTCTGAGGGAGAGAATAATGTTGAAGAAAAGGGAAGCTCTAGGTCAGACCTAAAGGTTGTAGGGGTGACCCCTAGCACTAACTAAGTCAGGGGAGAAAGAGGACTAGAGCAGCTCTAAAATAAGCTTCAGCTTCAAAAACCAGTGCTAAAAAGGCACGGGCTTCCACTCCTCCTCTCTTTGCTCCTCTTAAATCCAAAAATTCTCTAAACACACACTTCTTCACAAAGACTGTTGAATTAAGGATGGTGGAACTAATTGACAAACCAATTATGGCTGAGAAAAGGATCACTCAAGAAAGCTTGGAACAATACAATGTGATGGAATTGCTCTTAGGAATGGGCTGTGTGGAATTGCTTCTATTTGCTAACCAATATTATGAGAACTTAGTCAAGGAGTTTTATGCCAATCTAACTGAGGAGTTTAGCAATCCTGAGAGCCCAGCTTATGGTCAAGTATATGTGAGGGGCCATGTCATTAACTTCTCACCTGCAAACATAACACACTACCTAAGCTGGCCACATTACAGTGACATTGAGGGGACCGGCCTAAAGGAGGAATCTCATTTTGATAAACTAACTAAGGTGCTAACTGGTGATCCAGGGACTGTTTGTCTAGAAACAAACATGCTCAACTCAAATTTTATGAAGGTACCATACAGAGCCTTGTTTAGAGTCTTTTGTAGAAACTAGCTGTCTATAACAAATATAACTGTTGTTCTTAAAGGAAGAGCTCATCTGCTCTATGCCTTTACCACAAGAAAAAAGATCAATACCTACGATGTTATCTTAAGAAAATCTTCAGGCGGATAAACCAAAAGAAGGCCAATAAGATTGCTCTTCCATGTCCCTGTTAGATTTCTAAATATCTATTTGGTTGTAGGGACCTTTCGTTGCCTTCTGATTTCTGGGAAAAGGCACTAGACTCCCTAGTGATACCAAAGAATACAACTCCTGGTGGTGTGCCACCTTCTCCAACCCCATCCACACAAGATCACACTAGTCCAAGCCGGTCTACCAAGCAACAGTCATCCAAGAAGAAACAACTTAGAACCAAGTTAGCCTCACCCTCTCCTCCTCCTCCTCCTCCCCCCAATGTTGAATCCTTAGAGGTAACTACCAACTTAGACCTCCTCAATCAGCAACTCTCAAATGTTATGGCCTCTGTCCTTCAAATGTAGCATGACTTGTAGAATCTTAAGGATAAGCTCTTGTGAGCATTATTTCAGATCAAAAGGGGGAGACTTGGGTGCAATTTGTTTTAAATGATATTACTTTGATTGACCCTATGTGGTCTTTGGGTGGTATAGTGTGGCCTTGAACTGAAGAATTTAGTGGAATTGAACACTTTTTATGTTGCTTGCATGGCCTTTCGATATTTTTCTTGTGCTTTATGTCATAGGTCCTAAGCTGTCTGTTTTGACCTGTGTGCCACCAAAATCTAGAACTTGAACAATTTAATTAGCTTTCATTATTACTCATGCTTATGATTTTATATGGTTGCTATGAGACTTTTATGAAGCATGAAAGACTGTGCAGCTCATTTGTGTTTGATCTAAAATAATGTCAAAAGGTGAGTTTGTAGAAACCTGTCACACAACTTGAGTGTGGCCATACTGGTTGATCATTTGACGGTACAAAAGCTATCATGTGGCTATACTGGTTGATCGTTTTCAGAAACATGGTAAATCCTGAAGAATCTGTGACTATGAGCTATAATATTGAACTCTGGTTAAAGAAATTTGAAAGCATAAGGAAAGGTCAAAATCCTAAAAAAAATTAAGATTTGTATGGAATCAAAACTAGAGGTGCATTTTGAAACTAAATCCTCGGTCTAAACTCATTAGGAAATAAATGATTGACCAATGAGCCTCAACATCTATAAATAAAGAATTGCGATTGAAGGTTAAGGTTAGACATTCTGCAATTCTTTGAAGACATCCTGCAAGAGAGAAGACAACGGTTCATGGTGGTTGAGTTTGTGCAGTCACAAACATTAAACACTCCGATTCTCCATTGATGCTAGTTGCTCATCCTTCTTAATTCAATGGAGCTCTTGTTTTGAAGACTATAGCTTCTAGAGATAGAAGTTATGCTGTTGTTTAATGGAGTTGAAGACCTGAAGGGATTGAAGGTCAAGCAGAAGCCTTAAAGGAGTTGAAGGGATTTCAGTTGTGCTACAATTCTCCTGTATTGAGGATTGAAGGATAGTTCAAGTCCAAGCAGTCACACAACAAGGGGGAGCCTTGAAGGGTTGAAGGGATTCAACTGTGTAGTGTGCGAAGGGAGTTTGCACTAATTCCACTAGGAAAAATACTAGATATATAAAAGAGCTAGGTGTTTCTTGTAATGTGTTGACAATATTAATGGATTACTTTTTGGGCACGGCGCCGAAGATGTAAGCCTGGCCAAACTGTGTTACCAATTGTTGTGTCGTGGGTGTTTGTTTTGTTTACTGCTTTTCACACTGTGTTTCCCACTACTACTCACGCAGCAAAATCAGTTACACTGCATGATTTGCCTAAGTACTAATTTATAAGGTCTGTGCATCTCACAGCTATTTGATCTAAAACAATGCCAAATGGGGAGTTTGTAGAAACATGTCACACAGCCTAAGTGCAGCTACACAGGTTAAGCATGTGACAGCACAAAGAAGCTCCGGGTTCTTAGTGGCACTATGTATTGGCATTGCTTTAGGAAACTTGATATATGTCAAGAATCCGTGACTGTGAGCTATGTTATTAAAGTTCAGTTAAGGACATTTGGAAGAATAAAGAAAAGTCAAAATCCTAAGGAAAAAAGTACTTTAAGGGAATTAAAACTAGAAGTCTTTTTTGAAACAAAGTCTTTGGTCTAAATTAATATTTGAAAAAGGATTGGAAATTCAAGGCCTACCAATCAGCTTCAACATCTATAAAAAGAGGAACAAAATTGAACGTGAGGTCAGCCGTTCTACAATTCTTCGAAGATATTCTGCAAGAGAGAAGACGGTGGTTCATGGTGGTTGAGTTTGTGCAATCACAAACTTCAAACACCGTGATTCTCCATTGATGCTCATTTTTCATCATTCATAATTCAACGGAGTTCTTGTTTTGAAGACTATAGCTTCTAGGGATAGAAGTTATGTTGTAGTTCAATGGTGTTGAAGACTTGAAGGGATTCAAAATCAAGGAGCTTGTTCCGACGAGGAGCCTTGAAGAGTTGAAGGGATTCAACTATGCTGTTTGCAAAGGGAGTTTGTACTTATTCAGCCTTGAAGGGTTGAAGGGATTCAACGGTGCAGAGTGCAAAAAGAGTTCGCACTGATTCTACTAGGGAAACACTAGATGTGTAAAAGAGTTCGGTGTTTTCTTGTATGATGTGGACAGTTAATAGGCTTGGTTGAACTGTATTACCAACTATTGTGTCTTGTGTGTTTGTGTTGTTTATTGCTTTTCAAACTGTATATCACACTACTCCTTACACAGCAGAATCAGCCGCAATGCACGAATCGAATAAGTACTAACTTACACTTTCAGAGAAATCTTTGGGAAACATGATTTAGCAAATGGACGAGTTAGCGCTTCTAAGGATTTTAATGAGATTTATTGGTGGACTGGAAGTGTTAATCTTGAATTTCATTACCTAAAGCTTTTGATTAAAGAATTAAGAAAATGTTTTGAAATTTCTTTGAAAATGAAAAGAGAAAGGATTTGGTATCTTCATTTTCCATTTGAAGAGTTATTCTAAAAATTTGGTATAGCAAATGAAGTACAGAATGATGTTAAACTTTTCAATGCCAATTCTTTGATATTCAAAAGAAATTTTCAAGCTAAAAATGTCTATGCTCTTGAAAGTTTTCAGGTTAAACTTCTTGGATTCTTCAACGTGATTATTGAGTTTTGAAAATATATTTACCAAGAATCCAAAAGGAATTTTAAGAACGATTTAGAATATAAGTTTGTACTATCATCCTTCTTTTAAAGAATGTCTCCTTGAAGCAATCTTTCCTTGTGGTTCTTTGTACTTTTTCAAAAGAAATCCATTTGATCCTTTCTTCTCTCATTTCTATGACGTTCAAACCCTTGGTTCAATATTTTTAAAGGCCATCAATATGTTTTAAACTTGTGGAATCTTAAGCATGCTAGTCTCTACTTTCATTCTACAAGATTTCATTATAATGTTAGCTTTGATTTTCATAGGCCTTTTAAAGAAGTATTAGGATTCTTGCTTGTTTTGTTGTTTAGATAGTATTTGGATTTTATTTGTTAAATTCATAGCATTGTTTATATTGTTTATATCCATTCTAATGTTGCCCGCCTTGTTGTGGGTATTTGAAGGAAAAAGATTCGAGGACAAATCCTTTTAAGAGAGGGGGTATGATATGAATCACCAAAAGGATCATTCAACAAATTCGGAGGAGCAACTAAATAATTGAAGAAAGCATGGCTGAAGCTTCAATTGAGGAGTTTTGGAGTTAATTAGAAGGCTTGGAATAGTTTCAAGACTTCCAAGCTTCATTCAAAGTCATAAGAAGCTCAACGGAATCAAATTAAAAGCTCTCGGCCATCATAGATGACAAAAAAAAAAAAAAGCAAGGAAGGGAAGAAAGAGAGCTTACTGGTGACGGTAGCCTTGACCCTATCGTCCCCGGTAGCTTTCTAGTTGCAAGTGGCCATTTGAAGACTACCTACCATCAATGGTAGGTCTCGGACTAAACTTCACCAAATGGAGAATTAGCTATTAATTTTTGTTAATTTTGGTTTCTTTTTGTCCAAGCTTTGTAATTAAATGTAATTCAAGGGTAATTAGGTCCTCAATATTCCAATTAGGTTTTAGGAGTAGTTTGGATTTCTCTATAAATATCCTATTATGCCTTATTGTAGAACTTAGAAGATGAATGATGTATAAAATTTGAGAGTTTTCTCTTAGGGCTCTTAAGTTTTGAGGCTTTCTCCTTGAACTTCATCTAGGTTTTGATCATTTCTTAGATTGATTTTATTTGAATACTTGGATTGGGCTCATCCAAGAGTTCTTAATTTGATCACAATTCGTAATTATATTATAGTCACATCCTTGTGATTTGTTCTAGAGCTTAAGTCTTCTTCAATTAATCTAATTGGGTAAAGTAACTAGCCTCGTTGTCTTTTAGCAATTCAGGAAAAGATCTCTTCATATACATTTGTTTATAGTTTGGGTTGAATTATGGGTGGGTATCGTTGAAGAAGATCAAGTCCTATTGAGAGTAAAAGGTCCTTGGGAGGTTTGATTAAACGCTTTTGATCCATGCACAACAAGATTCATATCAATTAACAAGGAAAACTCTCAACTAAAAGTAATGCTTGCATTACGTAAAGACAACTAGGATTACGTATTTGGTTGTTGAGTGCACCAATTCATCACCTTCACCGAAAACGTATCCATGTCATGGTTAGGTTGTATTCATTATCGCATCCAGTCTTTAACGTTGCATGCGAACCCAACCTCTAGTGATATTCAAAATATGACACACTTATTAATATAATAACTGATTCATTATATATAATATTAACTTGATCACATATAATACATACCAACGAGTTAACCATTGCCTTTTTTGGAGCTTAACTTATCACGCTTCGCATATAATCAAATATTAAAATATTTGTCTTCACTAAATCAGCCACAAAAAATAACCAACAATTGGTATCCCAGTAAGCGGGAACATAAATTTGTCCATGTTAATACACAAAACTTAATTGATATTGTGATTCATATATTACATTCAAAATGAAGTACTTAACGTTCACATTTGTAATCTCACCTTCTCGCATGCACTTAGATCACCACCAAATTTGTTAGGAGCTACATATTATATAATACTGGGGGTTGGGGGGCAGGTAATGACCATTGAACATAAAATATTATAGTCAAAGTATTATAAGTTCATCCAATGAATTTTGTGTAGCTAACCAATTCTATTATATACGCAATAAAATAATGTTCTAGAAAATAAGTAGGGAGAAACCGAACTTTAAGACTCAATGGCTTCGCCAATTTTCGAATCTTCCTTGTTTTAACTTTACTAAAATGACTAATGATTCAAGCTTAACCACTTACATGGGGACAAGGTTTTCATTGCTTTTCAGTTCGCCGCTTGCCTTAGGACTCCAAACAATATTTCAGTAGAATTTAAACTTTATATAAATATATGAATAATGTATCTATTAACGGATACCTTACCAAATTTACATTTCGTTAAAAAATTCAAAATTTAATGTCAAATTGAACTACAAACTTACGTTGTTTGTCATATTATAGCTGGTGTATCAGCTCCAATTAAGTAACACACATTTAACTTCTTTATTTATCTTATTCCCTGACCAAACTTTGGTTCATATATTAACAAGCGTTACTCATCCACTTCTTATTTTGAAATTTATTACATATGTAGTATTACCTGTGTCGGCTTAGTAGCATCGATCTCTGCTGGACATGCGACGAGAGTTGAGCTTACCGTTTGAAATCATTAGCATTTATTTATCAAGCCAGAGCATTAAATTAAAAAAACATAAACTTTATGAAATTTTAAAAAATAATAATATATTAAGATAGTCGACTAAGCCATACTCACAGTCATAGAATTTTTCGCATTAATCGTCTTTTCCTCTCCCAAAGGTGCAGGATTCTTGGCATTATTCGTCTTTTCCTCTCTCATGCTACTGTGCCTTCCTACCTTGACCGTGGTTCCTCCCAAGTTCTGTCATCTTCCCAACTTTGCGCACTTGAGACTTCTTAACAACTTGACTCCACATCTCACCATCTTCAATCGTCAACCTTGAACTACGTCAACGTTTAGAATTGTCATGCACCACTTCCTCACCTGGCACTTTACTTTTCCCATTTCCAAAATGGGCAGATTCATTTCTTTTTTTTTCTTCTTTGTTTCCACAAGATCCTCCCCAAACTTTTTGATGTCTTAAAATGATGTATAATTAAAATGAATGCAACAGACAACTATATCTATCACTGTAGTCATAGAGATACAACTGAGTTGTTGAACTCAAGGAACGTAAAAGTCAAATAGTCACCGTTTTACCTAATGTCTAGTTTAATAAATTGATCTTTTGAGAAATTATTTGGAAAACTACTAAAAACAATTATATGGAAGCAATAATTAAAAGGTATGAAATTTTAGGAAAATAGTTTGAATTTTAAGGAATCCCCCTAACTCTGGTCAACTATTTTAATTGAAAAACTCACAAAACGATGTTTGAAAATAAAGATTGGGTTATGACACGAAAATCGAACAATCCCTATGTCTAGATGAAAGCCTCTCCACTCACTTAACATTTAAAGGAGAATCCCTTCTCTCCTTAACTGATTATGAATGCAATACAACTTATGTGATCTAATAACCTAAAAGTGCAATTAATATCTCTATTCAATTGCTAACTTTCATCATTCAAGTTAGTTGCCCTAGATTGAAATCTTATTTTTCCAATTCCAACCAATCTTGGAAAATAATCGATTACGCACAAACCAATCATTATCAAAACAAAATCGAACAACAACTAACAATAAAACAAACAGCAATTCTATGAAATTCAATCAAAATTCATCTCATCCAAGAGCTAGGGTTCAACCCTCAATTCAAACAACGGAATATTATCTAGTAAACATCCTAAAAATATTCAATTCAACAACAAAAATCATAATTGATAAAAGAACTAAGCTGAAAAAGGGCCCAATACACAGTTCTAAAGGCCACCCGAACTCGTCTCTCAATGTGCTTGATGAAACCCAAAATTGCTTCGTGAAATCTCATCAATCTTCCTCCAAGAGCTTCAATTTAGTGTTAGTTAAGAAGAATCTACATAATTGAAGAGGAGTTCAGAGGGTTTTTCTTGTCAAAGTTTGCCCCTAATTCCTCCTTTCTAACCTAGAAATTGTTCTCCCCTGAAAATTGGGAAAAAATATATACAAATACACAGAAAAATGCATTAACTGCGCTACTCACGTGACCTACCGCATCTGATAGATCTAGCCCTACCATCTGCGGTAGGGTTTTGTTCCAGTTTGGCTGAAATCTTCAGGACCTACTGCGTGCGGTAAGTCTAGCCTACTGTCCACAGTAGGCTTCTACTGGCAGTCTTCTTTTGCCTCCAGTACCTACCGCGTGCGGTAGGTTGGCCTACCGTTAGTGGTAGATCTCCTTCCTTAGTGTCGGCAACTTCCGATTTCGCTCTTATTCTTCGCCTTCTTCATTGGGAAATACCTAAGATAAGGATGGAGGTAAACGATGTAAATTATACATTTTATATATTAAAAAAATCACAAAATGACGGAAATAATATATGTAAATGTAGTACAATATGGCACATATCACTTTTCTTCTCCTCCAGGAATATTCACGGCATCCTCTAAGTTTAGACATACTTTGTTGTTATTTCTTATATCTTCTTCTTCACAAAAAAGCCCCCACGTTATTGCCTTGCACCAGGGAGGCAACTCCAATCACCTCATGGGTCTATCCATTGCTGCCCACTCCAACTTCTTCTTCCACATCCTTGTCATCAGCTTTTGATTTCTAGCAAAACTTATTTCCAAGTGATTCTAACCTTTTGAAGATTTCTTCCTTTTGAACATTTCTTCCATCATCATTCTCTAGTTATCTTCCGCATCCTTTAATTTTTCCAGCCACTTCATTCGTTAAACCTTTCATGTCATCCCTAATCTTTGTCATTCTATGATCTATTAACTCCAGTCTCTTATGCATGGTTGTTAATGTAGGTTCCTCTAGACTACCCAATGTATCGACCATCTCTACATCCTTCGCATAATACAAATCTAAATCTTTTAGCCTATTCAATCTCGCTATAATTTTTTCGAGCAACCAGTCTCCAATTCAAGGAGCGAATGTTCTTTGTTGGTTTAACCCTCTCACCGATAGGGGAAAACTTCTCTAAGAAAACAATCTACAAGAAAATCACACTTACATTAATTTCACGTGTAATGTAATATAACAACATATAAAATTAGGCAAATTTCTTACCGTTAGTAGTATGATGCACCTGCTTACTGCCTCTTCCACCAATATTTGTTCTTTTAATCGTTGATGCCATATCTTCCAGCACAAATTTACACCAATTATATTCTTTAACCTTCTCTATGTCTCTAAGTAATGGTAACCAGCTACTTTTCAAGGCAGACTGCATGGTAGGACTCTGCATATGACCGACAACATACCTCACAAATTTCACCTTGAATTCATACCCACAAAATTCATCATCCAACAACTTTGGTTTCAATTCAGAGAGATTAATAATTTTTGTTTTGCACTCTCAAGTTCAAACCATTCTCTAATTTTTTTTTTTTTATCAATTTCTCCCTTTACCAAAAGACCGGAAATGTCTATATTACCCCGCTTCAGTCCTTAGAGTCTTTCAACATTTTCTTCGCTTATCTATACATATCTTATGTACTCTCAAACAAATCATATCACAGTCAAAGCGATTTACCAGCTACGATAATAATTCATAAGGCAAGTTAAAACATTTTATCTGTAGTAAGTCCCCAAAACCTAAATCTCTCACAACCTCTAACTATGACTTTTTTAATTTGCAAATTAGATTATTCATGGTATTACTTAAACACCTACTCTTATATTTTGCCTAAATTAAAAATAATTCAAACTATGTATTAATTTATAATATATTTTACTAAATTTTCTAAAACCAATTTAATATAATTTAACAGTCTTACCAGAATATGTCCTTTCCTTTGCCATTGTCTACCATGTACCCTTCCATGCGACCTATTCAACCAACAATCTTCTTGTCGTATTTCTATTTTTGATTCTTTCCTTTTCTGCCCATCTTTTTAGGTTCACTACTTTCCACAGAATTATTAGTGGTTTGTGACACATAAGCTTCTTTGTGAAGCTCCTCATCTGGAGTAGCTACTGGACAATCTTCTTCAAGTTCTTCAAGATGTGATGTTTGTGTAAATGTATGTACTTTACTTCCAATATTTCTTTCTTGCCTTCACTCTCGCGTTTCATCTTTGATTTTGTTTATTGATTTACTGCTAATTTCATCAATTCAGAATTTCACAGTCAGATAATTTCAACTATCATTCATGGATACTTAGTCGACTATAATTTAGAAATAATATCAATAAAAATGTCCTGAGCATATTATAGTAGTCGAATAACCTCCCGATATAATATGAATTCAAATACCCAGAGGAGTGAATACTTAAAAAATACTATAAATATATATATATCAAGAGGAGTGGCTTACTGGAACCTTAGTCGACAATCAATCACATGTACTTCATATCACTCCAAATTTCATCCAAAAATTCAATAACTCTACACAAAAAAAAAAAAATAAAATCCAACCCTAAACCCAGATAATAGATGTATAAAATAGAAAATAATTCGTAAAAAAAGTTAAAAGTCTAATTTCTCAGTTTCATACATAAAGATTAAAAACAAAAGAACCAATCAAATTTTTCCATACAGGAAAACACTGTAATCAATTTATTTCAATTACCCCAAAATAGTCCAGGTAGAAGAAGCAATAATGAAAGTCAAGTAAGAAGAAGCATATGCACATACCTCTGTATTTCAATCAATTGAATCTGCCACAAACCCTTCTACACAAATAGAAAAGCAACTTCTAATTTTTCACTAATTTCGATCGATCATAGCCCAAAATACCTCCAAAAATTTCTGTCCTCACACAACTCCTTCGCCAACGAACAGCCCACTCACTCCATGTTTAGTACCTACCGTCGTCACTACCTCCAAATATTGCCTACAAATCCGCCCCCCTCCCTCCCCCCTCCTCCCCCACTCTAAGATGCCATTGGGTATTAGAAATTTTTGCAATGATTCACCATTGAAGTTGAACTCTCTTCTTCAAACTCCTCCAATTTCACCTTAGTCCAACTCCTCCCAAGTCAATTCTGAAGTTTAGCTTTTCAAGAGGAAAAAAAAGTACACATGTCCCTTTCAAAGATGAAAACAAAAGTACACGTCTTTTTCAAAGACTGATTGACCGGGTCTTTGAAACCAGTGAGAAAATAAGGAGTTTTACAATTGGGATAACCAATGACTTAGATTTAAGATATTTTAAATTAATGGTGCGATTAGGGAATTTTGATAGTGGAAATTACCACCCTATTTTTATATTAGAAGCCCTCCTATTTTTCTTTGAAAATGTAGTTTAGTTTTATTTAAGTCGCTTCTCTCCATGACCAACCACCACTCCTCCTCTGTATTTAAAAAAAGCACTGGCCTACATGACTAGCGTGACATATATTTTTGGAGAAACATGGCATATATTTTAACTATTGGACAATTGTTCACTAAAGAATAATGTTAAGCAATTGCAGTAAAATATAATTAATATTATGAATAAAATAATAATTTTGGATGTCCATTACATAAAGAACATGTCTCGTTTATAACCTTACTAGATAAAAACCAGTGGGAAAAAATTCTACTGAAGGGAAAAGAGTATACCAGTCTCTATGTTAAATATTACTCTCCCTGATTAGGTAATCCTTTGAGATTTCTATACCCACGTATTCCAATCTTATATACTAACTTCTCAAATGTTGCTATCAGTAATGTCTTAGTGAATAAATCTGCAAGATTATCACATGATTTAATTTGTTCCATGTGAATATCACATCTCTTCTAGGGCTCATAAGTGAAGAAAAATTTCTGTGATATATGCTTTGTTCTATCTCCTTTAATATATTTTCCATTTAATTGAGCTATACAAGCTGCATTATCCTTATATAGAGGAGTGTTGGGATTCTTTACCTAGAGGATATGTCATAACTTTCGTAAATATAATGAATCATAGATCTTAACCACACACATTCTCGACTTGCCTCATGAATAGCTATGATCTCAGAGTGATTAGATGAAGTGGCTACCATAGATTATTTCGAAGAACGCCATGAAATGGAAGTGCCACCATTTGTAAGTACATAGCCAGTTCGAGAACGTGCTTTATGTGGATCAGATAAATAACCAGTTTTCATAACCAATTAACTTTGGCCTGGTTTTATTTGAATAAAATAACCTAAGGTCTATGGTCCATTGGAGATATCTAAGGACATGCTTAACACAGTTCCAATATCGTCATGTAGGGGAAGAATTAAATCTTGCTAATAAATTTACAGCAAATGCTATATCAGGTCTTGTGTTATTAGCAAGGTACATTAGTGCACCAATAGTACTTGGATAAGGTACTTCAGGACTTAATAGTTCTTCATCTTTTTCCCTTGGTCGAAAGGATCTTTATTTATATCTAGCAACCGTACGACCATTGGAATACTCAGTCGATGTGCTTTTTCCATGTAAAATCTTTTCAATACTGTCGTAGTATATGTTGATTGATGGATGATCATGTCATCTTCCAGATGTTGAATTTGTAAACCAAGATGGAATTCGGTTTTTCTAAAATATGTGATTCTTTCTTCAAGTAATCGATTAATTCTTGGAGCTCTTCTGGAGTTCCAATGAGATTTATATCATCAACATATATAGCGAGTATCATAAATCTTAATGAACATTTCTTAATGAGTACACATGGACAAACTAGATCATTTTTATATCCTGCTTTTAGCAAGTTTTTACTAAGACGATTATACCACATGTGTCCAGACTGCTTTAAACCGTACAATTTTTTGTAACTTAATTTGATAATTTTCACGAGAACCAGACTTATATGCTGCAGGCATATTAAATCCTTCTGGGATCCTCATATAAATGTCATTATCTAGGTTCCCATATAAGTAAGCAGTCACTACATCCATTAAGCGCATGTCAACTTTTTAATGTACTGTCAGACTCACAAGGTATCGAAAAGTAATTGAGACAATCACAGGTGAATATGTCTCATTATAATCAACACTTGGCCTTTGTGAGAAATCTTATGCTACAAGGTGTGCCTTATATCTCACAATTTCACTATCTCATTTCGCTTTCGTACAAATACCCATTTATATCCAATTGGTTTAACGCCTTCTGGTGTTCAGACTATAGGTCCAAAATTATCGCCTTTCGTATGTGAATTTAACTCTGACTGAATCGCTTCTTTCTAATTTGGCCAATTATTTCTATGTCGGTATTCTTCAACTGATGTTGGCTTAAGATCTTTATTATCCCTTAAAACTTCAAGGGATACATTATATGCAAACGAATCATCAACTTCTATTTCTATTCGACTCCAACTTCTACTAAAAGTGGTATTGTTGATGGAAACTTCTGTATTATTTTCAGAAGTCTGGATCTTTTCACTAGTTGTCTCTTGATCCGTTTTGTCAATATCTTCAATATGATCTCTGTGATCATTTAATCCCCTCTTCTTTCGAGGATTCTTATCTTTTTTAACCAAGAAGTCGACCACGCTTCTGGCATGATTTGAGCTCAACAACTGTAGATGCTATATTTTGCTCTTTTGGGACTTCAACCCTAATAGGGGTGTCTATTGCTAGAATGTGCGATTTAGTCACTCTTGTTGAGTCGACAAAGGTCTCAGCAATTGATTTGCTATTTTCTGCAGATGAGTTATCTTTTGAACTTCTAATTCGCTCGTGCTTGTGCACGGATCAAGATAATTCAAGGATGCTGTCTAGACAAGCTCTTTTCCTTGTGGCTTATTTTCTCATCCTAATTTATGGAAGAGAGCCTCATCAAAATGGTAGTCAGCAAACCTTGTAGTGAATTCATCTCCCGTTAAAGGTTCAAGGTACCTTATTATTGAGGGAGAGTCATAATCAACATATATCCCCAACCTTCTTTGGGGACCTATTTTAGTTCGTTGATTTGGTGTCATAGGAACATATACTACATATTCAAAAATTTTCAAATGAGAAATATTTGGCTCAAAACAAAAAGCCAATTGTAAAGGGGAGAATTTATGATAACTTGTTGGCCTAATACACACAAGTGCTGCTACATGCAAGATAGCATATCCTCAAATTGAAGTAAGGAGATTTGTTCTTATTATGAGTGGTCTAGTAATCAATTGTAATCTTTTAATAAAAGATTCAGCTAAACCATTTTGTGTGTAAACATGAGCTACAGGATGTTCAACAGTAATGCCAATTGACATCCAATAAGCATCAAAGGCTTGAGAAGTATATTCCGCAGCATTATCTAGATGGATCATTTTATTAGGGTGATTAGGAAATTGCGCTCTTAGGCGAATTATTTGGGTAAGTAATCTCGCAAACCCTAGGTTGCGAGTTGATAATAAACAGACATGCAACCATCGAGTCGATGCATTAATTAAAACCATGAAATATCTAAATTGCCCACATGGTGAATGAATAGACCCACATATATCATCACGAATCCGTTCTGGAAATACGGGAGATTCCAGCTCTACTTTTGGTTGGGAAGGTCTAATAACCAACTTCCCTCGATAACAAGCAGCAAATAATAATTTGGTCAAAACCCTTAGATTTTTTAATGGGTGACCATGAGTGTTTCATTTATTTTTTTCATCATGATTGTTTTTGGGTGACCTAAATGGTCATGCCAAATAGTAAAAGTCACAGGATCAGTAAAATTCTAGTTACTTAATGATGCACTTCAACAATACTCATTTTTGCATAATATAGGCCAGAAGATAGAGATGGTAATTTCTCTAAAATTGATTTCTTTCCCAAGGCTACATGAGTAATACAAAGATACTCAGAACTATTTTCCTCCATTGTCTCAACATGATACTCATTAAGGCAGATATCTTTAAAACTTATTAAATTTCTTCAGAATTTTGAGAAAATTAGTGTCTTATGAATGAAAATTATCGTCCCTCTAGGCAATAGCACACTGGCTCTTCTGGAGCCTTTAATCAATTTTACAATACCATTAATAGTGCTCACATTTGTTTCTCCCATATTCAGACATGAAAAATATTTCTCATTTCTCAGTATGGTATGGGTATCATTCTCAAAATAAAGAATAAGTGCCATCTGTACACATCGGAAAACTCCAAGTAAACTTGAAAGTTTTATTACAAAGGAAAATATGAACACATTAAACTTTATTACATCAATAGAAAAATATATAAATAAAAGTAAAACTATAAAACTGAAATAAAATTCCAGTTCTTCTGGACATTTCCATCATCGGCCATGTTATGAACTTTTCCTTCTTCTAAGAAGTCGATCACTTCTAAGTGAGTTATATCCACATGGATATCATCCATACTAGTATCATTATCATGATTTGAATCTCGGGAAGTGAAGTTTGCTTTAGGCTTTTTATCCCTTCTATTGATCGATGCTGGTAAAGCTCGACAAAGTGTTTCGCCGCACGAGAAGTACGGAACAAATGACCTTGCATACCACATCGATAGCACTTTTCCTTATAATCTTCAGAGATCACTCCCTTCTCCCTTATTGTCATTTTTAGACCACTTTCGGTGGTTACCATTATTCGTCGTGCTTGATCTCTGTTATGATTGCATGGATGATTTTTGTTACAGCCACGTCTACATTTGCAATCTCGACCACATCCACGACCTCTTCCAGGACCATAGTTATTGGTTCTAACTATATTCGCTTCTGGGAGTGGAGTAGAATCAGTTGGTCGAGTTTCATGATTCTTCATGACCAACTCATTATTTTGCTCGGCCACAAGAAGATAAGATATTAATTCAAAATATTTCTAGAAACCATTCTCTCAATATTGTTGCTGCAGGACAATATTCCAGACATGAAAAGTTGAAAAGGTTTTCTCTAGCATGTCTATGTCAGTGATTTTCTCTCCACATAATTTTAAGTGTGAAGTAATTCTAAACATCATAAAATTGTACGCACTGATAGACTTAAAGTCTTGTAACCTCAGATGCATCCAATCATACCGTGCTTTTAATAGAACGACCATCTTCTGGTAGTCGAACCTTTCTTTCAAATCAATCCACAATACCAGTGGATCTCTCACCGTAAGATACTCCACCTTCAAATTTTCATGAAAGTGATGGCAGAGAAAGATCATGGCTTTTGTGCAATCTTATGATAATGATTTATTATTTTCAATAATGGTATCTACCAGACTGATTGCATCTAGATGGATTTGAGCATCCAATGTCCAAGGTAAATAGTTTTTCCCGGAGATATCAAGAGCCAAAAGTTCTAACTTGATAAGATTAGCCATTGAAAACAGAAGGATAGAAAGTTACCTCCTTTCTTTTTTCTTGATTCAAACTTCGAAACTCTAATGGCAGAGACTCGTCGTGCTGATAACGTGTTATGAAAATTATTGCAAGCATAGGCGCAGTAATATAATTAAGAAGAAATTTGAAGAATAACTAGAAATTTCATAGAGGGGAAAGGAGAGAAGAGAAAAGAAAAGTAGAGAAAATTTTATTGTTTTTCTCTGAGGTGTAATTACAATTGAGAGGTAAGGTCCCTATTTATAGGGCTTTGGGGATATAAAGATAAAGATGGAATAGGGGAATAGATTCTATCATATGTAATATAATATTAAAATTTTTTTATTTATCTATACATAATTCTATCTCTAGAGAATATTTATCTCTTGTATCCCCAGAGCCCTATAAATAGGGCCCTTACCTTTCAATCGTAATCACACCTCAAAAAAATGTAATAAAATCTTCTCCACTTTTCTCTTATTTTCTCTCCTTCCTCCTCTATGAAATTTCTAATTATTGTTTAAATTTTTTCTTAGTTATATTATTGTGCATACGCTTACAATAATTTTTGCAACAATTAACAAGTTGTTTCATATAATAACAAGCGAACCATTATTACTAAAAATAGAAATTCTACATTTAATACATATCATTTTAGATCATGAAGTTGTCTTAAAATATTATTTGACAAAAATAAGATGAGAAATAGAATATGATCTGTAATGGATATCATGGCAAGCATGTTTCAATAAAAGAAATAATTTTCTAAAAAAGATAAAGAAATAATCGAAATAATAGAAAGAATATATATATATATATATATAAAACAGGCCTAAGTGGTTTATTAGACATGATACAGCATTAAGATCTCATCCACATGCAAAAATAATGCTGGAGTTTGCTGTAAGTCGAAGAAAACAGACCAAAGTATATTTCTTAGACAAGGAACATGTGTTTTGCTGACATCCAATTAATTTAATTAATCAAAGTGAACAAAGCTTTGAGAAAGAATTAATTATAAATTATGTATGCACGTCATTAGTAGTTTTCTTTATATATGCATTGTTAAATTATCATGTCCTGCCTCAAAACGAAATTAGGGATCAAAGCATTTTAAATAATTCTATAGGAACAAAAATTATAAAAAAAGAAAAACGTTGAGTAAGTGTACCGATTACCCAAAAGTTAATAATTTTTAATGATTTTAATAATTATTTTTTCACATATTTAGTATAATATTTTTTCCTTTAAAAAAAGTATAATATTTTTGTTTCCTTCTAAAAAAGTAAAGTACTATTGTTTTTCTTCTAAAAAGGAGTTCTTTATATTTAAGATGTTAAAAAATTGGTAACGAGAATCAACTTAGATAGGAGTTTATTTTTTAGTTTTGAGTATAATTGTTTTCTTGCAGGTTGTGAAAGATAGTTTATAATAGAAATGTGGGTCTCAAATTACTAAAATTGATAATTAAAAAAAAAAAAAAGAACTTGAAATAAACTTCAATTTAATGTGAAATCTTATGGTCCTTCCTAAAGTTTTAATTAATGGGTCTTTGGGCTGGGGAGGAGGTATTGTGAATTATAAACTGGGTTAGAAACTGGAAATGGATTTTCGTTGAGAGCTAGGCCGATGGAGAACACGGTGGATGTGGAGGAGGTGGAGTTTCCTGCTGCCATTTTTGGGGTACTTCGATATACGGTGGAGGTTGGTCGACGGATAAGGCAGGGTTTTATTTGAAAAAATTCTATTATATACCATGTTTATATTTTTATATATGAATCTTTTATTTGTATTAAGCAATATCACCTCTGTTATTGATCATATTCTTAATTATAAGTATAAGAATTTCAAAGAGAGATTAGGTAGTTTAATACAAAACAAGTAGTACATAAGCGGAGACAAGTACATGATCCTTAATAGAAATTTTCATTTATTTGGGAATGTGACGAGCAGAATGTGGTTGTCTAGGTGAATTTTGTTTATCTAGAATTTTCTTCTATGTTTAAGGCATTTTCTTAATTTCTTCAGTTCAGTAATTTTTAGTTTATTTTTAAACTATAAGCTGTTTTTGAATTGTTCACAACCATTAATTATATTTAAAAAGTTGAAAAAACTATTTTTGAAAAGTTATTGTGTATTTTTTAGAAGTTCTTATGCCTATTTATATAATTAAAAATAAAATTCTTATATTAATTTATTTTAAATAATTTTTTAATTACTTAAAAAAACATAAGCAATGGAGAACAGGTCTAAGTTCCTTGTTTCGGTATGGGTCCAGTGCTTATATCATATACCTTCGTGTACTGTGCAAGGTACATCCCATTTTACTATCACTCGCATTTT
Organism: Catharanthus roseus; assembly: GCA_028651295.1. Taxonomy (NCBI): domain Eukaryota; kingdom Viridiplantae; phylum Streptophyta; class Magnoliopsida; order Gentianales; family Apocynaceae; genus Catharanthus; species Catharanthus roseus. The sequence continues at coordinate 2,924,272 of JAPQWS010000033.1, read as the reverse complement.
TCATCACGCATGGGCATACATCTATGTTCGTGCATTCGAGTTCCATCGAAATTCTATTGATTACGGGGATGTATATTCCATTCAAATAGTATTGATGTTCTATGTATTATATGTTCCATAAAGATAATATATGATGTCCATAGTTCTTTGTTTGGGTTCCATCGAAATTCTATTTATGCTCCATGTAGTATATATTCCATACAAATAGTATTGTTGTCTCGGTTTATATGTTCCATATAGATAATATTGATGTTTCATAATTTCTGTGTTTAGATTTGGTCGAAATACTATTGATGTTCCATGAGTTATTATGTTCCATAAAAATAGCATTAATGTTTCATGATAATGTGTTCAATAAAAATATGATTGATATTCCAGGGGTTCTTTATGAAGTTCATGAGTTGTGTTAGTGCTGCTAAGATTCCATAGTTTCTGTGTTAGTTTTCCATGGAAATAAAATTCACATTCGATGGTTATGTATTAGTGTTTTATGGGAATAGTATTAATCATGTTTCATGGATTCTGTATTAGGATTCCATTAAAATTTTATTGATATTTCATGGGTCATGCCTTAAGTATCACAAAGATATACTACATGTTTGTGTGTTCTGTATTAAAGTTTCCATAAAAATAGTATTGATGTTTCATATGTTATATGTTAATGTTCTATGTAAATAAAATATATGTTCCATGTAAAAATAGAAAATATCTCATGAGACTTCGATAATCTATAACTTTAACAACCAAAGAAAACATCAATTCCATAGAAAAATAATTCTTCCTTCCAATCTCCTCCAATAATGATTCTTCCTTCCCATCTCTTCCCAAAAACACCAAACATTATCACCCACATATACTAAAAATATGAAATATACAACTTAGTATTTCATGAATTGTTACTTATATAATCATGGAACTGCAGCTATAGAAACATCAAATTTAAACAATCAAAATATGGAACTTAGTAGGATTCGCAACGGTACGATAATTGCTAATTTTAGATTACCAATTACCAATACCATTTATATTATCAAATACCATTACCGTATCAATACCATTTATATTACCAAATACCATTATTGTACCAATAACAATCGATTATTGGTTATTCGGATAATCTGTCAAAAATTTAACAAATCAAATATACTCTTCCACTTTTAAACTTTAAAATTGGACCATTGAATTATAATGCCTTAGAAATAAAATTCTACCCCAAATTGAAGGCTCTCCCGATTAAAACAAAAGTAAAGCCCATATGGTATTGCTTCACACACACAAAATAGATATATCTATATATATTAGGGGGATGTGTGCGTGTGTATTAAATCTATTGATTTCAGTATCGGTCAACCTTAGGAAATACCAAATGCGTTCAGTTTTACAGTCAGTCACTTAAAAACAGTTATATAATTGGTCGGTTACCTATCAGAATTAAAAAAAAAAAGCCATACAGCTGCCATCCCTAGAACTCTGATAACACGTAAGTTTAACCCAAAAAAATTAATTATACAGAAAAATGGATTCTTTCTCCTTATCTCCTCCAATATTGATTTTTCCATATTCCTATAAAGATTTAACTTACTTTATACAAATAACAAAAAAACCATAGATAAAAAACTAAAAAAATGTTGCTACTGGCGTTAGAATATTACTGCCGCTGTTGGAATGTCATAGCTGCTACAGGCATAAAAATGGTTCTTTTGAGAGAAAAAAGAGAGGTGATGGTGATTTGATTAAAGATTTCTGGAGAGTATTGTGGAGAGAAGGAAAAGAAAAGGATAAAAAAAAGAAAGAAGAAGGAGACGTGGCTTTGTAAACACGCATAACTAAAAAAAATATGAGAGAACAAGAAAAGAAGAAACGTGTGAACTAAAAAATCTACTAGTTACACCTCTTCAAAAATATAAATAGAACGTCAATTTACCCTCAGTCCCTCAGTGAATACTGTGCAAGGTACACCAAAGGTGTATCATATAATTTGTAGTATGGGTAAGTGGTTAACAGAAATCAATTAGGGTAGCTAAATTTACTGTCTCGCCATGCTATAAATCTAGGGCAAATTGTATTGGTTCCCTCTTTATCCGGTTAGCTCTTGTTACAGATTTAGTTCCTTAATACATGGTTTGAATTTTTTTCAATTAAAAAAAAAATCCATCCGTAAAAGATTAGACAATAAAATTATTTTTATTCTTTTGTGGTTGAATAATTTTATTTTATAATTAAAGAAAAAGCCTTCACTTTCTCAAACTAAAGTTTAATTTAACTAAACTTTAAAATACAAATTTGACAATTACGCTTAGACGAAAATGGTAAAATTATTTTACTAATTTAAGTTGAATGTTTTTAATTTCGAGAGGACCAACATAATGTTGATTAACTTTTTAGTTTAAAATATAAGTTTTCTTATAGTTTTTTTATAAGATCTATTGATCTTTTAATGTATAGTATATACTTTTCTATATGAACTTCTGCTCGAGACACATTAGACAAATCCATTTAAATTATTTAGAGTTAAGTTTAAAAACCTTTTGAAGTTAGGAGTTTTTATTAACTACGATTCTGAACTTTATTCTTGGACGAATAATTCAATCTTTTCTTACCTTTGAAAAATGGATGGAAATAAGGGTATAATTTCTAAAAGACCTTTTGATAGAAGGAAAAGCTTTAAGAATGTAAGTTTGAGTTGTTAACTAAAATCATAATTATTCAAGAATATTAAATAACTATGTTCTTATTTGCAAACATCAATTTGGATGAATTTTCAAATTTTAATTCATGAAGTATTTCTCTCTATTAAAGGTTTTTTATTTATATTAATACATGAACAGGAACACATTAGACACAATTTTATCCAGGGCCACATTTTAGGCAAATTAAAAATCTACAATTGAAATCTATATTATATGTATTAAATTTAGGGAAGAAGCATGATAATTTGACACCTAGACATTTTAAGGAGAATCTATCATCAACTTGCCAAGTGGTAAAAAATGATTGGATTTAAATTTTTTTTATGAGTGAACTTCCATTAACTAATAAATTAAATATAAATAGTAAATTATTATGAAATATAATATTATATATAACTTTAAATTTTATAATTGTAATTAAATATATAATTATTATCCTATAACTATAGTTAATATATAATTATATAAATAAATATATTCCATTAACTAATAAATTAAATATAAATAGTAAATTATTATGAAATATAATATATTATATATAACTTTAAATTTTATAATTGTAATTAAATATATAATTATTATCCTATAACTATAGTTAATATATAATTATATAAATAAATATAATATATAACTATGATCTAAAACTATGGTTAAAATATAATTTACAATTAAATTTTATGATTATAATTAAAAATATAGTTTATAATTATAGTGTATTATTATAATTATAGTTTATAACTATAGATAAAATATAAGGGGTAGATAAACCTAACTCGAAAATACATATGTATAGCGCAAAAAAATCAAAGTAATTCATTTTTAATTAGAAACTTTCTCTCTCTTCAGAAAATCCTCACTTCTCTCTAAAACTTAAAATTTCAACTTCAGATTTAGGAAGGTCCAACCGTTAAAACTCGAAAAAAAAGGTTAGTACTTCGATCTATATTTATTTATTTACATTTTTATCGTTTCAAGATTTGAAAATAACCGTTGAATTAAAAAAAAATACTTTTTTAAAACGAAAATTTTAGCCGGAATTTCGCCGGATCGCGGGTACCGGCGACGAAGAACATGTCGGATCGCTTGGACCGGCGACCGAAACCTCGTCGGGTCGTCCGGTTCAGCGGCAGCGGCTGTTGGTGACCGCAGAACCGCGCGATCGCTGTGCGGTTTCGGTCGTCCGGTCTAGCGATCCGGTTCAGCTGGCCACCCGGTTTTTTTATTTTTTTTATTTTTTTAAATTTGTTTAATTTTTTTAATTTTTTTTAAAATATTTTTTTCAATTTTTTAAATTTTTTTTCAATTTTTTTTACTTTTTTAAAATTTTTTTTAATTTTTTTAAAATTTGTTTTCAATTTTTTAATTTTTTTAAAATTTTTTTTATTTTTTAAAATTTTTTCTAAATTTTTTTTAATTTTTTTAAATTTATTTAAATCTTTTTAAATTCTTTTATTAATGTATTATTTTTACTTTTTTGTTATGTTTTATTTTTATTTAGTTTTTAATTTTTATTATTTTTATTTTTTATGTTTTATTATTTTTTAATTTTTGTACGTTTTATTTTGTTTTATTTTGTATTATTTTTTTAAGTTTTTATATATTAATTTTTTTTAAAATGTTTTTTCATTTCATTTGTCTATGCTTATGTTATTTTTTAAAGTTATGATTTCGTTTGTCTATTTGTTTAATTTAGAGTTCATATTATGTTATTTAATTTGTTAATTTTGTAATTTTTTTATTACATTTGTTTATGTTTATGTTGTTAAATTAATGATGATGTTAATTATTTTTAAAGTATGATTACATTTATGTTTATTTGTTTAATTTGTAGTTTATGTTATGTTATTTAATTTGTTTTTAGGATTTGCTTATGATTATGTTACATTAATGATTATGTGATTTTTGAAAATAATTATTACGTTTATGTTTATTTGTTTAATTTATAGGTTATATTATGTTTAGTGTAATTTGTTTATGTTTATTAGGGTGCCTGTGGACTTGATTGATTGTATAATTTTGTTTATTTAGAGTTTATGGTGTAGGGTTTATATGAATAATACGGCTTTATAAACCAATGTCCTAAAAAAATTGAATAAATAAGCCTTTATGAAATTTGTAATTAAGTTTGTTATATTGAAAGATTTTGTGTTTACGGCTAAGACAATGTAATAAAAATATGTGAAGTGTGGAAATGGAGTAATAAATATAACAATAATAAATTTAGCTTAATGCACGGTTTTAACTTAATCATATAAAGATGAAGAAAAATGCATTACTTGTATCGTATAAAAATATGATGAATTAGACAGATATTACGTAATGTTATTGAGGAAAATGTTTGCTAATTTGTTTAGATGGTTTGGCCTGGAGCACGTGGTGATGATGATTTAAGTGCTGTGACAGACAGGACCGGTCGAGTTGAACGTCGTGCAGTGACTGCGTCATCCCGTGGTGTGAGGGACGCCACAGTACATCAGACATACCGTCCACTTCTGCACCTATTGCACCGGGTATGTATTATGAGCCTGGTGCACCGGGGTCTTCCACCCAGCTCCCCCCTATACCGTTTATAACCCATCCTCCTCCTACCACATCATACCATCCGTACACCCCCGTACCTTATGACCCTTACGGATATTCTCAGCCACCACAGACATCATTTGATCCATATGCATATGCTCCTTCTCTACCTATTCGTATGCCTAGCTTGGATCCGACACAGCATTTTTCTAGAACTCAGATTCCATTAAATGATGTTAGTGGTCCAGGGTTGCAGTTAGGTGCTAAGTTCTTCGAGCAGCTTGCTGGGTCCATCCCGGTAGACTCATCTTACAGCGGTGCTGAGTATGAAGCCACTGCTCGTGGCATTTCCTCATCTTATGTTGGATTTGGTAGGGATTCTGATACATCCCGATCTGAGGAGGCTGGCAAAGTTGGTTCCCTATGCATTCATAGCAGTGAGGGCAATGAGGATGAGCGTGAGGATGATGATGATGGTGATGATGATGATGATGATGATGATGATGATGATGATGATGATGATGATGATGATAGTGACGATGATGGTGATGATCACGAACCTGTTCCTGTGGTTGAGGCATCATTTTCCGGCCATAGACCTGCTCCGGGTAAGGGAAAGGATTCACTGGCAGTTTAATGTCAGTGATGAGTAAGATTGCTGGGTCGCAACAAAAAAGACCCGAGAAGTCGCATCCTCCTAGCAACCCTACGTAGAGGAAGAAATCAAAGAATGACGATTGGGAGCAGACAGGTCCAGTTGATGGCGGTCCACAGGATCCAGTCATTGTCCCTTCGTATAGTGGTCATGTCGCTGGTTGTATGGCGTGGTCAGGTAATTTGAATATTTTGTATATTGTTTATTTATGATTATAGATTTGAATATTTTGTTTATTTTTTATTATGGTGTTTACATTATTTTTGGCAGGATAGAGGCATTCTGAAATCGAGGTCCTGTTACGTGTCTCTGACCGGTTGGACCCTTAGTGATCCTGCAGTGGTACAGTTGGCAGGGGAGACACGACTATCACATTTGAGGTCTTGCATGTTCCAGCATCTGAACTCCTCCTTGCTATCTGCTTTTGTGGAGAGGTGGCAGCCAGACACTAATAGTTTTCACATGCCTTGGGGGGGAGATGACTATTACATTGCATGATGTTGAGTTGATTCTGGGCGTATCTTTTTATGGTAATGTCGTCGACCATTATTATTCACGGGAGCAGATAATTGCAGTTATCCAGAGCGATCTTCATATCTCCGACTCCAGTATAGGCATAAATGTTCAAGACTCGGTGGGAGTTGCTGACTCACCTCGTAGTGGACTGTCTACGGAGCAGAGGGCCGCCTGTTATGTCTTGTATTTACTTGGTAGTTCGCTCTTCACTGACAAGAGCGCAAATAATGTCCCTGGTAAGCTGTGGCCACTCGTGAAGAATGTTACTTCTGTTGGTGATTTTGCATGGGGTGCTGCTACACTAGCCTACTTGTACAGGAGTTTAGGGCAGGCCTCTCCCGCTGATGCGAAGGAGTTGTCTGGTTGCTGGTCGTTGCTTGAGGTAGTATTATTATAATCTTCATCCTGTTTAATTATGTTTTACGTTTTAGGGTTTATTTTTGTCTAATAATGGGGTTGCTGATTTTTTTTATTAATTTTTTTTGTAAAGGCTTGGATATACATGTATTTTCTTATGTTTGCACCTCCGGTGAGAGCGGGAGCGAGGTTGTGCAAACCTTACATCCAGAGATTTGCGATGTTGGGTCATAAAACGGAGAACAAATTAATCGACTTACGCATTCGTTTAGACACGATGACTGCTGACGAGGTCAGGTGGACTCCGTACAGATCCGATGAGATTTCTGATGTATGGGTTTCTACGTACCATGGAATGATTACATACTTTGGTTGTGTAGAGCCCTATATGCCCGATAGGGTTGTCAGACAGTTTGGGTGGGTTCAATGTATTCCAGCTCATCCTATTCGTCCTCAGGAGCACCGCAGGCCAGCAAATAACAGGGTGTACATGGTGAAGAATGTGTTCATAGAGGCACTTTAGCTGGACGCACCATCTCATTTGCTTACGTCTAAATGGACAAGTATCCCTGCTATACCTCCATCTCGGTGCACAGATGATTACATGCTTCGGTTTCTCCCCCGCACTCATCTACGGATTCAGAATCCGTGCAGGCTCCCCCGCGGCGTGCAAATGCCGACCATTGCTCCTATTACACCGCAGGTTCTATTGGATATGGTAGCTCGTGAGTTGGACCGTGACGATATTGATGATGCTACGAAGGTTAGTAGGGCTTCCGACATGATCAAGAGGTATCATCAGACTCGGCGTTAGAGTGTTGTTTTATGTACTTTTATGGTTGTTGTTTATGACTTATTTCGTAGTGTATGACTTTTTTTGTATTGTTGTTGTTACTTGGTTGATGAGAATGTTTTTATGCATTTAGTTTTTTTACAATTGTAATAGAAAAAATATATGGTACCATAAACCCCGAAACACATTAAATACAAAGATATTGAACCATAAAAACGAGTTTATATTTATCAAAAGTAAAAAATATACCAAAAAAATTCAACATGTATATGATTTAAAACTAAGTTAAAAAATTTCGTATATATAATTTTCTTAATCAAAAAATAAAGTCCTATTTACTTTCTATTTCGAGCAACCCTCGCGTTCCAATCTGCAATCCTATGCTGATACGAATCTGCCCAATTGCTGACCTATTCAGAACGATGATGAATCCATTGAACGTGTAAAGGAGGTATTGGACATATCATTCAACTGTAGCTGTGTAAAACAAACAGAAGTATGTAAATGTCAGAAAAACTGTAAAACCAAACATCATATAATACAGAACAACATAAAAAATCATAAAGATACACATATTCGGCACTTACCTGAATAAAGTGTCGTTCTTCTATCAAGAAACCAATAACCAATGTACCTTCTGGACTATCCGAATATGAATACAAAGGTAACAAAGTAGTAGAACCAAGCTGTGCAATTAGTATCACACACAGATTGAATGCATTTGCTACGATGTAAAGCGAATCAGGTGTTTCGAACTAATGCACGTACGATGCAGGTCCATCCACTAGCCAATTTATCCTATGAACGAACTCACTAACACGTTCCTCTGAACCCACTAAATTAACGTACAAATTCGTCGAATGCTCCAATTCATAAAGCATTCCTCTACGAACCTCTGGCCATTGATATTCATCACCGAACACAAAATCTACCACAACCCGATAACAACAATTTCCATCACCAATCACGTTCTTCCAATTGCTGATGAAAGGATAAATGAAAGCAGGGAAAGCGTTTGTGTAAGGGAATGTGGAACACGGGGATGTATGTTTTGCAGCAGATAAATTACTTCGGCCACGGTCGCGTCCTCCACCCCTTTCCCTAGGAGCTCGTGGCGGTCTCCCTCTCCCACGGGATCCCGATCCTGAACCCGAACCGGGCACCAACCCAGATCCAATGCCAGAACCAAAAACAGATCCGCTTGACTTCTGTATCTTTCGATGAGCAATTGACACGTGATCCCAATGTGACTTATCTCTTTTTGTTGAGTCCGTCTTCTTCTGCCCTTTAGTGACTGCTACCTCAGGAGGTGATGTTAATGTCACACCCGGATCTTCAGGCAAAACAGGATTCAGTACCCCTTTCGCAAGACGACACATCTCTCTAACTTTAGATATGGGTCCTGTACTTATCTGATGCAAGAGGTAAGTGAGAGAACGCATCTCAGAATCCATGTCCTGTTGCCGAGCTGAAGGATGAGGACCGCCAATTTCTAGTTTCCACCAAAAGACATCAATATTATGTAACTGTATAGGAAGAACGTGATCGAACCGTGCAATCAGCTCGCAAGCACAAGAGAGGCCGTGTGATGTCGTCAAATAGTGGCCGCACTTATTTTTTGGATCATCATATATCCCGGCAGCTCTCGTTATCTCTGACTATATCTTTTTGAATGCCAAGTGACTGATTTTATTACTTACAATATAAAATATGTGATTACTCTTCGCATTATGCTTCTCTTTAGTCCTGGAAAACTCTAATGATGCCTTAATGTCTGCTATTTGACCTTCAATAAGCTAGTCAATATTAAGGAACACAGTATCCAAATGACATGGCATGTTGAAAGCCATAGCTTCAGCACTGAGTGTTCACTCTCAGCCCGATTGGTGGTCTCCACCCCAAAATGCTTATGACTCTTAGTCCAACATCTCACGAATTTATGAGCAAAGGGATTCAACTAATTGTTGAACAAATAATGTAGGAAGTCTGGTCTGCTCTTCCATTTCTTCCATGACCCATTTATAAACCGTGATGCAATCTCTTCATTTTTTATCAACTCGGTTAATTTGGCCAACACGTTCTGATTGATGTGCCTTCTACATAGCATATGGTACGCTGTACTAAACACTTCGCCGATCACGGGCATTAAACCGCATTCTCTGTCTGTAATAATTACCTTCGGTATAGTCTCACAAATATCTTCTTGATTCTCTGTTGACATTGTATTTGAAAAGTATAGATGCTTAATTTGTTGAAGAACCCATCTATACGTCGTAGCATGCTCATTTCGCATAAAAGCACTGACCACAGTGAAATTCTTACCAGTCGGGGTCATCCCTACCACTTCCAACAGTGGCATGTTGTACCTATTTTTAAAAAACACATAAAGCAGATAAATTGTTTAGAAAATAAACATAAAACCCAGCAAACTTAACACAAAACCTATTAATTATGACATATTTCATTCTACTATTCATTCAAATGTTACTCCTAAACAGTCAATTTGCAAATAACACGTAAATGTACAATTAATATAACAAATTTAATACAACTTACTTGTTTGTTTTATATGTCGTATCCATTATAAGTACGTATGGCCACGTTCTCAACATTTCAATTGATGTCGGATATGCAACGATAATTTCACTGAGTATGTTGCTATCCTCACGGTTTCTATAGAAGACCGTGTAATCCCGTATAACACTTAGGCAGAGAACTTCTTCACCCATGTTTCGCCCCTGCATCCTATTCTTCTTAATTTTTGCAACAACGTTGTATATTTTCTGGGAACTACAAAAAGTCATGCAAATCATATTATTAGAACCTCAATTTAAACTCTAAACATAAAACCAAGATGCATTAGAGTTGATGCAACATACCTGACAGCACAACCACACATTTTGTTCCCGAAAAAATCGTAAAATATTACGGGTGGCACATGACTCTTCCTGAATTGCTCAATTTGTATCAATTGTTCCTCCGTCAGTTTTGCTGCCTGAGCATGACCGTGACTATATACACCTATTGCATGGTTATGCCTCCCATCGTGTACGAACAATTGCCAATTTTCACACATTGCCATTTGTTCGCCTTTTGATTTGAAGGGACAAACACACTTTTTAGTCCCATAAGGACCCCGCCTTTTTACTTGAACTTCTTCTTCTTCATCGTCGACTACGGGCTTCTTTTTCGATTTATTTGCACCTCCACGCTCGCAACCCAGTGTAACATACGGTCGGCGGTCGGATGTTCTGGACCTAAAATACCGAGTGACAATCAAATACGTGTTCACTTTTATAGCTATTTCTTTTGCCCAATTAACCAACTCTGGTTTCAAATTAAAGATTCGATCAGTTGCAAATAAATGTCCGTGATCCACGTATTCTTCTGGTTCCAAGAATTCTTCAAATGTACTTGGATCTACGCCGTTCTGTTACGATATAGTACGAAAAAAATAAAATATGAACACATTATATATTGAAAAAAAAAGTTGTCAAAACATTGTAATGAACCAAAATTTCATACAATAACATTTAGAAAAAAAACAAAAAAATTTTATATATTAACATTTAAGGAATAAAACAAAAAAAAACACAAAAATCATATAACAACATTCCAAAAAAATTAAAAAATATTCTAAAGAAAACAAAAAATTAACATTCAAAAGAAAACAAAAAATTAACATTCAAAAGAAAACAAAAAATTATCATTCTAAAAAAAAAACATAAAAAAAAATTAGTAACATTCTACAAAAAATAGTAAATTCTAAAATTTAAAAAAAAAAGCAACATCTAAAATTATAAAACAAAAAAAATTAATAACATTCTAAGAAAAAATTTTAGTAACATTCTAAAATTTTAAAAAAAAATAGTAACATTCTTTAATTTAAAAAAAAAGCAAAAGTAACATTCTAACAAAAATAAAAAAAACAAAAAAAATTAATAACATTCTAAAAAAAATTAGTAACATTCTAAAATTAAAAAAGAATAGTAACGTTCTTAAATTTAAAAAAAAAAAGTAACATTCTAACAAAAATTTAAAAAAAAATTAATAACATTCTAAAAACAAAATTTAGTAACATTATTAAAAAAATAATAACATTCTTAAATTAAAAAAAAAAAGTAACATTCTAAAAAAAATATATTAGTAACATTCTAAAATTAAAAAAAAACATAATATGTAAAATTTAAAAAATAATAATAACATTCTAAAATTTAATTAAAAAACGAATATTCTAAAGAATTAGTAATATTCTAAAAAAACGAACATTCTAAAAATTCTAAAAACAACAATAGTAATATTTAAAAAAAAAGGAACATTCTCGAAAAAAAAAAGAATAGTAATATTCTAAAACAAAAAAAAAGAAAAAAGGAACATTCTAAAAAAATACTATAAAAAAAACCAGTAGTAATATTAAAAAAGATAATAATAATATTGAAAAAAATAAAAAAATTTTTAAAAAAACATAACATCTAAAATTAAAAAAAATAATAACATGCTAAAATTTAAATAAAAAAAGAATATTCTAAAAAAATAGTAATATTCTAAAAAAAAGGAACATTCTTAAAAAAAAGAATAGTAATATTCTAAAACGAAAAAAAAGAAAGAAGGAACATTCTAAACAAATACTCTAAAAAAAAACAGTAGTAATATTAACAAAAAAAAATTAATATTGAAAAAAATTAATATTTAAAAAATTTTAATATTGAAAAAAATTAATATTGAAAAAAAATTAATATTAAAAAAAGAAAACCCTACTCAGGTCGCCCAGGCCGGCAGTCTGGACGTGTCCGGGTCGCGCCGCTGGGCGATCCCCTTCACCCTGGGTCGCTCGGCCGGGCGTTCGTGGAGCGTCCGGGTCGCCACCCCCGACGATCCGACCAAAAATTCCGAAAAAAAAAAATTTTCTTACCTCTAAATCGATATTTTCTTCTACAAATTCTTCATAATCATCCATATGTACCTCCAAAACAAGTTGAATGTTAAAGTTTATAGGTTTAGAGTAAATAGAGAGTAAATAAGAGTAATAGAGAATTTTTTTACTGAGAGAAAAAGTAAGGAAGAGTAAGGGAAATAATGATTTATTTCGCGCTATATATTCATTTTTCCGAGTTAAGTTTATCGGGCCCCAAATATAATATCTAATAATAGTATAAAACTATAATTAACATATAGTTTATAAGTATATTATATAACTAAAGTTTATAACTCTAATTAAAAATAAAGTATAAAACAAGGGTTCATAACTTCATACACTACTATTATTTATTATGAAAGACCTTTATTCATATATTTCTTTTACTATCTCCATTTCATAATATAAGGTTATTTGTTTTTTTACACAAATTAATAAAAATCTGAAATTAATGTATTTTTATAATTGGCCCTGTTTTAATTTAATAAACTAAATCTTTTAAGATTTTATATTCTCTCTCTTCTCTCCTCTCTTCACATTTCAAGCTTTTATCATATGAATTAGTTTAGATTTTGAAAATTATTAAGTAGTAATGTATTAAATAAATATAGATATTCTTAAAAGAAATATGTATAAAAAAAATCATCTCATAATATAAAACCTCAAATATAAATGTTATAAAATTATAAAACAAAGGTAGTAATATATATGGTGCGTGTTTTAGAATGCTTTGGAATGCCTGAGAAGATGATGAGATGTAGTACTTTTAGTTTTACAATAAATTCTTCTCATATCTCCTGAGGAAGAAGTTGTTTTGGAATATGTAACTAATCACATAAGCATGAATATATATAAGATAATGGATATGAGGAAGACCAAGAGTTCCGTTGATACAAATTGTTATAAGATGGGATGATAAGGGATATAGATAAATTCCTATGGCATAGATTGATACAAAATTCCTCTCATTGTAGATTAGAGGTTTTTCTTTTTTCTTTTCTCAAAACCAACTATTGAAGTCTTTTCTTTTTCTCTCCGGAATTGAGAGAAAAAAAGGGAAGAATATTTGTGGAGAACAAATAGCTTTGGATGGTACAGAAGAACACGAGTAAAAAGAAAAGCATTGCTAAAAATTATGACTCTGCAACTTTCATTTTCATCAGAAGCCCAGGCAGGTTATCCTCAACTTATATTGCTTGATTTAACACTGAAGTTAGTTGCTTGCTTAATTATTGGTGTTGGCCCTTTGGGCTACCTTCACTGTATTTTCCTTTTCCTTTTTGGCCCATTATCCCAATGATGATCACATAACCTGGTGGGCCTAATAAGGTTTGGAGTTTGGGCTGGCTGGCTTAGATGCCGTCTTATTCTCCTCGCAGCCCTAATTCTCTCATTTTCTCACTTTGTTGTGCCGCCGCTTCCTCTTGCTCTCTGACCTTCTGTCTTCTCTCTCTCTTTCTTCGAGCAGTCTGTCTGCTCGTTCTTTGTGCGACCCTTCGGGACTCTAACTTGCTCGTCGGTGCCGGCTAACCCTTGGGTTACCGTGTATGTGACCGCAGTGAAGAGGAAAGGGCTTTTTTGCTGAGAGAGACAGAGAGTTTCTTTTGAGGCCACCGGTTACTGAGGGATTCTTCCTGTTCTTCACCGGAAGAACACGTCGGGCAGTCCTTCATCGTGGATGCTAAGACCGAACTCGCAGAGCTTGTTCGTCTTCCGCTGTAGGTGTCCAATCCGAGACCTGAAGGGTCTCGAGGTAAGAAAGATCGGACATTTTCTGTTACTGTTGTTACATCTAACTGTTTTCGTTTACCTATTGCTTGGATCGAAACTTGGAAGGCATTGAAGGCGAAGAACACTTATGTAATAGAATAGGTTTCTGTTTTCGCTTCTTGCTTTCTTTATTCTGATCTATAATAGTAAGTAGGTTCTTGTAATAGTAAATAGGTTCCGCCTTTGTTATCTGTTTGGTAGCTGGAAATCGTAACAGTGGTATCAGTTCCACGGTTGTCGGAGCAACCGTCCGGCTACCACTCCGTGTCAGATCCACACGGGATCTGATAGAAAGGCAAATTTTTAAACTCATTTCTTTTCTTTCCTGCTTCTGTTTGTGTTTTATTACTGTTAGATCTGTTGTTGCTGCCTTTTGTTGGTTAACTGCTCTCGGGTTATCTTTACTTACGCAACAGTTTCTGTTCATTACTGTTGGTTTCGTATATCTGCTTCTGTGTTGTTCTATCTGCTGTTACCGAATACGTTGTGTTATTTTCTGGGTTATTGTCCTATTTAGTATCATAACTGCAGTACCATTTTTCTGTGTTTTGTTTCTGGTATTTTTCTGAAAATCCAAAACCCAAGCCTGGCTGGGGTCCAAGAGACTCCCAGTATCTGTGACTTGGAGATTTTCGTTATCTGTTACAAACATTGCATCAATTGTGATTAACTCTGTACTGTGGTTGTTTAGTGTATTTTTCGCTGTTTCTGTGCACTGGATCTCTGTCTCTGTTTCGGTTAAATCTTGTGTTCATCCGTGCTGTTTTTGGTAATAAAACTCTACTGCGTTTACTGAACTGTGCCGTTTTCCATTAAAAGCAAAATCCGGGTTTTTTTTATTTGTGTGTGACAAAAACTTCCTTTTTCAAATCTCTCATTTGTCTCGCCATCGATTACTCCTATTTGCCATATAACCATGTCTGTTCAAAAGATTGAAACTGACAAGTTTGATGGCAAATCCGATTTTGTAATGTGGCGTAGAAAAATGAAAGCAGTTTTAGTCCAAAATAAAATAGCACCCGCAATATGTAGCCCCGAAAAGTATCCGAAATCTTGGAAGGGCGAAGCGCTTTCTGAAAAACTTGGTGATGCACACAGTTGCCTCACCTTGCACTTAACCGATAACGTTTTGCGAGAGATAGACGAAAAAGATAACGCTTTTGAGATATGGACAAAACTAGAAAAATTGTATTTGGGAAAATCTTTATCTAACAAGATTTATTTAAAAGAACAACTGTTTGGTTTCAAAATGAGCGGATCAAAATCCCTTTCAGAAAACATCGACGATTTAAACAAAATAGTTTTGGAATTACAAAACGTCGGTGAAAAGATTTTTGATGAAAACGTTACTGTGATTTTACTAAATTCCTTGCCTGAATCATTCAATGATGTTAAGTCTGCTATTAAGTATGGTAGAGATGACTTGACTCTTGCTGATGTGAAAAACGCCTTAAAATCAAAGGACCTTGATTTAAGGAAAGAAAATAAATCCAATGGAGAGAACCTTTACGTGAGAGGGAGGGTTGAACGGAGAGAACCTCTTATTCACCGCTCTAAAAGTAAAGGGAGGTCGAAATCATGAGATAAGAAAGTGAAGTGTTTTTACTGTGGCAAGGAAGGTCATATGAAAAATAAATGTTTTAAAAGGATAAAAGAGGAAAAACAACGTAAACAAGGTAAAGGAGTGATAAAAATGACAAAACTCACGATTTTGAATTAGATGGTAATTCAATTTACTCTGAAGTTTTGTGTGTATCCTCTTCCCTTTCCCCTGTTTCTGATCACTGGATCCTTGATTCAGGATGCACTTCTCATATGACACCAAATAAACATTGGTTTTCAGATTTTGAACCTCTTGAGCACAGAAAAGTTTTCATGGGCAATAATCATATTTGTGAAATAAAAGGAATTGGAAATGTCTTTATAAAAATGCATGATGGAGTGACCAGAAAACTAACCGAGGTGAGATATGTGCCCGACCTCCGTCGGAATCTAATCTCCCTTGGTGTTTTTGATACAAATGGTTTTTCATACAAATCCGAAAATAGCATCATGAAAGTTTGCAAAGGAGCACTGGTCATGCTCAAAGGTTTTAAAAAGGATGGCCTTTACCATTTGATCGGAAAAACTGTTTGCGATGCATCTGCATTAGTTTCCAAAACCGTTCCTGAAAAAAACTCTGTTGTGGCACCGTCGTATTGGCCACATCAGTGAAAAAGGTCTTCATTGTCTTCACAAACAAAATCTTTTAGGTGGTGAAAAGATTGAATCTTTGGATTTTTGTAACCACTGTGTTCTTGGAAAACAACATAAAACTAGCTTTTCAGTAGGCACACACAAGTCCACTTCTGTCCTTGAGTATGTGCACTATGATTTGTGGGGGCCCGAAAAGGTCCCAACTTATGGTGGGAATGTTTATTTCTTATCTATTGTTGATGATTTCTCTAGGCATATGTGGGTTTTTTTGCTAAAATCGAAATATCAAACTTTTGAAAAGTTTTTTGAATGGAAACGCCTTGGCGAAAATCAAACTAGAAATAAACTAAAAACCAATAGGACAAATAACGGCCTTGAGTTTTGTAATAAAAGGTTTTCTGATTTATGTGCATTGCATGGCATACTACACCGTAGGACTGTTAGGCACAATCCTCAGCAAAACGGAGTTGCTGAAAGAATGAACAGTACAATAATGGATAAGGTTAGGTGCCTCATGGTGTCTTCAGGGATCCCAAAACCTTTCTGGGGTGAAAGCTGTAAGTACAGCTGTCTACCTCATTAATAGGTCACCCTCAACAGCCATAAATTTCAAAACTCCCTTAGAGTTGTGGTCCGGAGAACCACCAAACCTGTCAAACCTTAGAGTGTTTGGATGTGCTGCTTTTGCACATCAAAAAGAGGGTAAGTTAGATCCCAGGTCAAGGAAGGGAGTGTTTTTAGGATACCCTAGTGGGGTAAAGGGGTATAAAGTTTGGCTCAATGGTGAGCCGGGGGTGAGGGTTGTTGTGAGTAGGGATGTGGTCTTCAATGAACTAGATATGCCTTGCCTAAAGGCTAAAACCAATCCTGATAGCCCTAGTGACATTCCAGTAGATGGGAATATTCCTGTGGAGGTGGAGAACACCTCCGAACCTTCACAACCTCACGACCAACCCGAAACCAGTAGAGAGTCGGATATACCGACCGGTCAGCAGCCTAAAACCAACACACCTGAATCTGAAAATTCAGATGGGGATGATGAGGATCATCCCGAGGCCCAAGCCCAAGCCCTAAGGGACTACCAGCTGTCTAGAGATAGGGTTAGGAGAGAGACGAGAAAACCCGCTAAGTATGGTTATTCCTACATCGTCTCATATGCATTTGCTGCTGCATCATATATTGAAGAAAAAGAACCTTTGTGTTTTTCAGATGTGTTAAAGAGTCCCAACCGTTCTCTGTGGTTGTATGCTATGGAAGAGGAAATGTCCTCACTTTATAAAAAGAAAACCTAGATTCTTGTTCAAAAACCCTCAAAGCAAAAATTAATTGATTGCAAATGGATTTTTAAAATCAAAGAGACAGAATTTGCCAATGAACCCCCAAGGTTCAAGGCTAGGCTGGTTGCAAAAGGTTTTTCTCAAGTTGAGGGCATCGATTTCAATGAAATATTTTCTCCTGTTGTTAAGTATAAAACAATTAGGATAATGCTTGCAATTGTTGCCTTTTATGATCTTGATTTGGAACAACTTGATGTGAAAACTGCATTTTTGCATGGGGAACTTGAGGAGACTATTTACATGCGTCAACCTCCAGGTTTTGAGGAAAAGGTTAAGGAAAACATGGCATGTTTGTTGAAAAGGTCCTTGTACGGACTTAAACAATCACCTAGGCAATGGAATAAACGCTTTGACTCTTTTATGCTTAAAGCTAGTTTTGTTAAAAGCAATTATGATAGCTGTTTATATTTCTTTGGTGATAATGTTGAAACTGCTATTTATCTTTTGCTCTATGTGGATGATATGTTAATTGCTAGTAAACATAGAGATAAGATTACTCACCTGAAATCCTTGCTAAAGTCCGAATTTGATATGAAGGACTTAGGTCCTGCGTCTAGAATCCTTGGGATGAACATCAGTAGGAATAGAACTGATAGGTCCTTATTCATATCCCAGAAATCCTTCTTGCAGAAAATTGTTTCCAAATTTTCAATGCATTTATGCAAACCAGTTTGTACACCACTTGCGAGCCATTTCAAGCTTTCCGAGAAAACTTGCCCCAAAACTCATATAGAAAAGAACGACATGGCCCATATACCTTATAGAATGGCTATAGGGTCCGTTATGTATTCTATGATATCTACCCGACCTGATATTGCTTATCCCATAAGCCTTCTTAGCTGTTTTATGTCAAACCCGGGTAGAGATCATTGGGCAGCTCTTAAGTGGTTGCTGCGTTATATTAATGGGACCATTGATAGGGGTCTTCTTTATCATAATTGGTCTGATAATTTTGAACTGGTTGGATATGTGGATTCTGACTTTGCAGGTGATAAGGATGGTAGGAAATCTACCTCTTCATATTTATTTACCTTAGCAGGTAATTGCATATCGTGGAAATCACAGTTACAGCCTGTAGTCGCGTTGTCGACTACGGAGGCTGAATACATTGCTGCCACTGAGGCAATTAAGGAAGCCATCTGGCTTCAAGGCTTATTATCTGAATTGCATGTTTTAAATTCTAAAGCTGTGATTTATACTGATAGTCAAAGTTGTCTTCACTTGTGTAAAAACCCTGTTTATCATGAAAGAACTAAACACATAGATGTTAAGTATCATTTCATAAGAGAAAAGGTTTCAAGTGGCTTAGTTAATATTGAGAAAATTAGCACTAATGATAATCCTGCTGATTTTGGTACTAAAATTGTGACAACTGACAAGTTTTCTTTGTGCAGGGACCTCCTTCATATAGATGAAGGATGACTCCTTGGAGTCACTGTTGGCCAAAAATAAACGAAAATAAGTTCAAGGTGGAGTTTGTTGGCCCTTTGGGCTACCTTCACTGTATTTTCCTTTTCCTTTTCGGCCCATTATCCCAATGATGATCACATAACCTGGTGGGCCTAATAAGATTGGGAGTTTGGGCTGGCTGGCTTAGATGCCGGGCGGGCCGGGTTCAACCCGACCCGCCCAGGTGACTCTGCTATATATATGTCTTATTCTCCTCAGCAGCCCTAATCCTCTCATTTTCTCACTTTGTTGTGCCGCCGCTTCCTCTTGCTCTCTGACCTTCTGTCTTCTCTCTCTCTTTCTTCGAGCAGTCTGTCTGCTCGTTCTCTGTGCGACCCTTCGGGACTCTAACTTGCTCGTCGGTGCCGGCTAACCCTCAGGTTACCGTGTATGTGACCGCAGTGAAGAGGAAAGGGCTTTTTTGTTGAGAGAGACCGAGAGTTTCTTTTGAGGCTACCGGTTACTGAGGGATTTTTCCTGTTCTTCACCGGAAGAACACGTCGAGCAGTCCTTCATCGTGGATGCTAAGACCAAACTCGCAGAGCTTGTTCGTCTTCCGCTGTAGGTGTCCAATCCGAGACCTGAAGGGTCTCGAGGTAAGAAAGATCGGACCTTTTCTGTTACTGTTGTTACATCTAACTGTTTTCATTTACCTATTGCTTGGATCGAAACCTGGAAGGCACTGAAGGCGAAGAACACTTATGTAATAGAATAGGTTTCTGTTTTCGCTTCTTGCTTCCTTTATTCTGATCTGTAATAGTAAATAGGTTCTTGTAATAGTAAATAGGTTTCGCCTTTGTTATCTGTTTGATAGCTGGAAACCGTAACAATTGGTTTTTTGTTTATTTATATGCTTCTCAACTTGCAGAAAAATTTTGTTGACAGGACAGAATATGTTTGATGGAACCGTTAAGAAAAGAGGCATATTATGGTGGACAGTACGACAAAGAAGAAGACAACAAACTATCAGAAAGTCAAAACAATTTTCATATTTTTTAAAAAGGTATACTTCTTGAAATTTATTTTTATAAATCTATACTAATCTATATTTGAACACTAAAATCATTCTCTCTCCCCCTATTAAGCTTTGATCCCTCCATCCTTGAATTCTCAAATTTTCCATTTTTTTTAATAGAAAATTTATACATCTCCTTCAAATACATTATACTCCTTTTCACTTTCAAATTTTAAACTTCTCATCTCATATTTTCCATGATCTCTATGTTTCTATCCCACCACCACTCCTTAACTATTGCCGTTCTCTTTTTCCATCAGTACCTAACCATGTCTCCCTCCCTATTCTACAATTCACGCTACACTGCTCAACGCTCATGTTTCAACACTCCAATCTCTTATTCTCCAATATCTTATGCTTTTAACACTCCAATATCTTATTCTTCATAGCCAAAAGTTTCAAGGCCATAAGAAGGTTATTCCATATACTTTTTCCCTATTAAGAGGGCCAAACTCAGCTTGATTTATTTAGGCATATGGAAAAAGTAATTCATTTGATGCTTTGAAATTCAATTCGGATTTATGTTCATCAAATTGGTGGAATTTTCCACATTCACGTTCACAAATATCCTATTTTTGTTCTATATCTTCTTTTTATTGCAATGTATCTTTACAAAAAAAAAAAAAAGAAAAAAAAATTGCCACCATGTATCTTATTGGGACTTTGTTTCTATTTTATAGAATTGGGAAAATTATACTCGAAACTCAAAATTGGAATGGAGAAAAAATAGTAAAAGAATCCTCTGCACTTAGATGTTACTAATTCAGAGGTTGAATAGCCATTAACAACTGGTATCAGGCATCTTCGATCACAGGCATCAAGCCGCTCTCCCTTTAAGTAATAATCACAATTGGTACACCATCATTAACAACTGACTCGTTTCTAGTTGACATAGCTGATGAAACATATAAGTGCTTAATTTGTTGAAAGACCCATTTGTATGTCGTAGCCTGTTCATTGTGCATGAAAGTAGTTCCCACAGTGAAGTTTTTACCGGTCAGAGTCAAACCTACGGCTTCTAACAGTTGCATATTGTACCTTTTTTTAACATAAAGAGGACACGTTATGATTAATTCTAATCCATAATTTCTAATTCTAAAACCCTAAACCATAAATTATTTTAAAATTATAACTTAAAAATCAATATACATTTAAATTAATAAAGAAAGTTAATAATACTATGCCTGATAGAAAACTTACTTGTTCGTTTTATACGTGGTATCCATTATCAGTATATATGGCCACGTTCTGATCATTGCAATTGATATAGGATGTGCAACGACAATATCACTAAGTACGTTGCTGTCCTCACAGTTTCTATAGAATACCATATAACCTCGTTCAGCACTTAAGTAAAGAACTTCCTCCACTGTGTTTCGACCCTGCATCCTATTCTTCTTAACCTTGGCAACGACATTGTATATTTTCTGTGCACTATATACATCATAAAAATCATTTTATTAGGGAAGAAAAAACAAATCTAAAATATTATAATAAATTATAAAAAATAATTTTGACATACCTCACGGCATAACCAACTTTTTTATTCTCGAAAAAATCGTAAGATATTATGTGATGGCACATGACTCCTAAATTGCGCAGTCTATTTCAGCTGCTTCTCCATTAATCTTGCAGCCTTAGCATGACCGTGACTATAGACACCTATTTTATGATTGTACCTCCCATCATGTACGAACAATTGCCAATTCTCACTTGTGACCATTTGCTCTCCTTTTAATTTAAATGGACAAATACATTTTTTAGTCCCGTAAGGACCCCGACTTTTTATGGGAACTTCTTCTTCATCGTCAACTCTTGGCTTCGTGTTTTCTTAACTGCACCTTCATGCTTGCAAGCCAATGTAACATAAGGTCGACGGTCAGATATTCTTGATTTCAGATACCGAGTGATAATCAAATATGTGTTCGCTTTCATCGCTGTTTCTTTTGCCCAATCGACCAACTCCACTTTCAAATTGAAAATTTCAGCTGTTGTAAATAATGTCCGTGATCAACATATTCTTCCGGTTCTAAAAATTCTTCAAATGTATTTGGATCTACATCACCCTATTAATATAAAACTAAAATATTAACACTAAAAAAAACTGACTGACCGCATTTTTGCACAAGTTGGCAAAAAAACACAGAAGTTTCGTTCATCTTGGAGAAATTTTAAAAAAAAAAATCGCCCAGACGGGCGAAACTTCTGTATTTTTTTGCCAATCTGGTCAAAAATCCTTCAGAAACGGAAAAAACTTACACTTTTCTTACCTCAAAAATGATATTTTCTTGCAAATAATCTTCATAAACATCCATATGTTCTTCCAAATTAAGTTGAATTTCTTCCAGATTAAGTTAAATGTGAAAGATTGATGTTTCTTTTTAGAGAGAAGTTAGAGAGAAATTTGTAGAGAGAGAAAGGTAAAGGTAAGAAATGAATTATTTTTGCCCTATCTTTATAGATTTTGCGAGTTATCTTTATCAACCTCCTTTTATTTATCATGATTTTCATGGAATTTTCATGGAACTATGATGTTGATAGGAATGATAAGATTTTAACTTAAAATATTTTTGAACCTAATCATTTCTGAATTTTACTGCAGCAAATATTATAATGTTTGTAAAATTTCTAGGAACATTGTACAGGATACTCTTAGAGCAATACTAATTGGTGAATTTATTTATTTACTAAATCTACTCCATTCTACTAATTGTAGACTCTTATATAGTATGTAAACAAGAAAAATGATCAAAAAATAGAATATTCACCAAAGTTCATTATTTGAACCAATGTTGAATAAAAATTAGAATCAGTTTGAACACTCTATGGGAAACATAGAAAGTTGTTAGCAATTCTAACAGAGCACATGCTCAAATAATAGAGAAGAACTTTTTCAAATTATAGAAAATGAAAGTTTACAAAAGTGTTCATTATGTTTAGGCATCCAGTGAATTTATTAATGATTAATTCTTCAACAAAATAAATATATAGATGCATTTTTTTTATATCAACTTTCAATTCTAATTGACTGCTCTTATTCTTACTGTTGCAAACATTTTAAATATTTCAAAGTACTTTGATGAAACGTTTAGTTTGTTTTTTGAATTTTTTATTGTCTTTGTCTGGTTCTTGCATTGATTAAGACGTTGGCTGCTCAAATAGCTATCAAGCTGCAGCAACAATAACATCAGTCTATAATTCAAGTACTTGTTCCTTTAAAGTTAAAGAGAATTATAGAATTTTGGAGCCTATTTGAAATGTAAAGAGTATTCAAAATTTTTAAGTATTCCCATGATTCACACTAGCTTTCCTAATGTCATCCACTCCATGATTCAAAAATGGCATCCAATTTCAAGATTGCAAATGATTATTATATTAGAATGAATTTCTTGATTTCAAAAAGAATATAACTGAATATTATCTCTCCAAATTCTTTTGATGAAACAACTAATTAGTGAGCTTAACTACAGTTGTGAAACAGAGATGCCCTCTTTCCTCTTTTATTTTATACATTATGTTAAGGCGAAGTAAAAATAACTATGAAATTGTACAATTTGCTAAATGAACTCACATAGTATAACAAAATTGAAGCATAAAAAAAAAAGGACTAAATAGAATAAACAAATAAAATCAAAATATTTGTTAGTTCTCACTCTACTATATTGCCAAGTATACTCTACCAATTTTGGTATAATATTCCATCTAATTTTTAAAATCAACAAGAACCCTCCCATGGGTATAAAAATTAAGCCCCTCACCAAAAATATCCAAATCAAGAATATAAATATAATCCCTATTCATATTCTTACTCTAACTCTTTTAGCCCAATTGGTCCTCCAAATCTATACTATACTATATTTGAATACATAAAATTTTCTCTCTCCTCTTCTTAAGCCTTCATCTATCCGTCCTCAAATTCTCATATATATATATTTTTTTAATTTAAACCATCAAAAAACCTCCCTTTCTGATAAACCAAACCCTTTTCACTTTCAAATTTTAAATTCCCCCTCTTTTATTCTCTAAGTTCTCTACTTCTATCCCACCACTCCTCACAACTATTATGTTCACTTCTTCCATCACTCTCAAACCATGTCTCCCTCTCTTATTCTACAGTTAACATTGCTTATTCTTCCAATAGAAAAAAGTGAAGTATTTTGTTGTTCAAATACAGAAAAGAACGAAAAATTTTTATCCTCCTACACAATTTTTTGATCAAGAACCTCCTCCATAGCCAATTTCTTGTAAAATTGTTGTGGTTTACTTTTAAGACTTCTGTTCATCAGACGGGTGAAATTTCCACATTCAGGTACACATTCATATAACATAATCTTCTGATCAAGAACTTCCTTCATAGCCAATTTTCTGTACACTGTTGTGGTTTACTTAAGAAACTACTATTCATCAGACTTTCCACATTCAGGTGTCCGTTCATATAATATATTTTATAAGAATTTCCATATGTCTTATTTATGCTCCTATATCTTTTTTCCACAGTATCTTTTTATTATAGTTGTCACCGTTTGTCTAAATATTTTTGGTCCTGGCTTTTGGACTTTGTTTTTTATTTTTTGAATTTCGTATGGAATTGGAAGAATTAGATACAAAACTTAGATTTTGAAGAGCCAAAAAAAATTTAAAAAACCCACTGAACTCAGGATTGACCTTTATGTTAGTGATTTGCATTTTTCTTTGTGTTAAGAATTGGCTTGGTTCATTTTCATTTAGTGAATGAGATTTAGTAGTGCTTTAATTTTCAAACAATTTCAAGAGAATTTGAGTTAACAGAAAAGAAGAGATGAGAATTTGAGTTCACATAAAAAAGACATGGGAGAAAACGAGAATTAATTTCTCAATTATGAACAAGAGATAAAACTTATATCATTCGATGGCTTTTTAATTTTTTTTTTTTATTTCGAATAAGACATGTGCCCATGGATTGCAAGGTTTGCAAAAGAAAAACAAAATATAGTATTTTTGGCAAGTAAAAGGAAATTTCCTAATAGAAGAAGAAGAAGGAGAAGACTCCTATTCAAATTTTTTATCCCTAGAAAAAAATTTTCTAATCTTGAGGGTTTATTAATTGTTAGGTTTTTCGATTTGGTTTGATGCAAGTGGGTGTCTATACTATAGTACATAATAAACAGATTACCTTTTTGGGTAATACTTTAGAATTATCTTGTGATTTCAAGCGGTTCTTTGCTCTTTTAAGACTTCAAAGGACTAGAATGTATGAGTAGATATTGCTATGAATTTACAAAGTTTATGTCAAGCTTTTTAGAATAGAGGCTTTGGAATTGGAAGTTTATGTTTTTGCCAGTGTGATTCAATGATTTTATTGTTAAATTATTGTTTTATTATGTATATAAGCCTTATGCCTTGTGCCTTTTTATTGATTCAATGGTTTTATTTTGAAAGTTTATGCTTTATGCCTTTTATTCCTAAAGATGGATATATAAGCATATTTACGGGTTGCCAATTGACAATATTTAGTGGATCAAGAATTGAATTTTCTTAGCTCTTATATACTCACATATTCAAAAATTGAATTTTGCAATATTTACTTCCTATTGTAGTTGTTGGAATTAGAAGAAGATTTGTGCAATTTGATATAGGAATAAGTCCTAATAATTAATCTGAGTCTTGATTAGGCTAACTGAATTTGTCCTTTCAAACACTGCTACAAAATAGAATTTTTAGATTTTGTGCTTAAGTACATAACATAAGGGTCATTAATTAAACTTGATTAATGGTGGCGTTAGTTTGTTCCGAGTGTTATATTGTGTGTTAGAACTGCTCCCTTGATTTTTTTTTAATGCTTTATATACGATATAAAATTATATTTATTTTGTATATAGTATAAAATTATGCTTATGTTTATTTTAGTTTTTTATAAAACAAATTGAGATATATTTTTTGTATAATATATTTTTACTTCAAATATTATCTTCTTAAATGATATTTTAATTAAATAATATTATTTTAATTTATTTTTATTTTAATTATTAGTCAAATGCTAACCACCAATATTTTTTATTACTCTCTATATCCATATGAACATAATATTTTCATTAAAAATATATTATATAAAAATATCTTTTTTGGAAAAAAAATCTATATCTTTATTAATAGGGAAGTTATTGTTTAATTATGTAAAATTCTTAATTAACAAATAAAACATTTATAAAATAATAATTTGAAAGCTGCAAATGTATTAGATTGAGACTGCATATTTAAATTGGAAGGTTGCTAAAGATTAAAACTACTTTTCCTTATCACATGAAAATCACCATTATGCCTAGATTTATATGAATTTAAAATCTTATGCATCAATTAAAGTTCTAATAAAACAACTAAAACCTAAAATTCTAAAGGAAAATACACATGATGAGGTGTAACCCCGGTCTGATTCTCAAAAGACTTGAAGATCATATCCTTATGACTTCAGAGATATATAATGTAATCAACATGTATTTGAAAAACTAAAACCACTATTACAATGGTCCAGAATTTGAATAAGATTACAATGAAAATTAAAAGTCTTACCTGAAATTGCAATCAAGATTACTTTAATGACTCTGAATCGTATATCCATCATTGAATTTTGGCAAAATTTGGATATGAAGTAAATGGTAAATTCAAAAGGAGTAATTATTCTCATTTTTCAATCTAAAGCCAATAGCACCATTTCTTTTATTAATATGCTTTCAAAATAATCCTTTCTTGAAAGTTCTAATAAATTAGGGACTTTTTGTTCTTACATTTTGACTGTCAATGATAAACGAGCAACTCCTCTTCCTGTAACATCTTTTAGAAATAACATGTCACTAAAGTCTTGAACTTTAATTTTACTTTGTAAATTTTATATCATGTATGAGCTTCTTCACTTTTTTATCTTTTCAAAATTTATATAACATACATGCATCTTACCTTTTAAACTTTTCATGCAGCACTTTTGAATTCTTAAGTTTTTTATATTTAATTATGTTAGAAAACTTTGTCTTTAATAGGCACATTCATAACTGTAGAATATTTATTAATATTTTTAAAATAAATATCATATCTTCCATAATCACAAAAGAAAACTCAAAGCATTTGGAAATGGATTTGGTAATGATACCTTGAGCATAAAATTGCTCACTTGCAAAGAGGAAGATCCATCCGCTCAAAGCATGCTGCGAATCAACAAAATATTCTTGATATAGATAATTTGATACGTGGAATGAAATCAAAAGTATTTCGAACAAAACATCAAATCATATGAGGTAATAAATATTTGAAAAGATTGATTATGGGTTATTCATTTTACTTACAATATGTAGAACTAATCCAACTAATCAATAAGATTGATTATAGATTTTTAACTTTTGTATATTGATCTCTAATATCAATGTAGGCAAAATCAAATGAATATTCATGAACTGATTAATCAAGTGAATCATGAAATTTTTATTTCTTATGTTCTTCTAAATTAAATTATTATAAACTTTTTCCCATTCGATACAAATATGGTATTATATTTTATTCGCATAATCATTTACAATCACTTACTATAATATGTATAATTAATGTATATTCATCCCTAATATGAATGCAGCTCAAAATCAAATGGATATTTAGGAACCAATCCATCAAGTTAATGGTGAGATTTTTATTTCTAATATATTAATAAACTCAATTATTATAAATTTTCTCACTAAATAAAATTACGATATTATATTTTATTCATTATTTAGAAATATTTCATTTCACTTACTATAATACGTCGAATTTTCGTATATTGACCTCTAACCTCAGTATAGGTCAAAATCAAATGGATATTTATGAAGCAGTTCATCAAGTTAATGGTGATATTTTTATTTCTACTAAGCTAAATCATTATACATTTTCCCCATGCAATAGAATTATGATATCGTATATTTCATTCACATAATTAATGATTAATATTTTTTTCAACAACAGATTACGGTTCTATACAGTTGGACGATGCTGAAATGGCACCCTTTCACTAGCCATCAATCAAATTGGTATTTCCTAATACAATCAACTTACTATTTCTTATCTATTTATTCTCAAAATATGGTGCTATGTATGTTATTTGTTATTAAATTATTGTTTATTTATTTATTTTAACACATTTAACATAATATTTGTCATTTCAATTAGTTAATTGTATTACCTTTAAAGAAATCCACAACAAATCATATTACATTGGCAAAATATATTAACAGATTTTGCAAAAAATATCAATACTAATTGCAGGTATAATCGATTTACTTATTAACTCGGATTCTGATGTTGAAGTTGTAACACCTACACTTGAAGATAATCCAAATAGTAATTACAAATTACTCTTCATACTTTCTATTAAATACTACTTACATTTTAATTTTGAATTATTTAATGTAATTTTGATCCAAATAATAGAGATGTTGTGGATTTATTCTACCTCCACAAGAAATGGTACCAGAAATATCTCACATCATCCCTCAAAATGGTTAGTTATATTTTCAGTTCCTACATCAGACTACATTTATATGTTCTATCATATTCAAAAAATATATATTTACGCAGATCTTACTCATTCACTTTTTTTTTTTTTTTATGTTTATCTTTCCATTTTTTAGTATTAATAATCCTCATTTATTTTTGTAGTATTTTTTTTTAATATTACACAAAAGTCTATAATGTATATTTATTATCTTTTTTACCTTTTATTCGTATAGTAACCAAAACCTTAGTAAGTCAAACTTTAGGTATTCAGCCTTAAATTTAATTTTTGACCTTATATTACATAACATATCTAGGATTTAACTTAGGAATTTTTCATTACATTAATATTTTCTCGCAAAACAAGAATATCACATAATCATCTTAAATAGGTGGAAATTCTAATCCATATCCAATACAAAGACGCCAAGTAACAAATCGATAGACATTTGGAATTAGAAATTCTATAGGTTTTAAATGTGGTGTTCTTATGTGGATAGAAGAACGAATTTATGGAAGTTGAAAAACAAATCCCAAATATCGATTGTGTTGCCGATATGGAAATATTCAGTTGCCTTTATTACCACCAACTCCTGATTATTTGGATAGTCAATTGAGGAACCACAATTTCAAACGAAATATCCGATTGTACAATTCTTCATTTGCTATGACTTATATGGGTGGAAAGATTGATTGCGTCTAATAAATAGAGGAGGACCATATTCATTTTGAATTAGTGTAGAAATCTATCACAGAATAAGTTCATTATTATTGCCTGATAGGAGGAAAGGCAATTACATTCAATTTTATATCCGTGACATTGGACATGAGTTACAAAATAGGATGGATATTTTAGATGTAGTTCATGGTCGTTCCTTAGGAATGAATATGCTAACTTTAAAAGCACTAAAATATATGTTGGATGATATAAATCCATATGTTAAATTGTATCAAACTACTAGAGAAATATTGCGGAACAGTAATGTTGTTGATTTGAAGTTGAAGATTCTCCATTCCAGAAGTGGTAAACAATACATATGACCAACATCAGACGAAATTGCATCACTCATAACTGGTGAAAATTACGACCAAGAATGCCATTGAGTTACAAAGAATCAGGGAGACACATACATCTTATATGCCACTAAAATATCCACTATTATTTCCTTATAGTACAGATGGATGGTATAATGGTATACATTTTGCAACAACGGTTGATAGATCAAGAGATCTTATTTTTATGAGAGAATTCTATGCATTCAGAATACAATTTCGAGAATCAGAAGGGAAATTACGTCTTCAAGGAGTATGATTGTTTCAGCAATTTGTGGTTGATGCTTATGCAGCTATTGTGTACAACACGTTGAACTACGTGAGAACTCACAAATCTATTCTTAGATCAGATTTATATCAAGGATTAGAGGATGCAATAGATGCTGGAGATACAAATGCATCAACAGTTGGTAGAATATTTGTTTTCTCCTTATCTTTTATTGGAGGACAACGAAATATGATGCAACATTATCAGGATGCAATGGCAATTTATAGATAATTGGGTCTACCCCATTTATTTATTACATTCACATGTAATACAAATTGGCTAGAAACAATAGAAGAGCTACAAAGATTGCCAGGTCAAAAGGTTGAAGACAAACCAAACATTGTAGCAAGTGTTTTCACATTAGACGAAAACAATATCTAAATGATATCAAGAATAAACAAATATTTGGAAAAGTATTAACAGGTACGTATTCTTACTATTCTTTTATTAATTCACGATAAATCTAATAGAATATAAATTACTTAATTTATTAATTTTAATAAATTATCATGCAGATATTTCAGTAATTGAATTTAAAAAACGAGGTCTTCCCCATATTCATATCATTCTAACATTGGCAGCCAATGACATACCTCAAACTTTAGAGAAAATTGACAAAATAATATCTGCAGAAATACCTAATAAAGACATTGATCCACTTGCTTATGAAACTATTGTGTGATGTATGTTACATGGCCCATGTGGTGTTGCATATCTAAATGCATTGTGTATGGTGAATGGAAAATGTTCCAAGCACTACCCTAAGATATTTTGTGACGTGACAACAATAGATGAACATGGTTTTGTTGCTTACAGACGCAGGACTGATCCTACTAAAATAGTTACCATTAACGGGTTCACGTTTAATAATTGTTGCATTATTCCATTCCATCGAAATTCAGTATTAAGTTAAGATGCACATATCAATGTCGAAATAGTAGCCTCTACAGATATTCTAAAATATTTATATAAGTATAGGAATAAAGGTGTTGATAGAACAAATATTTTGGTTGATGATACTGTCACTGTCTTAGGTGATAATGGGCCTCATCAGAATGGAAGTGCTGATGAAATAAGAAGTTACTTAGATTGTCGGTATGTGTCTCCAATTGAAGCATGTTCGAGGATTTTTGAACTTTATGTTCAAAAAAAATATCTAACAGTGTTGAAATTGGAATATCTTCCTAATCATCAATTTGTTGGGTTCAATGATGATGATGACCTTTACAGTGTAATTGACAGAGATAATATTCCAAAAACAATGCTAACAAAATAGTTTGAGACAAATAAGAATGATGCTTCAGCAAAAACGTTTAACATATGTTGAGCTCTCAACAACATGAGTATGTAATCGAAGAATTAAATAATGGACTTCAAAGTAAGCTCAGAGGTGTATTGGACGATTACCTTATGCTCACCCTAATTCTGGAGAAAGATATTATTTGAGAATGCTTTTATATAAAGTTCGAGGTGCTGAAAGTTTGATGGTATCAAAACTGCCAATAGGATGGTTTATCCAACATTTAAGTCAATATGTACAGCACTTGGTCTCTTGGATGATGTTAATAAACGGCATGAAGCATTGGCTGAAGCATCTACATGGGCAACTGCAAAGAAGCTTAGAAGTATGTTTTGCACAATACTAATTTTTTTTGAAGTAACAAATCCACTATCGTTGTGGGAGTCTCATTGGAAGAATTTGACTGATGATCTTTAGTATCGAATTTGACAAGATATAAAAAATTCAAGAATACAAATCCCTGATAATGAATTACAAAATTTATGATTGTTGGAGATTGAGCGTATATTGAACATAAATAGTAGATCTTTAAAAGATTTCCCAATGATGCCAATGTCATCTATGAATGTTGCTATTTTTTCTAGAAATCGACTAATAAGAGAAGAGCTTGATTGTGATTGTGCATCAGATAAGAGACTATTTGATGAGTTATTTTGTGTTTTAAATTATGAACAAAGAGTTGCATTGGACATTATTAGGAATTCTTATGAAATGAAGTTAGGGGTCTGTTTTTCATATATGGGAGTGGAGGTACAGGAAAAACTTATTTGTGGAGCATGTTAATTGCAAGGATGAATTTTGAACAAAAAATAGTACTTTTAGTTGACTCATTAGGAACTGCAGCAGTATTGTTACTTGGAGATAGAATAGCGTATTCATGTTTCAAAATTCAGTTACTTTTAGATGAAGTATTAAGTTGCTCAATTACTTGCAATTCGAAATTAGCACAACTTATCCAGGAAGCATCTTTAATAATATGGGATGAAGCACCAATGTTGCATCATCATAGATTTGAAGCAGTTGATCAAACACTTAAAAAACATCTTAAAGTTCGCTGAAAATTGTTCAGGAAATCGTACTTTTGGTGGAAAGTTATGTGTGCTCGGAGGTGATTTCCAACAAACATTGCCAACTGTTCCAAAAGGAAAGAGAAGCAAAAATTTTTGCAACAATCATAGAATCTGAAACATAGAATCAAATGTCATGTATTCTGCTTGAAAAAGAATATGTGTATATTGGCACAGGACATTTCTACTTATGCACGACGCATATTAAATCAATTCGCAGACTAGATTTTAAAAATTGGTGATGGAAAATTCCAATAGTTTCATTTTCTGAAAATGAAGAGCCAAATTGGATCAAGATACCGGAACATTTTCTCATTGAAAATACTGATGATGCATTGAATCAATTGGTAGATGCTACATATCCAAATTTGATCACTTCTTTCAAAGATAACTCTTACCTTAGAGAAGGTGCAATCCTATCTCAAAAAAATGATGATGTTGATAACTTAAATTCAAAAATATTGGTCATGCTTCCAGGAGTTGTACGTAATTATATGAGTGTTGATACTTTATGTTCAGCTGAAGGTGTAAACAATATACATGTGATGAATCCTCCACAGTATTTGCATTCATTGAAATTTTCAAGTTTACCAAGTCATTATTTAGAGTTAAAAGGAGGAGCACTTATAATTCTTTTGAAAAGTTTAAATCAAGCTGAGGGTTTATGCAATAGAACTCAATTAACCATATTGAAGATGGGAGACAAACTACTGGACGCTAAGATAATAACTGGCTCTAATATTGAGGATATTGTTCTCATTCCTCACATCTCCTTGACGTCACAATCGATACACACTCCTTTTCCGATTAAGAAAAGGTAGTTTCCTATCAAGTTAGCATTTGCAATAACTACCAATAACAGTCAAGGTCAAACATTGAAGAATATGGGAGTTTATCTTCCGAATCATGTATTTTTCTATGGTCAACTTTATGTTGCAGTTTCCCGTGTAACTTTTTCTTTAGGATTATAAATTTTAGTTGTTGATAAAGATGGACAATTATGGGACCATACAAAAATTATTTTTTACCGAAAAGTTCTTGATTTGTAATGTTATAAATAAAATTATTTGCTTTATTCTTCTCAATTGATTCTACTTAATTCTTTATATTTTATTCTATTTTTACGTGATTTACCTTTGCAGATAATACATATGCACTATTAATGTTTGTAAATCCATATGGGTCCAAAGGGAATATTAAAGTTCATTTGTTTCGACTAATAGATTTAAGTATAAGTCATGGATTAATCAAAATATTATTTCTTGATAATGAGGTAATAATAAATTTATATTGTGCTATACACTTCTTGAAGTTGCAGGTTAAATTTAAACTAATATATCATCATTTTTTTAGCAATCTGCACTGCAATGTATTATACGTGATTCTGAAGTTATTGGTGTATTCAAACCACACCTACTTGAAGGTCGTGTTTATTACATTTCTGGTATAAGCGTGGTTCATGTAGCAAGAAACATAGAATCATACATCATCAATATCAGTTGTCGTTTACTCTGAATACAAGATTAGAAAAGGTTATTGATGATTATATTAATATACCTCGCTACAAATTCAATTTGGTAAAATTTAAAGATATAGCACATTATGTGGACCGTAGTTCAACTTTGATAGGTAAATTTTTTTCCTTTTTTTGGGTTGTTTTACTTTTGTACATTGTTCATTTTAGTAAATTGTAATATATTTTAATATTAATACTTATTTATAGATGTAGTTGGATTAGTTACTTTTATTAGTAGCAGTTATTCAATCACAAATGGGATGCTGAAACATGAATCTACTCCTTGATAGAAAGTAAGAAAATTAGAATATTCTAATTTTATATATACATACTTTCACGATCCATCTTATATTTAACTAATTTATTGTAATCTATATATTGTAAAAATAGTATGATAGTTGTTAGATTAATCTTATGGGAAAATTTTGCTATTGATTACGGAGAGAAGTTATTTGACACAATATATGAAAACACGATTCTATTAGCATGTGGAATCTCAGTAAAGACTTTCCAAGGTGATATGCATAATTATTCAATAATTTTGTAAATAAAAAATCCAATTAAATTAGCATACAATTACTATTATGTTTATGCAGCACTATCACGTTGCACAAACTAATTAAGCAAGTTATATATAAATTCATGTTTGGATTTTGCAAATATTATCAAGACTTGGTAAGGTGTAGACATATATGTGTTGTCAAAATTGTACTTTGATTTTGGTTATTACGAATATTATCTTTTATTCAGGTTCAATGGAAACAATTGTGCAAAAACTCTTGCTCAATGAATGAGGAGTTCTCACTTCTCAACCTCACAATTGTTATTAATATCGAACGCAAAATGGATTCCAATAATTAATTTTTAAGGGACATTGCATGTAAGGTTTTTTGGTGTATTAAAATTAAACTTATTTTTTAATAATAATTATTTACTTACCTTTTTTGGGTGAAAAATTTCCGTATAGTTGCTTATTTGAATAGCATGATGACAAAAATTTGCAGTTTGTGTCCTACATCAACTGTGGAAATGAAACAAAGTTTGTTTATAGGAAAATGGTTTGCACTACTTACAATGATATCATTCAAACAACACAAGGTCTTTAGATTTGTTATTTAATTGAAGGTTCTTTAAAAATTATTTATGATTTTAATTATTTTATTCTAAAATTGACAGATATAGATTATGCGCACTTGAAAGATTTTAGTGGTTATATGCAAATCATACTTAAGGGCAGACATGCAGAATTCATCTTTGGTTATCCGACAACTTATTTAAGAAATTTAACATTGAAGGTAATAATAGAATCAATATTATTTTCTAATATCAAATTGTTAAAATCTTAAATGTTAGCGCAATTTTATAATATTTTGTGTTTTTATTTTATAATTTAGAGGAGAATGGCTATAAGTAGGGCTGTAAACGGGGCGGGTCTTACCCGTACCCGCACGGGTCTGTACCCGTTTTTAGCGGGTAAGGTTTAAATTTTATACCCGCGGACCCGTACCCGTATTTATACTGCTATATGGGTCCGGGTAAGGTATGTTGATACCCAGACCCGTATACCCGTATTAATAAAATAATAATATATTTTATATATTATATTATATTAATATATAATTTACAATTTTTTTAACATATTATTTTACTCTTATCTTTAACCCTAACCTACTACCTCTACTCTACCTACCTACCAACCAACTACACTCACATCACATCACACTATGACGATTTTGTGTATATTTGAACTTTTAATTATGTGAATTAGAGATGTTAAATGATTTTATTTGTTGAAAGAAATGTTAAGGAGATTATGTTAATCATATTAAAATTTTTATTTTTTGAATTATACATTGTTTTACATATTTTTATTTAACAGAGAAATAAAATAGAAAAATGTCATACAGGTACGGGTATACCCGTACCCTACCCTGGACCCTGGAGGGTCGGATCTGGGTCCAGAATTTTATACCCTGGAGGGTATGGGTCCGGGTCTGGGTCCAAGTTTCACTATAAGGGTACGGGTCCGGGTCTGTGGGTACCCTGAGGGTCTGGACCCGTTTACAGCCCTAGCTATAAGTTAGTAAAAGATTATGTAAATGCTTGCTCAGCATTTACATTCATAATAGGTGCATCAATAATCAAGAAAGATACAACACTTACATAGTGGCATCCTTTGTTTTAAAAGTGAATTGGTGCGACAAAAATTTACATCTTTGAAGATTTGCAGAACAAAAGAGTGTTATATGTAATTGATACTATTACTTACATTAGTGTGTAAATATTTTTGTATTCTTATAAATTTGGATAATTATATTTACTTATGGTATTATTTAAAAAAAATGTTATATTTGCTTTTGTTTTATTTATTAACTTTTATTAATATAAATATTATTTTTTATTAATAATTGAGTATTGATCTGTATTATATAGCATACTATTTTACTAGTAATAAGTATTATAATTATTGTTTTTTAATCAAAGGACTAAAATAATTTGAAATCTTTTGAGAATATTAACTAAAATATGTGTGGTCTTGATAATATTTGAAGCGTAGTTTGACCAATGTGTTAGTTTACACATAACAGCGAGGTACTTCCCAATTTTACGAGCGTGAGAGACATGCCATGTGGCATTGCCAGCTAAGCAATCTACAATTCTTCTGAGCTGATGCCATTAGTTGAAAGACGTGACACTTCCCTTTCGGGTTCTTTGAAAATTCAACCATGACACTTCTATTAAAAAAAAAAAAACATATGACCATAACACTTCTTCAAACTTCAAAATTCACACCTACGATTTATTGCGAGTGGATAACGTAATTCCGTATTACTTCTCTCCTTTTTCAATTGTCATATTTTATATATTATACCATTTAAAAATATACATAATTTTATATAATTTTTTCAAATAATTAAAATACTTTTCAAATATTTTTTTCTTATTATTATTTCTAATAATTTTCATATTAGAGCAATAAAAGGTGTTTGAACTAAATATTATTTTAAAATTATAATGTAATAAGTAAAAAAATACGAAAATTAATATAATGTGAAAGATTAATTCTTATATGATAAAAGATTTTTTTTTCATTTAAAATGAGGTTGATCCATTCTTATTAATAAAGCTCGTAGCTTACTTTATAATGTATTATGTTCATTTTACTATCTTTTTTGTAATATTTATGAATAAGGTAACAGTTTTTTACTTTAAAAAAAAGAAAAAAATGTTAAAAAGCATCTTTTGATGGAAAAAAAAAAAGCCAATTACTTCATGCTTTTTTGAACAACGCAAATTACTTCATGTTAAAAACACAAGAATATGCATACTTATCATAAAGAGCACCGTCTAAGTGAAATTAGACTTGGTTGTTTCTTTAATTTTCTAAAATAAACATTTTTATTAACAATTTCTAAAGTAACTTTGAACTAAAAATTTATATTACAGAAAAAAAAACTAGAAATTGTAAGACTTCTTCTCTATTGCATCCAGGGACGGAACCAGAATAATATGACTGGGGGGCTGGAGGAAAAAAAATTTTGCCAGAATTTCGTTTATAAAATGAAAAAATTTTTTTGAGGGGGCTAAACTGAAAAAAACATTTTGAGGGGGCTTAAATGCAAAAAATATAAATTTTTTTAAAAAAAAAAAAAAATCATGAGTGGGCTCCAGTCCACCCTAGCCTGGGCGTAGGTCCATCCCTGATTGCATCAAATATTGGATTAGATAAGCGATGCTTAAAGAAGAGGAGTGTCCTTTAAAAAAATTAAAAACAAAAAAGAGTTATGCAGTCCGATGACGTGATCCTTCTTATTTACTTACGTACTTCCACTTGATATGTGAAAAGAGATATCTTGAGAAGTCTTAAGTGCAAGTTTTTTAAGAGCGATTTAATAGCGCATTCTAATTATGTTCCTCTTTAAAAATTTTGTGACTTGGATAAAGAGATCGATTGATGATTCTCAAGATCTACTCTCAAAATCTCGAGGGAAAAGACAAATTATTTCTATGAACAAAGTCTTGAGTTACATGCATGCTAATCATCACTTTCCAAATATTTTATATCTAAATTTATTTCAGCAAAAAAAGAAAAAAAAAATCATTCTCGTATCCTAGATTAAATGTAAAAATTACATTACTGCAAATTCTGTTGTATATAAAATTTGGGTTACCATAATATTTGAGTTTATGCAAACGCAAGTTAACATTTTTTTTATTATGAAAATAGTTACTAGTAAAGTTGGTTCTCTTCAAAATTATTATTATGATATAGATAATTCTCTTTAGTAAAATATTTTTAATATTAAATTACTATCTTGTTATTATATAAAAAAACATTTAACAAAATATTTTTATAAAGAAAAATCTTATGCATTATTTTTTCACTATTACCGTATCACTTATGAATCTATTTTTTTAAAAAAATTCTTTATGAGTATTCAGGCTCTTATGCTCCTAAACGAGATTATTCTTTTTATCAACCTAATCGAGATTATCAATTTGGACAAAGAGTATACATATTATTTTATTTAAATTTTATAAAAAAATAGAAGGAAAAAAATCAAAATTTCTTGTGATCCCCTAATGATAAATTTTTTTTTTTGCTGGGTAACTAATGATAACTTTAATATCATTACATTATTATTTTATTTAAATTTTATAAAAAAAATAGAAGGAAAAAAATCAAAATTTCTTGTGATCCCCGAATGATAAATTTTTTTTTTGCTGGGTAACTAATGATAACTTTAATATCATTACATTAAATGAACAAATTTTTTTCTTTTTTTATAGAGGGAACAAATTTTTTTCCTGAAAGACATTAAATTACAGCTAAATACTTGAAGTTCCCAAAAGAAAATTAAACTCAGTTTTCTAGTCCCTTTTTTGGGTTTTTTTTCTCTTTTTAAGAAAGTTTGATAAATCAAAAAACATTATAAGGACTAAATTATTACAAATTAAAAAAGGAAAAGCGAGAACAGTCTCCTATATAGCGGTCTATTGTATCGTCGAGTGTCAAGTCCATTACAAAGTCACTCGTTTCTCTCCTCTCTCTCTCTCTCTCTCTGGTCTTTGGATTGGAATCTCTGCCTCTAGAGAGAGAGAAACCCTGTTCGAAAGAGAAAAAGAAAGACTAAATTCAGTTGGTTTTGGAGCAATTCTAAGCTCAACAATGGCGTTGATTTCATTCCTTGGAAGACTTCTTTTCGTCTCTGTTTTCGTCCTCTCCGCTTACCAAGAGTAAATTTTTTCTATACCCTTTTTTCCCCTTTATTCAGATCTGCTGTAATTCTTGATCTTTGCTGCTACTTTCTGTTTCTATTTACTTGAACGGGTGGATTATGTGTTTCTGTTTCTATACCCTTTTTTACTTCATTTTTTAAAAAATTTTCTTGTGAGTTTCTTTGTTTTGTTGTTTGGATCTGCTAAGCAAAAGTTTTGGAATTGGCCTCTTTAATGTTGAATCTTTTTATCAAAAGGTTTGGTACTTTGCTTTTTACGTATATGGTAAGATTTTGTTTGATTTTGACTTGAGGAAGAAAACAAGGGTCTGCCTAAAATGATTAATTGTTAGAATGTGAATCTTTTCTTGAAGGGTTTTTGGAAACCTTTATTTATTACTGTTTTTTAATGTAGTTCCTTTCTTCTTCAGTTTTGATTTAGAGCTTCTTGTAAATTTCAAACTTTATGCATCAGATGGATTTGAAATTTGCCTACTTCAATGTCAGATTACTTTTTTGAGGGAGTGGCATTACTTGTTTTTGGGATGGAAGGATCAATATTATAGGGAGAGACAGATGTGGTAGATCAGATGGAAGATTTTTACGTGTTCCTTTGGTTCTTTTACTTAATTGGTGTGCCAGTTGATACTTATTTGTGGATCCTTAAATTGCTCATCTGAACCATTGATTGTACTTAAATGTACATGCTCAAATTTCCATTTTATGCTACAGAACACTCCACAGAAATAGTTCATTGGTTGCTCAGATTCTTTGGTTCATGCTCTAGCATTAGAATTATGATGCAGTGTTTTTGTATCACCTCATAGTTTTTATGCAAATTTACATGATCACCCGTCATTGATCAGATTCAAATATGCATTCATTTTGGAGATGGGATGAACCTGTCCCTCATCATTTATTTCTAGTTGCTCCTGCATAGTTGGCTTTTTGTGGATGTATTTGTTTCTATTTTATCTACGAGAGTTAATCGTTCTTGTTATCTTTGACTAATTTGACCTCACGTGTAATTGTGTTCTTGTTATATTTTACTAATTCGATGAGAGATATTTTAGTTTTGTTCTGTTTACCTTATATGCCAGAAACTGTGCTAACTTCCATGTCACTCTGAATTTTTTTCAGGGGATTCTCCTCTTCTTATAAATTAATATTTCTTGCTTATATAGGTTCAGTGAATTTGGAGTTGATGGTGGGCCAGCAGCTAAGTCCTTGAGGCCAAAGTTCAACGCTTTCTCAAAGCATGTTGCGGCACAAACTGGACTCCAGTTGCCCCATGTTGAAGTAAGGAGAGCCCTAATTTTAATTTTATATGTCGCGGTGTATTCAGCTTGCTGATTCTTGTTTATTTGTTATAACAGATGAAGCATTTGATCTTGGGTGCTATAGTTGTGAAGGGGCTTGGAAGTCTTCTCTTCGTTTTGGGCAGCTCTCTTGGAGCTTATCTTCTGGTCTGTAAATGTATACACCACATTGCTTTTGAACTGAAGTTGCTACCTTACATTCTTACTAAACTTTCTTTGGGTGTTCTCCGGTGCAGCTTTTGCATCAGGCAATTGCTTCCCCAATCTTGTATGACTTCTACAACTATGATGCTGACAAGAAGGAATTCGCTCAACTATTCGTAAAGTTTACTCAGGTTAGTCAAGCTCGATTTTGTTGTTTGGTTGGTTTGACTTTAAACTAGTGATAATTCATATGCAGAGATGCTCTATAATTCACTGACTATATACTTGTTTCTTTTTTTTTTTCCTTCTTCCAGAATTTGGCTTTACTTGGAGCACTACTCTTTTTCATTGGCATGAAAAATTCCATGCCAAGGAGAGCACCTAAGAAGAAGGCTCCTAAACCAAAAACAAACTAAGAAGGCTTCTTAGGTTCAGTTTTGGTCGGTAAAATTGATACTACTGCGTAGAAAATGCCCATAGGGCCGGATAGTTGTTGTGATGGTTCGGTAAAATTGTACTACTATTACGACTGTACGTTGTCTTTCACTCACTTTCATCACGTTCTTCTACTATTAAACATTGATTTTGGCATAAAGCTCATTCTTCAATATCGCATCTTTTTTTCTCATTTTAGTGTTGATATGTCAGAAATTTGAAATTGGCATGATCGCCTAGAGATTATTACATTTGTGGTGTCTGCCAATGCCCTCTGTAGATCTTTTCTTGTATTTTCCGAGCAGGTTCTTGGCTGCTTATGAAGTTTGATTAAGCTTAGGAAAGAGGTGTATTATTAGGTGGAATGAATTTTTTGCAGGGTACTATGTTTTGGAGCTATAATCTTGCATGATTTATAAGGTTTTTACATCATGAAAGGTCCTTTCTGGGGTCTTATTGAGGGCTCAATGTTCGTTTGGTCCATTTGATATCATATAATGGAGGTTGTTAGGGGTGATTGACCCTGGGGAACCAAGATTGTGACCCAAAAAACTTCCTATTTTCATCTTCCTTGTCAGTTTTTGGAAATGGCCAAATCTTAGGGTGACTCGTGGCTTCTTGTGGGACTCTTTGCCGCTTATAACATCTGACTTGAATGTTGAAAGAGGGGAGGGTAAGAGATTTCTCTATCCATAGAGCTGTGTTCGTTCCAGAAAAATTTTGTTATAGACTTCATGTAGGAGTAAGAATATGAACTTTTCAGATTATATAAGCTCTATTATCGTGCGGTTATTATCTTATCTATTTTCTCTTCCTAATTTTCATATATAGATACAATGCATATGAAGTTTTTTCCTTTGTGCCAGTTGAAAGAGTTGATCTTTCCTTGTGAATTGAAAAATGAAATGTAACTTTGAGGATTACTATGTAGAATTAAAATAGGATTATTCTTATAAAATCTTAAATTATGTATATTTATGATTTAATTTTCTAGTCATAATTTATTTAGGATTTGTTATTTTAACAAGTATACAATGTAAGTTATTTTGCACTAATAAGACAGAAAATATAGATTGTTTTCCTTATTAGAAACTTTAATGGTATCAGAGTTAATTGTCTAAACTTTCATAATGAGTAACGATAATACTAGTAATGTTGACAATGACTTGATAAAAGAAAGTCATGTTTGTAGAATAAAGAAATATGCTTACTATACAGCATTCTCAGATGGACTCGTATCAATCATAAGGACAGTCCAGTTAAAAGAGAACGAGAAGGACAATAATTATGTAGAATAGATAAAAGCAATGCGTTTAGCCTTGCGTTCAAAGTAAAAATTGGGTTTTTTATCGACAGAATAATTTCCATACCAGAGAACAACCCAAATAAAGAAGAAGAATGGTGGGAAATTAACACTCGTAAAT
The DNA here is from genome assembly GCA_028651295.1 of Catharanthus roseus. Taxonomy (NCBI): domain Eukaryota; kingdom Viridiplantae; phylum Streptophyta; class Magnoliopsida; order Gentianales; family Apocynaceae; genus Catharanthus; species Catharanthus roseus. The sequence goes on along the minus strand of JAPQWS010000033.1, from coordinate 2,881,824 downwards.
TTTTGGATTCTCAATACTATTGAGCCCTCTCTCCAATCTTTTATAAATTACTTCGAGAGAGCTGATGAATTATGGACAGATTTAAAGGTAAGATTCCTAGTTGTAAACGGGCAAAGAAAATACGAGTTGAAGACGACACTAGCAAATTGTAAATAAGGCGGATATTCGATAAACGTGTATTATTAACGTTTGAAAAAGTTATGGGATGAATTAGGCAACTACTCTCAACCCCCTTCCACCACAGATACATAAATCATGACTGCTAGTACAAATGAAAGAGATGAAGAAAAAGTTTTTCAATTTTTAATGGGATTAAACAGTGAAATTTATGCCACTATTCGCTCCAATCTGATACAACAGGAAACAATGCCAAACGTGCGAACAATCCTTGACCAAATATGTAAAGAAGAGCATCACTGTAACCTAGCTCGAACAGTAGATCACGGCACCGCCTTTGCCGTCGCCAGAACGGATCGTCTTCAAGAATTTCTGCGCTCATTGTAATTGGAATAGGCACGATATCGGAGTTTGTTTTTAGCTTATAGGGTACCGGATTGGTGGCACAAAAGCATGACTCCCAGCGCCGGCAGTCGTGCAGCTCCGACCGGTCGCAGTCGCGGAACGATGCTCGCTAGAAGAGGACGAGGCAGCATGCGCCCCTTCTCTGGTCGAGCAGCAGGAACAAGGAAGACACAGCAGCAGCAACAGGCGTCGACGGCTGGGCCAACAATGCCGCCATCCGACACGAAAGAACAACTGTGGCGGAACTTACAGAATAAGGGTTATTACCAGAAAATTGCAATGGGAAAGTTGGGATGCCAAACAACTTTCCCAATTTAACACATGATCAATGGTCAAAATTGTTGACTATTATAAATAACACAAATGCAACTCAATTTGAAAAATTATCTGGTATGGAAAATTTATGCATTTTAGATTCAGGATGCTCTTATCATATGACTGGTAGAAAAGATTTTTTAAGCAATTTAAATAATATCTACCCATATACTCTTTGTCTGCCTAATGGTGCTAAAGCAATTGCTTTGCAAGAAGAAATAGTCTCCTTAAATCTTAAGCTCAAACTTCTCAGTATATTTTTAATTCCTGAGTTTAAATGCAACTTAATTTTCTTGTCTCAATTGACCCGAGACTCTCGGTATTTTATCACCATTTCTGATAATTGTGTATTATACATTACCGTATCTCGATGAGGCCGATTGGAGTGGGTGAGCAAAAGAATGAGATGTTTTTCTACAAACCTCTGCAATTGCCAGCTTTATATGCTTTTTCTAGTGACGTTCTCGATTCCAACACATTATGGCATGTTCGGGTGGGTTATCCTTCGGATTTTGTGGTAACTAATCTTTTGGGATTTTCTAAGCACTCTAGACAAAAGACTAGTCCTTGCAATATTTGCTTGTGTGCTAAACAGACTCGTGATTGTTTTCCTTTAAGTACAAATAAAGCTTCTGCAATTTTTGATTTAATTCATTGTGCTTTGTAGGGACCATACAAAACTGTATCTACTATAGGAGCCTCTTATTTTTTTAAGTATGTTAGATGATTACTCTAATGCTGTCTGGATATTTACTTTTTGAGAAAAGTGAAGTCGCCTTTGTTTTAAAAGATTATTTTGCCATGGTCCAATCACATTTCACAAAACCATAAAAATTGTTGGAAGTGACAATGGAACAGAATTTGTATGTCTCAAATCATATTTTTCTGCTAATGACATGATACATCAAACAACTGTCGCTGGTACCTCGCAACAAAATAGTAGGGTCGATCACAAGCATTGTCATATTTCGGATGTTGCTCTTGCCTTGAATAAGTGCTTTCACATGAAGGACTTGGGTCCTTTCAAATATTTTTTAAGTATTGAAATTGCAAGAAATCTTTCGAGTTTATTTTTTGTGCCAACGAAACTACACTTTGGAAATTCTCTCTGAGATTGGTTTCTTAGGGGCCAAACTAGCCTCTACTTCTATTGAACCAAATCATCAGTTGCCCAAAGCTTCTGGATCTTATTTTGATAAATCAGATCGCTACCGCAGACTCATCAGCAAACTGATCTATCTTACTCTTACTCATTGGTATCTTCGTCAGTCTAATTCTCCTCTTTTACTGATCGCATATTGTGACATCGATTGGGCCACCTGTCTAGTTATTCGCCATTCTATCATAGGTTACTTTATTTCCCTTGGCGGTTCTCCTATTTCTTGGAAAAACAAAGAAATAACATACCATTTCTCGCTCTTCTGCTAAGGCTGAATATCGCTCAATGGTTATGACTTTGTGTGAGTTAAAGTGGTTATCTAGCCTGCTTCGTGATCTTTATGTCCCTGTCACTTGCCCCATTCCGTTAAATTGTGATAATCAGACCGCTCTTCATATCACGACCAATCCCGATTTTCACGAACATACTAAGCATATCGAAGTTGATTGTTATTTTGTTCGCGATGCATTTCAAGATGGATTTATTTTCCCCGCCTGTATTCCCAGCAAATTTCACCCAGCCAATATTTTTACTAAAGCTCTTCATCTTACTCATTTTTATCGTTTAGCTTGCAAGTTGCGCATTTCTGATCTTCATGCTCCAACTTGAGGGGGAGTATTGAGGATTATTATGTGGAATTAAAATAGGATTATTCTTATAAAATCCTAAACCATGTATATTTATGATTTAGTTTCCTAGTCATAATTTATTTAGGATTTGTCACTTTGACAAGTATATAATGTGAACTATTTTGCATTAATAAGACAAAAAACATTGATTGTTTTCCCTACTGAAAACTTTCAGTAGCAACCATCAATTATTATTTATACATTCGCGCTCTATTAGATTATTTGATGGGTCTATTCAGACTCTCTGTACTCTATAGAGCCTTGGGTCGGATTTTACTACTTTAAGTTTTAATTGTTGACATGATATTATTTTTAAAGTTTATTTTTTGTTGTGTTTGTCTTAACTATTTAATTTAAATAGAGGAAATAAGTCTCTGGACCATCTGAATTGGGTTGGATTATTTAAATAATATCCAAACTCATTTTATATAAAATCTAATAAAATGAGATTTATGCAATTGGACTCTAATTAAATTGAGCACAAAATCATTTCATATTAAGTTCATTAAATAATAGGTTAAATTTGTTGAGCCTCATCAAATCAATGTTGTAAAGAATAGGATCAGAGATTGAACCGATCAAGTTAATAATTCATTAGTTAAACCGATTGAATTAGTGATCAAACCAGTATATATATATTTTGAGCACAGGTTTTTCTGGTCTAAGTGTATCTTGTCTTTACCACGAAAATTTTTCCTTGGTTAACAATAATTGTAGTTTTGCCAATATTTGCAGGTTTCTTAATTCTTTCTTCCCCATAGGGGAAATAGGGTCATTCAGTGGTATACTATATGTATATATATTTTAGAACTCCTTCTAATGGTCTATACATTTTGTTATCATTTCCAACCAGACGATCCATTACCAATTATTGGAGGATTATAAATGGATCTGTTTTTTTTTAATTTTTTTTTATTTCCACTGGAGATTAGGAATAGATGGACTTTCTATAGGACCCATTTTACTAACGGGATTCATTACCACCTTAGCTACTTTATCAGCTTGGCCTGTTACTCGAGATTCTCCATTATTTCATTTCCTGATGTTAGCAATGTACAGTGGTCAAATAGGATAGTAATTCAATCAAATAAGCCCTTTTAACATAGCGGTAGAGTAACACCATGGTAAGACGTAAGTCATCGGTTCAAATCCGATAAGGTGCTTCAGTTTTTTCATAAAACTTCGGTCGGAGTATTAAGGGAGGATAGAGCTATTTCTAATACTTGAAATAAAAACGGGATAATACATTAATTATTTATTAATACAATACAATATTAATATAAGATACAATATTATTCTATGTATATTAAATTATAAGTATAGCAATAAGTGTAATAAATATTTGTTCAATAAATTGAAATTATTATGAAAAGTGATAAGTTATCTCTTGAATGACGAAACCGCATATTCCTATTTTCCATTCTACTAATCAAATCTACTGGTTGAATATATTTCCCAAAATAACTTAATCATTTTTTGGCAAGACCTGCATAGAAATAGGCCACTGACGTGAGTAAAGCCAAAGCAACAGTAGTATTTATATCATTCGTGGGTGCGACTAACTCCCCATTAGGTAATTGTATGATTTTCCAAGGTAAAAGAGCCCTTGACCAATTAGAAACAAAAATAAATAGAAACATAGTTCCAATAAAAGGAACCCAAGGCCCATATTCTTCTCCAATTTGAGTTTTACTAACATCTCGAGTGAATTCAAGAACATATTCGAACTGCCTCTCAGGTCCCCCGACTGATTTTACTATAGAGGTCAACGATAGACAATAACTCCCAGGGTGTATTCGACAGTTTTTGTAATAATAGCCTGGGGTACCGCTGGATTAACGGTATTTTATACGTTTCGAATCCATTTACTTACCTTTGAGGACATTTAAACGTTCATTTTCAAAATTATAGTGGCAACCAAAAAATCCCTTTTTATTCAATATCTTTATGGGGTAAAGGAGTTTAAAAAAGAATTAACCAAAATGTTCGTTTATTGGCAATGAGTAATAATGAAAGTCCTTCCTTTTTTAAATAAAGTCTCTATTCCTTGGTAATCAAAGCCCAAAGATCTATGAATTAACCCATGCTTGACTAGCCAAGCATACAAAGGACCCTGCATCTTTTTTATAGCTCCCGCATTTTTATTTGTATAAGTTTTTCATATTGACGATGAAATTTGAAGATTGGCCTATTCCTTGTTAAACAAATCCTGCCTAAGTTACTAATTCATAGGAAGAGACTGAACTTTTATATTTGAAAAAAGTTTTAGTAGGTATCTCTGAAGTAGAAGGCGATGGCGGTTGATAAAGGAATCCAATTGTTTGAAGTCTAGAACGCAGCGTGGTACTCTTTCAACCACTATGATAATATAGAGATGGTTCAAAATGAATGTTTTATGGATAGAGAATGCTCCTATCCATAAAATGATTTGAAACTCTTATAAAATATAAAATTCAAATCTTATAAAATATAAAAAAAGGGGTATTTCTCCCTTTTTATCCAATGCTGAATCGACGACCTATGTGTAAATAAGAAGAGTTTTTTGGATTTGAAGAAAAAAAAAGTTTTTCTCATTCATTATTGCTTGTTGCTTGGAACTGTCAGGTTGATTAATCGAAATCCAAATTATTCCTAGGGATTGGCTTTGGGTCTTTTTTACGCAGCTTAGGTGGAAGGCGAAGAAGAACCCCTCCCGGGGAGGGGGCCCGAGCCATCAGTGAGATACCTATCTGGAAGAGCTAGAATTCTAATCTTATGTCAGGACCTACGGGCTAAGGGATAGTCTCAGGTAGACAGTTTCTATGGGGCGTAGGCCTCCCAAAAGGTAATGGAGGCATGCAAATAAACTGTCCAAGGCTAATTATTGTAGATGTCTCTTCACAATAATTGTGACAGAGAAAATACCAATTCAAACTGAATGGTTTGCAAATAATGTTACTGCATGGATCGGGATTATAAAACTTCCCACTTTCATCCATTGAATAATATTTAATTACTTGAAAAGTCGATTTTAATTTTAAATTATCGAGTTGCAAATAGTTAGTTAAAAAGATTTGATTATGAGTTATTAAGTGGTAAAATAAATAAAAATTATCAATTGAAGGGGCTGATACTAAAGGGGAGGAAAGAGAAATAAATTCAACATATGCTAGCTCAGGTTCAATAAATGAATATTAATAATAGGAATGGGAGTAAAATAGAAAATGTGGGTCTGAGTAAAGAGTATTATACAAGATATTTAAATGAAAAATAAAATATTGTACTTCGATTTGAAATTGAGTTTAGAAATCTTTGTATTACTTATTATTTTATTTTATTTACTATGACTTTCATTTACTATGTACTTTGATCTTTCTTTTAGAATTTGAATTCAAGTTAGTAATTTCTATTTGTTTTTCTTCCCATTTTCTTCTTCGTTTTGAATCGAAAATAGACGAGTTGAATAAATCCAAAATTCAAAGGAGGTTCATGGCCAAAGGTAAAGATGTTCACAAGGTTAGAACCTACGGGCTAAGGGTCAGTCTCAGGTAAACAGTTTCTATGGGGCGTAGGCCTCCCAAAAGGTAACGGAAGTGTGCAAAGTTTTTCTCGAGCCGAACGAAGATTTGTCCTCGAGTGCAAAGGCAGAAGGGAGATTGACTGCAAGACCTACGTAATTATCTTGAATATATTAACCATTTCTTTATTTTCCGATCGCCTGGAAGGGATAAAAGAAAGATCTTGTTCTTTCTTCAATAATTTTGGATCTCTAGTGGATCTCTCAGTAGGATTCGAACTTAGATGAAGTTCTGACCATCTATCAGAGAAAAAAGAACGAACGGATCTTGTAGGATTCCCAAGAAATTCTTCGATTTCTTCAGTGGTATCTAATAAGTTTTTGACCTATCCTATTTTTTTATTTATTTGATTTTTTTATTGTTTTTGTATCTTTGCTATTTCATTTTTTTTCCAATTGGATTTTGCTTGATTGTATTTGATTCTATTTACTCGACAGAATCAAATCAAAATAGAGTTCGAAATAGAACTTCTTTTAATTATCTGAATGTACCAATTTGATTATGTTATGAAATCAAACCGCATTAATAGCAGCTACCCGTGTCCTAGCTCGGCATAGAGCTATATTTGCATCAATAAGAATGCTAGTTCTTACTGTTTATATATTATGATATGAACATACCTCACCAATTCGTCACGTGAGATTCCATTGATACATAGCCAATTCCAATAGACTTATTAGAGGGTCCCATTGGCGTGCATCCAGTGAGAATTGAACCTACGAATTTGCCAATTATGAGTTGGACGCTTTAACCATTCAACTATGGATGCTTAGCGAGGATCCTCGTACATAGTGAATAACCAAATTCCAATTGAAATGAAATCTTTAGGATAAATCAATGCCATTTAGGAGGAATCAATGAATCCACCGGAATAATTTAAACAGAGTTTTCCGTAGAATAAACTCCAGGAAGGTAGAGTCGCACTACTAGGATCAAACATGCTAAAATAGGCAAAATAAATGAAAACGCTCAATAGAAAAGAAAAAGCTTTCTCCTATTCTTTTTTTTCTTACAACCCGATAATAAAATTCGGATTCTTGGAAAAACACCTAAGTAAGCCTAGTTATTTCTGGTTCTAAGACCAATTTAAATTAGGGATTATGTGTACAACTCGAAGTGGTTCTTAACTACAGATTTATGTGAGGTGGTGATTCGGATCAATCGTACTAGCGATTGGACAAGAAGAATTGGATTAGGCTTCTCTTCTGAGTGAGTTGTTCACTAAATAGAAAGAGAAAAAATGTGAGAGAAGTGCCCTATCTAAGATTTCATCCACCAGAAGCAGCCTTGAGTCCCACTGAACTCGCTTAAGTGAACGACTTAAAGCTATTACCACTAAAAATTAACAAGGCAACAACCACTTTCTCTCGACCAAGTGTTGCGCGAATTTGTGTTGAAATAGATGTTTGTAAAGATCTGCCCCATAGAATATGGCGAGTCAAAGCTGAATATTTTTTATAATACGGGAAAGAAATACCATTCCAGTAATATTTCTAAAGGAGTTGCAACGGGTCTGCCGGTTCACCAAGCATTGATGGTTCTAGAACCACTAAGCCTACGTTATATGCAATAGTACCTAGAATTACCACCAGGAAAATATATAAAAGATCGTTTGGCCATGCAGGCTCTCCGTAATAATTATGACCCATCCCTTTAGCCAATTTAGCTCGTAATACAATAATTTATCTGGTAAACTACTAGGAGCTCATGTAGCCCACGCCGGATTAATCGTATTCTGAGCCAGAGCAATGAACCTATTTGAAGTGGCTCATTTCGTACCAGAGAAACCTATGTATGAACAAGGGTTAATTTTACTTCCGCACCTAACTACTCTAGGTTGGGGAGTAGGATGAAGAAATTCTACCAGTCTTGTCCCCTGAACTAAATTCAAACAATTTTCAATAATTTCTTGATCACGCTTACTAAATTTCTCCTTTGTTAATTTCCTCTTTTAGTGTGATATATTCTTATCTCAAAATATTTTTCTTTTGGTCAAAATCGAGATTAAAATTCTAATTATTTGAAAATTTTTTTGGAATCCGGATATGAGGTCTGAACATTAAGTATGAAACATAGTTCAAATATTTCTTAATTTATCTCGTATATTTTGTATTCCAGATACTAGAATAAATATCCAACAAAGTAGAAGCAAGAAGGAACATATTGAGCTTCATGAAAGCCGTTGCGTTAACGAGCAAGAAAGGGGATGTGCGTTAGCTCTCTTTTTTGATTGCATGGCCTTTATTACTAATAAGATATAATAAGAAATATAGGGCTTTTCTCATTTAGTATTGCTTTGGCTTCGCCCTATCTTGCTGGCGCAGAAGCTATCACAAACTAAAAGAAAGAAAATAAATGAAGAAAGATGGCATTAGCATTGGAAAGACTACAGAGGCATTCCAGGCTGACTACAAAACAAGTCATGAGCAGCACAACAAAGTGTTGTATGCTACGTTCGGGGTTATCAATCACTCTGTCTTGGACAAGATCCCTTCCAGGTCGGCAGCCAGTAGCATAAAGAACAATGTGACCTTTATATTTTGAGCCTTACATCTTACTCCATTATTTTAACATAAACATTTTAGGCTATTTACAATTTTACTTAAGCCCAAAAATTGAACCCTAAACCTTTAACATACCCCTCTTTCTTTACTTTCACCCCCTTCCCCTTTCTAGTTTCTTCAACCCAGCAATAGCAGGAGCAGCCAACCATCTCTTCTCAGCTCTCTCTGCCCTTTATTTAGAATTTTTTTTAAAGGAAAAAGAATGGTTATTTCTTGCACCCCTTTGGATAAGAGAGAATCAATGGAGGACTCTCCAAACTTTATTATTCTTCTTCTCCAACACCATGTAAGGCGACCATGATGACTTTTTTTTTTTTACTAAATGTAAAGAATCTTTGTTTGATTTGGTGATAGAGAGTTTACTTTGGCCTTTTTGGAGCAAGGCTAAATTGATTTGGATTAATAAAGATTTCTGTATTTTTCGTTTTATTTTGACTGGGAACCGGTTGCTTTTCAAAAATAAATAAATAAAAAATGAAGAGGTCGTTTTTTCAGAGAAAAAAATGATGAAGTCGGTTAACCAGAAGAAATAAGAAGATGAAGAAGTATTTAGCAATGAAGTAATTGTTTTTCCAAGAAAAAACAGACGCAGGAGGCATTTGAGCAAGAGAGAAAGATGTTTCTAGGGAAAGAAAAAAGTCAAAAATCAAAGAGCCGGGTTCAACTGGTTTGCAGTTGGATCAGTTGAAACGACTAATTTTGACCGGGTTTGAGCGGTTCAATACTAGGACGGTTTTTGATCAGTCAAATAAATCGATCCAATCCGATTTTTTCAACATGCATGAAATAAAGAATTGGGCATACTTAATACCGATGACGCTTGGTGATCAAACAATTCAAAACTCCATCTCCGCCTATAAATAGAGATTATTCATTAGCCATTCAAAAGAAAGCTTCAAAGGGTATGCAATTCAAAGTCAAGCTTCCAAGCTCTCGTTCATCATCAGAACTCGTTTGATTTAAGATAAAGCTCTCAAGCCCTCTATTCACAAAGTCCATCCGACTCGCCATCAAGCTTTCAAGTTGATGAGTTCAAAATTGAAATTTATCCAATTACTCGACATCAAGTTTTCAAACCGTCGAGTTCAAATCAAAATTCGTACGACTCGACATCAAGCTTCCCACGTGTCGAGTTCATCATCAAAGTTTGTTCGGATCGAGATCAAGCTTTCCAAGACCTCGAATCATTACCAAAGTTCATTTGATTCAAGATCAAGCTTTTCAAGCCATTGAATCAGCATTTTGCTGAAAAGAACAATCGGAAGATTTCCTATAAATAATTAGAAATTTCTCTGGAGATTGTTGTAATCATTTCAAATATCAAATAAAATACTTTGTCACTATTTTTCTTATCTTTAATTTATTAGCTTGAAGTTTTGTTACATACAATAATTTATGATATTTATTTTAGCTTTTTGATTAATATGATTTTTGAAGTTGTCATTTTCCCTAAATTAAAACGTACAAACTCCAAACTTCAAATATAAACTTTAAATCAATACACAACCAATCAAAGCTAGATAATAAATTGTATTTCAAGTTAGTAAATTGTATTTCAAAGCTAGATAGATCGTGATTTAACTTTTTCTTTCTTAAGAAGAAAAGAATTCTTTTGTATTAAAAAAGTGGAAGTTTCTAATAAAATAGAAGAAATACAATCCGGGATTAAGCTAAATCTGATTCAATCTAAAACGAAGGAGCGTGGAAAGAGTAAGAAAGTTGAGCTAATCTATCTACAAACCTATTTGCACTCTGTCATACCAAACATTATTAGAAAGGTACAGCTCTGAGTAGGGACTTAACCTCTTCTACCAATAATATTATGTTAATAATATTTGACAAGGTGAAAGTTTAATTGATTATGAGTATCCTTTATTATGCGATAAGTTATTAATTCTATTCACACTCTTCTTCCTTAATATATAAAAAAAAATATTTAATTTAATAATAATACATTCTAATTTAAAAGTGCATTAAGACATGTAATAGAGAATCGACAAATTAGATACTAATTCATGTTTAAAGGATTTACTCGGGTAAGGTGTATCTAGATGACTGAGGCAAATAAATCTTAGATGTGATCTTGACAATTTCGGTAGGATTAGGAACATTTTGATAATGGATTTGCTCTTGACAATAATGGGTACAATGTGTATGAATGGGATAAGGTACTTACGAATGGAAATGATGACAAAAGAGTAAAGCAATTTCTCATTGTAACCATTCTTTGATTATTATTATTATTATTATTATTATTATTATTATTATTATTATGTCAATGTCATCGACCCCATCAACAGTCAACCCAACAAAACATTTAAGGATGGTCCCATAATATAAAAAACCGAGCAACTTAATGATTATGTAGATATACAAAATCTGTACTAATTCTTCTGGATTCACTGATTAATTGAAAAATTCCCAAATACGTCCCTACCCGCTTACAAGGTCAAGGGGGGAAGACTGTTCCTTTGGTAAAATTTTGTTACAGATTCGAACAATAAGTGAAAACATGTTTCATATATATATATATATATTTATATTTATATATTTTGTGAGATGTGTTTACTATTTTGAGTGATCTATTATTATTTATATTATTAATAATTTGTATTAAGGCCATCTCTAATTCACATCACCAAACTTGGTGGTTTCCATTAAAAATTTAGTATTTTTGATGTTAATACATTAAAATCATTTTTAATTCAGTACACCATTTTTCACACAAAATAATATTCTATTATGAAATTAATGTGTATATGGTGGATGTTCAAATACGTTTCTTGAAGAAAACTAAACTCTTAAATTCCTAATCCTAATTGGATTCATGATATCTCAATTGATTTACTTAGAGAAGATATTAATAAGACAATGCAAACTTGATTCCTGAGTTCTATTTCTTTCTCCATTAAATTTTTCTTTCTCTATATTCTTCCTCTTTATATTATATTATTATTCTGAGCAATTCATCGTGTCGTGATCATTAAATTCATAATACGTTACAATTGTAGATTTTGACAAAATCTAAAGAGGAAGATATAATCACCAGAAGATGTCATTATGCCGATACAATACCCATATTATCTGTGGCTACAAACTTATGATCAATCTATCACCATGCAATATTATATTTGATCTAGATTCTTTCTCAACTAAAATAATATATAGATAATATTTCGTTTTGCATATCTCAAATTTGCTCTTGTAGTAGCAACATTGAGAGAAAAATCTCAAGGTTATTGATGACCTTTTGAGACTAAATAAAAGATTGAGTCATTGTTGATGGACTATTATAATATTCTTAATAATTTTATGTCATTCTCTGAAGCGAATGTAATTAGAAATTTTATTTCTATAATATGTTATATTCGTGATTATAATTATTTATAGTAATTTGTAATTATTATGACCCATGAACCTAATATCTAAATTATCACCAGAAGTGATAATCATGAGAGAGGAAAAGAGAATATATAATCCCAAATAAATATCATTGATGTAACATAAAACAGAGTTTGTAATGTACATGCAGGACATCAAACAAAATTTTAAATATCTGGTATATTATATTATTATTGATCTCATATATTGATCATGTCTATTGATATATAGACGTGTTAATGTAGCAAATTCCTTGAAATAATTTATCGGAAAGAAATTACTTTTTATTTTTGATTTTATGTCATTTTTGATATATTATATATATGCCCCTTGATTTATTATATATTCAAGAATAGAAAAAAAGATATATATTGAGAGAATGAAAAGTAGTATAAATTAAAACTCCAGAAGAGTTGATTAATAGAAAGCTCCAAAATAGCTAATAGATTGAAATTAAAGCTCCAAGAGCTAATCAATAAAAGGGTTCAAAAGAGCTAATACTTTAAAATCTCCAAAAGAGCTAAATATCTAGAAGATATTTTAATAAAATTGTAAAAGAGCCTATTTTCTAAAGACTCAGAAGAGTTAGTTGATAGAAAGTTCTAGAAGAACAAATTATTTAAAGTCTCTGGAAGAGTAAATTAACCTAGGAGGTCACATGACAATTATGCTATATTGTCATGATTTATATAATAAATGTGAATTACATAAATTACTCTTTTCTCCCCATATAATTTTGTAATTCGTCTAAGTTGAAGCAATTGTAATGCATCATTAAGTAAACTGAAATTTACTTATTTCGAAATATTAAATGTTTGCATGAGCGGTCAGACCATCCCGGATCAATAAAATACGAATTATCATAAAGAATTTGTGACAATATTTTTATGGAACCAGAAGTTTCTAATAACACGTATTTTATTTGTACTACTATTTTTAAATGCAAAATAACTTTATGAATATTGTCAATATATTAGGGTTGAATGCGTTTTGGGATGCATCGACCTAAGGTTCCATATATATATATATATATATATTATTGACTTACAAGCTGAACTTTGCAATTTAATGAGCTCATATTTCAGATTCTCCCATTAATAGAATTATATATATATATATATATTAAGTGTTCTTGTAGAACATGTTTATAGACCTAGTAAGTGATTTTATAAAATTATAAGTGCCTTGAATTGATTGTTGTGTATTTTGTCGTATTTAATCGTATTTCACCAACATATTATTTTGAGTTCTCCTCATTATAATTGGTTACTGTTGAGGAACCAATTCGCATTTAATAATTACATGCACTATATAAATATATCATCCCACCATAATGTATTTAAGATAGGTATTGAAAAGAATAGAAAATTATATAGTCGGATAAAGATAAGTTTGAAAAACCTTAGAGGGGGGGTGAATAAGGTTTTTGGCTAATTTTAAAAAATCTTTTGTATGATTAGAAAGATAAACCTCCAATTTGTTTGTGAAATAATTCTAAAACTCTTTTCGATAAGAGTCCACACCAAACAAAATCTTATAGTTTTGGGAATCAAGAAATGAGCATAGAATTAAACTTTAAAGAACATGCACAACAATTTATAGTGGTTCACTCTCTCAAAGAGCTACATCCACTACCTTGAGACTCAACCCAAGGATTTCACAAATCCACTATCTTCAAAGTTGGTTACACAACAACACAATGAGGATCACCCTTCAAGGGTTTTACACTAAAACCTCAAACACAACAATACAACAAATTTATCCAAGGATCACCCAAAGGGTTTTCCACAAACCTTTGATCACAATAAAAGAATAGAAAGAGTAAGGAACAATGTTACCAAATGAGCTTGAGAAGAGGAAGATACAACTCAATGGAATACTTCTACAAGCACCTCTTTTCTTCTTCTTTGATGGATGATCAACAATGAAGCTCAAGAAGATTTTTGTTTGGGATTGAAAATGTTTTGCAATAAATGTACTTTTGAAGCTCTTTAAAAGTCTTAAATGTTCTCAATGAATATTTCACCAAACTTGTCTCATTTATGGCTGATCATAAAGTCTTTATATAGAGTCTAGAAACAAATGACCGTTGCATTCTGTGCAACGGTAATATTTTTTACAGTAACAGTAAAAATCGGACGATCGGTTCCTGAAATCGGACTACCGGTTCTTTAAAACAGAAAGATTCGAACTTGTTGATGCTAGAAAATGGACTGCCGAATTTTTGATTTTGAGACAAATCGGACGACCGGTTTTAAAACCGGATGACCGAATTTTTGGACAGAAAGATTCGGACTTGATTTTCTGAAAAAACGGACTGCGAATTTTTACTTTGGAAAAAACCGGACGACCGGTTCTAAAACCGGATGACCGAATTTTTGTTTCCTCAGCCAAGTTTCTTTTTAAGACAAAAACTTTCTTCCTTTTTTCAAAAGCATGTATTCTTGACAATCATTTTAAAGAGAAGAAAAACTTTCCAAAAACACCCCAACTTCAGTCAAGAATACTTAGATTTTAACAAAAGTTTATATCTGAGAAAATCATAAAAGGAGCTTCATATATGATCAATAATCAAAGAGTAAGACTAGGTAGTTTACAAGGTAGTACCTAATTCACTCTAACATAGACAATGCCTTCAATGTCTTCAATGTCTCCAATGATTTGATCTTGGCATGGCTTGGTCTCTTCTTCTCTATTTTGCCCTCATCAACAAGATCTTTTGCTTGTAGACTTTGAGACTTCAGAGGTACTTCTTTTGTTCTATGAAGGGTTAGCTAAAATACTCACACAAGCATATGTTAATCATAATCAAAACATAAGTATTAATGCCCTTAGGGCTAACAATCTCCCCCTTTTTGATCATGACAAACACTTATGCAAGAAGAACAAAAGAGCAAGAGTAAAGTATGGTGATGCTTCAAAATATCAATAGTAAGAGCAAAGCATAACAATCACCAAAAAAGAAATAACTCCGCCTAAACACATGCTTTATGTCAAATATGGCTAAAGAATATTACAAGATCAAACTAAGCCAAAAAAACCCTTAGCATCATAACATCACAAGGCATAAGCTGCAAAACACCTTCAATAATCAAAATAATCAACATATTTTCAAGATTTCTCCCCCTTACATCTTGCACTATTTTCTCCCCCTTTTGTCATAAATCAAAAAGTTTTGGGAGAGAGGTTCCAAGGGATCATAGAAGAGGTAGCAGTAGGACTTTCAACATTAAAGTATCATCATGAAGTCCATAACAGGAAAGGCCAATCAACAAAGAAAAAGAGCAACAAACAGATCACTTAGAATAACAAAAGCAAATTAAGATTAGAAATAAGCAAGTTAAAAACCATATCATTAAGAAGAGAATGAAAACAGGAGTTTGAAAAGAGTTACGGACAAAACAAGAAAGAGAAAGAAAATGTTTTATAAGAGAAATCTCAATCATCTCTATCTCCTCCTCCTTGCTCGAGTCTCTTAACCCGTTCTTGTGTATCAGTCATTTTTTGGTCCAATGTATCAAACCTTTCTTGAATGTTGGAGACTTTCCCATCCAAAGCCTCAAAGCGACCGTCGAATGCATCAAACCGGGTGTTCATTGATGTTTGGAGAGAGGCTATCATATCCATAAGATGACTCATGCTTCCTGAAGATGAGCCTTCCTCTATTCTTTCTTGTCGTTTCTTTTGTCTTGTTGCTCTTCTTTGTATTTCAACCTCTGTTTCTTCATCACTGTCCTCTTCTTCGATATCCATGTTCTCTTGATCGTCATCATCATCTTCCTCATCACTGTCATCAATATCTTGTCCACCTCGGATGAATGTCCCATCTTCATCTTTCTCAAACCCCATTCTTTTGAAGGTTTGCTGAGTGTATATCTTGCCAGGTCCAATGTGATTACCCATCCCAACCAAATTGATCACAAAGTGTTGGAGGATTTTTGTGATAAAGCAACCATACGGCAAGCATTTCATTTGGGAAGATTGTGCAGCTAGCATATGTTCTATAGCCATGAATCCGAAATTCATTCTCCTTTGCTCATGCAAGGCTAGCATCACAAATGCGTGCATGTTGGTGATAGATGATTTATGCCCAACATTTGGAATGATGATGTTAGATATCATGTGATGGAGCACTCTCCCATAAGCATCCAGTTTGTTAATATTTCTATCATTATGTCTTTTTAATACCTCTCCCTTAGTGAAAATTTCTGCAAATCGTTTTTCACTGTATAAATTTGGATCATAGCATTTTTTGTTCTTGGTGTAAAATCTTATACCATCTTGAGGGGTATCCAAAATTTCATTCAACAGTCTATCATCAAATGCAATATCCCTTCCCCCAATTCTAGTCACAATCCATTGATGTGAGACATTATCCACCTTTTCAATTCTTCCTTTGTGGAGATTAGCATAAAATTCATATATCATATCCACATAATAAAGTTCATTTACAATCAATAGAGGTATCCAACCGATCATTTCAAAAAGATGAGGAATAACCTCTATACCTTGCATATCATGTAAGTCCACCCCATGACCCGGAGCAATTTTCCGTCGATTTCTAGTCCATTCTTCAAACCTGACAGCTTCCTTTACTGAAATAAACCTTTCTGAAACTCTAGAAACCCTAGCAGCAGAAGCCCCAGTTCCAGAAGGTACTCTTTTTCCCTTTCCTTTCCCTCTACTGGTGCCTCCTTCTTCAAGATTTTGCCCTTGACCAACTTGAGCATTCTTTGTCTTAACCATTTTGAAGAATTTCTTGGGTAGGGTTTTGAGATGAGATGAAGAGTTTTGAGATTGGTAGATAGTAATCAGAGAGAAAAATAGCTTCTTTGCTGTGATAAGAGATGAATTTGAAGAAAAAAGAAGAAGAAAATTGAAAATCGGAACAAGAAATCGGATGGGTCTTGTGAGTAGGGGGTTTTCGGTCGAGAGAGTGAGAGAGAGTTGAGAGAAAAATGTGAGGAGTTTTGAGAAAAAGTCTGATTTTAAACCGTAGACCCGACCCTAATTTATGAATTCGGTCGACCGTTTGTTAAAAACGGTCTTCCGGTTTCTGGATTTTTGAAGAATTCGGACGTCTGAGTTTTTGTGCAGGCGTCCGGTTTGAGAGTTCGAATATCTCTGGAATTTTTTTGAAAGGTGAAGTATGAGTCCGGTTTTAAAACCGGACGTCCTAATTTTAAAAAAGGCGTCCGAATTTTTTAAACATCAGCAAGGCAGAAAATAAGGGAAAAACAAATAATACAAGCAAAACACATTACTCATTAAATCTCCCTATACCAAGTAATTTTTTTAAGTAGCAAAGGCGATCTTCTGAAAGAGGTTTTGTAAAATCTTGGTTGTTGAATTCTCTCCCATTTTCACTTCTTATAGAAATCAATTTGCAAACAAGGAAGGTTTGGACTCTTTTGAATAATTTAATAAATTCATGAAGAGCTTCATCTTTTTGACTAAAAAACAAAGTCCAAGTAAATCTAGAGAAATCATCAACAATAACAAAAGCATACCTCTTACCACCGAGACTAGTGGTCCTCATTGGTCCAAATAAATCCATGTGAACAAGTTCCAAAGGTTTTGAAGTTGAAATCATTTTCTTTGGTTTAAAAGAGGTCTTGATTTGTTTTCCAAATTGACAAGCATCACAAAGTTTAGTTTTCTCAAAGTGAAGTTTTGGTAGGCCTCTAACAAGTTCTTTTGAGAAAAGTTGGTTCAATGAATCCATACTAATACGACTAAGCCTTCTATGCCACAAAAAATGCATCATTATCATGAACCAAGAGACACTATAAGTTTTGAGAATATGAGAACTTCAAGATAAAAGACATAGACATATGCCAACTCTTTTTGAAACAAAAATAGTTTTGTTCACAAGCTTGTTTATGATAAAAGAAGATTAACTTTTAAAAACAACTTTGTATCCATAATCACACAATTGAATAATACTAGATAAATTAAACTTCAAACCATCAACTAAAGGCACTTCCTTAATTAAAGAAGATGAACTATATCCAATGTTACCTATACCGATGATCCTTCCAAAAGTAACAAAACCACCTTCGGTTTTTCTTAGTTCATTCATGAGGGATGCATATCTGGTCACGTGTCTTAAGCATCCGCTATCCAAGTACCAGTTAGATGACCTTGACTTGTTTTCCTACAAAAAAAGAAGTAGAAAAGTCTTTTGGTACCCATATCTTTTTGGGTCCATGAATGTTAGTTGGATTTTCTTTTATTTTCCAAACGGTTTTTACTCCCCTTTCAATCTTTCTTTTTATAAAACATTTTGTGGCTTTATGACCACTCTTTTCACAATAAGTACAATAAAAGTGTGAAAGGGATGAGGAGGCTTTTACAAAACGTGTTTGTTTAGAAAAAATATTGGAATGATTATATCCAATACCATTTTTGTCAAAAGGTGATCTTTGAGAGCCAAGAAGTTTTTCAAAGTTTTCTTTTCCTTTTGTGAACTTTTCAACACATAGAGTGAGATCACTCACCTTTTTCTTTAAGACTTCATAATCAATCAAACATTTTTCAAGAGAGGAAATCTTTTCACAAAGGTTTTTGTTTTTTAAAACAAGTTTTTGAAAGTCATCATTTGAACACTCTTTTTATTTCTTCAAAACTTCCAAGGATTCAAGAATAGCTTTATTTTCACAAATGAGTCTTGAATTCTCATCTAATAAAAATTAAGTTTTGCTTTTCAAATCTTTGTTTCGTTTAGTAACCTTTTTGCACTCATCATACATTTCAATAAGCATTAAACTAGGATCAACATCACAATCATCATCAAGGATACTAGAAGAGTTAGAGGGTGAAGATTGTACCTCATTTTCTAATGCCAAGAAGCATATGTTTCCCTTTTCATCACCTTCACTTTCACTTGTATCTTGATCCCATGCACCAATTAGGCCTTTGGCTTTCTTCTTTTTCTTTAATGCCTCAAGCTTTTCTTCCAACGCTCCTTTCTCTTTTTCAATAGCTTTGGAACAATCGGTTACAAGATGGTCGGTGCTATTGCATTTAAAGCATCTAGCCTTGAAGAGTGATGAACTTTGTCCTCCTTTCTTGAATGGAGGATTCTTTCCTCTTTTGTTGAAGTCTTTCTTGTAAAATCTTTTAAATTTCCTCATTACTAAGGCCATATCCTCAATCTCATCTTCATTGTTTGACGAGCATGTATGATCATCAACATTCACTTTGAGTGCTATGCCTTTTCTTCCTTTGTCTTCATCTTCTTATTTCATCTAATCTTTTTATTTTCATCTCATAGGTGAGGAGAGATCCTATGAGTTCTTCAATAGGAAGTCATCTTAACTCTTTTGATTCCTCAATGGCAAGAGTTTTTGGTTGCCATGCTTTTGGGAGTGAATCAAGAATCTTTCTATTTACTTCTCCCCTTGTGTACTCTTTTCCATACGCCTTTAGGCCATTTGTGATGTTGGTGAACCTTGTGAACATGTCACTAATGCTTTCATATTGTTTCATCATGAATAGCTCATAATCTCTCACCAACATAGCCAACTTAGACTCCTTCACTTGATTGGTGCCTTCGTGAGTTACTTCAAGTAACTTCCACATTTCATGAGCCGAGTCGCATCCCGCTCACTCTATTGTATTCATTAGCATCCAAGGCACAGCTCAATATGTTCATAGCTTGAAAGTTTAGAGTCATCTTCCTTGAGTCAAGCTCATCATATTCTTCGACCTTCTTGACTATTCCATCCTTTATAGGAACATAAGGTCCTTTCTCTACAATGTCCAAAGATTAAAGTTAATAGAGCAAATATATATTTTGATTCTAGATTTCCAAAAGGTATAATTTTTACCATCGAAAAGAGGAGGTCTATTTGTAGAAGAGCGTTCTACATATGGTAAACTAGAAACATTAGACATAGTAAAATAAAGATCTTTTGCTTCAAGGATGTTAGTCCTTTTTTAGAGAAGCCCTGCTCTGATACCAATTGAAAAACCTTAGGGGGGGGGGGGTGAATAAGGTTTTTGGCTAATTTTAAAAAATCTTTTGTGTGATTAGAAAGATAAACCTCCAATTTGTTTGTGAAAGAATTCTAAAACTCTTTTCGATAAGAGTCCACACCAAACAAAATCTTATAGTTTTGGGAATCAAGAAATGAGCGTAGAATTAAACTTTAAAGAACATGCACAACAATTTATAGTGGTTCACTCTCTCAAAGAGCTACATCCACTACCTTGAGACTCAACCCAAGGATTTCACAAATCCACTATCTTCAAAGTTGGTTACACAACAACACAACGAGGATCACCCTTCAAGGGTTTTACACTAAAACCTCAAACACAACAATACAACAAATTTATCAAAGGATCACCCAAAGGGTTTTCCACAAACCTTTGATCACAATAAAAGAATAGAAAGAGTAAGGAACAATGTTACCAAATGAGCTTGAGAAGAGGAAGATACAACTCAATGGAATACTTCTATAAGCACCTCTTTTCTTCTTCTTTGATGGATGATCAACAATGAAGCTCAAGAAGATTTTTGTTTGGGATTGAAAATGTTTTGCAATAAATGTACTTTTGAAGCTCTTTAAAAGTCTTAAATGTTCTCAATGAATATTTCACCAAACTTATCTCATTTATGGCTGATCATAAAGTCTTTATATAGAGTCTAGAAACAAATGACCGTTGCTTTCAGAAAATGACCGTTGCGTTCTGTGCAACGGTAATATTTTTTACAGTAACAGTAAAAATCGGACGATCGGTTCCTGAAATTGGACTACCGGTTCTTTAAAACAGAAAGATTCAGACTTGTTCAAGCTAGAAAACGGACTGCCGAATTTTTGATTTAGAGACAAATCGGACGACCGGTTTTAAAACCGGATGACCGAATTTTTGGATAGAAAGATTCGGACTTGATTTTCTGAAAAACGGACTGCCGAATTTTTACTTTGGAAAAAAGCGGACGACCGGTTCTAAAACCGGATGACCGAATTTATGTTTCCTCAGCCAAGTTTCTTTTTAAGATAAAAACTTTCTTCCTTGTTTCAAAAGCATGTATTATTGACAATCATTTTAAAGAGAAGAAAAACTTTCCAAAAACACCCCAACTTCAGTCAAGAATACTTAGATTTTAACAAAAGTTTATATCTGAGAAAATCATAAAAGGAGCTTCATATATGATCAATAATCAAAGAGTAAGACTAGGTAGTTTACAAGGTAGTACCTAATTCACTCTAACATAGACAATATCTTCAATGTCTCCAATGATTTGATCTTGGCATGGCTTGGTCTCTTCTTCTCTATTTTGCCCTTATCAACAATATCTTTTGCTTGTAGACTTTGAGACTTCACATGTACTTCTTTTGTTCTATGAAGGGTTAGCTAAAATACTCACACAAGCATATGTTAATCATAATCAAAACATAAGTATTAATGCCCTTAGGGCTAACAAAGTTATGTGTCTCACTTTGGTCCAAAGGATTAATAGCCGGACATATTTATTGATAAAAGAAAATCTAACATGGAACACTCCTATAATTTAATGTCCCCGAAGGACAATTTGCCAGTACTTATGATTTTGAGACATATGCAAAATATGGTAGAATAAATTGGTTCCAACAAAATCCTCGCATATGTAAAGGAGTAATAATTTAAGATGGCCCTATGTGATTAAGTTGAGGAGATGAAAATTATAGCAAAATTTTCCATGATATGACTTTATTATTATTTCCAGAAGAAATTCAGATACCCGAAATCATAATAATTTTAAGATCTCATGTATCATGTCATGATAGAAATAGATGGAACCATATAATATCAAAAAATGTCGACAATAATTTGTGCATATTATGATTAGAATGAGGATTTTGAATGAAAGTCTGCAGACTCGAGATTCTAATAGATATTTGGCCAAAATAGAATATAAAGTTCGCATGAGAAAATATGTAAAGTCCGAACAATTATTAAGTATACTTAACGTGTACATGTATTTTTTGAAAGAATTATACACTTGAAGTATAATCCCAAAAGGTTAAGAATCAATAAATAAAGTACGAATTTGTATAAGTTATGATATAAGATTTTTCGTAAAAATCCTGGCAATATTAATACGAAGAAATAATATTTATAGTGGTAGATTGAGTTTAGGTATTAGCTCACTAAACTCTAAGAATTTATATAGAATTCTTGAAGGACTCGATAGATATGCCTGAAGCATGTAAGTGAATTGTTCATGAAGAACATAACATCATTGTCTTAGTGATTTTTATTTAAGTAAATATATAAAATTAAGATCGAATATATGTCCATAAAAATTCTCTTAAAATTTGCTATGCTTGCCTCTTATGATTCTTTATCTATTTTTAATATTCTCCACGTTAGTGGAAAAAAATTAGAATCATAAAATGCCACGTTCAATTTGAAGCATCTTGATCTATGTATTCATGAACTAGAAGTTCTATAGATTATTTATTTGCTAAAGTTGCAAATTTACTTGATATTTTGTTAACTCTAGAACAGTTACAAAATTGGATTTGTAGATGCTTCTATAGATGTCCCAGTAGGACATAATTCTTATAACTAATAATGTTAAATCATGTGTGAAGCGTGATCGACATTTATCTATAAAGGTCTTTTAACGAAATAATTAAATACTTGAAGTATTCTCCTGAAGAGTTTATGATTGACAAGCAAATACTTTAAATAAGTATTAAAGATTTCCATTTTGATTTGCAAATGAAACATCCTAAGATGAAATTTGATCATAAAAAGTGTACATGGATATAGTATACTGCACATCATTATCTAATTATTTAATCATCAAATATTTGTGAATATCACACGTCTATATATGAGAAAGTAATGGATACTTTTTGGTCCCGAAATACCATAACACTACACAATTAGTACACTAATCATTCTTCATATGACTTTTGCGATAATATTATTTTAAGGATAATTAATCTCGAATTATGGAGAAAATTAACTCCTGATGAGTTACATAAAGCAACAAGTTGCTTACTTATACGATCCATTTAGAACACGTTCTCAAACAAACATGCATATATGATATGGAATTATCATTTATATAGCAATCACACCTTCAACTATATTGAAGTTTTAGTTAACCTTTTATATGGATTGCTGAGAATGTGTATAATCATTATCGATAGTTAATTTTGATATATGTACATGGTATCCTGGAGGGATAAAACTACAACCGTATTATTAGGTTGTAAAATTTGAAGACATGTTTGGAGAGATGTGAATTTCACCAAAATTTATTTATAAAATATGTGAAATTAATGTGCAATACTTTCGATCAAATGTGATACATAATCCTGAAGATTTGTTCACTAAGACATACCAATTTATTGGTTTAATGAAGTTTTAAATAGGGAGAGTATATAAAATATAAATGAATGGTGTACTATTTTTCCTTCACTAGATGTTTTTCTTCCATAGGGTTTTTTCTCTGTAAGGTTTTAATGATGCATATTCTTTATGGTATGGACATCCTAGGAGGAGTGCTATGAAATTAATGTGTACATGATAGATGTCCAAATACGTTCCTTAAAGAGAACTAAACTCCCAGAATACTAATCGTAGTTGGACTCATGATATTCCCATTGATTTAGTTAGATCATTTTATGATGCTTTAACCCTTGTATCTTGAGCCTATAAATAGGCCATATGAGAAGATATTAATAAGACATTCAGACTTGATCCTTGAGATTATTTATTTCTCTGTTGTACTTTTCTTTCTCTATATTCTTCCTCTTTATATTATATTATTATTTTGAGCAATTCGTCGTATCGCGATCATCAAATTCATAACATATTCTCTTTAAATTCATTTTCATCTCTACATTTTAATAATATTAATTTACAAAAACAATTCAATGTTCTTTTTTATGAAAACAACCCAATGTTATTTACCTATTACACATTCATCAAAATACTATTTCTATATTATACTCTAATTTAAAGTAATTAAATAATAATAAAAATAATAAAAATAATCATGAACTATTTTAACTTTTCTGTTTATAACCATTAACTTTTATTTTATCTTTTTCTAATCATGAACTATTTTATATCCATGAACTTTTATTTATATTTTTCTAACCATGAACTATTTTTTTCTTCTAAAAATAATCATGAAATATTTTTTACCTTTCAA
This sequence comes from Catharanthus roseus, assembly GCA_028651295.1. Lineage (NCBI taxonomy): Eukaryota > Viridiplantae > Streptophyta > Magnoliopsida > Gentianales > Apocynaceae > Catharanthus > Catharanthus roseus. Next base: position 2,857,534 of record JAPQWS010000033.1, on the reverse strand, counting down.
ATATAGGCATGAATTGATGGTTATATTAGAGAGGTCAAAAATAGTTCATAGCTATTTTCAGAAGAACAAAAATAGTTCATAGTTAGAAAAAGATATATAAAAGTTCATGGCTATATTTAGAGAAACAAAAATAGTTCATGGTTAGAAAAAGATAAAATAAAAGTTTATGCCTATAAACAGAAAAGTAAAAATATTTAATGATTATTTTTAGCTAATTTCTCTAATAAAATTGATTAGGCAAAAATTTAAATTAAGAATTTATACTTTAAAAAAAATTATATAATAACTTAAAAATTCTAATAAAAAATGCAATAACATAAAGTAAATAAAAAGATAGTACTTTACAAAATAAAAAATACATATAAAATCATTAAAAATACAGATTACATAATCTACTAATTTTAGTAATCAATGTATTATTCCTATAGACACTCTATTAACACATTCCTTAATTCGAAATGCACATTTTTATTCTTAATTTATTTATACCAAGAAAGAAATTTACTAAATCAATCATTTTATCAGTTATTATTTCTACTGTCGACAGTGGAATTTCCTGAGTATCCATAATTGGTTCATAAATATCTAATTCATCCTCAACTATGATATTATGCATGAGAATAAAAGCAGTCATGATATCATGCAACACTTCTTTATTCCAAAAACCATTAGTCCTGAAATAATTGCAAATCAAGATTATAAAATTCCAAATGTACGCTCCACATCCTTTCTACATGACTCTTGCTTTTATGCAAAATATTATTGCTTCCTGGATATTGCCTTATTAATTGTTTGCACGAGAGTTGACCATTTCGGATAAATATCATCAACTAAATAATATCCATGTTATATTCTAGATACCTTGAGCAATATTAGAAAGTAAATGCGATGATTCTAGGACATAGATGTCATTATTTGTACCTGGCATGCCAAAGTAAATGTGCCATATCCATGAGTTATAGTAGGCTACGCTTCAAGAATATTAGTTGGTAATCTTGACCCTCCAACATATTGTCTGGCCCATGCCGTCGAACAATTTTTCCACCTCTAATGCAAAAAATCGAGAAGACCCAATATTTCTGAAAATTATGTTGTTCACCAATATAAGGTAATCTAGCAATGTTATTACTATTGGGTGATCTAAGATATTGCATCGCAAATATCTCAACAATAGGACGTCAAAATCTCTTAAAGTATTCAATAACAGTTGACTATTCAATTTTAACATACACATTTGTAGCATCTGTAGGGATACCATATGCCAACATCCGAAACATAGCTGTTTTTTTTTTTTTAGTGATGATAATCCAAGTCTACTAAGACCATCTCTTCTTTGCTGAAAACAAATTTCATGATTTTTAACAGCTTTAACAATACGAAGAAAGAAACTTTGGGGCATTCGAGAACATCGCCTGAATATCTCTTCATCAAATCGTGGATTTGTAAAGAAATAGTTATCCACCAAATTACAATTTGTAACTTCTTGATTCCGGTTAAGCACTATACTCTTGGGATGGAGCCACGACAAATACGTTGGTTACGTCTCTCATTAAAATAATTAGCTATTTCTAAGTTATTCCGAACGAGATGTTGCATCGGAGCTTCCTAATCTTCAATTATATAATTCATCACAATTGAAATTTCATCATCACTCTATAAAAAGTTCTATAAATACATAACATGAAGTCTATAAACCTCACCAAACAAATCTCACTATATTCAAGGAGTTTTCTACTCACTCTTCCGTTATCCAAACTCTCTTAGCATCTCAATTCTTAAATTATGAATTCTAGATCTTCAGGATATAATCATATTAGTATATGCCCTAAGACCAATTGACTCACATTTATGATTTATGAAACATGTATTTTTGAATTGTATTTTATGCTCTTAGTCATCAAGTATGTGACTTGATAGTAAAACCCTTATAGCTAATAAAATACTATTCTTATTTGTCCATAGTTTATTACATCTTGTAAACTAGTGTGAAGTTGATTGATGGTCAAATTTTACTGATCATGAATATGAGATATAAAATCAATTCATAAATACATATTGAGAATATTGTATTGGACATGACCCAAAGTGAAGAAGAAATATTGCATAGGTTTAAGTTATAAGTATTTCTTCTCAGTTTTATATTTGGTGTCCTTTGACCTAATATTTCTAACGTTTCTTGCATGGGGAAAAAATATGTTTTGACATAGTCAAATATCACTTTTAATTAGGTGATCATTAAGACTATTGGTTGACTTACTTTCTTGTCATGGCTTGAATATTGGAGATAGTGAAAGGGATTTGTCCCTCTCTTTTTAGAGAGAGATATCCATGGGCCCCTTGATAAGGAAGATTGGAAAATATGCATGGCCATGCTCAAATAAGTATTAATAACGTGTTATTAATATTATTTGTTGGAACAGTTTGCCTGGTGATCAAGTAAATGGTTAATTAAGTTTTATAAGGATGACTTGGTCCATGCCTTATACTTAATTAGGATATCGTGTGACAAAAGGACTATATTAAATCTGATGCTAGGTTATTATTACATTTACTTAACTTGGGTAAGCATAATGTCTTGCTAGAGGCCGCTTATGTTTTGTGAATAAATATCTAGGGCATTTTTCATTCACTGCCAACGTTAAGTGAACCTATAGGGTCACACGCATAGACGATCTTGTGAGCATAATGTCCACGTTCAATGAATCTAGATTGCGTCCAGATTCGTTGAACGTATACAAAAGGGGGAATCAGATTCCATATTGTATTTTTTGGTCAGTTAATAAGTAATTAATTTTATTTCATCGAATAAATGAAATTAATTACTTAATATTACTCATCCAACCGTTGAATGATTATAGGAATAGACGGACGAGATTAAACTGTCATTAGATGACAGTTAGAGTTTTGATATTGACAGCTATAAAAGGTTATGTTAACCTTTTCTTGGTGGCCGTCCTTTATCTGATTAAAGAAAAACAAAACCCTAAACCCTAGAATGGCGATATAGTATCTAGTCTCTTCTCTCCGAAATACGACCGATTACCAGATAGTCAGATCAGTTCTGAACAGTTTTCAGAACACAGAAGGGCTAGCATCCCGATCGTTTGCAGAGGAGTTCGTCGCGTGATACCAGTAGAGGGCGAAGTGTACAAAGCCACGCCTCCACAACGAACAATCAAAACATTGACGTAATTTCTATCCAATCGATTTTTCTAGTATGTGCAAATCCTGTTAGTGGATTTCCGTAGTTTTATTTTATTTTGTTTTTACCTAGGAAGTCCAACAAATCATAGTGAGGATATCCTCCTATGTCGAATTTATAAGGAGATTTCACAAGATCCAAGCATCAGACTCGCAACAATAGGCTGAAAGCTTTTGGGGTCGAATTGAAAGAAAATACGAGGACTCTGCACCCGATGATTAGGAAAAAACAAAATCATCATTCTTTCCAAGCATGATGGTGAATAATATAAAAAGCTATTAAAAAATTGCGTGGTTCCTACAGACAAGTGAAAAATATAAATCTCAGTGGTGCATCTGAAATAGATTTATTAATGACTACATTTCAACCAAGTCTTTTGGTTTGTATACTTAATGGCAAATTTAATGAACTAACAATTATACTACCATTGTTTGCAGATGTTTCGTACGAAAGAATTACTGATAACTGATCCATTATACAAAAAATGATTAAAATTTGGTCATGTATGGTGTCTTGTTAAAGATGTTTTCTAGATTTAGGGATGAAGTTTCGTCTCTAAGAAACATTTATAATAACTTTTTGTCATCAGAATCTAATAATCCAACCCTAATATCTCAAGAACTAAAATCTCCTTTGTTTATCTGGTTTTGATATAAATTTAGGTGACAATGATGTTGATGGATCTGCATCCAGAAGGACTATTGGGGTGAGAAGGCCAAAGGTAGGAGAAAAATACAAGAAAAAACTGAATCCGAATTGAAACTTTAGAGAAGACATCAAAAATTTTATGGATTTATATCAACAGATATCTGAACACCGATAAGCAACAATAGACAAAATAGATAAAAAAAATTGGACGAAAAATTTGCGCTTTAGAAGGAAGGGATGGCTTTTAGAAAATGGAAGGAAGATAATAAAATTTTTGACAAAAAAATTGGCAAAATTAGTGATTCTAATTACCGTGCTTATGTTGCCGCTGAACAAAGACGGATTATGCAGTAAAGATTACAAGAGTAACAACACATCAACCACATACTATGTTTGGTGATTATTTTATCAACCCTGGTGGAGGTGGAACTGATTTTTATTACGTTATTTTAGTGTGTGCATTTTTTATTTAGTTGTACTTGATCAAATGTTGTACTAATGATTTGTTATGTTATTTTAGTGTGTGTTTTTTTATATAGTTGTACTCGATCCAATGTTTGTATTAGTAATTTATTATTAATGCAATTTATATTTTTGTTTACTCTCCTTAATATAATTTATTATTTTTATTATGAAGTTTATTGTACATTAAATTAAATTAGTATAAATTGAATATAATTACCTTTTTTTTGAGAAGAACATAATTACTTAGAGTAATTTAATTATAAAATTATTTAAAAAATATATTACACATTATTGTATATGATAAATTTTAATTTATGTACAGTAGGAATAAAGTGTAAAATACATAAATTATAAGATCTATTCTATAAATATAAGCATTAATAAAAAAAAATTATAAAAAACCTCATCCCAAAAATGGTGATGTGAATAGTAGATCACCAAATTCCGTGATCTATTATTCCTATCACCATTTTTTGTGATGGATTTGGTTTTCGGTTGAAGATGCCCTAAGTAAGTGAATTATGATGGGATCTGGTGCAAGTTGTAGGAATAGATGTCTATTGTGAAATCATTAAGGGGAAGTCAGGTTAGTTTTTATAGAAAAGCTCTCAGCTTGAGAGCTTTTTCAGGTTCTCTCTCAGCTTAGTATGTTAAAATTCTTGATAATCTGGAGAATCTTCGTATTGCAGACCGCATCAACTACGATAATATTCATTTGGAGAGTTATTGTAAAATTGTTGTTGATTGGATTATATCATAATGGAACGTAGCTCGTGATCTAGGGAATAAGCATTGTTATATTAAGAGCCCTCTAGCCAAACTACATAGCTCAATTTCTTTTGTAAGATGCTCTAAAACTTCTACTGTGCATACTGCAACCACAGTTTACCTCTCAAACGTATGGATAGAAGTGGTTCTTGATGTAATTTCTACCGCAGCTTATACTGATTTAATATAATTTATATTTTTTTTGCTCGCATGGGCATAGCTCAACGGATTTTGGGATTTCAGAGTTGGTACACAACAGTCAAGATTTGAATCCTAGCAATAACAGTGTAGGAATTTCAACATCACCAGTGTGGGGTGGTCCTTAGTGCGTACAAGGTCCGGACCACCAGTTTATAAGACCATTGAGTCACTATGATTTACATACTCCACCTGAATCTAGACAATTTGGTAAGAGCCCTGAGGGCGAGGGATTTCACCTTACTCGTTCTAATATAATGTTTACTTTTTCCCAAAAAAGTGAGTGAATTATGTCTCTATTTATGAAGATAAGATATTCTAGGTATCACTCTATCTGTTTTAATTTATTTGTTGTCTTAGAACATGACATACCTATTAAGAAAAATTAGTTTGTTTTGATTCCAAGTTGAATACTATAGATTAAATTATTCTTACTAGTTTATTTGAATTATATTTAAGCATTCATTAGATTATATCATCCCATTAATACTAAAAGGAGATATAGATGAAAAATTTTCATTTAATACTCTCTTGGTTTACTAAAGACATAGATATTTTGAAACAAAAAATATATTGAAATGATAGATAAATTAAAAGAAAGGAGTACTAACATGAACGATGTAGCTTTATGTAGTTCTAGGGGTCTGTATGCCTACTTATAGACTGTGTGTATTGTTGAGAATTACACATCAACTAAGTAAAGAATTAATGAATCCTTATAAGGCTTGGGTAATATTTTATTTTGAGGTGCCTTTTAGGGTATTTATTCCCAATCCCAAATTTTAATATGATATCAGAGCCAAATTGTTGGGCCACCCGCGGATGATGTCCTGCAGAACTTAACATTTGAGGCACCTTATAAGGTTTGGACATTTGTTTCCTCTAGAGATACTTTTTGGGGTGAGTTAGGTCTAAACCTAAATTTAACACGTATAAAATTTATTCATTCATTGCTACTGCTTTTGTATTTGTTATGGTACTTATAAAGTTTTAACATATGTTTAAAAAGATCGATAGAATACGCCTGGGGATCTAAAACATACATGCGAAAAATTTCAAAAAAAATCATTTCCCTCCAGCTCTTTCGCTCTCTAAAAATATTTTCTCCTTTGATTTTTCTTCTTCTTCTTCTTCTTCTTCTTTTTCTTCTTCTTCCATCTAATTTGCACGTCTGCTGCTGCCTAAGAAGGTTATCGGAATTTGAAGATGGGATCTATTAGTTTTTTTTCTGCTTTTAGCTCATGTCCCCTCTATTTTTGCTATTGTTATATATGGATTTTTTTGTTGAATTTTCTTTGCTCTTAATGGTTGTTAAAATATTTATGGAAAGTATTTTATATAAAGATTTTTCTTTGCTGTTAAAAGTATTTTAATGGCTGTTAAAAGATTCATGGAAAGTATTTTATAGAAAGTATTTTCTTTGTTGTTAAAAGAATTTTTTATAGAAAGTTGTAATAGAAGCATTTACAAAAATAATTCTACAAATTTATGTGATAGGAAATGCACAAAGAAATTGTTCATATTCTCTCTAATGGAACTACTTCAAATGAAGGATTTATTTGCCATGACATTATTTTTCCAATTAGTAAAGTTTGTTAAAAATGTAATTAGTTGTTGAATTAATCGATAAAAATAAAGATATTAATAAGTCTTAAAAAAATGAATAAAAATTAAGAAAAACAATATGCATTGATTTGCAGGTAAGAAAGATAAAAATCTCATTTGATAAACAAAATATTTCTCTTTGATCAATAGGTGAAAAAAAATTTATTAACAATGTAAAACACTTGTGTAGTAAATTTAGAGAATTGTTGGATTGTACTTAGTACTTTTTACAATTCAAATTTACTTTATGATCTCTTACAATATCCACACATGTTTCATATTCAAACTTTTTCTACTACAAGTGGATAAAATATTTTTAGTTTTTTACATAACAATTTTAGTTGTTGGTATTAGTAATGGCATTTCTAGTATTATGTTCTATTGTTTTTATGAGACTATTTTCCTTTCAAATCAAGTGGATAAAACTTGTATTATGTTAGTATTGTTGATCATATTATTATTAATATTGTTAGTTTATTAGGTACTTGAGGATCTAAATACGGGATAAATATGTTTATAAACAACTAATATGGAATTTTATAATACTTAAGTTATATATGAAATCAAGTCTCTAATTAGCATCAAATTGAAGCGCTTGGAGGAGAATTGGAGAGGTTTTACAGAGTAATTTCGAATTTTATCAAGCGAATCGAGAGACAAGCTCGGGTGGCTTTCAGAATCGTAGAGTCGAATCTTCCTCAGCCTAAGCCTCTTTTCTCTTGTTAATTATGAATCCTACTCTTAATTTGATTTTTATAAGAATGTTAATAGCTTATTTCTCGTTATTTGAATAGAGGGTTGAACCCTAAATTTTGGATGATATGAATTTTGTTTGGAGTTTATGAAATTGATGTTTGTTTACTTTTGGGTTGTTTTTTTAATTATGTCTCTATGATAATTGATTTGCGTACAATCGATTATTTCCCTTGATTAGTTGGAATTAAAAAAGGAAACCAATCTAGATAACTAACTGAATAATAAAAGTTGGCAATTAAATAGAAATATTCGCTGCACTTTTAGGTTATTAGATCCCCTGAATTCTAATGGCATTCATAATCGGTTAGAAAGAGAAGAGATTCTCCTCTAAAAGTTAGTGTGTAGATTGGACTTCACCTAGAGATAGAGATTGCTCGATTTTCGTGTGATAATCTAACATTGATTTTCAAACATTGTTTTATGATTTTTTCAACTGAAATAGTTGACGTAAGTTAGGGGGATTCCATTATTCAAACTCTTTTCCTTATATTTATATCTTTCAAACATTGTTTTTAATTAATTGTTCTGAGTAGTTTTTCTCAAAATAATTTCTCAAAAATCAATTTGTTAGACTAGACAATAGGTAAAACGGTTCGTATTTGAGCTAATCTGTTCTCTGAGTTTGACAACTCGGGTATATCTCTGTTACTACAGTAATAGGTACACGTGCCTATTGCGATAATTTTAGATAGACCCATTTAACACATCAAGTTTTTTGCACTATTTCCGGGAATGACAACTTAAAAGAAAATCGTTTTTCTTGTGCTTTTGTTATTTTATTTTTCTTGTCTTTCTGTTTTTTTTTTTTTTTTGGATTGTTGGTTATTCTTGCAATTATTGGGTTTTTTCTTATATCTTGAGTTGTGCTTTTATTATTTGTGGGACTTGATTGGAGTTCGTTCGTTTCAGGTTTTAGGTAACTAGTTTATGCCCCGAATTCAACGGGGTGAATTAGTCCCATTCAATCCAGAGCCCCAGGGTTCGCTGCGGAGTGCTCGCGACATTCTTCGATTCATGATGGCTGTCGATAAGATGGAAGAGGATTAAGAAGATCCACCGTTAATAAATCCACAGTTTGTACCACCTCCACCATAATAAATGGCAGAGCGGACACTGGTAGACTATGCCAGACTGTCCATTACTGGGACACAGTCAAGCATAGCCAGACCATGCGTAGAAGAGAACAACTTTGAAATCAAGCCGAATGTAATCCAAATGTTATAGAATAATGTACAATTCGATGCGCATATCACCAATTTCCTGGAGGTGCGCAATATATTCAAGATAAACAGAGTCTCAGAGGATGCCATTAGACTTCGCCTTTCCCATTCTCTTGAGGGGGAAGGAGAAATCATGGTTAAAGTCATTACCTTCCGACTCGATTACATCATGGGATATATTAGCCTAGAAGTTTCTAAGGAGGTACTCTCCTCCTGGTCGAACAGCTAAGCTTAGGAACGAGATACTACAATTCCAGCAGATAGATGGAGAGAGCTTATATGAAGCTTGGGAAAGATGGAAGGAGCTACTCAGAAAGTGACCCCACCATGGCTTAGACTTGGGGATTCAAATTCAGTTCTTTTATAATTGAGTCTTATTTGGGGCCAGACAATTGATTGATGCCTATGCTGGTGGATCCATAGACCCCCCAACAAGTATACTTATTAAGCAAATAGCTATACTTGGGGAGGATAGAGATCCAAGCCCAAACTTGCTGGAGTACATAATGTAGACACTATCACTGCCATGGAAGCTAGACTGACAGTCGTGATAAAGCAGAAGATGGGGAACTTGACTACTAAACCTTCAAGTAAAAATACTCAGCAAGTCTTATTATGCAATTTCTGTAGCGGAGGGCATCCTAATCATGACTATCCTCCATAGGAGGCCCTATAGAGCAAGTAGATTTTGTGCAAGGAACCGGCAGGGTAACAACCCCTATGCAAATACTTATAATCCGGGTTGGAGAAATCACCCCAACTTTTCTTGGGTGGGCAAGGACAACAAAGGCCAGAACAACCTCCAAGATTTCAAAATAGAGGTCCTACTCAGCCACCACCCTATGATGCATTCTACAAAAACCTTCACCAATAAAAACTAATTTGGAAGAGCTCATAGTCAAGTTCATGAATGCCACAGATACCAAAATGAGCATTATAGAGGTTGTCTAATGGAACCAAGAGGCCTCAATTCAAAATCTGGAGAAACAGAGTGGACAACTAGTTAAGTTAGTATCATAGAGGACTCCAAGAACTCTCCCGAGCAACAGCAAAGTAAATCCAAGAGAGCATGTCAATGCTATCTAGGTAGATTTGATGAGGAAGTTCCTAAAGAAGAAAAGGTGATGATCATACAAAAGAAGAATTGTGTTGAAAAGAAAAGAAGTTCATCCAACACTCTTAACTCTAAGACATTAAGCTAAGCCGAGAAGAGAAGAACGAGAAGCCGACAGTTGTCGAGTACAAGCCGAAAATTCTATATCTGGCGACTCTTGTTCATGATTGTAGCCATAACATGAGAAAATCCATAGAAATATTTAAACAGTTAAAAATAAACTTACCTCTATAGGATTTACTCTTGCAAGTACCCAAGTATGCTAAATACTTGAAAGAGATGCTGACAAAGAAGAGCAAGCTTAACGATGCATCAACACACGTCCTGGGTGAAGAATGTTCGGCTATTCTTATCAATAAGGACAAATTACCAAAGAATTTACAAGATCCAGGGAATTTTTTTTCCTTGTACTATTGGTAGTTTTCAAGTTAATAAAGCTTTAGCCGATTTAGGTGCTAGTATAAATGCTATGTCATATTCTATGTGTAAGAAACTAGGCCTAGGGAAGCCAAGAACAGTTAGGATGTCCATATAATCTAGCAGATAGAAGTGTTAGACACCCTAAGGGTGTCCTAGAAGATATCCTGATCAAGGTCAAGGACCTTGTATTCCTTGTAGATTCTCAATGTGAAGGAGGATGTAGACTTTCCTCTTATCTTAGGACGCCCGTTTTTGCGTACTTCAAGGGCGTTGGTAGATATAGAGAAAGGGAAGCTGCTCTAAGGGGTTGGGGATAACAAAATAGTGTTTAAATTTCCTTCAAATCCAACCTCCCATCTAGAAGTCAATATACTTTATTTTATATTAATCATGCAACTCAAGAAGTATCTTTTGCTTTTACAGGAAACTCACTCAAAACAGGACGATAGCGCAAAGCAATCAAAGAAAAAGGGAAAGACTCTTTCCCCAAATTGAAAGTGAGTTTGACGAAGTGGGTACCCATTCAGTGTATCGAGAAAGGGAAGGTCAAGAAAAACTTAGGCTATCGTTTTCTGGGAGGTGCTTTCGGCACCTAGAAGGGAGTATTTCATATAACTCCTTGTAAACTTATTATATCATGTACTTGTATTTTGGTTTTCTCTCTTCTCCATTTTGATTGTTTTGTCGTTTGTGTTATTACAAGGTGTTTTGGAAAGAAGAATGCTTGCTATATACTACTCTTGAGCTTGAAATGAATCCATAACATTTCTAGGCATGAAACGGGGCTGAAAATCGCAAAAAGAAAAACAGTTCAAAGTTCAAGCAGAAGCCTACTACATGCGGTAGGATCATGGAAATTTTTTTCTTTGGTGGACAAAACCCTACCGCGGACGGTAGTCCAACCTACTGCACATGGTAGGTCCAGATAATCAAATTCTAGGACGTACAGAAGCCTACCGCGGATGGTGGTTTAGAGTGGGAACCCCATATGCATATTTCTGGAAACTACTACTCGAGCTTGTCCTAGAGTTTTACGCTAATATGTTTCATAAAATAGACAAGGACTTTCTACAATTATTTCCACAGTCAAGGGAGTGAAGATAGTTTTAGATAGGGAGTGTCTCGCTTCTATTATGGGGATTAAATACGAGGGAAACACTATCACTGTCAATTCTAATAGAAAATCTATCGACGGGGACTTGGACTGGAACTATGAGGCAACTTGCGATCGCCTTGAGATCCGCCCACATCCAGATGATCAGGCGACGTATTATTCACGGGGTGATTTTCCCCAACTCTTACCCTAAGTCCTTACTTTCTTCTTTGCCCACACTTTGGTCCAAAAAAGGAGTGGGCAGAGTGATATTAGGATTCTCGATCTTTACATGATCGATACACTTCAAAAGTAGTCCCCTTTTTTACGTAGCGTCCCTCATTATACACACTATGTGCAAAACTGGTTGTGAAAATACTTGTGCACATACCCTGTGATTTTTTCACGTCTTTTTGCTATTTTCAATGTTGGTTTCACAAGTGAACAGGGAGCGACAACTGGGCAGCTACAGATTATCAAATTCACTACTTTCAACAACTGCAGCTACACTTGGGATGACTCCCAAAAGATTTAGATACCTCTGATCAAGGAGAATTGGTTAAGGGAATGCAACATTGCCAGTTTTTGAAAGATCAAGAAAACAACAAAAATCAGCATTAACTCGTCCTCCTCTCAGCCCGTCGATGATGAGAATGAGGACGATGAGTCCTATGACCTCTTGGCCGAGGATGCACCTCCCACCGTCCCCATGGATGCTTTTCAAGTAGAGATGCAGGTTATTTTCGAGCAGCTCCGTCTTACACAAGACATCCATGGGGCCCAGTTGACGGAGATAGTGGAGTCTTCCCGCTGTTATGCAGACAAGTTAGCACATCAGAGGGGATCTATAGACTGCCAGGAGGTGATGCTGGCCCAATTGTACAGTCGATTCCTACTTGATTAGGGCAATAGTGGAAGCAGCAGCATAGACTTTGGTCCGCAATGAGGGAGTCTTTCTTTTTTCTCTTCTTTTGTATTTTCACGTTTTCCTTCTTTCTTTTCTTTTCTACTTTTTTTACATTATCTTTATTGTTATTTGTTTCCTTTTCTATTTTAAATTTTCGTGGGGATAGCTTTCTAATATGCTTATATGATTTATCTTTGTGGGATAGCTTCCCATGTATGTGCCTTAATTGTTTGCACTTTGTTCTGGTGCCCACATTGATGACGATGTGGTTCTAAGTGTGGAGGTAGTTGTGTCTTTTAACTGTTTCTTTTTTTTTTTTGTGAGAAGTGTTTACATTTAGTTTTTTTTTATAGTCTATGGAGTCATGTTTCTCTTTTTTACCTTTTAAAAATAAAAAAAAAAATAGATAAGTTGAAAAAACCTAAAACTTTTCCTATCTTTTCCCTTTTTTCAAATTTCTTATACTTAGAAAAATCAAAAAAATTATTGTTTTCGTCACATTCAGTGGGATTCCTGATTGCAAAACCCGTAGGTTTTGAAAAAGGCATTTAACTTGATCAACTTGAAAACCGTACTTGATGTTTATTCTTACAAAATCAATGGTTTTTTATAAGCCTTGGAATCTTAGGGGATTAGCATAATGAATACTTTTTCGAGTCTTTGCCTTTACCTCTACATTTTCTTAGCTTTGAAGCAATAAGGTTTAGTCTACTTGATCCTGGAAATGATGGTCACATGCCTTCATTGTACCGTTTGTGCCTTTCTTGCCTATCCCTTATATAAAATAAAATCCTAGTTTTCTCTTTTGCACGTTCATGCCAAGAGTTTTAATCCCTTCCATTCTTTTTTTTTTCTAAACTCACACTATATAAAATCTCTATTCGTGAGCTAATGATTGAGTACTTTTTAGCCATTTTGAGTGATGAAAATAGATAAGAGTGCGGGTATTTGTATAAAGAAGAAGATTTGTGTATAAAAAAGGGTATTCTGGGAAATCTTTATAAGCAAGGTATATGCAGAGGTTGAAAAAGAGAAAGCTAAGGATGTTTGTTTTATGGAAAAAAAGAAAAAAATCAGAGAAAACAAAGAAAAAAATTAGTATTTGAATATCGCTTTAGTTATCAATTATCTCTCAAAAATCTTGACAGCTCTCTTTCTTATGCTTGAAAAATATGTGGTTCATGAGAAATAGAGAATTGTTAGGTAGATTGTGCGTTATTTGAAAGAAGTAAGACATTCAGGGGCAGATGGGAATGAGTGAAAAGCGGCTAAAACATGTTCATAAATTTTTATTATCTTTCCTTTCGGTTGCATTAGCTATATCTTGATTGCTTTGTTTTTCCTTTCTTTTTGTTTGACATCCTTTATGTCCTGAGCCTAACATTACAAGTTGAAAAGTCCTACCTAATTCGGGAACAACTTAGAATAGAACTTAGAGAGGAAAGGTATTGGGAAATCTAAGTTGTGTTGTGCATTTTCTAATAAAGTTTTTCACTATGCTAATAACGTTATATTCCTTGTTTTCTTTGAAAGGCGACATGAGCAATTCACTCACATACATACATCGTTGATTAGTAAGGATATTAGGGAGATAGCGGTGCTATGGTTAATATTCATGATTCGTCCTTTGAATATTCTATTTATGGTTGAGTAGTCATATCCCTATTGAAGTGATGTTTTTAGTCTTTTTAATTCCTGTTTTGTTTCTTTTGCGTTTGTACAGTCTTGTGCTTCTTTGGTTGTTTGTGTTTTTCTTTTTGTGTGTCATTTTCAAAGAATAAAACTTTGTGCACTTCTCTTATTACGTTGTCCAGTAACCTAGTTTTGTATTGTTTGAGGGCAAGCAATAGATAAGTGCAGGGGTTTTTGATATGTGCCATTTAGTATCATATTTATATATATTATTTTCATTGTCTTATGATGTTTTTAATATATAAGACATATAATTTACACCATTTACTTCTATTCTTATCTTAGGTCCTTCCTAATGAAGAAGACGGAGAATAAAGGCAAAAAACGGGCGAAAATAGAGAGAACGGAAGCTACCTATACCAAGGAAGAAGACCTACTGCTGATAGTAGGCCAACTTACTGCACGCGGTAGGTGTAGGAGTCAAAAGAAGAAATCCAACAGAAGCCTACCGCGGATGGTAGGCTAGATGTACCGGATGCGGTAGGTCCCGACAGCACAGTTAATGCGTTTTCAGTAGTTATTTATGTAATTTTCCCTCTTTTTCGGTGTTCTACAATTTTGGATGTAGAGAGGAGGAGTTAGGGGTGAATTTTGGCAACAAAAATTATCTCAATTCCTCTACAATTAGGTAGTTTCGGGTTAATTAACACAAAAATGATGCTCTTGGAGGAAGATTGAAGAGGTTTTACGGAGTAATTTTGAATTTCATCAAGCAAATTGAGACACGAGCTCGGATGGCTTTCGGAACAATGGAATCGAATCTTCCTCAGCCTAAGCCTTCTTTTCTCTTGTTAATTATGAATAATTTGATTTCTGTTAAAATGTTTAGTAGCTAATTTCTCGTTGTTTGAATTGAGGATTGAACCCTAACTTTTGGATTATATGAATTTTTGTAAACCCTAAGGGCATATTTGTAATGTTTTAATTATGATTAACTTGTTCTTTGTGATAATAGAAATAGTTTTATAAGAAGAACAAAAGATGCACAAAAGAAGTCGAAAGGGTAATCTACAAAGAAGCAAAATATCATTCAAGACTACAAGATTTTATAAAGATGAAGTGATCAAGATAAAAACCTTGAAGACAAGAGAATGGTTAGGGATAGCTTAAAAGGTATTTATGTAAAACTTCCTAACTTGTTTCTTTGATTTTTTGATCAATTATGTTAGCTCTTTAGAAGAAATATTTTTGGAGAAGTTATCTTTGGAAAACTAAGTGCTCTTGATAAAGCTTTGATGATTTAAAAAATGTTACATGCTTTAAAGTTGCATCGAGAATACATGTTTTGAAAGTAAGGAAAAACTTTGTTTTACAGGAAAAAACCGGTTGTCAAATTTCTTCGAATTCTAAAAACCAGTTATCTGGTACGTCCGAATTTTCTAATTTCACAAAGAAAATCGGTCATCCGATTTTAAAATCAGTCTTCCAGTTTTATTTTTTCAAGAAAATTGGTTATTTGATTTTCTGTTGTTCAAGAAAATCGGACGTCCATTTTTAGAAACCGGTCGTCCGATTTCTACTTTTACTGTAAAAAAATGACCATTGCTGCTGACAGTAACGGCTAGTTTTTTACCTTCACATATAAAAGGGCTATTGATCAGCCATAAATATCAAGTAGTTGAAGAACATTTAAGAACAATTTTAAGAGCATTAAAGAGCACATTTTGAACCTTCTTTATCATACTAAAGAAAAAAAAAAAAAAAAACTCCTTGAAGCTGCATTTATTGATCATTATTTTTCAAATAAGGAGGATAGGAAGCTTGTGGAAATATTACATAAAGTTGTATCTTTCTCTTATTAAGCTTCTTTGATAATATTGTTCCATCTCTACTCTTTCATCTTAATTTGTGATCAAAAAGTTTTGTGAAAAACCCATTGGATGATCCTTTGATATTTTGTTATATTGTTTTGTTTTGTGAACTTTGAAGTTTGTGTGCAAAACCCTTGAAGGGTGATCCTCATTGTGATATTGTTTAAAGACTTGTGTTTAGTGAATTTGTGAAATCCTTGAGTCTCAAGGTAGTGGATGTAGTTCTATTGAGAGAGTGAACCACTATAAATCATTTGTCTCCCTCTTTTGTGGTTTGCACATTATCTTTATGTTTATTGTTTAATCCTTGTTCATAAAAGAGATTTTGTTTGGTTAGGAATTTTAAAAAGAGTTATTAAATTCTTCTTCAAACAAAATCAGTGTTTTTCATTATAATTGTCCAAAAATTTTTTAATCAGCCAAAAACCTTATTCACCACCCTCTAAGGTTTTTCAATTGGTATCAGAGCGGGTCTTCTTTCAAATGGCTTAACATCCTAAGAAGCAAAAGATCTTTTATAAAATAGCTAGTATTTCAAATTTACCATATGTAGAAGGCTCTTCTACTAATAGACCTCCTCTTTTTAATGGCACTAATTATAGATTTTGGAAGTCAGGGAATAAAATATATATTTGTTCTATTAACTTTGATCTTGGTAGTATTATAGAAGAAGGACCTTTTGTTCCCCAAAAGGATGGAAGAATCAAGAAAGTTGAAGAATTCGACGAATTTGACTCAAGAAAGATAACTCTCAATTTTCAACCCATGAATATATTAAGTTGTGCCGTAGATGCAAATGAGTACAATAGGATGAGCGGATGCGACTCGGCTCATGAAATGTGAAAATTACTAGAAGTCACTTATAAAGGCAGAAATCAAGTAAAAGAATCAAAATTGGCCATGTTGGTGAGAGACTATGAATTATTCATGATGAAGCAAAATGAAATGATTATTGACATGTTCACAAGATTCACCAACATCACAAATAGGCTAAAGGTATATGAGAAAGAATACACAAGGGGAGAGCTAAATAGAAAAGTTCTAAATGCACTTCTAAAGGCATGGCAACAAAAAAAAAACTCTTGCGATTGAAGAATCCAAAGATTTGAGACTTCTTCCCATTGACGAGCTCATAGGATTCCTTCTTACCTATGAGATGAAGATAAAGAGATTAAATGAAATGGAAGAAGAAGACAAAGGAATAAACAGTGTGGTACTCAAAGTAAATGAGGAAGAGCAAGCAAGTTTATCCAACGACGAAGAAGAAGATATGGCTTTAGTGGTTCAAAAATTCAAAAAGTTCTACAAGAAAGGCTTCAACAAAAGAGGGAAGAAACCTCCATTCAAGAAACAAGGACAAAGTTCATCACTCTTCAAGGCTAAGTGCTTTGAATGCAATAGCACCGATCATCTTATAGCCGATTGTCCAAAAGCCGTAGAAAAGGAAAAAGGAGCATTAGAGGCAAAGCTTGAGGCAATAAAGGAAAAGAACAAAGGTAAAAGCCTAATAGGAGTTTGGGATCAAGACTCAAGTGAGAATGAAGGAGATGAAAAGGCAAACATGTACTTCATGGCATTAGAAAGTGAGATACAGTGTTCACCTTCTAACTTTTCTTATTTTATTGATGATGATGATCCAAAGTGCATGCTTATTGAAATGTATGGGGAGCTCAAAAAGATTTCCAAAAGAAACAAGGAGTTGAAAAACAAGATTGATAATTCATTAAATGAAAATTCAAAACTTGTTTGTGAGAACAAAACTCTTCTTGAATCTTTAGAAGTTTTGGAAAATGGAAAGGATGTATCAAACATAGAATTTAAAAATCTTGTAATAGAGAAAAAAAATCTTTGTGAAAAAGTTCCTCTTGAGAAATGCATGGCTGCTTACAGTGATTTGAAGAAAAAGGTGAGTGATCTCACCATATGTATTTAAAAAATTACAAAAGGAAAAGAAAATTTTGAAAAACTTCTTGGCTCTCAAAGATCACTGTTTGACAAAAACGGTATTGGATAATCACTCCAATACATTTTCAAATCAAACACGCTTTGTAAAAGCTTTTTCATCCTTCTCACATCTTTGTTGCACATATTGTGAAAAGAATGGTCATAAGGCCACAAAATGTTTTATAAAAAGAAAAATTGAAAGAGGAGTAAAAACCATTTCGAAAGTAAAAGAAAAAGCAACTAACGTTCATGGACGCAAAAGGATATGGGTACCAGACATTATCTCTACTTCTTCTACTGTAGGAACACAAAAATGGTACTTGGATAGTGGATGCTCAAGACAAATGATTGGAAACGCATCTCTTATGAGTGAGCTTAAGGAAACCAAAAATGGCTTTGTCACCTTTGGAGATAAGAAGAAAGGAAAAATAATTGGTATAGGTAACATTGATAACGGTTCTTCTTCTTTAATTAAGGAAGTTCTCTTAATTGATAGATTAAAGTTCAATTTTCTTAGTATTATTCAATTATGTGATAGTGGTTGCAAAGTTATCTTTGAAAGTGATTCCTCTTCTATCACTGATAAGCATGAAAACAAAACAATTTTTGTTGCAAAAAGATTTGGTAATGTCTATGTTTTCTGTCTTGAAGATCTTATTTCTCAAAACTTAAAGTGTCTCGCGTTTCATGATAATGATGCATTTTTGTGGCATAGAAGGCTTGGTCATGTTAGCATGGATTCACTAAACCATCTTTCTTTAAAAGAGCTTGTTAGAGGCTTACCAAAATTACATTTTGAGAAAATTAAACTTTGTGATGCTTGCCGATTTGGAAAACAAGTTAATACCTTTTTGAAACCAAACAGGAGGATTTCTACTTCAAAACCTTTAGAACTCATTCACATGGATTTATTTGGACCAATGAAGACCACTAGTCTTGGTGGTAAGATGTACGCTTTTGTTATAGTGGATGATTTTTCAAGATTCACTTGGACATTGTTTTCAAGCCAAAAGGATGAGGCATTTCAAGAGTTTGTCAAACCTATCAAAAGAGTTCAAACGTCCCTTGATTGTAAATTGATCTCTATGAGAAGTGATAATGGGAGAGAATTTAACAATCAAGATTTTACAAAACTATGTGATGATTTTGGTATTGTACACAATTTTTCGGCAACTAAATCCCACAACAAAATGGTATTGTGGAGAGGAAAACCGCACTTTATAAGAATTGATGAGATCAATGCTTTGTGAAACTCCCTACCAAAATATTTTTGGGCTGAGACCGTTAACACCGCTTGCTACGTAATGAATCGTGTTCTCTTGAGACCATTTTTGAAGAAAACTCCTTTTGAACTTATTTTTAACAAAACTCCATCAATTGGCTATTTCAAAGTTTTTGGATGTAAATGCATTATCTTAAACACCAAGGACAATCTTGAGAAGTTTGATAGAAAATCCGATGAGGGAATTTTTCTTGGTTACTCTTCAAACAAGAAAGCTTATAGGATTTACAACAAAAGAACTTTATGTGTTGAAGAGTTAATTCATGTGAACTTTGATGAATCTAACATTTTTGAAAAGAAAGATGATGGTGACATAGATAATTCCTTAAGTAACCAACCATTACAAACTCAAACTATGGAGGAACATGCAAAGGAGGAAGAAGAGATTGAGGAGAAACCAGAGAATGATCAAGAAGTTCAAAATCTTCCTTAAGATGTGATATATCCAAAGAGACATTCCAAAGATGAAATCATTCGTGATGTATCACAATGGGTAAGAACAAGGAGATATTTTCCCAACTATGTTTATAAACTTTCAAAAGAACTTTATGGTTTAAAACAAGCTCCAAGAGCTTGGTATGAAAAATTAAGTGGATTTCTCCTTTCAAACGATTTTTCAAGAGGTGTGGTGGACACAACTCTTTTTACAAAACCTCTTGTAATTATGATCTTCTACTATGATATTATTTTTGGAGCTACTACTGTTTTTTATGTGAAGAATTTGCCTCACTAATGAAAAAAGAGTTTGAACTAAGCATGATGGGAGAATTGACCTATTTTCTTGGACTTCAAATTAAACAAACCAAAGAAGGCATCTTCATCAATCAAGAGAAGTACATAAAGGAACTTCTCAATAGACTTGGGATGAGCGATGCAAAAGGAATAGGAACTCAAATGAGCTCATCTTTGAAACTTGACAACGACAAAAAAGGTAAAAAGGTAGATGAAAAACGGTATAAAGGTATGAATAGAAGCTTGCTTTATTTAACGGCTAGTAGGCTGGATATTATATTTGTTGTTTGTTTATGTGCTAGATTCCAAGCTTGCCCTAAGGAATCTCATTTAATACTTGTTAAGTATATTATAAGATATTTAATATCATCTTATGATTATAGATTATGGTACTCTAAACAATCTTGTTTTGATATTATTGCTTACACTGATGTGGATTATGTTGGATGTAAGGTAGAAAGAGTACTAGCAGAAATTGTCAATTCTTGGGGGGGGGGGGGATGCTTAGTGTCTTGGTACAGCAATAAGGAATCACGCGTATCCTTATCGATTGCTGAAGTGGAATATATAGCAGTTGGTTGTTGCTGTGCTTAGGTACTTTAGCTGAAGCATACTTTACTTGACTTTGGTTTTGATTTTAAAAACATACCTATTTTATGCGATAGCACAAGTGCAAGAAATCTTTCTGTAAACCCTGTGCAACATTCAAAAACTAAATATATTGAAATTAAACATCATTTTATAACAGATCATATTGCAAACGGAGATGTATTTTTAGACATAGTTGCATAGAAGATCGAATTGCTGACATTTTTACAAAAGCCCTTTCTGAAGATCATTTTTGTTATTTAAGAAAATTACTTGGCATTGGTAAATTCCAAGATTAATATGTGTTTTTAGTTTTAGATTTTTCTTCATTTTTTAAGTCGAGATTTTTGGACTATAAAATCGGACTTGCATTGAAAAAACCAGACATCTGTTTTTCCTTGAAGAGTCTCAAGAATTTTTATTCATAAAAAAACCGAGAGTTTTGGACTACTAAATCGAATGCCTCTGAAAAAATCGGACGTCCGATTTCTTTTGTCAAAACAAAATCGAACAACCGTTTTCAAAAACCAGTCAACAAGTTTTTTTTTATTTTTTCAATGGGATATGTGTTTTTATACCAGAAAATTGGTAAACTTCTTTCATTTGTTTTACTTTCTCTCTCTACAAAACCGCTAATTCTCTCTCGAAAAACCTCAACGTCCGTTTCTCTCATCTCTCTCAAAAATCGATTGATTCTCTCCCTCTAAAAAATTCTCAATCATCGACTCTCTCTCTCTCTCTCTAAATCTACTCACTGATCGACTCTCTCTCTTTCTCAAAACCCTCTATAAAAACCCATCACTCTCCTACTTCAAAAATGGTGAACGTGAAGAATGCCAATGTTGGAAGGAAAGAAAATCATGAAGAAGGAGGAAGTAGCAAAGATGGAAGGACAAGAAAAGGAAAAGGCAAAAGAGTGGCAACTGAAGTGAGGGTACTAGAAAGGTTCATCTCTATCAAAGAAGCTACTAAGTTTGAAGAATAGACAAGAAAGAGGAGAAAGATTGCTCTAGGTCACAGAGTTGATCTATCTGACATGGAAGGTATGGAAATTATCCTTAATCTTTTTGAATATATTAGTTGGGGACCCTTGCTTATAGTAAATGAACTCTATTATCCTGAAATGATATATGAATTATACGCAGATTTACATAAAGGAAGAGTTCAAAAGAAAGGATATTACTTATCAATGGGAAACCTCTAGGGTGGGTGGCAGAGGTATTTCCTTTGATAATAGAATGCTAAACACCATCTTAGGAACACCTGAAAATGGTATTAGATTCTATACCAAAAACAAAATTTTTTTTGATCCCAACCTATATAGCGAGAGAAGATTTGAAGAATTATTCACTAGAGGAGAAGTTCTTAAGAGGCATGATGACATAAATGTTAATAAACTTGATGCATATAGAAAATTATTGCACCATATGATTTCAAGTACAGTCATTCCTAAGTTGGTCACAAGCCTTCCATTACAAATATGCACTCTTTTATCATGCTAGCATTACATGAGCATAGAAGAATGAATTCTCGATATATGGCCATAGGACACATGCTAGCCACTCAGACTTCTTCTACAAAATGCTTGCCATATGGTTGTTTCCTCACTAAAGTTTTCTAATGCTTTGTGCTTAATTTGGTTGGAGTTAGTGATCACATTGGTGTTGGAAAAATCTACGACAAACATACCTTTAAAAGAATGGGATTTTCAAGAAATGATGAAGATATGTTGGTAAGAGGAGGACATGATGATAATGATGAGAATAATGAAGATGATGAAGGAAATGAGGGGCAAGAAACTATGAATATGGATGAAGAGGAAAGTGAAGGAGAACTGGAAGAGGAGACTCTTAGAAGAGAAATGAGACAAAAGAAGAGGCAAGAAAGAGTTGAAGAAGGTCAATCATCCGGAAGTACGTCTCAACTTATGGATATGATAGCATCTTTGAAAGCCTCTATGAATAGTTATTTTGATGCCTTAGCTGGAAAGATATCAGGCATTCAAGAAAGGGTAATGAGATTGGAAGTAAGAGATAGAGAAGAAGACAAATGAGGCCATGAAGAAAGACGAAAAGGGAGTTACAAGCTAGTTAGCTTATGTTTTTATTTCTTTTGACTTAAGTTCTTAAATATGATAGCTATTGTTTATTTTTGGTTATTGACTACTTTTGAACTTATTGATTATTGCTTATGAAATCTGGCTTTTTGAAAGTTTTGTCTTCTTTGCTTAGTTTGGAATCTATGATGATATCTTAATGATGAGAGTTCCCTTGCTCTTTTTCAATGATCCCTTATAGTTCTTATGCTTTTTGAGTTATGAAAAAAGGGGGAGAAACTATAAGATGCCTTATGTTGATGATTCTTCAATGCTATGTTGATGATGCTTTATGAATATAAGATGCTTTATGATGGTATGTTAGTGGCATTATGTTGATTCATTAAGAGGATATATATATATATATATGAAATGCATACTGTTTTGTTGAGATTATCTTGATAACTTGAGTTATGTTGCCTTGATGTTTTGACACTTTCTGTTGGCAACATGCCTTGAGTATATAAAGTTTTATGCGTTATGCCTTGTTGCTTATATGACATTGAGTTTTATTGATGATATTTTGGTGCCATACTTGTTATGAAGCATGCCTTAAGAGGGAGCTTTAAGTTCTTAAATTATTTTCAAACTTTGGCTTGCTTTCAAAATGAAAGGGAGAGTTTTTTCTTCCTCTCATTTTTTTATGTATATGCTTAGTTCTAAATGTTGATATTTTAAAGCATTTTGTTGGCTTAACCTTATTCTTTTATTCTATATAATCATCATTTTGCATCTTTGTTTGTCATAATAAAAAGGGGGAGATTGTAAGCCCCAAAGGTATATTTGTAATGTTTTTATTATGATTAACTTGTGCTTTGTGATAATAGAAATAGTTTTATAAGAAGAACAAGAGATGCACAAAAGGAGTCTAAAGGATAATCTATAAAGAAGCAAAAGATCACTCAAAACTACAAGATTTTATGAAGATGAAGTGATCAAGATAAAAACCTTGAAGACAAGAGGAATGGTTAGGGATAGCTTATAAGGTATTTATGTAAAACTCCCTAACATTTTTCTTTTATTTTTGATCAATTATGTTAGCTCCTTAGAAAAAATATTTTTTGAAAATTTATCTTTGAAAAACGAAGTCCTATTGATAAAGCTTTGATGATTTAAAAGTGTTACATGTTTTAAAGTTGCATCAAGAATACATGTTTTTGAAAGTGAAGGAAAAACTGTGTTTCACAGGAAACCGGTTGTCCAATTTTTTCGAAGTTAAAAAACTGGTCATCCAATTTTCTATTTCTTAGAAAATCGGACGTCCAAATTTTCAGATTTCACAAAGAAAATTGGTCATCCGATTTTTCTTTAGTCTTAGAAAATCGGCCTTCCATTTTTACTCTTCCAGAAAATCGGTCTTCTGATTTTCCGATTTTCTGTTGTTCAAGAAAACCTGACGTCCACTTTTAGAAAGCGGCCATCCGGTTTCTACTTTTACAGTAAAAAAAAAATGACCGTTGTTGCCGACAGTAACGACTAGTTTTTTACCTTTACATATAAAAGGGCTATTGATCAACTATAAGTATCAAGTAGTTGAAAAACATTTAAGAACAATTTTAAGAGAATTAAAGAGCACATTCTGAACCTTCTTTATCATACTTAAAAGTCCTTGAAGCTGCATTTATTGACCATTATTTTTCAAGAAGGAGGATAAGAAGCTTGTAGAAGTATTGCACAAAGTTGTATCTTTCTCTTATTAAGCTTATTTGATAATATTGTTCCATCTCTACTCTTTCATCTTAATTTGGGATCAAAGATTTTGTGAAAAACCCATTGGGTAATCCTTTGATATTTTGTTATATTGTTTGTTTTGTTTGAACTTTAAGGTTTGTGTGCAAATCATTTGAAGGGTGATCCTCATTGTAATATTGTGTAAAGACTTGTGTTTAGTTAATTTGTGAAATCCTTGAGTTGAGTGTCAAGGTAGTTGACGTAGCTCTATTGAGAGAGTGAACAACTATAAATCTTTTGTGTCCCTCTTTTGTGGTTTGCATATTATCTTTTTGTTTATTGTTTAATCCTTGTTTATAAAAGAGTTTTGTTTGGTTAGGAATTTTATTAAAAAGAGTTATTAAATTATTCTTCAAACAAAATCGGAGGTATTAATTATAATTGCTCAAAAAGTTTTTAATTAGCCAAAAACCTTATTCATCCCCCCCTAACGTTTTTCAATTTTTGTTGGAGTTTATGGTTGATGTTTGTTTTACTTTGGGTTGTTGTTTCATTATGTCTTTATGATAATTGATTTGCACAAAATCGATTACTTCGCAAGATTGATTGGAATTGAAAAAGAAAAAGTAACTAATTAAATAATAAAAGTTGGCAATTGGATAGAGATATTCAAGCACTTTTAAGTTATTAGATCACCTAAATTCTAATTGATAAGAATCGGTTAGAGAGAGAAAATATTCTCCTCTAAATGTTAGTGAGTAGAGTGGCCTTCACCTAGAGATAGGGATTGTCCGATTTTTGTGTGATAACCTAACCTTGGTATTCAAACATCATTTTATGAATTTTCCAATTGAAATAGTTGACATAAGTTAGGGGGATTCCATCATTCAAACTCTTCTCTTTATATTTATACCTTTTAGACCATTGCTTTTAATTAATTGTTCTGAGTAGTTTCTCTTAAAATAATTTCTCAAAATCAAGTTATTAGACTAGACATTAGGTAAAACGATTAGTATTTGAGCTTATCTGTTCCTAGAGTTCGATAACCCAGGTATATCTTTGTTGCTACAGTGATAGGTACACTTGCCTTTTGCGTTAATTTTAGATATACCCATTTAACACATCAAGCCGCCACTGCTATCACTTCTATATTCCACGAGAGGTTTGTTGGGGGATACTGTACATGGAGTCAGGTCCTTCCAGTGGTTCGACGTTTGTGATGGGGAGAGGTCCAGGTAAATGAATGAAGTTTCAAAGGTTTTCTTATGGGTTTAGTTTTTTCTAATAATAACTTTTATAATCTTATGAATTTTCATTAAATACAAAAAAAATATGTATGGGATCCGACCTTACCCATGTCAAAGGTCCAAGATGCTTGGGAGGACAAGGCAAGTATTCAGATGAGGTACTTGATGGGCGACATTCGGAATGATGGTAAGCAGCCCCCCGTAGATGGAGGAGAGACACTGGCAGATGATGTTAGGTTATTGGAAAAGCCCTTGGTTCCTAGCCTTATCACAACAGAATAAGAAGAATAGGAATGAGGGAAGAGGGGATGCGGACCCGGGAAACACGCCGGTGGGTCCATGTCCTTCACCAAGTCTCTCGGGAATAAGGTATTAAATTTCATTAATATTACATCTTTTGGTTAGTTAATTATAAATTTTATTTAGTATATATTGTTCTTTTGTAGCAAGCGATATTAGCTGAGAAATTCTTTGAGGGCAATGAGTTGGAGGAGCTACACAAGCATTGCTCGGTGGAGAAAGAGGAGGAGTACATGGATTTTACTTTAGAAGAGTTCTTGGTATGCTAGTGAAAAATTATGTTTATATAATGTTTTAATGTTTTAAAGTGTATTTAATTAATATTGTATGAGTTAATATTATCTACCTAACATTTGATATGATAGGAGAGATTTCACGAGGCGAAGAGGAGGGCCGATGAGGAGGTTACGGCTACGGGCACAACTGTGCCCAATAATCTTACCCTTATGGCCACAGTCGCTAGAGGCGTGAGCCGCAAACGTGTATATGGAGCTAGATCGAAGGCTATCCATCTGAGAGTAGAGAGCAGTCAGGCCCCATCTTGTTGAAGATTAGCTCTGATCAGCCGTCCTGTGATGATATGTTGAGGAGGGCGAAGGTTGCCATTTCGAGCGTCTCCGATGCTTCCAACGAGTATATGAGGTAATTTACGGAGAAGAATCATTTGTTATACATTTCTTCGAAGCTTATGTTGGACCTCAACAAAGTGGCTATGGGTATCGGCACCTCAATATCTTCACCACCTGCACCTGCTGTGGACTCGGAGGCCCCTGCCCCTGATGTTACGTTTCGATCTTCCTCTACTCTCTCTCCCTCTATTCGTGCTCCTGACACTGATGATGCCCCCTCCCCCCCTCCCCTCACCCTTTAGTGATCCTAGAACATATCAGGATATTTGATTTATTTTTATTTATGTTTTTTATTAGGATGTTTTATATATGTATGCATATATATATGTTACATTTAATATTATTGAGTAGGAACGTTTAGTATTTTATATTGAACATTGTTAATTATGTTCCACATTTAATATTATTGCTTGTGTTGTGAATTTTGTTGTTTTTCAAGGGGGTTTTTACCCTTTTATAAATTATATTAAAAAAATATTTTCTTACTGACGGACTTACCTACTGAAATGTCTTCGGTAATCTGTTTTAGTTTTTAAAATAATTTATTCACCCTCCGTTGTTATGACCATCAGTAAAAACAATATCAACGGTTGAGTCTCCGTTGACAGCTGCGTCGGTATATTTTACTGACGGTATTAATGACGATGATGAACTTTTTTCCCCACCCGACATCCCACGAGTAATTCTGTCGGTATTCCCTTGGAAAATAGAGTTACTGACAACTAAGGCATCGGAACGTGAAGTTACCGATGCAAAATAGTTGATAGACGCTTAGTCGTCTGTATTCTGTCGGTAAAAATATTAGTAAACCCTAAACCATAAATTCTAAACCCTAACCGTAAACCCTAAAAGATAGGCACGAAAAAAAATTCAAATATAAGTAATTTCTAATACTATCTAAAAGTAAATTTAGAAATTAATTATATTTGATACGCACAAAAAATACAAATATGATTAATTTCTAACAGTTTTGTACTATAAAAAAATTATAGTGCATCGATTATATTCGTTTATTTACAATTTATTTTATTTAAAAATAAAAAATGCAACAGTTCAGACGAAACTCTCCCAAGTCCGAAACTCTCTCCAAGTTACAACTCCACCCCACATGTCCAAAGTTTCTTTTCTTAATAATTCTTAATGTTATTTATGTAATTATATTAATTTTTTTTAATATATTTTATACAATTATGTTAGTATTTTAGCTCATTTAATATCATAATGTGAGTTATTTATGTTAATACATGTGTTATGTTAGCGTTTCATTTATTTAGTTGATAATTAATTGTTTAAGTTTCACAATGTAATTCATATTATGTTTAGTCTTATATAAAATGTTACTTTATTAATGCGTTCAATAATTATCAATTAATTAACTTTAACACGTCGATAATTGTTATAGTGTTTTATGTCTTTGTTATATCACTGTGTTTTGGATTAGTTTGGAACAACTAAAAATTTAACTAATAATTAATTCTTAAATTATAATAGATTTTAATAATTGAAGTTTAACTTTAAAAAATATCTAACGAAAAAATTTACAAAAGAAAAACTTTAAAAAGATTGAAAACCCTAGTGGCAAGAAGTTGTCCTGTGCGCAGATTTTCCTACCGCGTGTCAGGATTCTCTGTAGATCTGTGCAGGTGTGACTGACACAAATAAAGTATCTTTTCCGAACTGCTTTCGTCAATCAAATGATAAAGAGAAGACACTTTCTCTCATATAATAAAGTATCCAAGTTGACCTCTTTATCTAACATTTTGAAATTGCTTGAGTCGAAATTTCTTTAACATTTCTCTTGCTTTTGCAGCCCTTAATTGCCTCTTGGTTTATCCATATGAAGAGAAGAAGAAAAAGCTCTTCTCCCATGGTTTCATTGAATGAAATATCAAAAAGGGGGAAACCCCTTCTTTTCAGCCCGTTAATACCTTTGGCTCATTCAAACAAAAGGAGAAGAAAGGGCTAAATATTGAAGATCAAGTCTCTTGCTGAAGTGCAATATAAAAAGAGAAGACACTCAGTTATTTTTAAGAAGAGAAAGAGAGAGAAGCGAACATTGCAAGAACATTCCATTAGGTATGAGCTTAAAATCTTAAATACAACAGGTTATGCTCAACCATTCCATGAAGACTTGAAGCTTTATTGAAGAATCTAAGTATAGATTAGTAATTGAGTGTCATTTCAAAGAGAAACTCTCTTCTTGTTCAGATTGTCAAGTACCCGAGGAAAACTTGTAGAGAACTTACTAATGATGAGTTGAGTTCATCGTTGTTAGATATATTGAAAACTAGTACTAGAGATAATTTTCTAGATCTATAGAAATCTAATAGAGAAAGTTTCCGATCCTTGTAAAATCAGCCTTTTAAAAGGATACTTGCTAGTCTATAGTGTTTAAGGGTTTCCTCTACTTGGAAAAGTGGATCCTTAGTAGATGACCCTAAAAATAGATTGTTTAGGAAGAGCAGTTGTTGGATGTGTTGGTTGAACCACTACAAATTT
Source organism: Catharanthus roseus (assembly GCA_028651295.1). NCBI lineage: Eukaryota > Viridiplantae > Streptophyta > Magnoliopsida > Gentianales > Apocynaceae > Catharanthus > Catharanthus roseus. The sequence goes on along the minus strand of JAPQWS010000033.1, from coordinate 2,828,648 downwards.
CCTGGTATTTTTTACTTTCAGCTTTATATTCTTGCTTTGATAAATTTGCTTCACTTTAGTTTCTGAACACCATTTAGCTTCTGTTTTCCTTGTTTCAGTTCAGCTTCTTATTTATATGAATTCCTCTTATTGGGAATCTTCCAAAAAATGAATGAATTCATAAAGAAGAATAAAAAAGCAAGTTAGTTATTCATCAGTGAGATAAACATGTTTTTATACATTAGTTTAGCTTTTCTAACTTTATAAATCTTCTTTAAAAATGGTGAAGTTATGCTTTGAGATTTTGTCAAGTTTTAAAAATTAGCTTCGTAATCCTTTTCCAAGCTAACTACTTTTCAAAATTATGTACTTCTCAAAGCTAACTAGTAGTCAAAGTTTTTAATGGCCATTTTTATTAAGTAGTCTAATTCAGCCCCCCCCATAAATCCTTTCACCAAAAGCTAGTTAACTCAAAATGTATCCAATCACATTAGAAGAAACTAATAAGAAAATATCATAAGAATGTTTTATTGATTTTGGAGAATACATTCATATGGAGTATGTATTCCTTTCCCGAATGTGCGGAGGCTATTGTGAAATATGTTTCTAAGACCATTTATGAAAGAAAATATTAGAATATTTTTCTAGAAATAGCGTCAGATATATTAAAAGAAGAAAAGAATCTCAAGAAGAGAAGGTACTTTGAAAATGTTCCCTGTGTACATTGTGGTTCCTAAGTGAAGGATGATAGACAATGCCTTAATTGTAGTTTTGCTCAAAAGGTTTGACTGCAACTATCCCATGATCACAAATGGATGCAGATGTTAACAAAAAGTTTGTTTTGTGGAAAGAACTCATTCTATTTTATTTGAATATGTAAAAGAGGACTCTGCTATTTTTGGTACCTGCTCATGGCTTATAGGTATGCTCCTAGCAAACTTACACATAAAGGAGAATGTTCGAATAAGGGCTTCATTGCTTTACAGGCTTTAAGCCTGACTGAGGAATTCATGACCATAAAGTAAAAAGCTTCTTGTTTGTCCTCTTCTCTTGCTTAAGCCCCTTCCTAGCATCGTGAGTATAAAACTTTGAAAGTGAACATTGATGTTGTTTTCTTTGATGAAACGATGGACATAGGCATAATTGTACGGAAGTATCTAGTTATTTCTCTTTTGGCTGAAGCTATTCCTCCGGAGGGCCAGTATGTTATAGATTATGGTAAGCTCCTAGGTATCATTGAAGGATGTACAATGGGATCCTCTTTCATTGAACACATTATTATTGAGAGTGATTCTTTTTAAGATTATATTTCTCAAATTCCTTAGACTTTGAATTTTCTCAATATCCCAATTAGGAGCAAAATATTCTTAGTATCCAAATAGGATTAGGAGTCTATTAATGTAAGGGAAGAAAACCTCATAAATAGATCCTTCTATCTTAGAATAAGGTGTGCCAGTTTCAAGTGCCCAATTTAAACGGTGAGTTGTATTTGTAATTTTGTTCCTTCCGTTTGTAATTTTGTTTCATCCAAAACTTATATAGTGGAATGGGGTCATAGGCATATGTCTTTATTGAGAGCTCAAACCACGTTAAATTCTTGGTATCGTTTTTCTGTTTTATCTCTCCATATTTTCCGTGTGCTTTCGGTGTCCACTCCCAACAAATAGTATCAGAGCTAGTTGGGGTCCAACAAGTGGTATCGAGCTGGTTAAAGACCCTAAGTGGTATCAGAGGCAAAGGTTTCAACTTGAGTAGATAGAGATGTTAAAGCTAAAGATTTAACTTGGGAGGAGTATGTGTTAGAGTCAAAGGTTCTAACTTTGGAGGAGAAAAAGAGTTTGAGGTGCTACATGTTGGAGGGAATGATTTGGGTGTGACAAGAAAAAAAGAAGCATGAACTACCATATTAGTAGTTTGTAGGACAGAGCTTTGCATTGAGGGATTTTGCTATATTGAAGGAACTGCTAAATAATATAGTAATTCTTTAAAGAAATTCTTCAAAGAAGTAAGACATAGGAAAGAACATAGAAGAAGACCAAAGATTGAAGACTTAGAAGAGAATTACGTTTTCTAGTTCCTTGTAATATGAAAAATTGGGAAAATGGAATATTAGTTATGATAAGAAAATGTAGAAAAAGGGAGGACATGTAAGGATTATATTTCTTAAATTCCTTAGACTTTTCTCAATATCTCATTAATGGCATGTTTTCTCAATATCCTATAGGAAGAAGTCCATTTATGTAAGGGAAAAAGACCTTATAAATAGAATCTCTTATATTATAATACGGTACCGAACTCAGATAGAAAATTGTATTTTGCGAGAGTTTGTGATTTTGCTCTATTAAAAAATGACATAATATGAGGGTTTGTAATTGTGTTCCATCTCAAAATTACATAGTGGAATGGGATCGTGGTCTTTGTTGAGATACCGAACCACATTAAATTTTGAGTGTCATTTTTCTTCTATTCTCTCTCCATATTTTGTGTGTGCTTTTGTAATTTGTTCCCAACAAGTGGTATCAGAGCTAATTTAGAGTCTAATAATTCTCTTATAGCCATGAAGAGTCTCTCCCTTTACAGTGGTGATCTCTCTAAACTTGGGGCGTTAACTTCGGGATAATCATATATAGATTAATATGTAGTGAATTTCTCTCGTGTCAATAGAGAGGACAAAAATGTAACTTTAAAATAGACTAGAAACATTCTTTGTGATATAACTTGTGCTATTTTGATGGACATTAAGAAAATATAAGTTTGTTTTGCTAAATAAAACGAACTTTGGAACCAAGTGAGGCTCCCACTACAATAGCTAAAAGAATCCATATTTCTCTTTCTGTATTGTTAAAATTTTTTTAAGTCTTTTGGGTTAGTTAGATGTTGATTAATTCATCCAGTCAAAATTTGCTGCTTCCTTGACACTGTTTATTTAGATTTGAATACGCCAATGAATCACTAAACAACAAAATATCTCATAACTTATAGTAATTGAAGACTTTCAAAAGCAAACAAAATAGTCATCTATCCCCAATTTTTAATCCGGATATTTCATATCTATTGGATAAAACTCTCTGTTCTTCTTCTGACTTTCTTGGAAAAGGAACCCAAAAAAAAAAAAATGGTTGCAGGGGAGGAGGAGAAGAACTATGACAGAACAAAAGAATTGAAAGCTTTTGATGAAACAAAATCAGGTGTTAAAGGGCTAGTTGATGAAGGAATCACTAAAGTCCCTAAAATCTTCTATTCAAAACCCTGTAACTTTCTTAAGCCATCCGGTGATGTTTCATTCAATATTCCAGTAGTTAATCTCAGTGGGATCGACCTTGATTTGAATTGCCGGCGGGAGGTTGTGGAAAGAGTCAGGGAAGCAACTGAGACATGGGGTTTTTTTCAAGTTGTAAATCATTCAATTCCGTTGAAAATTTTGGATGAAATGTTGGAAGGAGTAAGAAGGTTTTATGAACAAGACAATGAAGTTAAGAAAAAATGGTACACAAGAGATGGTTCAAAAACAGTTGTTTATAATAGTAATTTTGATTTGTTTAGTTCAGATTCGGCTAATTGGAGAGATACAACTTATGTTAATATGGCTCCTAAGCCTCCTTGTTCAGATGAATTGCCTGAGGCTTTCAGGTATGTTCTCATGTGTTCAATCCTTTCACTATAATCGAGAGTTAATGCTTTAGGTTTCCAAATATTTTTTTATACCTTGTAGACATGTTTGCGGTATTTATACCGTCTTATCAATCCAGATTCGGTCTATATAATTTTTTATTCTTATTCGAGAGTAAAATAAAACGTTTTGCGAAAAATAATTTAGATGTACTTGGACTTGAGATTTTTATTTACTCTAAAACTCACATCTAAAAAATAAACGTTAAATTATAAAAAATAAGCATTAAATGAGAAAGTATTATAAAAGAAAAAAATTTTTGCAAGTGTGTACTAGAAATTATTAGATTTTCTCCCACACAACAAACAAGTCGTTTCTTTGTGGTGACATATATTGTTAATTGGGTGGATTAGAATTTGAATAATCGGTGAATATGTGCCCTTAGGTAATTTGAAGGGCATGACATCTTTCATATTGTCTGTTACCTTACTTGGTATTGGAGAAATAAGTAGTTCTTTGATTTAAAATTTTCTTTTCCATTTGATCTCTACGTTTAAAAAGTATTTTAAGTTTATACGAAGAACTTATATACTCAGGAGGGATTATGTATACCTATCAATGTGATTTGTCTTACTAATTTTTTTCGGTTGATCTAAGTGAAGGATTCATTCAAAAATAGATATATATATATATATATATTATATTATCCGAATATTTTGAAACAAAAATTTTCACTCTAAATTCTAGTTATTTTTTCCATAACAATTCTACTTTTCACGAACTTTCACAAAAATTTTAAATCAAATTTTATTTTAGGAAATATGTGTAATGAGTTCAAACTGTTTATATAGAGACATTATCATTGAGTACTCCAAGCAAGTGATGAACTTGGGTCGCTCTATATTTGAACTACTATCTGAGGCACTTGGGTTGAGTTCAAACTACTTAAACGACATGGGATGCTCAGAGGGCCTGGCTGTGTTGTGCCATTGCTATCCAGCATGTCCAGAACCAGAAGTTACACTAGGAGCAAGCAAACATGCTGATTATGATTTCCTAACAATATTGCTTCAAGATCAAATAGGAGGACTCCAAGTTCTTTATGATCAGAATCACTGGGTTGATGTTCCTCCGGTACCCGGAGCTTTGGTGGTTAACATTGGAGATCTTACGCAGGTAAGTATTTTATCTAATAATGATCAAGTGGAGAACTAAAATAAGGGATTGATAATTAACCTCACAAAATTACGAAATTTTCATACAAATTTTTATTTCCCTCAAAACTCTTTTTCTCTCATTTCTCTCGAACTCCTATGAAATTTAAGCAAAGACTTACTCTAAGAAAATATTAGTAGATTATTCTATACTCGTTCATTTATATTTTGATTGGAAAAATAAAAAAAATACAGTCAAATCTTGGTACGACAGCAACTTTCATTTTCAATTTTTTGTATTATTTTTAGGTCAAAATTGATATTTTCTTATATAAAATCTTTAAAATTATTAATTTTTAGTTTCAAAACTTTCAAGATTTTTTAAAAAGAAAATATTTAGAGAGACTTAAAAAAAAAATTTCATAATTTTGTAGTGTTAATTATCAAAACTCACTAAAAGTTGGTCTCAAGTTTATTTACATTATCTTAAGTGTAGTCCAAAATCTAAATAACTTTTCAATAATTTTAGTGCGAATCTATTCTATTTTTTTAAAAAAAAGTAATGGATGTCATACACGTCACTCTTTTTTTAGTACAATGATTGCATGATCTTTAAAAGTTACTCACATACTGATGAGATTGGCTAGTAGAGAGCCCAAATACCCATTGGGCTTTATCAGTAATTTAAACCCATTATGTGTAATGATCCAGTAACCGTTGGTCCAATTCATAGACTTACTCTTACTTCCATTTACATTTGAAATTCATTTACATTAGGAATAAGAAGGTAAAAAGTTACTTCCATTTCGATTAGAAATAAACATGTAAAACATGCAGAAAAGTTGAAGGTAAATTATTTGTGAAAAAATAGAACACAAAATAAAAGAAAAAAATAAGTAAATTTTAAAATTCAAACAATTTGACTGATTTAAACATTAAATTTTTTTATTGAAATCTTCTTATTTTTCATGACCTTTTTAATATCTTGTAGATTCTGGCTTAGGAGTTAGATCATGTTCAATAGTATACCTATTTTATTTTCATTGAATTAGATGCATTTATGGTAAGATAATAGTTCAGTGATAGAAGCATTTTTATCAGATTAGATATTTTGAATTCAAACTACATCCCTCCCCAATATATCAAAAAAATTTGAATTAGATGCATTTAGCCCAAAAAAAAAAAAAAACCAAGAGTAAAAACTTAATGATTTAGCATCTGATGATAACTTAGCCAAGTTTCACCTGTAGAAATTTAGAGGATTCTACTAAAAAAAGATTGTAGGTACTAAAAGTACTAAATTTTTTTTATTAAATTGAGACAAATTAAATAATTTTTAAATTAGTTTCACTAATTCGTAATAATTGTTTATTTTTTAAGGATTTTACACCCATTTTTTTCATCAAGTTGGCCACTCGATATTTTGAAAATCTTCCTTGTGAAAATTAATTTAGGTCCCATTAAAATTAAAGATTTTATTCCTTATCTTATATTTCCAACTTCACTTATTTATCAAAATTAATGTGCAGTTGATAACAAATGACAAGTTGAAGAGTAGCCAGCACAGAGTATTGGCGAACTGTACTGGTCCAAGAGTGTCAGTAGCATGCTTCTTTACCACCGGCCTGGCACCATCAACGAAACTCTATGGACCTATTGAAGAGTTGTTATCCGAAGATAATCCCCCAAAGTACCGAAAAACTAGTGTGAGAGACTATTCTATTCACTATAATGCAAAAGGAATAGGAACAACTTCAGCCTTGCTGGATCTGAGGCTCTAATCTAAACTTGGCAATGAAATATGCTATATATGGTCATCTTGTTGTTTAATGACATAAGTTTAGTTCTTGGTCAAATTTCATTGTTGTACCGATTGGTCAAACCTTTTTTAATCAATCCCGAGCTCTTATTCATGATATCAGAAATAGTACATTGACGGTATATTTGAGTATTGGGGAATTTCCTAATTATTTCAGTAACACATGCCAAAGCAAAAAGGTCATTAACTAAGAGAGCCTAAGTTATATTGGAGAAAAAACTAAAGTATCCACACAAAACATTACGTGCTTCAAAAATAAAACCACACAATTTTGTAAACAAAGGAAGCGCATGTCCCACCCTACCAAGCGCTGGCAAGAGAAATATACACTCTCAACGAGCCAAGAGTCCTAACCGGCAACAATAAAAACTTCGGTGACCGGATGAGGACAGATTGTAGAAACCCCATCCCTATTGGCTCTATCATCTGACGAACCTGACCCACCGCCACACCACAACCTCATCCCAAGTAAACGATTATAAAAAAAATTTAGTGCATCTTAAACCAAGTTAATTTTCTATTTTGTTGTCTTACGTAGGGCTGTAAACCAGATTCTCAGGGTACTCCCAGAGCCAAACCTGTACCCTTATAGTTAAATTTGGAACTAGACCCACACCCTCCAGGGTATAAAATTTTGGACCCAGACCCGACCCTCCAGGGTCCAGGGAAGGGTATGGGTATACCCGTACCCGTATGATATTTTTCTATTTTTCTTCCCTGTTAAACAAAAATATATAAAACAATGTATAATCCTAAAATAAAAATTTTAACATGATTAACATAATTTCCTCAACATTTCTTCAACAAATACAATCATTTAACATATACATAAATGAATAGGGATATAGACCCTTTTAACTATATTAATTTTAGTTTGTAATCCAAATTCCTGGACAATCTCTGAGCAAAGAGTATATATAATAATACGGTGTCGCCTAATAGATAAGTCAAATAGTAGCATATAAGATAGAAAGCGACAAAGAAAAATAAAGAAAAAGATTGTCCTTTTTGTCATGATTCATATTTTCAGTAGTTTTATGAAATAAAAAATAAGGCAAAAATATTACTATCATAAATTACTTTTACACGGAATTAAGAATATATTTTTATATTTAGTAAAAATAAATTACTTGTGAAATGGCATTTGAAATATCGTTGAAAATAAATAAATAAAAATTTGAAAGAGTTTAGTTAGGCCAAAACCATCAAATAAAAAGACTCTATTTTAGACTAAAAAGGAGAGAAAAAAAAGAGAAAAGGACTGAAAATGAGAAAAAAGGAGAAAATGACTTAAAAGAAAAAGAAGAGAAAATGACTGAAAAGAAAAAAAAAGAGAAAGGACTGAGAAAGAGAAAAAAAGAGAAAAAGAGAAAAGCACGGAAAAGAAAAACAAGAGAAAAGGACTGAAAAGAAAAAAGAGAAAAAAGGAGGAAAAAGAAAAGAGGTTGGTAGCAACAGGATTCAAACCTGCACTGCCAAGCTAACAAGTATTTAAGTTTACCTTTTTAATCACTCAACCAGACCTCCATATGCACATTTAATACCCTCCATCTAATATCATATATAATATATATTATTATTTTATTAATACGGGTCTGGGCATCACCATACCCTGCCCAAACCCATATAACAGTATAAATATGGGTAGCAGCTAACAAGTATTTAAGTTTACCTCTTTAATCACTCGGGCAGACCTCCCTATGCATATTTAATACCCTCCATCTAATATAATATATAATTATATTATTATTTTATTAATACGGGTCTTCGGGTATACGGGTATGGGCATCACCATACCCTGTCCAGACCCATGTAACATATAAATACGGGCACGGGTACGGGTCCGCGGGTATAAAATTTAAACCTTACCCACTAAAAACGGGTACAGACCTGTGCAGGTACGAGTAAGAGCCGCCCCGTTTACAGCCCTAGTCTTACTTAGTCAAATAATTCAGTTTCATAATTTACAGTTGAAATAGTCAATTTTGAGAAATCTTTAATAGAAATATCAGGACATGATTTATTTTAGATAGTGGCAGACTTTTAGGAGAGGTTAGTTAGTAATTTTTTCATATAAATGCATTCAGTGTTGCTGTAGTTTTCTCCAGTTCAGAATTCAATGAAATATCAGTCATTTTCTGCATATTCTTCCACTATTCTATTTCCATTACTGCTGTTCTCTGCATCTCTTTTGTTATATGGTATCAGAGCTTCGCTGAAGCTTCAAAATACATTTTTCTCTCTTCTTGTCTACAAGTGGTGTTGTCTTGTTGGAGTAGACTGAAAGTTGTGAAAAGAGATGGAAATTGCAAATGGAGGCAGTTCAAACACACAATATTGTGTCGATAAGCTTGTATGGACAAATTACAGGTACTAGAGAATGTGTGTGGAGGCATATCTTCAAGGACAAGACCTATGGGATTTAGTTGCAGGAGATGATGGTGAAATTCCTGTAGAAACTCCAGAAAATTCTGAACCACGCAGGATATGGAAGCTTAAGTGCGGTAAGTTCTCTTTGCTCTAAGAAATTCTATTAGCAAAGAGTTCATTGATCATGTCCGGGACATCAGCTCACCATAAGAAGTATGGGAGACGTTGGAGAGACTATTTTTTAAAAAGAATACAGCAAGCTGCAATTGTTGGAAAATGAGTTGGCATCATCGACACAAGGAGGTATGTCTATTTCTGAATATTTCCTACAAGTTAAAAGCCTTTGTGCCGAAATTTCAGAACTAGATGTGGATGAGAAAATCAGCGAAGGTAGGTCACGAAGATATCTCATTGAGGTTTAGAGAAGGAATACATTCCTTTCGTCACCTCCATTCAAGGGTGGGTGAATCAACCTGCGGTAGAAGATTAGAAAGTTTACTTTCTAATCAAGAGGCCCTAGCAAAAAAAATGGCTAAGATTCATAATACAGATTCTACTCTGTTCTAAAAAGGGAAGCAGTACAAGAAAAACACATCAGCATGGAATAAAAATAATGAAAAGAAGCCAAACATAGAAAAAGCTGCAAACAATGACTCAGAAAATAACAACTCTTTTAAGTGTTATAGGTGTGGTAAACCTGGGCATATGAAGAAGAATTGTAGAGTTAAGCTCTAAAAGGCAAATGTTGCCAGCGAAAAACAAGATCAACTTAAATGGGAGCAATGTTTCATTGTAGAAGTTGGTTAAAGTAGCGGCACAAAATCACCACCAGATCAAGCTCTCTTAAGCCATGAAAAATGTAAGGAGGAATGGATCATTGATTCAGGCTACTCCCATCATGTAACCGAAAATGATGAGCTACTCTTGGAGCTGCATCAACACACAGGAGAGTGAGTTATCTTTACAGCAGATAATTTAGCCTATCCAGTAGCAAAAGAAGGTGTTGTGAAGATTGAAACGGAGGGCAGGAGCATAGTCAAGTTAAATGATATTTTCCATGTTCCAAGTTTGAAGAGAAATTTGATTTCTGTTTCTCAAATCACTGATTCTGGGAAATATGTTTTATTTGGGCCTAAAGATGTTAAAGTTCTTGACAACGTGAAAAACATATCTGCTGATGTATTAACCTCTGGTGAGAAGAAAGGTTCTTTATTTGTCATAACAGCAGGAGAAGCTTATGTGAAAGGACAAGCAAAACTGAAAGTGTAGCAATTTGGCACGCTTGATTGGGTCACGTAGGCTATCAACTGTTGCAGAAAATTTCCTCAAAGAAGTTGGTGGATAGCATGCCGTTGCTGCAAAATGTTCATGAAGATATAGTTTGTCAAGGGTGCCAATTTGGAAAGTCGAATCACCTTCCCTTCACAAACTCGTCAAATCGCAAATCTTCCATGCTTGAATTGGTGCATTCAGGTCTGATGGAACCAACAAAAACACCAAGTTACAGTGGATGTCGCTATGTCATGGTGTTTTTCGATGATTTTTCAAGGTACACTTGGGTGAAATTCATGAAAGAGAAGAATGAAGTCTTAACAAAATTTGTTGAATTCAGAGATGCAGTAGAAAAAGAATTTAGGAAGAAGATTAAATGCTTTAGAAGTGACAACGGCGGAGAATATATGTCTGATAACTTCTTCACATACTGAAATAATAATGGAATTATGCGGTAGATGACATGTCCAAATACGGCTCAATGAAATGGCGTTTCAGAAAAGAAGCTGGCTCATCTTGTTTCTACGAGTCTCTCATGGTTGCAGTGCGCTTGCCATGTAATCAATCGCTTACCTTCGTGGCCAGGTAAAGAGAAGTCTCCTTTTGAAACTCTATATAGTGTCAAGCCAAATATTCATTACTTTCGGGTGTTTGGTTCAATTTGCTATGTCCATATTCCAAAATCTAACAGAACCAAGCTAGACCCGAAAGCGAAAAAGTGTATCTTTGTTGGCTATGACCCTTGTAGGAAAAGATGGAGATATATGGATGCAGAAACAAAGAAATTTATCACTTCTAGAGATGTTATTTTTCGATAAAGTGTCATCCTATTATCAAGAAGTTGTGCATGATAGTGGGGAGAGAAGCTCACAGCTACTGCCAGAGAACAATATGGAAGCAGCTTGTGATGGTGATGATGAACTTCCTGTGTTTGATAGCTCAGATGTAGAAGGAGATAAGCAAGAAACTCGAAGGAGGTCTGCAAGAGAAAAGAGACAGCCGCAACACCTCAAAGATTATGAGGTAGAAATCAACAATTGTTCCACTAATTCATGCTTCTTTATTGGAGCAATGGATGTTGAAGAACCAACCAGCTATGAGGAAGCTAAAGATAAACTAGAATGACAGGCAGCTATAATGGAAGAAATTGATGCTTTGAACAAAAATCAGACTTGGGAGTTGGTACCAAAGCCAGAGAAGTGCAATCTCGTCACTTGCAAGTGGATATATCGCTTGAAGAGAAAACCAAATGGGCCTATTGATAAATGCAAAGCTTGGCTTGTCACACGTGGATTTTCATAAAGCGATGGGTTGGATTGTAAGGAAACATTTAGCCCGATAACAAAAATGATGACGCTGAGAATAATTTTTTCTCTAGCAGCCTTCAAGAAGTGGAAGTTATGGCAGCTTGATGTAAATAATGCATTTATTTACGGAGATCTTGATCGTGAATTATTTATGGAACAACCTAAGGGATATGTTTCTAAAGAGCATCCTCACCATGTTTGCAGGCTGAAGAAAGCGTTATATGGGCTTAAGCAAGCACCACGTGCTTGGTATGGTAAAGTGGCTCAATACTTTATCTTCTGTGAATTTAAAGTTTTTGATACAGATTCTAGTTTGTTTGTTAAATTAGAATCAAATTTGCACTTGTTAGTATTGTTATATGTGGACGATATGATTATTACAGGAGATAATGAAGCTGAAATCTCAAACCTGAAAAGTGATTTATCGGTTGGCTTTGAGATGAAAAATTCGGGAGAAGTTGGCTATTTTCTTGGTTTGGAAATTGAAAAATCGGATACTGGGTATTTCATCTTCCAAAAGTCTTACGCAACAAAGCTTTTGCAATGATTTGGCATGGGGGAGTCGAAGGTAAAAGCAATTCCAATGGAGCCACATGTCAAGTTAATGAAAGAAGAAGGAAAGTTGCTACAAGATGTTACGAAATTTCAGCAACTTGTTGGTAGCTTAATTTATTTAACTATCAAAAGACCAGAAATTGCTTATTCAGTCAATGTGGTCTCTCAATTCATGTAGTCTCCAAAAAGTACTCATCTAGAGGCAACAAAGAGGATTTTGAAATATATAAAAGGCTCTCTTGATTATGGTCTAATGTATGGGAATTTTGAGAATTTTGTGCTCAAAGGGTTTACTGATGCTGATTGGGCAGGAGATGCAAATGACAGACATTATACTTCAGGCTACTGTTTTAATGTTGGATCAGCTGCCATATCCTGGTGTAGCAAGAAGTAGAATGTGGTTTCTTTATCTAGCACTGAAGCTAAATACGTGGCAGCAACTATGGCTTCACAAGAATACATGTAGTTGAAGAGTTTGATAAAATATATAATGTGCGAAGTTGAGTATGCTGTACAGGTTAAATGTGATAATGAAAGTGCTGTCAAACTTACTTCCAATCCTATTTTCATGCTCGAACAAAGCATATAGAAGTTCGTCGTCACTACAATCTAACAAAGGTGTTGAATCAAGAAATTGAGTTGTTGGGAATCTCTACGAATAACCAAGTTGCAAACATTTTTACGAAAGCATTGGGGAAACCTAAGTTCGAAGAGTTTAAAGCTGCACTTGGTGTTGCTAAATTTAAGTATGCACTAAGGGGGAGTGTCAAAAAGATTTAATGCATCTTAAACCAAGTTAATTTTCTATTTTGTTGTCTTGCTTAGTCAAATAATTCAGTTTTGTAATTTACAATTGAAATAGTCAATTTTGAGAAGTCCTTAGCAGAAATATCAGGACATGATTTATTTTAAATATAATTTTGAGAAAGTCCATTTATTTGAGATATAATTTTAAACTAAATAATTATGACCTTAAACTAGAGGTGTAAAACTATTTATAAAAGGATATGTGGCACATAGAAATGGAAAGGCATAATATGATCTCTCATACTCGAAGTTTCATAAGCCTCTTATGATCTTAAAGTATCTGCCACTAATATCCTATAAGTTCTCATATTTATGTGAAATCAGTAATACTCTAGGGTTTGATATCGTTAGTGCAAAATATTGTCAAACATATATGATTTATTGTATCCTCAAGGATATTCCACTGAACTCAAGTTGAATACTAAGGTATTGGTGGGGGAGAAATAAGCCTTAAGGAAAATGACATTATAACATGTTTTAGAGTCATATTGATCCCACTGCTATTTTTATTCTAATAGTCTTAAAGATTAATTCAAAGATGGCTCCAAGTTATAATTGGAGAAGGCTACTTCATAATATGAAAGTTTTTTTTGAAAGAGGCTATATTAATAATAGAGAAAAAGTTGTAGATGCATAAGTTTCTTAATATGCATGAAGTGTATGAGACAAGTAAAAGGTAGTTGTGAAAGAGAGAAGAAAAGAGAGGGTTAGAAAAGATTTCTTGTTTGTGAAGTAATCTTCTAGCGGATGATCGGTTAGTCATTTTTTGTTGCGAAGTCATCTTCTAGAGGAGAGAGAGTTCTCTAATATGAACGGTGGAGATGATCATTTGATGATCAGATTGATCCGGAAGACTCGCCTGTATTGGTGCTTTCTACTTTTTCTTATTTTATATTTCTATAGAGCACGAAAACAAAGCATATAAGTGAGAGATTTATCGTTCTCTCTTGATTTATAAATAGTTTTTGAGACTTATTCGTTTGTTGGATGACTCTGTTTAAAGTATGTTCACTTGGAGAACTACATGCTTAATTATATAATAATATTATGCATGCTTATGGATACATATTTGCAAACATATCTAGACTTTATATATAGTAATACATATGTTGTTTGTGTTTATCTAATCTTTAGCGAACATGATATTTTATTATGTTTATAAACAATTATTCTATATCATGCTGTGATTATCTTCTCGTTTTTTAACATTATGTCTTAAGAGAGAATTAAAAACTCTAAAAGTTGATGATTTGCACTAGGCAATTGCTAGTTTTGCATTGAATTTGCAAAACATAATAAAAGTTGAAATATTATGATGTACTATTTCTGAATCTATTGGAATTTGACTTCAACTGTTTATATGACATAATATAATTGTGTGCTTGAGAAGGAAAAGCAGCCATAGTCCAAGGAGAGTCTTGAAGAGTTGAAGCGATTTCAACTGTGTTGTATGTAAAGGGAGTGTATTTTCTACTAATAAAAAACTAGATGTGTTAACCAGTTACATGTTTTTCTTGTATTATATTGTCAGTTATAGTGAAAATTCTTTATGTGCATAATCCCACAAATGTAAGCTTGTCTGACCGAATTGCATTACCAATTCTTGTATTATGCTTTATTTATGTTATTTGTCACTTAGCAGACAACAAATTTAACGCATCATACTTATAATCCGCTCGGCACAACATTACTGGCCTAACTTTTAACTTACAATAGTAAAGAAAACTTGAGAGTAATGAATTGTTAAGGTCATATATAATGATAAGTAGTGAATTTGGGAGCCTTAAATCTATCCGATATATGACAATATTTTTTACTAATGTTCCATTTTAAAATAAGTGTCATTTTAATTTGTGGCATAAATATCAAGGATTTTAACGCCAAGAAAATAGGTTTTATATATCCTTCATAAATAAAGAGAGATTGATTAAAAAAAAGAAAAAAGAACGATAAATTATAAAAAATATAATAAATACTCTTTGAAAATTATAAAAAAATATTTATTATTCCCTTCGTTTCTTTACTTATCACATTGTGTCTTTTTTTTTTCCCTTAATACTTGTCACGTTGTGTTAGTTCTTCTATTGTTTACTTGTCACATTGTGACTAAAGTTATATTTAATTAACTTTTTTCTATTATACATGCTATTAATAATAAATTTAACATCCTTTATTATTTTAGCCTAAAAATTAGTAGAAATAATAATAAGAAGTTGGAAAATTTTAAAGTGCTCCATATCACCGTCAACTACCTCCATATCCTTTTTGTTCCTCATCCATCTATAAAAATCAAGCGCGCAGCCGATAACCGTGGAATTGTGCGGTAACCCTCTTTGTCTTATTGCATGGATACTTTGACTTCCATAGAAAGTGAAGAACTGCAGAAGTCCCCCACAAAAAAAAAAAAAAAAAAAAAAGAGAAGGTTTTTATACCATGACTTTTATATCATTGACCAACTTTTATTTTATTTTTATTTGTATTTCTTGTATCCGGCCAAAAAATATACAAAATGTATTAAAAGATTTATTATCTAGTAAAAAAAATTAAATGATGTATTAAATGATATTGAGTATTTTTTTAATTCTCCTATCAGAAGTTTGAAAATTGGTGACGTGGATAGAGAGGAAGAATGGTGGGAAATAAACACTTTAGTGAATTCATGAATTTTGAACACTATCGAGTCCTCTCGCCAGTCTTCCATAAACTACTTTGAACGAGCTGACGAATTGTGGACAGATTTGAAGGAAAAACTTTTAGTAGGAAATGGTACTCGAAAGTATGAGTTGAGAACTGCATTAGCAAATCGCAAATAAGGAGGAGACTCTGTTCAAGCATATTATTCACGTCTGAAAAAATTATGGGATGAGTTAGACAACTATACTCAACTCTCATCTTATGCAGACACAAATTTATTAACAGTTGTTATGAATGAAAGAGAGGAAGAACGAATTTTTCAATTTTTAATGGGATTAAATGGTACAATTTATGAAACCTATGCAAAAAATGAGAATAATTCTTGCCCAAATTTGTAAATAAGAACAACACAAAAATGTGGCCCGAATGGAAGACAGCGGCGGCGACCGCCACCATTTTCTTCCTCTTCCTCTTCCCAGCTGGTTTGCGGCCACTGTCACCGGAAAGGACATGATGTCTCCGGTTGTTTTCTCCTCATCGGCTTCCCCGAATGGTGGCCCAAATCCGGAGCCGCACGCACTGGAAGAAACCTTGGCGGCATCTATGGCGGTTCTGAAACATCTTGCGGCGACGGATGGAGCAGGAGTTTCCACGTCAGGGAGAGCGCGGGTCAAGGACGGTGTCTCTCTGTCTGACCGACCGGCGCTGTACACAAATCTACAGCGAGCAACGATCGAGGTTGGGTGGCGACAGTAAACAGAGATGGCGGAGCTCCTTCTTCGTCCAGCAATGGTAGTTTTGGTCTTTCTTCCCAAAATAGCATTGATAGATTTGGAAGTCTTCTTTCTTCCCAAAATGGCAATGACAGGTTTGGCAGCTTTCCCAATTTGGTCTCCAGTCAATGGTCAAAATTGTTGACCTTGCTCAATAATTTTACTTCCACACAAACTGATACACTCTGTGGTATGGAAAATTTGTAGATTTTAAATTCGGGCGGTTCTCATCACATGGATGGTAGGAAAGATTTTTTTAAAATTTTAATTGCAATACATCCATATACAGTTAGCATGCCGAATGGTGCTAAAGCACTTGCTCTGCAAGAAGGAATGGTTTCATTAAATCCGAAACTAACATTGCAGAGTGTGTTTTTAATTACAAAGCTCTTATACCATGAAAGTTTATAGTGGGAAAAATAATCTAATGTTTCTTGTTTTATTATGTAAAAAGAATTATATTATATAGTTGTTTACAAATCCTCAAATCTATAGGAAACTATTTAGGAAATTACATAAACTTGGAAGTATCTAAATATATGAGAACATGATTACGGAAACTATATGTAAATGTGGAAACTATCTAAATATAGTTCCCAACAATGGATAATTATTATTAGTAAAAAAAAAAATTCACAGAATCAATTTGTATATCATGGTATTGGCAGAGAGAAATCCTTAAATCGTCGATATGATTTTAAAAGAATTAGTGGAAAATTTTCAAGAAATTATCATCACGAACCTCATATCCAGAAAGCAGAAAGTTTACGAAGAACTTTATAATGAAAAGAACCTAGTTTGTGGACTTCTTCTAGAATCGAGAAGTTGTTGTTGGGGTGTCGTTCGCTGTCTCCATTGATCATAACTGGACTTGAAAATGACTGAAAGTGCCCTGATTTTATTTTAGTTTTTTGCTAAATAAAGTGCCATGAAATCCTTGCGTCTAATAATTGGTTTGATTTGGCAGTTTAATAATTTGTTCGGTTTGATTTGATTAGAGCAAAAGAAATACATTATGTTATTTATTTATTTTACATATTAAAAAGAAATAAATAATTTACAGTACTTTCTTTGATATTCTTTTAAAAATTTGAACTATATTGATATAATCTTTCAAGAATTGTATTACTTGAATTCATTTTCTTCGGATTTAGATTCTATAATATTACTTTACTTCCCAATCAATGTAACGTTCCCTAGTAGGTTATCTAAAAATCTGGAGAAATGTATGTTTAAGAAATTTGCCAAGGTCATAGAATTTGGGAAGAGCAAAAAAGAGTTTGACCCTTGGGTAGAAATAAAAATGGGGCGCAAAGGATAGATAAAAAATTTTTACCATCAAAGATAAATAAATACCTTCAGCATATCCTACCCATCAAAATGATATCTTGAAGTATTATAGAACTTGTCACCTACTCCCTCCGGCTTCTTTTTGTTTCCTTTTTTAGGGGATGGAGAATTATTTGTTATTAAGATTCAAAGAAATAACATGAGTTACATTCGGATTAGGAGGAATGAATCTAATTCATTTTAAAATTTGGTGCATGCTAAAGCTATTCTAGCAAGGAGATGTCTCAGATAATTGTCTGTTATATTCGATTAATTTTCGTATTTTTTCTTTTACTTCTCACATTGTAATTTTTAGGTAATATTTAATAAAATTTTTTTTATTATACCCTCTCATTAATAACAAATTTTAACATCTTTTATTCTTCTAACACAGAAACTATTAGAAGTCATAATGAGGAGAGAGTAAAGTTTGAAGGACATTCTAGTTCTAATGTACACAAAAAAAATTAATATTCAGTATTTTCTTAAAAGTGCGATATCTAAAATATGACAATAAAAAAAAGGGGGAGTGTAATTCAACGAATTATTATAAAAAATGAGGCGGAAAAGATAGATAGACAATTTTATAAAATTTTATTATCCTAAATAGAAACTTATAAAAATAAAAATGAAGAGAGAAAAATTTAAAGGTATTTTAGTCCATGCGAGAAAAAAATATCTAAAGTTACATATTTTCTTTAATAGTATGATGTCCAAATTGTGACAATTAATAAAAACGGAGAGAATACTATTTCCGTTTCATATATTATAAGGAAATATTTTCATATTTGTCATTTCTTATTATAAGAAACTTTTATTTTTTAAAATATTTGTACTAATAATACCCCTATTAACTTCAACCCTCATATACCTAGTAATCACTACCCATCACTTTATTCAAAATTTTTTCCAAATGCTATGATTTTTCAATGCTATGTATCAAAATTTTTTCCAAATGCTATGATTTTTCAATGCTATGTATGGGTGTAAACGGGTCCAAACTCTCTGGGTATTTTCATATCCAAACCCATACCCTTATAGTGAAACATTAACCCAAACGCAGACTAGACCCTCTGCGTATAAAATTTATGGACCAACCCATATGACATTTTTCTATTTTTTTCTTATTAAACAAAAATACATATAAAAAATTTTTAGAAAATCTAACATTTAAAAATCATACCTCTATTATTCGCCTTTGGAACAAACAACCACTGGTATAAAATTTTGAATCAGAGAAACAAGTCCACAAGAAACATTGAATGGAGAAAATAGTAATATTGATGTCTCGAAGAAGAAGAAATCTTGAAGAAAATTTCTTTTCTCTAAACTATGAAGAAAAATTTCCCTTTTCTCCTTTAAACTAAGAAAATAAACCACTCAATATCATAAATGTATAAATTATGTATTAATAAAAAAAATATAAAAATAATATAATATATATAAATATATATTATTATTTTATTATAACAGGTATACAAGTCTGAATATCATCGTACCTTATTTAAACTCATTTAATAGATTCATATGGGTCCGCAGATATAAAATTTTAATCTTACCTGCTATAAATGGGTATAGACCCGTACAAATACGGGTAAGATCCACCCCATTTACATCCTAATACTATGATAGCCTAGGGCTTTCCTGCTCTAAGTTGCACTAGCTTTTCTTCTTGGTTTATGTTATTAACCTTCATTTTTTGCATAAGCTTATTGTGTGATGAGAGAATATCAGTCAAGGATGCCATTGATGATGAGTACTTCTGGACTGACCCACAACCTTGTGATCCTAAGAGGCAACAATTCCTGTTCAATGTTATGTTATTACACCAGTTTGTTGGTGCCTCCTTTAACTTTAAACCTTCATACTATTTTTTATATTCTATCCTTAATCTCATCACTATTTTACTTTTTTCCACAAACTTTTACCTTTCTAATATAATTCTTTGCAAGATAAGGATATTAATTACAAAATTTTATCCTAAAATATGCATCGATTTCAAATTTTGATAATGTGTAAAATGACAAAGTTTCTTATAATATGAAATGGAGATTATATTCTAACTAATAAACTTTAAAGATTATTGCAATATGAGAATGTTATACAGAAATATTACCCAAAAAAAAAAAAAAGTTATATAAAGATTTCAAGATTTTGAACCACATCCCTTACTCTATCTAAAAAAATGAAAAGAAAAAGAAACTTGAGATCAAATGTAGACAGTAACATTTCTATAAAGGGTAAAAGATTATAAAATCCTTACATTATTTACGAATTGTTTAAATTGCTCTTAGACTTTGCTTTTCATAAATTGTACCCTCTAACTATTTTTGAGTCAATAAAACTGTCATTCCGACTAATTTTGTGGTAATTTTCGGCTAATTTTATGGTGGCTTCTGATCAATTCGTGATAGTTTAGGGTAGAGACCACCATAAAATTGATTGGAAGGACAATTTTAGCAGCACGAAAGTAGTTAGAGAACAAAAATAGTGAAAAGTAAAATTTAAAAGCATTTTCAGCATCTCGTAAATAGTGTGGAAGTATTTATAATATTTTACTCTTCTATAAATTCTAAGAAGAGAAAGTATTATAAGCTGAAATATATATGTGCAGGAGATGTTACGTGTTAGAGACATTAGGGCAAAGTATACATTTTATTTTTTTTAAACCACTCCTCTCCCGTCCTCCTTCATCTCTAACATGTAGCATCTCCGTCTCTAGTGGACTAGTTTGGGAGTTGAGAAATGGGAAGAAGAGATTGGAAGTTTTGAGTTTGGGTTTTAGTAGGAGAGAAAAGAAAAGAAATGGGATGATGATTCATCCTCTCAACACTCCCAAATCCCTTCGCCTTACTTAGGGAGAGAAAGAGACGGATAAAAGGGGGAGGGAATGAAAATTCAAAGTTTCTACTTTGCCCTCATAATAATAATAATAATAATAATAATAATAATAAATCATATTACTATCAAATGTCATATTATTTTTATTTAAGATTATTTTAGTCGAAAATCCTCTTTTCTGTAACTTTTCTTCAAACTCCCAAATAAGAAAAGTATATTTACTTTATTTTCCATTCAAAACTCACAAACAACATTTCGAGTGAATCACACTTCTTTTCTCTTCTTTTCTGTTCTAATGTAAATTTTCTCTTTCTTTCTTTTCTCTCGTAAACTCTCAAGGATCTCTTGGCAGTTTTGGAGAGAAATAAAAGAAAGAAAAGTTTTAGGTTAGGAGAAAAGAGAGAGAAAAGAAATGAGGTGATTTACTCCGATATTGTTTGTGAGTTTTGAATGAAAAAGAAAAGAAAAGTATTTTTCTTATTTGAGAGTTTGGAAAGAAGGAAAAGAAAGATGTCTTTTGACAAAAATAACTTTAAATATAAACAATATAATATTAAGTAAGATGTAATTTATTATCATTAGAAAGGGAAAAATTGGTGTTTCAAATTTTTGTAAGCAACCTGAGATCGCTCTATTTCTCTCTATCTTTGGAGAGAAACAATTTGGACATTTGGAAGGATAAGCCATCATCCCTTCTCTCCTCTTCTCTCCTCCAAAAACTCCCAAACTAATAAAGTTCAACCCCTTCTCCCCCAAAACTTTTATTTTCTCTCCAATTTTGAACTCCCAAACTAATGTCAAACTAGTTTGATTTGCTTCAAATGTTGTTTGAGAGTTTTAAATGGAAAAGAAGAGAAAGTTGTTTTTCTTATTTGTGGGTTTTGAGAGAAGAGGAAAGAAATATATTTTTGGACAAAAAGTAGCCCTCAAATGAAGATGAGATAACATTTAATGTGATGTAATTTATTTTTAGGATAAAAAGTGTCGCGTGCATCCCTATTTTTTCATTTTCTCTATTTTAGCACTCGAACTAAAAAATTGTCTATTTTAACACTTAAAAAATTATCTAATTTAATACTTACATCCAAAAAAATGTTAACTTGTAACATAAAACGATCATGTGATGTTTCATATGATAATTTTTATGACTATTCTTAGAAGAACAATAAAAATTTTAAAATATTACAATGCTTCTCTTTATTCTATTTTGTTTACACTTACATTTTTTCAATTCCATCGGGTAAATCCACGGAACAGCACCACCCACACCTAGCAATGGAAAAAATTTTTCCCGACTACCATCGAAAAAGTTGATTAAATGAAAAAAAAAAAAATCCTCTACCGCATTCATACAAAGAATACTAATTGCATAAGCAATACCCAGCAATAGGATTAATCTATCTGGCATTGAAATTCCTAATCATGGCATCTAACAATCCTACATTGCTTACATTTAAACCCATGGTAAATGGACAAAAATATTTCACAAACAATGGTAAAATGATTCCAAAGACATCAATTTTATTTTCATATTCTCAATCCACATCTTTTTCTTCATCTTAGTTTCTTGTTGCTTAAAATCTTCTGCTAGTGACCAATGATTTTCTATTTTTTTCCCAGTAGATCACTCTTTTCGCTCCAGTCAAGAATCTTCTCAATGTTTTTAACCATCACTCTCTTTGCTTCGTTAATCTGAGCTACCTTTGCGAGCTTATTCATTTCTTTTAAAAGATGCAGGTAGCGGCGAAATGTTACAGACCACACCGAATTTGACGTAGTGACAACGGTTCATGTCGTTTTCCATCGCTCAACCTATTATACATATATAGCTGTGCTACTTCTTCTACTGGTTGGAGACATAGTGAAGAAGGAGAAGAAGACGCAGAAGAAAAACAAAAGAGGAGGAGGGTGGGGGATGGCGGCCTGGAGAAAAGAGAAAGGCAGGGAATTAGGGTTTGATTTAGGAACAAAAAAGAAAATTAAGAAAAAAGAATAAGAAGTTTTTTATATTTTGACAAAATCATCTTTGATCCATCAGTATTTAAGGGTAAGATGGGATGAAAGTGTTAACTTGGATTACTTTTTTAAATTCAAGTGTTAAAATAAATATTTTTTTTACTTTGAATGTTAAAACCTTAATTTTACTTTGAGGAGGCAACGTAGGCACTTAGAATTATTACTTTTGTTACATCAATGGCATCATCCACGTGTTTCTGTCCATAGTGGAGAGAAACAATTTGGCTTTTTAAGATGACGGCTCATCATCCCATTTATTATTTTCTTTTCTCTCTTGTTAAAATTCCCAAATCGAAGAAACTCAAAGCCCTTCTTCCTAAATCCTTTATTTCTCTCCAATTCTCTACTGCCAAAATAGCTTACTCCCAAACTAGCTTCTATTTATCCAGGACAGCCAGTATTGTTTCATAATTATCCATAAAAAAGCCAAGCAATCGACCGGCAAGCCTCTGTCTCATTGAATAGAATACTTGGATTTGCATAGAAACTGAAGAACAGCAGAAATCCCCCACAAGAAAGAAAAATATGGCATCCATTAAAGAAGCAGAACAAATTTATGATCGAAAGAGCGAATTGAAAGCCTTTGATGAAACAAAGTCCGGTGTTAAAGGACTTGTTGATTCCGGAAAAACAAAGGTACCTCCGATATTTATCCAACCAGTAAATGATATCAAGAAACATAAAATTAGCACCCAAAAGTTCAATTTTCCAATAATTGACATGAATTTTGGGGGAATTTTGGGTCCAAATACAGAGAAAAGAAAAGAAATTGTTGATAAAATTAGAGAAGCATCAGAGAAATGGGGTTTTTTCCATGTGGTAAATCATGGAATTCCAATCAATTTATTGGAGGAAATGATTGAAGGAACAAGGAGATTTTATGAACAAGACAATGAAATAAAGAAAAAATGGTACACTAGAGATGTTACTAAAAGGCTGGTTTATAATAGCAATTTTGATTTGTATAGTGCACCAGCAGCTAATTGGAGAGATTCATTTTATTGTTCAATGGCTCCTAATCCCCCAAATGCTGAGGATTTGCCAGAATCATGCAGGTATATATTTTATCTCTTCCTTAAATTAACTTTTCTTTATATTTTTGCTATGTTTTTTGAAACAGCAAGGAGATACCTGAGTATACTAAAATTCTTCTGATCTTGGTCTTCGAAAAGGAATATAATTCGAACAAAAAATCTCTCGTTTCATAAAGACTTAAAATTTGATAAGAAAAAAATCATTGTCTAACTCATCCCAACATTATGATTCTGATATCATGTTAAATTTATGTTTCGGTGTAACTCATCTTGGAAAGGTACTTCAGGGGAATGAGAATTGCCCAAATTTATTAAGGGTTCATTAATTATTTAATTAGCCAATGTGAGATTTTCAAATTACGCAAGCACATTTTAGAGGTGTGTTCATGAGGTGTGAGATGCAGGAAAGCCAATGGGATGGGTTAAACTAAGATCTACCCAGACTTGATCCATCTACATTCAATTGATCTCAATTTGACTAGGGATACAAGTGAAGGTGGGTATAGTTCTATTCCCCCTCTGGGGATGGGTCCATGTTGCTGGGTAAGGTTCTCCTTATCCTTGTTGGTCCTTACACATTCTCCATTCCTATTCGTTCCTTTTCCTACCCGTCTAATATTTATTTTTTATAGCATGATTTAGAATTGTTTTTTAAAAAAATAATTGGTTTTTTCGCTGAAATTAAAAAATGAAAAAATAATTGTTAGACTATATTAATTGTATTAACTTTTTTTTTTAAAAATAATTTGTTAGATTTTGTGGCATATATATTATTATTTTGAAGGGTAGCCTAGCTACTACACTTGTAATATTTGGTGATCTTTGTTGCAGTAAAATTCTAATAGAATACTCAGAGCAAGTGATGAAATTGGGTTGCGTTCTGCTTGAGTTATTATCGGACGGTCTGGGATTAAATCCAAACCACTTGAAAGACATGGGTTGTGCAGAGGGACTTGCTATTCTGTGCCATTATTATCCAGCCTGCCCTGAGCCTGAACTTACTTTAGGCATTAGTGAGCATTCTGATAATGATTTCATCACAATACTTTTACAAGACAATTTAGGTGGCCTTCAAGTTCTCCATCAGAACCAGTGGGTTGATGTTCCTCCTGCACCAGGAGCATTAGTCATCAACCTTGGCGATCTTCTACAGGTATTTGTCTCTCCCCTATTTTATTTTCTTCTATTATTATCCTTAAACAATTTATTACAATCCAATAAGATCCTTTTATCATCAAACACTTAATTCTCTTTAGAAAAAATAATACGAACTACTCACTTGAGGCAATCTGAAGAGTAAAATAAGACATTATGAGTCATTCCCTCTAAACAATCACATCTGAGATGTTTGGTTTAGGGGAAAATAAAAGATGTTCACCCTCCAAAATCATACCCACAAGTATTTCTTTTAGAGAAAATAATTTATAATACTTATTTTTTCCTTCACATTACTACACGCGAGTAGTTTGTGTGATTTTTTTTACGGGAGTTAACTGTTTTACGGCAAAAAGATCTTATTATGGATTAACGTAAATTGTTTTGGAATAATAATAAAAGAAAATAAACTTTGAAAAATATATCATGTCAAGTCTAAACTTTAAAGACTATATATGCTATTTCTATTAAAGTTAAACAACATAATATGGAAATATAGATCTTCTACATTGGTCATCGTATTGATAATATTAATTTAGTTTATGAGGGGAAAATCTCGTAAATTCTTGATGAACAACTAAGAAATTTGATATTAAAAGTTAATGGTTATATTTTTTAAAGGAAAAACAAGAACTCAATGGTTACGACTCCTAATTAATAAAAGAACGATTCCTTACAATTTCACACATGAATACCTATAAATATGTGATATTTTACTTAGTTTTAACTTCTTCATTACAAACTCTGTTTTGCAATATAGCTAGAGTAAATATTGTTACAACTGTTTAACATGCCTAGTTTTTTTTTTTTTTTAGCCTAGAACACATCTAAATGTTATTGTGATTACGTATTATTGTTGTTACCAAGTTCATCTCGAATAAAGTTCATATAACTCCATCTTTGTTCTTGTTCTTTTATATTGTTTCCAATCCTACTACTTGATTCATTTTTAATATTGATCAGCTCATATCCAATGGCAAGTACATAAGTGTGGAACATAGAGTACTAGCAAAACATGTGCCAAGGATTTCAGTTGCTAGCTTCTTTACTACCGGTGTACTCCCTACTGGAAAGCTCTATGGACCAATTGAAGAATTGTTATCAGAGGAAAATCCTCCAAAGTATCGTGCAACGACAGTGAAAGAGTATGCAGAATATTTCAAAGATAAAGGGCTTGATGGCACATCTGCCCTCTTGCATTTCAGGCTCTAAAACTGGAAATAAAACATTGCCTGGAATTGTTGCTTCTTTGTTTATGGACTTCAAGTTTCAATTTCAAATATGGTAAGAAGAAATCCTATATACATTTACATGTCTAAACAGGTAAAGAAATTACAAATTCTATATAACTCTATGTAACATTCTTTTTTATTATACTTTCTGTCTTTTAAAGTTTACCTTTTTTATTTTTTTAAGTTCACCTTTTTGAATTTAGAGCTTATCGTTCTTTTATTTGATAAATTTTATTAAAGTAATATATTAGGAATGTTAGGTGAGATGTTCAAAAGATAACCGCTCTAATGGAGATGTTGCCAAAAAGAAATAAAAAGAAAAGAAATGTCAACTTTCAAATAGGAATCTAATACATGGGTAGGAAAATGAATTCTTTTTTTTTTTCTCGGTTAAAGAAGGATTTCCATTACGAAAAGGGTAGAACCAGTACAAAGCAAATAGAAAAAACTTATCTAGCAACTATTGTGCACTAAGATAAAAGAAACTCTCTAACTCACTTATTTTATTTATCTTAGCACTATGCCATTCCGGTGGTTGAGATTGAACCCATCGAATATTGCTAGTAATACATGGCTGTTCCCAGAGAACACTCACACGTCCCTCCTATTCCAAATATTGTGAGGTCCTACTTCGAACATAGTTATTAGTTATCACCAGTCCGTGGACTAATCGACAGATCTTCGCATTTCAGCTCCTCAGAAAGACAGCCATCAATCCACTCATTCACAGATGAATTTCCAACATATCTATCCCACATCTCCGGACAAACAAGTTGTGCCCATACACTCTGCCCAACCGCAATCCTGCAAAGTATGGAGGGAACTTTCTACCATTCTCTATCACAAATTGGGTATTGCGGATGCTCAACATAATATCTATTGAACAAAAGTCCGCGAGTGACCAATCTATCATGTCTTTCTAACCATATCATGAAGCCATACCTTTGTGATCCTTTAAAACTCCACACTTTCCGACACTGCTCGCCTTCAACCACTACAGTACACCGCAAGCCACAAGATATGCTTTTCGGACTTTAAATCACTCTTCCCAAACTTTAGATCATATTAAGATAAGATCTTATCTAAATTAGATTCCACAAGGCACAAGATATGCCTCTGGGACTTTAAATTATATTAGGTCACATCACTATGTGGTTGTTATCTAAATCTTTACACGGATTATGCTTGCACTTACGAAAAACAGAGAGATAATATAATAGTTACACAAATGATGTGAGGTGATATGATTCAAAGAAATATCATATTCCTATTTATGAATCAAATTCACAACTAAATTCTCCATTTCAAACACTTCTACATACTATTGTACCCTTAAATGGCATGATGTTGCCGCCGGCACAGTCACCGCTCCCTACTGTTCAGATTACAGTAATTTTTCTTGATTTAATCTTGGGTTTACCCCTTTCTTTTAAGAGAAATTAGTTAAAAATAACTATGAACTATTTTAACTTTTCTGTTTATAAGTATAAACTTTTATTTTATCTTTTTCTAACAATGAATTATTGTATATCTTCTATATATAGCAATGAACTTTTATTTATCTTTTTCTAATTATGAACTATTATAGTTCTTCTGAAAATAGCCATGAACTACTTTTGGCCTCTCAAATACACCGATTGATGGCTGTATTAGAGAGGTCAAAAATAGTTAATAGCTATTTAAAAAAAAAAATAGTTCATGGTTATAAAGGATAAAATAAAAGTTTATGGCTATCTTCAGAAGAACAAAAATAGTTCATGGTTAGAAGAAGATAAAAAAAATTCATGGTTATAAATAGAAAAGTTAAAATAATTCATAGTTACTTTTAGCTAATTTCTCTTCTTTTAAGCAGACTTTATCGAAGAAATGGAGAAATATAGAATGCTGCAAAAACATATGGGATTTATCTTCTATAACAAATGGAGAAAGTCCTGCTCTTGCCATATTATAATATTCTCTAATATATTCTTAGAAACGTTAACAAAAAAAGGAAAAAAAAGAAAGTTAAATTAGTTATAAATAACTATGAACTATTTTAACTCTATGTTTATAACAATAAACTTTTATTTTATCATTTCCTAACCATAAACTATTTTATATCTTCTGTTTATAGCTATAACTTTGGTTTTATCTCTTTCAAACCATGAACCTTTTTTTTTTTATTTTAAAATAGCCATTAACTATTTTCGACTTCTCAAATATAGTTGATATTCCTGACCACTAGAGTGGATTACTCCTAAAAGACAATAATACACAGAGGATAGGATAAACCCCATTTTACCTTCGATGCTTAAGTTAGCAAGTGAAAATAGCAGAATAATGGTAGTAAAAAAGTGAAGTTGGTATGAATAGGAACAATACCTATTTATAAAGTACTTATTTTGGGAATTTTGGTCTCTCCCAATCGATGTTGGATTCTATAAAAGAACTTCTTGACCTTTTGACCTTTGTGAGATCATCAAGTTCATATGTGATGTAATTAAATGAGTTGACTTCCTTCCTTGTCTTCACTCCAAGATACAAGTTCTTTTGGCCCAAATACATTAGCAAAGATGGGTTGGTCCCATCATAAGTCCCCTTAAAAATTTCAAAAAATTTTTAGTGATACTTTTATCCTCAAGCCTTTCAAGTGTTTCATCAAAATCTTTTAATCCTAGCAGTTTTTTCTTTCTTTGTCAAATTTTGTTTTCTCTCACCTTATGAAGACCCAAACTTTCTTTTCTTCATCTTCTGAAAAATCTGATCCAAATAGCTCCTGCCAAATCAGATTCCTCGCATTCCGGTAAGTATCTGAAACTTATCATCAGATGTATTACCTCTAACTTTGAAGATGGTTTGAGTGGTGAAAAATATGAAATGGGCGATGTTTCTATTCTTTTTCCCTTTGTAAATTGTAAAGATATTCCCCATTTGATGCTTAGACATGTTCGTTCTTTCAAAAGATTCATTGATTATGGAAGTAGTCATAACATTGAGCTTTGCGATGTCGGTGCCGTGATGTATTCCTCAAATATTCGTTATAGTCACCTTCTTACCATTTCTAGTAAGTATAGAACTCCTCCGTGTTTCCCTTGAGTGCCCCAAACCAAGATGACCGTGCCCATTTGCCCCTAAGAGGATATATCGTGATGTACTGAAAACAATTGAGAACATGTCTTAGGTTTTCTCTATATCCCCTGATCCGAGATATCTTTATGTATTGGAAAATAGCACTAGTGCAATTGTCTCTAAACTTTATAATACAAATTGTGGGGTTCTCTCGCATATGCAAATCTTTTGGAATTTCGACAAATTTAGATATTTTTTGGAATTTCTTTGATATAAGACCCTTGAAAGATAGACCAAGGTGGTATAATTTCCAGCAAAAACAAGTGGATGGAATTTTATTGAGAAATTGTCCGCAGCAATTCATGGGTGGAAAGATGGATTTTTTAGTATCAAAGATGTTGACTCGTCAATGACTTATGAGTAGAATAAGTGACGAACTTTTCCCAACAAGTAAGTGAAAGTAGGAGCGGAGTTTGTGCCTCAACGCATCAAAATCTTGGGAGAATACTCGTTCGGAATGAGGGTACGAGAAAGCTAGGTAGAGATAATGCCGCAAGCAGCAAGATTTTACAATACTCAACATCTTAACTTGGAAACACTAAGTTAGTATTGGCTTATGCTCTTACTAATAGAGTATTTGTAAAAATATGCTAGAAAATGTGTACATATATCTATTATGCTTGTAATGTATATGAATCAAGAATATATTCCATTTTAGTCATTGATTTTGTAGGGATTGGTGTTTTAGAAAATATATGGGATTCTTGAAAGCGCAAAAAAGCGTCTGCTGTTGCTCATGGAAAGAACAAAGAAGCAGAAGCATATAGGAATGCAAAAGGTGACGGAATTACTTGTATATGTTTCTGAAGTGTTAAAAAATCATTATTGTGAAGTTATGTAAAATATTTCCAACATAGGAGTACCTAACACCAGTGGAGGAACAAAGAATAAAGTAGCATATGTAGATGACCAGAACAGAGAAATAATGACAAAAAGGAGAGAAGATCCAAATGTAGATGATCGTCCTTTAATTGAAAGTTTTCCAGAAGAATCATTTCTCCGTAAGACGAAAAGAAGTGAGAATGTTGATCGAAGAAATAATACTCGAAATTCGTTCTCTCAGATTCCTCACTTACTGTGAAACTTCCTGATACATGGGATCGAATAGATGTTATTCTAAACGGCCACCAAGTTGGGGCTACGAAAGAAGAAGAAAAACCATTGTTTCCAAAATGGTCTTTATAGAACAAAAGTCGATTGGTCTTGGTGAAACTGCTCGAAAGTGGCTAGAAACATTTATCCTCCGGTAGATATAGAATTAAATCACAATGCTCTTGAATTAAATTATTCGAGATGGGAGCTGTGAATTTTTGTTTGGTAAGCTACAAAATATACAATTATATATATACAAATACATATATATACACACATATGCACACACACACACACACATATATATATATATGCAGGCAGACACACACACATACATGTAAATATATGTGTATATATATACCAAGGAAAATTTTTTGTCACTTCCTAAGAATACAGGTGAAGGAAATCAAGATAGTGCCTTCCTGATGAAGCCTCTACCATGATATCAGCAGAAGAAGCTAAGGATCCCGTTGTTTGGGCAGATTAACGTGTTGGGAAAATGCGTTCCTCCTTATTTGATAGATGCACAAATAAAGAAGGATAGGCTTGTCCCATCTTGTTTTAGATGTTCTTTTTTGTTTCATTTTTTGAAATTATGCGCATAATTGTGAATTTGAATGTGAATCCTGATCTTGTGTTGATCAAGGTAAGGCTGAAATTTGTTTTTTATAGAAATCCCAAGAAGTAAATTTATGCTTTTTGAAGCACATTTTTTGACTCAGGGATGTTGAGATAAAGATGATAATCACAAGAACTTTGAAAGATAAAAAATGAGAAAGTATATAGAAAATGAATGGATATTTGCATATTAATGAGTATATATTGTTTCATCTTTTCAATAGTAATTATAGTTTTTGCCAGATTAATTGTGATGAGACACCGCTTGTCTTCCCCAGATGAACTGCTTTAATAATTTCTGAGAAAACCAAGAGTCTCAGCTGCTCCTACAAATGCTAAGAGATCAACAAAACCCTTTTATTATTTACTCTGTATTGAAACTCTTACTTTCCTTTTATCCTCTCTGTCTTTTTACGCCATGACTCTTTCCAATAGAGTTGCCACACACTTGGCTGATTGTGAAAAATGCCCTTTGAAGCCTTTGGCAGAGCACATGTACTCTATTAAAGAGTTATCGTTTCTCTGTGAACTTTATACTAATGAAGACGAAAAGTATATCGATGTTGATTTGCATAAATTGATTCGATTCTGAAAGGGTGTTACTTTTTATCGCTTTGTTACCTCATTGAAAACCTATCTGAAGTTTATGTCCGGTGTTGTGGAGGTATGCTTGAAGAAGTATGAGATGGTTTAATAAGTTTACATAGAGGAAGGCCGCTATAAGACTGCTCCCATCATGTATCTATGCCTGATAATATTGCCATACTGTTTAGGAAAGTATTCTGTATCACCCATTTTTGTTCTCCATTTTTCGTTACATTTGCTCGCGAGTGTAAACACAAAGAACTGGAAAAAAGAGCTTATGTCAAAAGCTCATAAAGAGGGGATGAGAAGAGGTGGAGAAGGAAGTGGCAACGAAGAAGAAGAAATCTAGCAAAGACGACTCCTCCAAGAAAATTTAGACCCAATTTTTCTTTAAGATGGTTTTTCGTTTTTAGGGTTTCCATTTAACTTCGCACACTAATTCTGAGTATGTGATTTTATCATTCTCGTTGGGTACTAGTTTTCTTGTTTATTTGTTTGTTAGTTTTTTTATTTTTGTTTGTTAGTTTTTTTGTAAAGAAGAAGCTTGCAATGTATTGGATCCTATTATCCTTCTATCTTTTGCATATAAATATAAGAAGTATTTAATGAATAATGAGTCTTTGTCTTGAAAATAATATAAAAAAAATATAAAAATGGATAAAAATATAAAAAATCAGTGGGATAAAAAAGGTACATCAAAAGAACTTTCTAAGGATAAAACTTCTTGAGATTCAAATCATTCCATGTTTTGGCAAGAATCTTTCGTTCACAATCTTGTAGTTTATAACTCGCATTGCCATTGCTTTTAAGAACATGGTATGGTCCTTCCCAAACAGGATCCAACTTTCTGTTTGGGTCCACTCGACTCACTTCATTCTATTTTAGTACCAAGTCTTCTTCTTTATTTCTTTATTGTTTTACCCTTGTATTGGGATACCTTACAATAGCTCTTTTGTATTGCAAGTCCCTTTGTGTTGCCTTTGCTTAGATTTCATCTAAAAATACCAAACTTTCCCCCACTAATTGATTGTTAAAGTCTTTATTGAAGGCCTCATTTATTGATGATTTAACTCTGATTTCTACTGGGATCATAGCTTCTACTAGAAAGCACAAATTAAAAGGTGACTCTCCTTTTGCTTGTCGACGAGTAGTTCTATAAGACCATATAACATTTAGGAGCTTTTCAAGCTAATTATCTTTGCAAGCAAATCTTCGTTTCAATCACTATAATACATTCCTGTTGCACCTTTGTTGCCCTATTTGTTTGAAGATATCCCATATGTAGAAACCTATCATACAGTTTGACTGTGGCCACACAAGTTCATTATGTGTTGGCACAAAAGCTATAGGTTTGCAGTGGCACTGTGTATTGACATCGTTTTAGAAAACTTGGTAAATCCCAAAGAATCTGTTATTATGAGCAGTGATATGGAAGTCCGGTTAAGGATATTTTGAAAGCATAAAAAAAATGTCAGAATCTTAACGAAAAATTGGATTTGCAAGGAATCAAAACTAGAAGTGCTATATAGAAACTAAATCCTTGGTCCAAATTCATTACGAAATATATGACTAACTAATGAGTCATAACATCTATAAATAAAGCAATGCAATTAAAGTTGAAGGCTAGTCGTTCTGCAATTCTTCGAAGACATTCTGCATGAGAAAGGATGGCGCTTCACAGTAGTGGAGTTTGTGCAATAACAAACTTCAAACATTGTGATTCTCTATTGATGCTCGTTGCTTATCATTCACAATTCAATGTAGTTCTTGTTTTGAAGACTATAGCTTCTAGGGATAGAAGTTGTGTCGCGGTTCAACGATGTTGAAGACTTGAAGGGATTCAAGATCAAGCAGCTTGTTCCAAAGGGAGCCTTGAAGAGTTGAAGGGATTCAACTATAGAGTGTGCAAAGGGTGTTTGCGCTGATTCCACTAGAAAACACTAGATGTGTAAAAGAGCTAAGTGTTTTCTTATACTGTGTTGACAATTATTAGTATGTTTCTTTCTGGGTATGGCTTCGCAGATATAGGCTTGGCCCAACTGCGTTACCAATCGCTATGTCTTGTGTGTTTCTATTATTTATTTCTTTTCACATTCTGTTTCACAGTACCACTCACACAAAAAAATTAGGCACACTGTATGAATTCCCTATGTTCTAACTTACACTATAGACGTGAACCTTTGTTCAATCCCTAATTCTTCACAAAAAGTTCAAAATTCCTTATAATTCCATTTTCTGAAATAAGGACTTTTTGGATGCCAAATGGGCATATAATATCTTCATAGAAGAAATCCTTAACATTCTTGGCAGTTATGCTAGCTAGAGCCTTAACTTCTATCCATTTGGTAAAATAATCAATCGCTACCACTATATGATTCCTTCCTGCTAATGCCTTTAAGAACGGTTCCGACAGGTCTATGTCCATTACATAAAAGGAATTGGTGTAGCAAAGATGTGAAATACTGGGTCATAGGCAAGTGATGCTTGTTAGCATGAATTTGACATTTTAAACATGTTCGAACCAAGTTTTCAGCATCCTCTTTCATCTTTGGCCAATAATAACCGCATCTCATAACCTCAATTTCTCTTTTAGATACCAAATATCCTAAACATTTTCCTGATAACACCCCGAAGGTACACTTCTTAGGATTGAGCTTTATCCCTATATCCCTGATCCATGTAAAACAAATTTTCAAATCCTCCGGGGTTGATTCTCTCTTTTTTGATTTGACGATAATGTCATCAACATAGATTTCCATGATTACTGCAATAAGACCCCTAAAAGATTTGTTCATACCCTCTTGAAAATCTGCTCTTGCATTTTTCAACCCAAAAGGCATACTTATATCACAATAAATTCCAATGTTTGTAACAAAGGAAGTTTTTAGCATATCTTCTTCCGCCATTGAGATTTGATAATATCCTTTGAAAGCATCAAAATATGACAATAGCTCATGACTTGCCACTAAATATACCAACTGATCAATATGAGAGAAGGGATGTGACTTTTTCGGAATAGCATTGTTCAAATATGTGAAATTGATGCACATACGCCATCCTCCTCAAGGCTTAAAAAGTACAACAGGATTTGAGAGCAATTCAGGAAAGCTAATTTCATTGATTATTCCTGTAGCTAGTAGATCCTGAACCTCTTTTCAAATGACTTTCTGTCTTGCTTTAGCAAAAACACATTTATTCTGGAAAACAGGTTTTGTCATTAACAGGAATTCCTAACTTATGTTAAGCAATGTCTTTGGAAACACAATGCAAATATCTGAATTTTTTTCTTTCCAGGCAAGGATATCTTTGAGCTGAACAAGGACTTCTACAATCTTTATATGCAGATTAATGGATAAATCTCATATTACCTTGACAATTAGATCAGGAAAAGAAGTATCAAGGGCAAAAAACTCATATTCCCCTTCAGGTTCAATCTTTGGAATTGTAATATCTTCCTCTTCTTTTTTTATTTCAACTTCTTTCACCATGGTAAAGTAATATTCCTGAGCTCCCTTGTGATCTCCGTAGATAATATGAGTATTACTCCTGTCAGAAACTACTATGGATAGATCACAGGTGGCTATTTTAGCTCGTAACTAGTTAAGTGTTGACCACCCTATGACACAATTGTAAGGAGATGGAGCGGATACTAAAAGAAACTCCACAATGTAGGCAGTACTCCCATATTCATAGGCAAAGAAAATTTTCCTTCGAATTGAATTGTTTGCCATGTGAATCCAACTAATGGTGTCACATACGGAGTCAACTGAGACCAATGGATTTCTATCTTTGAAAAGGTGTCCTTGAAAAGGATGTTAGCAGAATTGCCAGTGTCCATTTGACTATGCAATGATCATTTGTCATGGTTATCACCAACAGATCATCAATGAGTCCATCCCTTGAGTATTTTTGGAATGTTGTTGGACTAACATCTTGAATAACTTTGATAACTTTTAATTTCCCAAAACTCGACTCAGTCTTTGGAGACTTTTTCTCTTCGATGACTAGTGGGGGTTTTTTTTGTTAGATTCTATCCCCTTGCCATTGTTTGTGCGCCGTATCATTAATGATTTCGTTCAAATCTCCTCGTTTTATTGCACCATCAATTTCTCTTTTAAGTGCATTGCAATGCTCTTTTTTCATGTCATGATCCTGATGAAATTGAAATACTTGGTTATGTTTCGCTTATCAAGGGGAGATAGCATTTTAACAAGAGGATGTAAATTTCCTAATGACTCAACCTTACGAAGTATCTCAACTTGAGGAATACACAAAATAGTGTAACCGAATCGATTTTGTTCCATTTTCTGGGGACCAAATCGATCCTAGAAGTCACTCTTGGTTTATTATCTCTAGGCCTAGATTTCTTGATACCTTGAGTATCTTTTACTTTGTTTTCCAATTAATGCTTGTGCCTGACATAATCATCCTTCTAAATTGATGTCTTAATTCTGGACAAAAGTGTATTAACATCCGTGGGCTCCTTATTATCCAACTTTCGTGAAAAGGTAGTGTTGCACAGTCCATGTCTGTAGTTTGGATAAATTCTTTCTCGAACAAATCGGGAATTTCTCGAGGTGTTTGATTAATCTTGCTGTGTAATCTTGCATGGATTAACGATGATTTTTGACAAACACTGAGTAGAAAGTCAGATGTAGGTGTAATAATTGCTTCAACTAAGAAATGTTTGGTAAATATTTTACCTAACTTTATGGTGGGAGATGAGTGTACCAAGGGAGAGCTTTCCCCATAAGAGAGCTGGGAAATAAACAATGACAAGCAATGTTGGATGTATTGTACATATATATGGAAGAGGTAAACCTCTGCATATGCTATACAGGGTCAATGGAACCAAATGTTTCTATAACAGTGTAGAAGCATAAGCTTAACGATCTAGATTGGAAGAGTCAAGTATCCATGAAGTTGAAGCTTGGACCAATGACTAGAGCTCGGATGAAGAAACTTAAGGCTTCCAATAGAAATGACGATAATACCATGGTAGCTTACATGATAGAAGCTTTGAAGAACAAGTTTGAAGAGTTTAAAGGCCAAGAAAAAACTTCCAAGTTCTTCACCGTCTGTTCAATTAGCAAGAGTTACTCAAGGGAACAATTGGGAGTTGAAATTGCCTAAGTAATTGAAGAAAAGACCCTACCGCCAACGGTAGGCCTTGTCCCTACCATTGCTGGTAGGCTTATGCCGGCCAATCTTTTGTAATTTACACACCTATCGCCGATGGTAGATTTCCCCTACCATCGTCGGTATGGCTCGACAGAATAGATGCTTAATGCAGTTTCATTGAGTAGTTTTTGTTATATGGCTTGTCTTTTCAATTTTTAATCAAGTATTTAATGGATATTTTGAGTCATTTAACCATAGGTTAGCTAGGTCTAGAGTTTAGTCTATAAATACTCCATTATAACTCAATGTAAATAAACAATGATGAATTTGATGAAAATATGAGAGAGTTTCTCTAAGTTGCCTCTTGGCTTCTTCACCTTCTTAGACTAGCTTGCTAAGAATTAATATCCTTAGTATTGTGAACAATGGAGCCTTAGATTCAAGTATCTATGGGATCAATTGATCATTCCAATTCCCTTCATTAGTTGATTCATAGAGTTTCCTTTCTTTGAATCAATTGTTGTTGGGTCTTCTAAATTGTGTAATTGGGGTTTTGAGGTCTTTGTTCCCTCAAGGTTCTAATTATCAATCTAGGAAAGAATTTAGCCTCTCAATATTAGTTTTATGAGACTTAGTTATTCATAGGTTTCTTATTGGATTGTTTGAATTTCAAAATCCTCAATAGAGGTTCTTCAAAGAAGGAGACGATCCTTGGAAAAGAGTAGAGTCCAAAATTACAATCAAAGTGGATCTACATCAATCAATGAGTTGGATTGTGATGTAGAAAATCCCAATTGTGTTCAAATACAACGGTTGGCATAGTGGATGTCATCTGTGCAACAGCTTGATTAACTGTATCATGAATGTTAGCTCCAGTGGGGGATGATTGTCTACGCAATGTGGTGTCTCCTAGTACTGCAAAAGATGGAATTGTAAGGGATGGGAAGGTGGGAATTGTGAATTGTGGTGAGAAGTAAATCCTGATGTGATATGAGCAATCCGGGTAGAAACAATAGGAACGGAAGTTTGAGCTAACACTGCTTGCAGAGAAGCCAATAATGGTTGTAACTGAAAAATGTGATTAGGTTGAAAGGAGACATTCGTAGACCCAAATCATGATAAGAGAGTTTGTTAGCAAAAAATTCCTTGTAAGATAATAGGAACTGGAATCGAGATGGTTGAGATCGCATATTGGAAGTGCCAAAAGAAGTAACTCCCTCCGATATGATATCCATAGGTAGCGAGGAACCCTCAGAATTCATCAAGGAAGAGAGATTGGTTTCACCATAAAAAGAAATGATCTTAAACCACGGTAGGGGTCAATTGACCACTGGAATGGGTCCCTGATAATAGCTGCAGATTACTCTCGAAAGATAATAACACACAGAGGGCGAGATAAACCACATTTTACCTCCGATGCTTAAGTCAACAAGTGAAAATAATAGAGCAACGATAGTAAAGAAGTGAGATTGGTAGTGAATAGGAACACTACCTATATATAAAGTACTTAGTTGGGGGATTTTAGTCTCCCAACCGATGTAGGATTCTATAAAAGAACTTCCAAACCTTTTACCTTTGTAAGATCATCAGGTTAATATGTCATGTAATTAATTGATGTAATTAAATGGCCTTCACTACTGGTTACGGTTCCTTTGGCCCAAATATATTCGCCAAGATGGGTATATTTGAGAGGTCGAAAACAGTTCATGACTATTTAAAGAAAATATATATTTCATGACTAGAAAAAGATAAAATCAAAGTCTGTAGCTTTAAATGGAAGAAAAAAATAGTTTATAGTTAGGAAAAGATAAAATAAAAATGTATAGGTTATAAACAAAAAAGTTAAAATAGCTCATAGTTATTTATAACTAATTTCTAAAAAAAAGAAAAACTCTATAGTAAACTCTTGAACTAATTTTTATATTTATTTCATATTTTTTAGTCAAATTACTCTTTTAACTAATGTTCAATCATAATAAATCTTGATTTAGTTTGAGCTAAATAATGTTGTCATTTTCTTAATAGCATTTGGGATGAATTTCAGTCGTTTTAATTAAATCAGTTTTTGTCAAATATGGCGAACTAAAAATGCTAGTAGAAGACTTAATTTTGCACAAAGATCGGAAGAGATATCTTGTATTCTTGAAAGCTAATAAATATTTTTTTAACCTCTGCAAATTGAAAAGGAGAGGAATTCATGCAACGCAATGTAATAGAAAAGGAATAAATGGCTTGTCACTTCTGTATTCTGAATTCTTTAATTGGTACTGGTACTAAATTGAAGTCAAAATCTCTCATGCTCAAAGTCTTCACCAAATTGCCTGATGTTTAGGTAGATAATGTAAATCATGATGACTCAATAATTTTATAAATTGGAAGTCAAGATCTAGTGCGCACAAGGAACCACCCCATATTAGAAATGTTGAAATTCTCTTATTTTCGCTATCAGAATTTAAACCTTTACTCTTGATATTAACTCTGCAGTCGAAAACCAGTTGAGCTACTCCTGTGCGAGCATTTTGAAATCTCTAATTAATCTTCAACCCTTTTGTCAAAAAATAAGTAATTTTCAACCCTTAATTTCTTTCGAATATATTGGTGGGCATATGCTATGGAAAAAGAACACTTCCTCTTTTTCAATTTACCTATCTCTTGAACACATTTTTCCCATTTTAAAATATATATCACTTTTGTAACGTTTTAAAACATCTATCACTTTAGTAATTTAAGTCATAATGAAAATTTTTCACATATACCCTTCTTTACTTTTATTGGGATGATACAATCTAATAAATTCTTAACATAATTCAAATCAACTTATATTCCGAATACGGGTAATTTAGACTATTCATCCATTAAGACAATCTAATCATTCTCTTAATAATTTTGTTATAATTTGAGGCGATAAACAATATGAAATTGAGGAAATATTATATATTCTATTTCAAGAAAAAGTAGAAGAAAAGAAAGTTGATTTGCCAATCTTTCTTTTAGAAGTAACATTATTTATTTATTTTACCACCTTTAATTGTCAATCATATCTAAACTGATATTGCATAAAGATTTTGTTTTTTATAAATTTTAAATAAAATTTGGGTTGCCACCTAATTTATCAAATAGAAGGTTTTGAGTTCGAGCTATCTCGAGAGTAATTTTATGCCACATTTTCAGTATTGTGCTGCAGTTGGCCTTGTACCTTGTTAGATCTTCCCTTGGATTAGTCGAAAAATCTCGAACACCAAGTAAAAAAAAAAAAGAAAAGAAAAACTATCGCCTTAAGGTAAGTCATAAGTGTAGGAGCGCTTTAGTCTTTAAACTTAAAGGGTACTGATAGATTCCTGCCTTCGAGTCTCGACCTGCAAGAGAGGTGGTTCGCTATTCTTGTTCCGATGGTTATACAAGTCAGTACTGAAATAGAAAAGAAATAATAATAAAGGCAAGTATCTATTGGGAGTAGGGCCAAAGCCTAGAGACTAAGTTCAAAAAATCTAAAATAGTCTAAGGAAAAAGTAGAACGTTTACCTCATTTTATAGATAGCCAAGCCCTAAAAAGAGTTGTGGAATTTTCATGTGGGACTCCAAAAGGCTTTTCTAAAGTCCCAAAAGCTATATTCTATCATTATTTTCCTCTTTCAATATTGACATCTATGAAATTATTTCAATTGTCGCAAAGTCTCTTCAAGGAAGAATTGTACAATAGAATGCAACTCACACGTCAAAATATTGAATTTTGACATAATTAAGAGATTAAGTGTGAAACTCGCAAATAATGAAGCATAACTGTTGATACGAGCATGTGCCTCGTTAAGTGATGATTGTGTGGTTCATGTGATATTATGAGTTATTCACGTGATGACACAGGTAATTCTCACGATGGTACAGATTGTTCCCAAAGTGTTTCTGGTTGTTCCCGAAAAAATATGAGTTTTTTAAGTGTGCAAATGAATTTTAAAATATGGAAGTATATTTTAAATGGGAAAATTAATTAAAAAATTTACTTCCCTTATTTTAAGCCACTCAAGAGAGATGAATAATCTTGTCTTTGATACAGATTAAAGGGTATAGTCCCCCCTTGAATAATAAATCTTTAAAATTTTTTAAGTATCAGTTCATATTTTTTACGTCAAAAGTCCTCTTTCATTGCGTTCGGTATAAATCTTTGTTCCTGAAATAAAAAGAAAAATAATTAAATTGTGCAAAGATATTTAATATGTGTAACTTTCTTCTAGTCTGGAAAACTCAATGTCGAGCCGTCAGTCGGCCTAGTATAGATTCAATCTAACGCCCCGAGAAGCTATCTCAATCATGGTTGTGAAAGAGTTCGTAACACATGGGACTATTTGAGCTCAAATTTAATACACCTAACGGCTTTCAAGTATTAGAAAATTCGAATCTTCCCAAGTTACTACATTAAAAAGGTGAAGCCTTGCATGTCGTCTGCTGGACGTTTTGAAACCTAGCTATATGGACTCAATTATTTTTATTTCCCGAAAATAAAGTCCTCGACTTAGGAGCATATTCCGAGATGACAGTTTTGATATGAGAAATTTCCCTGAACATAGAATTCCCGAGTACGAGGATCTTTCCTGTAAAGAAAATATCCTGGAAAGATGATACTGTTTGAATATCAAATATGAATAATTCCAAATATAAATAATCTCGAATATCTATATAGATTCTGAATACAAATAACAAGAGGGATTATACGTATTCTAATAAAGTGATTTTGACTTGAGGATATCTCTCCTGAAGAAATTATCTCGAATATAAATGATATAGATATTGAATATAAATTATAAAAGAAATTGACGGTGGGCGTCATTTTATAGATTCCTGTCTTTGGATGTCGGTGTTCCAGACAAGAAAAAGTAAAAAAAAAAGGTGGGAGCTAGTCCCCTGCTCATGCTCTCATGCTTAAGTTCATACCGAAATATAAAGAAATAATAATAAAGGCAAGTATCTATTGAGAGTAGGGTCAAAGTCTAGAGGTTAGGTCCAAAAGGTCTAAGAGAGTCTAAGGAAAAGGTAGAAAGTGTACCTCATTTTATAGATAGCTAAGCCCTAAGGAAATTTGTTGAGTTCGTGTATGACTTCAAAAGATTTTCCTAAAAGTCCAAAAGTCATATTCCATGAGGTATCAATAAGATACGAGCGAAATATTTCATTTTTGTTCTTTACTTTCTCTCTCTAAACAAGAAATTCTCTCACTTCTCCCTAAAACTTCAAGAGTTTCAAACTCAAATATGGTCAAATTCGACTGTTGAAAAAAAAAAAGCTAATAAAACGATATATACTTATTTATTTATAAGTTAATTGGTTTAAAAATAAAAGGACGTAACAAATTGGACAAAATCTCTACTTCTCGACAAGGGAAAGAGTTTCGGCCCAGCCAACCGAAAGTATAGAGGAGTTTCGGCCCCTATGGCGAAACTTTCCCTTACTTGGCTCCTAATTCATCCCACATGTCCAAATTATCTTTTTTTTTTTTTTAAAATTAGTAATAACTACTCAGGTCTTTTTTTTAAAAAAAAAAAAAACTAACAAAATAATAAATTCATAACTTAAAAAAAAAATCGAAAATAGGGACTTTGACCAGCTAGGCCGAAAATCTCTAATAATTTGGCTGGTTGGGTCGAAATTATTGGAGATTTTCGGCCCATCTAGCCGAAAGTCTCCATTTATGATTTTCCACCTATTTTTTAGATTTTTACTTGAAAATCAATGTTTTCTTTAATAAAAGTTTTGAAATCATCCATGTTTCTTCAAGAATTTCAAGAACATATTCAAGGAATTTTTAGATAAAGGTGAGAGAAAAAAAAATCTTAAAGAGAGAAAGAGCTGAAGGGAAATGAGAAATTTTGAATTATTTTGCGCGTATCTTTTAGATTCCCGCTCATATTTTACTAACCCCGAACTTAAAAATATACACTTTTCCTCCAAGACCACTAATCAAGGGTCAAACTAAGTAAAATGACGAAAATATTCTTTATGTAAGTTATGAGTTGTTGTTAAATGGTCCCTAAAGTTATATTAAATTAGTCTAAGCACATATCCTAATTTATAGTTATAGTTGCAAAAGTTTCTATGAAGTTTGGAATAATATTTTCTTAGTCTAATTGTTTTAAAAAACTTGATTATTTTAGTAAAAAATGTAAAAGATTATTTGAAGATAAAATAACATATTAAGTCTAAAATTAATTGAATGATAAATGAAAGATTTTTTTTATAAATATAATACGAGGTTGTATAAAGCTGAAATCTTCATATTATTTTTTTAATAATAAACTATTAGAAAGTATCATGAATTTATTACAATAAGTAAGAAAAATAATTATTATATTATTTTAAACAATTATATTTTTTCTATTATTTTAATACTTTACTTAAAACTATTATTGTAGTAAATATTACAAGAAATTACTACAACTTCTCATGCGTTAAAATTTTTTATTAAAAACTTCTAAGTATTTGAAGTTATATAAAAAAGGATATTATTTCAAATTTCATGGAAGTATTTTGTAATTAATTATAAATATAACTTATGATATAAATTAAATAGATTTTACATCGACAAATCATAAATTACATAGAGGGTATTTTAAGCACTTTACTTAATTTGATTGTTGACTAATGATCTGGGAGATTAAGTGCATATTTCTTAAGTTTCGGAACTAAAGTGCTCTTACAATTAAAAGATCTTTTCACGCCCCATATTGTCATGCCCCATGTTCAAGACATAGACATGACCATCTAATTAAATGGATTTCTCCACTACACATGGTCTCTTATACATTATATCTTAAAGTCCAAAAAACTCCAATATAAAATACCCTCAAAAGCTTTGATACTTAAATCAGAAGCGGGAGAACACATCCCTTAAATTTGAGTCTAAAACCTTAATGAAATCACTACAAAAGACTGCCAAATAGCAACGGCAATATCCGTCGCTAATGGTGACTCGGTGACGGCAATGCGACA
This sequence comes from Catharanthus roseus, assembly GCA_028651295.1. Classification (NCBI taxonomy): domain Eukaryota; kingdom Viridiplantae; phylum Streptophyta; class Magnoliopsida; order Gentianales; family Apocynaceae; genus Catharanthus; species Catharanthus roseus. The sequence goes on along the minus strand of JAPQWS010000033.1, from coordinate 2,785,258 downwards.
GAAATAGTCGGTCGCAATGACGTTGTCACAAGCACAACTTTGCGATATTTACATGTGACAGCATTGCCACGAACGGTGTTGCAAATTCATCGCACGTGTTGCAACAGGCTTTTCGTCTCAATTCCGTCACATATTTTACTTTGTTGTAATTTGTCACAAATCCGTCGTCAGTTTTGCGACGGGCTTTTTGTCTCAATTCCGTCCCATGTATTAATTTTTTTTAATAAATTATTTATTTCTAGATTAAACCATCTTAAAAATAAAAAAAAATTTACAAACAAAGAGCAACTGCACCACAAACAAATATTTCATATTTGTTCTATCAAATATTTAAAGCAAACATGTTGTATCAAACATTAAGAGTATATGCATAAAAGCCCCAAATGATTCGTCATTTACTATACCATATAATAAACAAACAAATATACATATATATATATCAAATGTTCAAAATACATAAAGTACGTAATAAAAAGCATAGCAATGCTAATTAGAAAGAGGGATCTCCTCATCCTCGGCACCCTCATCCTCGCCACCCTCATCCTCGCCATTGTCACTGTCGTGGCCACTCGTCTTACCGACCTCGTGATCAGGCATCGGCCATTCAGAAGGCGGCTCGAGAGGTGGCATCTGCGAAGGGTCAAGTCCTATACTAGGAGTGTAAACGGGTCTAGACCCTCTGGATACTCCCAAACCCAGTCCCAAACCCTTATAGTGAAACATGGACCCAAACCCAGATAGACCCTTTAGGTATAAATTTTATGGACTTAGACCTGACCCTCGAGGTCTAGGGTAGGGTCTGGGTATACCCGTACCTGTATGACATTTTTTTCCCTGTTAAACAAAAATATAGATAAAATTTTTTTCAGAAAATCTAATCTTAAAAGATCATGCCTCTGTTATTTGCCTTTGGAACAAACAACTACTAGTAAAAAATTTCGAATGAGAGAAACAAGTCCACAAGAAATATCCAAGAAAATAGTAGTACTGATGTCTCGAAGAAGAAGAAATTTTAAAGAAAATTTCTCTTCTCTAAACTATGAAAAGAATTTCTTTCTCTTCTCTAAACTAAGAAAATAAACCACTCAATATCATAATTGTATAAATTATATATTAATAAAAAATATAAAAATAATATAATATATAAATATATATTATTATTTTATTATAATGGATATACAGGTTTGGGTATCATCCTACCCTACCCAGACCCATTTAATAGAATCTATACGGGTACAGGTACGGGTACGGGTCCACAGGTATAAAATTTTAACCTTACCCGCCATAAACGGGTATAGACCCACGCAGGTACGGGTAAGACCCGTCCTGTTTATAGCTCTATCCCATACTATGGAAGTTCTCGACCACCCAATCATGGATGATGTGATGCGAGTAGCTTATCCTCCTCTCCCACTCTCGCTCCATTATTTCATTAAAGACCTGATAACTGATGGCAGCCATATGCTCCTCATAACCACTACGGAATGGGCAGCATCCAACGATAGCATGCTGTGACTGAGCGTGCAAACAGGCAGACTCTGCTGTACTGAAGCCATTGGGGTGCCCCTTCTTTAGCCCCTCATTGAGCTCCAGCATCAACTCATGGTCAGTGGGCATAGGGGCACCAGTAGTCCTCTGCTCATGTTCCTTCTTCTCCTTAAGCTTGGAGAATTTATCGTGAAATTAAGAAAAGATGTTACAAATAAATGAATATATAACACAATATTAGATCTCAAATCATTTGAACATAAAACTTAAATAAGAAACAATTACATAACATTCACCGAGAACTCGTTAGCTCGCTCATCGACGAGCTCGCCCATTTTCTCGTGCCCTTCTCAATGAACATGAATCTTTTTGTAAAGATTCTCGTGAGAGAAGTCATCCCCGAGCAAAGAATGCTAAAAATTACAAAGATTAAAATGATCACTCAAACTTGGAACTAAACAAAACCATATACATAGTAATAGTAGCATTAGCTCTGAAGCTTCCCACTTAATGAATGTGCGAGAACCTGCTGTATGCTTGCCCGGACCCTTGCCGCCTCGTCCCTCGACCTTGTTTTTTGAGGCCTACTGACACTTGGCCTGGTACTTAGGGTCATCCTATTTAGCCCGCAGTTCATCATAATGTCTTGGGTATTTATTATGGCTTCTTGGAAGCTATCCGCAAGTTATGCATCAACTGTCTGCACCATTTTATGGTGGTGGCATCAAAACCATCCCTAGCTTCAGTATTGAGCGGAGGATCCCAAAAAAGTATTTCTACGATAAAATAAGTTAAACATCAAGAAAATTAATAGAATAACAGTATTTGTAGGATAATTAACGAAAATATTCATTATTGTACTCTTACCGAGAGCTCAGCAAACCACATATCCTGAACTGGCTGAGATATAGTGGTCGAAGAGTCGTATGGTGAGTCCAAACGTGACTGGAATATAAGCTTGGATTGTGTAGCTGCAACACTTGACACTACTAGACTGAAAAAACAACATATAATGTAAGTTACACAATTTCTATACTTGTAATAAAGTAAATAAATAGTACCTACCTGTCCGGGATAGGATGCAATACGAATCGGGTATCACATGGCTGCCTCCAAGGCTCTAGTGTAGGCGGGTTGGTAGGTGCTTGGGATAGGGCGGCCTCTGACTCTGGAGGCTAAGTCTCTACAACTCAAAAAGTGGATGGCTGAAACCGACTAGTGGATGACCGAGACTGAAGAGTGGATTGCAGTGCCTCAGGGGTGGATGGCCGAGCACTGGAAGTAGAGGGCCCCACTTGTGAGGCAGGTGGCTATGTCTAAGATGACGATAGCTTGACCTGTGAAGTTGATGACTAAGACTGAGATGATAATGGCCCGGCTTGTGAAGCAAGTCTATGAGACTAAGATGATTGAGGCCGAATCCATCGGGGCCCTCGTCGTTGTGTGGCCGAGAGCAATGCGCCATGTGTGACGGTGGGTCAAATCGTAATCGGTTGTTGTTGCGTGATCTGAGGTATTAGCACGACAGTGGGTGTTGGCATGAATTGTGATGTCGTTGGAGAAGCAGCAACTGACTGCTCCAGTCCAACTAGGGCATCTATCGATGTGGTGGATGTATCCGGGGTAATGGTTGAGAACTCAACATCTCTGATCCTGACCTCTGACTCCGAAGCGTCAAATGTTGAAGTGCCGGTCGAATCCAACAGTGGAGTCTTCCTACCCTGAGACATACCTGCAATTTCAAAGAACCGATCAGGTCAGATATATATATAATAAATAAATACACAAGAACTTTATTGAAAATTAAGATAACAGTAATTTCAGTCAAACACATTGAAGATTTCAAACAAAGATGATATTTATCAAATTATCAAAGTATCAAATTCGATCATTGCAAAAATTTTAGTTAAAACCCTAAATACACTCAACCAACAAGTACAAAACTAAGAGTCGGAATCATCATTCGATTCATGTTCTACTTCTTCTTCTTCATTAACTTCGTCGTCGGACTCCCATTCCACCTCGCCATTAATAAAATCATCTTCCTCTTCAACGTCATCATCAGGTCCTCCAATAAGATGAGGTACTATATCTTCAATCCTGCGATCCACTACCGACGTCTCGACGATGCAAACATCTTCTTGAAATGCAACTTTAACTACATGCACATCGAAGACCCGAGGTCTTGATTTTAGGACTGCCCACCAGTTGATCTTTTGTCTTTTAGCGTCAGGGTATGTAATGTAAGACACTTGTTCCGCTTTGTGAGCAAAAACGAATGGATCGTATGCTGGGTATCTTTTCTTAGAGTAAGCTCCACAATTTTATACTGAGGATGCATCTTTAGATATCTATCAGATGAATCGAACCATCCACACTTGAAAAGTTTAGTTATCTGAATAGGTGTACCTGGAAACTTGACCTCAGTGACTTTAGTCAATATTCCATAGTACTCTCCTTTCACACGAATGCCACTGTTATTAGTAGATTTCATAGAGTCACAATCTTTTGTATTAAATCTGTAGCCGTTGACAATATAACCACTACAAGATTTTACAAATCTTGAAGGACCCCAATTGAGATTTCTGAGTATTTGGAGACTACTAAGCATATTGTGAAGCAAATACATATAGGAATAATTATAATCATATTCGAGTAACTTGTGTTAATCAAGATTTAATTTACTTACTTCGTCTCTTAACTATTTTGTGAACTAATCACTGATCCTTTTTTGTACATACTCCTTCTGTTAGACTTAGATGATGTAGTTTGATTTCAGATGTATACTTCCTACAATTAATGGCACATGGTGATGAGTACTTACAATCTTTTGACATAGAAATGCACAAAATTTCAATACTTACTCAATGAAAGGGTCTACCTCGTCGCAATTAAGAAGAACGTAGTTCGTTATTGCCTTAAATTCTTGATATGTCAAGATTCTCTTCACCATCTTAACATAAGCTTTTCTCGATGCTTTGCAAATTGAAACAACGAACATGTCTCTTTCTATAGCTTGCTAACTATTATCATTGTGTCCAACAACTCTACTTCTGTTTCAACATTTGGTTCGAAGTAGTAGCTAAAGAACGTGGTTACCTCTTCAACTAGGTATGCGGTTACATATTGAGCCTCCCATCCGAGCTTTATTCTTGATCTTCTTCTTAAGGTGGTTCAAATACCTAAAAGTGTATATTTTAATATTAAAAAAAATAATTAAGTAAGAAAGATTAAGGACAAGAACTCTATTTCTCTTACCTCTCAAATGGATACATCAACTTGTATTGAACAGGACACAAATTCTAGCCTCGTACGGTAAATGAACAATCAAATATCCCATTACATCAAAGAAGCCGAGAGGAAATATCCTTTCCAACTTGCATATCAAGATTAGGATATTCATCTCCAATTGGTGCATATTTGTCTCACTTATCTTCGGTGCACACAAGTCGCAGTAGAAAAGGCTCAACTCAGCCAATACACTCTAAACTTTTGGAGGGAGGATCTCTCTAAAGGCAATTGTTATTAATAGATCCATGAGAACATGACAATCATGACTTTTCATCCCGAACATCCTCAGTTCTTTCAAATCCACACACCTTGTCAAGTTAGAAGTATAATCGTCCGGTAATTTTAAATCTTTCACCCACTCAAGAACACAATTTTGTTGTTCATTTGTTAGTGAGTAACATACTTTTGGCTTTGAACCCTTCCCTTACTCCATCACGGATAGTAAAATCTATTCTGTTACAATACGTACAAAGATCTTCTCTAGCCTTGATATTATCCTTTGTCTTGCCTTTCACATCCATTACAATGTTGAACACATTATCAAAAATATTTTTCACATTGTGCATTACGTCAATGTTGTGAGGAACAAGGAGAGTACACCAATAGGGAAGATCCCAAAATATGCGCCTTCTTGTGATATTCACCTCTACCATCTCCCTTACTGAGCTCGTACCGTTTTCTATAATTTTTGGCAACTCACGAACTCCTTCCCACATTTGTTCACCCGAAAGGTGCGGTGGCGGAGGCGAATGATCTTCACCCTTACCCTTCTTAAAAGACCTTGTATTTCTTCTAAATGGATGACCTGGTGGTAAGAAGCATCGATGGCAATCTAACCAAGATTGTTTTCCTCTCTAAATAGTCTGAATGACTTTGTTTGTTCCATATAATACGGACATGCGAGTGCCCCTGCAGTACTCCAACCACTCAACATTTCATATACAGAAAAGTCACTAATCGTCCAAAGAAGGGAGCCCGCATGTTAAAGTTCTATCTCTTGGATATGTCATACGTAAGGGCTCTAACCTCCCACAAATTTGTCAACTCTTCTACTAAAAGTTGCAAATAAATATCCAATTTGCTTTTTGAATTCTGTGGACTCGAAATAAGAACAATAAAAAACATAACTTCTTTTTTCAAGCACATCCATAGAGGCAAGTTATAAGGAGTCATAATCACCAGACAAGAAGAGTATTATTTCCCCGACATTCCAAAAGGAGAGAAACCATCCATACATAAACCAAGTCTAACATTCCTCAATTCAACAGAAAATGCAGAACGTGTCCTCTCAAAGTATTTCCAAGCTTTCCTATTCTTAGGATGGCTCTTCATATCCTCTTATTGTTTGATTCTGAATGTCATCTCATATGCTTGGAGGTTCGTTTTGATGCATACAACCTTAGCAACCTAAGAGTTATGGGGAAGTAATACATCTTCATATGAGGTATCCCTTTTTGTCTATTATCCTTAGTTTTCTTCCTTTTTTTTTGTGTACCGTTCACAACCATAGAACTTACACTCCCTTCTTTTAGAGTCTTCTTTACAATAAAGCATGCAACTGTAAAGACATACGTCAATCTTCTGAACCAGGAAACTTGAGCCGGACATTAACTTTTTCATCTGGTACCAACCATCAACTGCCTTACTGTTCTCTGGAAGTAAACGTTTAATGTATTGTGCTACTTGATCTCCATTTGTTCTTAGATTTAATGTTCAACAATCCCCAGTCGATGATATCAGTGAACTCCATGTACACCCTTCATACAATTGCGTATCTCTTGATTTTAACATATCATTAGATTTTTGTGCCTCTGATTAGGTGCTTCCTCATAAGTATAGTTGGACAAATTGGGGTCGAAGCTCGGTCCAGCAATATCAAATATTATCTCACGATACCTGCTACTTTCTCTAGTTCTACTCGAACTTGTTTCCCTAGTAGTACTCTCATTTGTTCTCACATTCATTCCCCACACCTTTTCTCCATGGCATGTCCAAATATGATAATCATGTGTAAACCTCCACTTAAACACATGTAGCTTTAAATCAACCATGGTTATTAACTTCCTATTTCTGCACTTCACACATGGACACATTATCTCATGTTCTTTGCCAGGATTTGTTGAAAGACATCAATCTACAAATCTGTGTACCTAATTCAGAAATTTGCTACTTAGTCCCCAAACCCTTGCCACACATCTCCTATACACCCAACTTCTGTCCTTCTCCATAACTTTTCTATATTCAAAGGAATGGAAGGAAAAAGATTAATCTTATTCAGGATAAGAAGGAAGCGAAGGCATATGTTTAAAGTAAGAAGGAAGTGAAGAAATATTGTACAAGTACAATTGAAACTTTAAAGAATGAAATGTTCGTCCAAAAATAGAAGAACAAAGGCTTCTACTTTTGATTTAACTTAGAAGTAATGAGAGAAGAATAGAAGCACAAACACTTTTATTTCTTAATTTTGATACTGTTGCAACGTTCAAGAATACAAGAACTAAGAATAGAAGTAAAGAGAGAATAGAAGCAAAAAACACTTCTATTTTTTCAATTTTGATACCTACGAAACGTTCAAAAATAGAAGAACAAAAACTTCTACTTTTGATTTAGCTTAGAAATAATGAGAAAACAGTAGAAGCTCAAAAACTTCTATTTTCTTGCTTTCGATTAGACATTTTCCTGTTTTAAAAGCAACTTAAATGCAACATATACAATTTTAAAGAGTCCGGGCTCCCCCACAAATAATTAAACATTAAGAGTCAGAGCTCCCCCATAAAGAATTGAAACATTAAAGTTCATGTTTTTAATATACTTCATGTTTTACAAGTTTAGTAATCCTGAAGTTTAATCAAAATTCAATTCTAATATCTAGTCATTCTTGATTTTATACCCAATTTAAATCAAACTAGCAAAATCCCAGAATAGAAACAAGCAAAAAATAATAAAAAATAAACACATAAACATAAGACTTCAAGAGAAACCCATACCTTAGAAGCATAAGCAAAGAAGAACTTTGATGCTTAACCCTCTGAAGTTTGATGAAAAACTTCTCGAAATCGATATACCAAAACCTATATGGTTTAGGAAAATAAATTCTAAACATTCTTAATAATGTTAATAAAAATATTACAACAAGAGTGTTAAGATTATTGAATCAATTAAGAAGCATTACACATATAGCCCTGTTTGATAAAATAATTCACCTTTGAAAATGAATTAGTTAGAAGCTTATTTAGTTAAGTTAATAGCAGAGATTATTAAGTACTTATTATTTTAAGTGCATTTGATAATAATTTATAAGTGAATTTTTTTTATTTCTTTCCATAATGTTCGATGTTGTAATATAGAGATGTGTACATTTCTCTCTCTCTCTCTCTCTCTCTCTCTCTATATATATATATATACTAGGGCTTTGCTTTTCTCTCTCTCTCTCTCTCTCTCTCTCTCTCTCTCTCTATAAATGTATATATATATTCAATTTTGATTTGTAATCATCCTACTTTAATAAAGATATTTTAGAAAGATTTTCCTTACGATTACAAAATTATTGTTTTCTTATTTTTTTCCACTAAAGTTCATAGTATATATTAATTAGGTATAAATATATAAACAATAATGATGTATTTATTATTTATATAAAATAGAAGGATGAAATTGTAAGTTAAACAAATCTTAAGAAAATACATGTTATAATTAACCTTTAAAAAATGTTGGAAAAGGCGATTGTAGTTCCCGTCCCCTTTTGTTCCACCCTTGTTATTAAGTGATAATTTTTTACTCAATTTATATTTACATCCCTCAGGTATTAAAAAGAAATTCAAACCATAAATTTTATCCTAGAGTTTCCTTTGATTTGCTTCACATTTCTTTGTTTATGTATAAGAAAAGAAACCGAACCATATATAATCTTAATTCATCTCTTTGCTTAATAAGCTGAGATTGTTTGTCCCACTTTGTGTACTATTATTTCTCAATTATACGTAAAGCTGAAGTGTCCCCAAACAGCTGAGCTATAAAGAAATACAAGTGTATGCCACACTTACCTAATCCAGATCACAAACGCCCATTCCAGACCATGGGGAACCAAATTCATTCCAATTATTAGTATTTTCTTAGTAATCATCAGACATTGAAAAGTCATAAAGATGATATGATTCAGAATACTAATAAGAAAATTTTATGTCTATAGATATAATTCTAATTCATAGAAGTTGATTCATAATGAAAGATTTTTAGTTATTTTTAATATGGTGTGATTCTTTCATAAGAAAACTCCATAAATTTTTACTTGTGATTGGTTATGATCATAGATGAAAGATAAAGTAGGTTCTAAGTTGTGCATACAAGAGTGTTTTAGGAAGAAAATTCTTGTCTGGGCAATGTCATTCCCAGAAAGGATTATCCCACCCTCTCATTTATTAATTGTCTTTCAAACTAGATATGTTCTAGGTTAAAAAAAAAAACTTCACAACCTTACTTGCAATTCTGGTGGTGGAGACCCATGACTGGCAGCAACAGCGGCAGCACCCGTAACAAGGGCAACAATGGTGACAACTCAGAAAAGAGAGGAGAAGGGAGAAAACCAGAGAGAGAAGAGAAGATGGAGAATAGGAGGGACTGGGAGAGGAGAAGAGAGGAGGAGGCGACGGCCGTTGTCGGAGTCGCAATAACGTTTGTGGTTGCGGATGGTTGCAGGGGAGAAGAGAGAAAGGTGAGAAGTTGAATGAAATGAGGGAAGGAACGACGACCGGAATTGTCTATTTTTGTCATATTGCAACTGACTGGCGATAGAAAAACGGTTGCAATTTTCGAAAGTTTTGCAACAGCTCACATATGTCGATTTTCCGTCCTTATTTTGTAAAACATAGTAACAAATTTTCATTTCGGTTGCATAGTGGTCGCTAAGTTTGCGACAGCAAATATCTGTCGCAAATCTGTTGCTTGTGATGCGATCGAAAAATTCTATCGCAAAAATCGGTCGCTATCTCAGTATTTTTTTATAGTGAATTAAACACCAAAACCCAATAAGAACATCATAAATAAACTAAAATTTCTGTCCATAAGTTTCTTCGGTGACCAAAAGAAATGGTTCTAACTCACCGAAATATCCTGTTTTTGTCTTACGATCATCTGGAAGGTGGAGAAATTGATGAAGTTCTAATTCAATAAGCAATTAGATTTCATCTGGAATCATGCACTTAGAAATATAAAAGTGAAAATCACCTATTTGGTCAATGTTTAGGTATTGATATACTAACACGAAAGTTTCTTTTTTAAGCCAAGATCCTCCCTAAACTATTTAAGGTCAGCTATTAAAATCCTTTTGCCGTTACACCTCTAACTTCCGTTAAAAAAAAAAAGTGACGAGCTCCTACTTAATCTGTAAGGTTTAGACTTTGACATTATATGGTCATTAAGGTTTATTTTCTACTGTTATAGTTCCTAAACAATTTATAGAAAACCAATAAGATCATTTTGCCATAAAACACTTCCTCCGTAAAGCAGCTCCCCCAAGGTAACTTGAAGGGTAAAGTAGGCATTATGAGCCATTCCCTACAAACAAAACACATCTTCTAATGCTTTGTTGGGAAAATAAAAGCTCTACCTCCTCTTAAAATTGCACCTCATATTATTTCTTTTGAATAAAACGATTTGTAACACTTATTTTATCCTTTAGGTTACCGAGCTTGAGTAGCGTGTGTGATTTTTTTTTTGGCGAAAGTTAAGTGTTTTATGGCAAATAGATTTTGTTAGATTATTGTAAATTGTGTAGGGATCATAACGGTTGAAAATAAATTTTGAGGATCATATTATGTCGAGGTCTAAATTTTAGGGACTAATAGGAACTTGTGACTTTTTTTTTAACGGAAGTTAGAGGTGTAACGGCAAAAGGACTTTATTGGTTGACGTCAATAGTTTAGGGATGCTATTTGCTAAAAAATACTTTAGAAAGCATAATGTATCAATGCCTAAATTTTAGGTACCAATGAGTAATTTTCCCAAAATAAAATCCTTTTGGTCGAAAAATAATTGGATCATAATTTTTATGAAGACTTCACTTTAAATTAAGTAGCTTTAGAAATCTAATTAGGACACTTTAAAAATATAATTTTGTTTAAAGCATTAAAAGACAAAAATTAAAGGTCCTTTTTATTTTCATAAGCAGAGTTAAAAAAAAATGTAAATAGAACTCTTATGTTGTTCTAATAAAAGAGAAACTCTTATGCTAGTGTAGCATTTCTTTTCAAATAAAAACTCACAAACTTTACCGAAGTTCACTATCCACATAACTGGATTTCTAGAATCCATTTACAAAACTCAATAAGTCATTCATTAATCCAAAACTTAAAAACCAAAATGAGCTAAATATAATAAAATGTTTAAAACTCTAAAATCCACTCCATTACATCAAAATCAGACAATATACCTTTAATTAAATCATCATACATAAATCATTAAACATATATCTTTAGCTCATCATATGATTGAACATTAAGATTCTTTACTCTAATGAGTGCTTCACTTCGATGAAACACATATTTTGATCGATTAGACACATAACTTTAACATTCAAATGTATAAGAGCCATAAAATTCATAATTCACAAAATATGATCCTTAATTCGTTTAAACATTAAGACCTAATTTCTTTCGTAAAAAGAATGAAAATTTTCTTTTGACAAAATATAAATATTTAGATATTTCAAACATCATCATCATAATTAACCTAACTTTGAAAACTTTAATGATTGATTCCCTTTGCAAAATGAGTAAAACTTGCTTTTTAAAAAAGTATAATCTTTCATAAAAGTACAAATGTTTAACTTTGAATTCGTTAAATTAGAAGAACTCTAATCACTTACCTCAACGTAGTTTTTCCTTATTCTTAAAACCCTAGCCTTATGCTCTTCTTCATCCGCTTCTCTGACATCTAAAATAACCGTAAGTTTTTTATTTATTTTTACAGAGAGCCTTCAAAATAATTTTTTAATATTTAAGGTTACCGTAAGTACCCTTATTACACTTAAGCCTTCGAATTTTTCATAATTATATATTAATAAATTTAAATCCTTCAACTAAGCCAAATTAGCATTAGAAATCCAACTCAATAGGAAGTAACTATTTTAGCCCCAAATAAAACTTAGTTAATAATAAAGGGTGGGGATTTTACGGATCTAGAGAAAATATTTAGTGGGACACGTAACATAGCCTAAAATTAATGAAAATTAAAATAAGACCTGAGGTCTCGTTGGGTTTCATTCCAACCTAATAATATATTTGTCTTCCTTTTTAATAGGATTGCATTTTCCATTGTTAAAACTTATATAACTTGAATTATTTTTGCTCATTATGATTTAATATCTACTAAATGTGACATTCCTTGTATAAGAAAAATAATTTATTAATTAAAGCATCTATGTATAAGAATTAAAATAACTAATTAAGGGGCTCAAAGCATTGTATTCATATGGTAAAGTAGTAGCTTAATGGAGAAGTACTCTTTTCCAGGCCAAACGTCCTGGATTCGAGTCACATCCCTCTCCTAATATTATAAAAAAAAAGTCATGTATTGAGAGTTGGAAAAATATTTTAATGACTACTATTCTAATATTAAAAGATTCAATATAGATGAGTGGAAGAGGATCTTTTCTTTCCTTGGACCACGGCGGCGACGGACGCTAGAGGAAGAAACCTAAGAGAAGATGCTCTTCTCTTAGCTCCTTTTTTTTTTCAGTGCAACACAAGAAAGCAAAGTAAACTACTAAAGTTCTAAGCTTAACAAGAAATCTATTCTACCACGAGGTTACAAGCTGACAGAGATGGAAACGACACTGAGGTAATGTTGAGGCAGGGGATTGAGTTCCAGGAGCAAAAAGAAAGGGTAAAGTGGAATAAAGATAGCATTACTATACCTATATAGAGCAGTAGGCTGTTCCATCCTTGGAGAATATAGACCTTTTATAAAAATTGAAAAAAAAAGGAGAAAACATTTTAAACTATAATTGAACCCAAAATAGAAGTGGGAGTTGTATAACATAAAATCTGAAATACAATAAGAAATTGTTTGGTAAATGTTATTGGGAGAGGGGAAAAGGTTCAAACAAACTAGAAAGGATCTGATATATATGAACCATGCTTTCTCTCTCTAGAGCGTAAAGCCCTCTCCTCTCTCTTCCTGTGAGTCCCTCTCTCCAGACAAGTTTCCGCTCCGGAATCAGTCCTGCCTTGCCACTACGCCCCTTCTCGAAGGGTAAGTTTGATAATAACTTTGTCAAATCTTTGATGATTCCATCATCTATGATTGAGTTGAGAAAACTTCTGGATAGGTATCCTACATCTGAACCGAATTCTTTCTGGTTAAAGAATCTCTTTCTAGTTGCTCTAGAACAATTAGGAGATTCTCTAGAAGAGCACTGGTCTCCTCTTTTGTTCTTTTAGTATGGCATATTCTTCCTCCAGTCCCCTTTATTCTTCCTTCCCTCTATTTCTCCCTGCCGTCCTTGTCTTTCCTCTGTTACTGTTATCTTAATTGCGTGCCCTATGTCTATTTGGTCCGTCTTCCCTGTGGCCCAATCTCTCTTTCGTCTCAGGAGCCTTCCCATCTTTAACAGTGTGTAAACTACTAATGCCTATGCTGGAGTTATCCACTAACTCCCGTAAACCCCCTCACCTCTCCCCACCCCCAACCCCAAATGCTAATAAATGCTTGGTGGGATAAAAAGCAAAATAATAAAGTAATTATGAATATTCTCCAGAATGCTTGGAAAACTCAGGAGCTATTAAGTTATCTGCTTTGGAACAAAACACCTATTTATGTACTTTTCCCTCAGCTGAGGACGTTGAACATGTCCTATCAACTGGACATTGATCGGCAAGAAAGTTCCATGTTATCCTTAAGAAATGGCCAGCAGATTCTAGTCTGAAGGACCATTCCTTGGAGTTTTAGGTCTAGGTCCACAATCTGGCTCTTAACCGGATTAATAAGGAAAATGTGGAAATTATTGAAAGATTTGCAAGATGCTTTATCAAATGGGATTATGACCCAGAAAGCCTAATTCAACTGAAAAAATTTGTCAAGATCCTAGTAGAAATTGAGGTTAATGCTATTAGATCTTCGGATTTAATTCATGCGCACACGTACTTATATAGCATTTGGACATGTAGACATACATGTATTGCTTAATTTAATTATGTGTTTGTTATTATATATATATTTTGAGACCCAATTAAGGTAATCTATATTTATATAGGTGGGTCTGTCATCTTAATAAAAGTGTGGGGTCTCTTTATAAATGTGTAGAAATCTAGGGATTATATTGCAAAACTATGATGGGCTGTTTAGCAAATACATCTATATATTAGGGTTATGGTCCCTAATTGCATGTATGCTTAGATCATTAGGCACCTCTAAAAGTCCCCATCTCTTTGATGAAATCAGGCGGTGTACGTAACAATCAGAAGATTCAAACCCGGTCTTCAAATCTATCAATTGTCATGGATCAAGGTACACGTTTCGATTCGTTATTCTAAATAATCTATTGAGTAAGGTTAATTCTTGGGTTTTATTTATTCAAGTTCCATCAATGGTATCAGAGCCTCCTTACATCAAGGATTGTTTAGATTCTTAATTTAGGGTTGATTTTCGAAAATTGGTTTAAGAAAACAAGAGAAAAAAAATCTTTCTTTTTCGATCAAATTTCCTCCGATCTGTCTTCTCAATTTCAATTTGATGAAGATCGGTATACACCGCGGCTTTGTTTCGTTCTTTGGATTAAAAAAAAAAAAAGAGCTTTTGTTTTTCCTGCGGCTATGGTTGCTTGGATCTCGACATGCTTGCTTGTTTCTGTTCTTCAGTAAAACCGGTATTTCCAATTGAAAGACTCGATTACGAGTATTTCTTCTATGTTTCCGCTTTGTTCTGCTATGATCATGATTATCGATTGGCAATTACAAAATTTTATTTTTTAAATTTTAGTAAAATTAATTTGATAATTGGAATTGATTATACTCAACTACTATCAAGTTTCGTGCCTTATCTGATTGCTTTGCTTGTCTAGTTTTTTTTTTTTTTTTTGTGCCAAAAAAATAAATTAGTTTTCTGATCATTGGGGAAAAAAAACCTTCAAGCTTATTCGATGAAGAGTAGAAAGACTGTGTTTTTACCTTTGTAAGTGAAAAAGATTTGATCTTTGATAAAGATGCTAAAGCAGAAAAGACGCTTGGAGAAAATACCTATTATATGTAATTCTTGTATGTGTCATAATTTATATGTTAATCCTGAATTCTGATACATACATAATATGGAAAAATATGTAATTAGAGTTTTTTTCATTCATAACAACTTAAGTTGCTCTAACGAGCATGTCTAATAGCTTTATATTGATTGGTGGAAGTGGCATCCTACAAAAGTAGGCTCTCCCATGAAAATCTTTCGATAATAAACTACTTAGATGTTATGTTTTGTATTTCTTATGCGTGTAGCAATCGGCCCAAAGGAAGATTGTTATTGTCAGACTGAGAATTACAATCACATGTGGTGATGAACATGTAATAGTTATTAAGTGTCCATAGTAAGTATTAAGTCGGCCCAAAGGAAGGCTTGATACTTGATTGGATTTTACTATTAATGCTCGATTACTACATCATAAAAATTACTTGCAAGCTAACTTTTTGTCCAAAGGCTAGACTTGGTGTTGCACCGATATCTTGTGATTGGATTTGTTATGAATATAGCCCATGAATTGTTAAAGTTTTCTACATATGAGTGAGTTTTATTTATGTTTGTTATATTACATTTTCTGTTACAGTTACTGGTATCTCTGTTGCTCAATTATCTGCTAATTTGAGTAATATTCCGCCATTAAATGGTACCAACTTTAAAGCTTGGAAAGATAAAGTTGCAATTCATTTGGGTTGTCTGGATCTGGACTTGGCCATTAGGGAGCCACGACCAGCTGAGCTGACGGATGCTAGTACCTCTGAACAACGGAGGGAAATGGCTCAGTGGGAACGGTCAAATAGGTTAAGTCTAATGATCATGAAGAGTACAATTCCAGAGACTTTTCTTGCTAACGTGATAGATGAGAATAATGCAGTTAAGTTTCTCGAATAGTTGGAACAACGCTTTATAAAAAGCGAAAAGGCAGAGATTATAACGCAATTGCGTAAACTCACTGCCATGAGGTATAATGGTTCGGGAAACATTAGGGAATACATTCTCGAGATGTCTCATATTATATCAAAACTTAAGACATTGAAGTTGGATCTTCCTGATGATCTACTGGTGTACCTCATTTTGATGTCTCTTCCTCCTCAATTTAGCCAGTTTGAGGTGAGTTACAACTGTCAAAAGGACAAATGGACAGTCAATGAACTCATCTCACATTTAGTGCAAGAGGAAGAGGGAATGAGACAACATAAGGTCGAGAGTGTTAATCTCACTTTCTCAAAAGGTAACAAGAAAATAAAGGGCAAAATGACTGCGGATACATCGGCGAAGAAAAAATAGAAGGAACTGTTGAAAGACATAAAGTATTTTTTCTGTAAAAATCCCTCTCATGTTAAGAAGGAATGTCCCAAGTATCACGCATGGTGCGTGAAATAAGGTACGCCTCTAACTTTTGTCTGTTCAGAGGTTAATTTAGTTTCGGTGACAAGATATACTTGGTAGTTAGATTCAGCTGCCACTACTCACATAAGTATATCTATGCATGGTTGCCAGAGTTACTGACAACCAAGGGATGATGAAAGATTCATCTATAAGGGAGATGGCAGTACGGGAGAAGTTCAAGCTATAGGCACTTTTAAATTATCATTAAAGACTGGTTTATTTTTAGAATTAAAAGAGACATTTGTTGTACCATCATTTAGACGGAATTTAGTTTCCATTCCTGTTTTGGATAAAGAAGGTTTTTCTGTTCATTTGGTAATAGACAGTGTCGTCTCTAGTTTAATTCTAAATTGTTGGGAACTGGTTTTTTATATCCTCATGATAATTTATATGAGCTTGAGACTACTTCTTCTAATGCTTGCGTGTAAGTACACTTGGTACCAAACGAAAATTAACTAATGAGAACTTCTATTCATTATGGCAGAAAAGATTATGTCATATCTCCAAAAGGAGAATTGATAGACTTGTGTCTGAAGGAATTCTTGAAACGCTTGACACTTCGGATAATACAATATGTGTCAAGTGTATTAAAGGTAAATTAACAGACAAGAAAAGAGTAGGTGCCGAGAGAGCTAAAGACGTTTTAAAACTAATACATACGGATATATGTGGACCATTCTCTGTGGCTTCTTGGAATGGTCAACAATACTTTATAACGTTCATAGACGATTACTCTCGCTATGGTTACTTATATTTGATACATGAGAAATCAGAGGCCTTAGATAAGTTCAAGGCATTTAAAGCTGAAGTTGAAAATCAACTAGGCAAAAGAATTAAATGCATTAGATCTGACCGTGGAGGTGAATATTACGGCAGAAATGATAGTTCAGGTGAACAACGTCTAGGGCCATTTGCCAAATTCTTAGAAGAGTGTGGAATCGTTCCTCCATATACTATGCCGGGGTCACCTAGCATGAATGGAGTTGCTGAGAGACGAAATACAACCCTTAAGGACATGGTAAGAAGTATGATTTGTCATACTAATTTACCAGAATCACTCTGGGGGGATGCACTTAAGACTACAGTCTATATACTTAATAGAGTTCCAACTAAAGCAACAAAAAAAACCCCATATGAGTTGTGGACAGGTAAGAAAATTGTCTTAAGACCTTTAAGGGTATGGGGATGTCTAGTTGAGGCAAGGCCTTATAGGCTTAATGAAAAGAAATTGGATGAAAGTACAGTTAGTTGCTATTATTTTGGATACTCTGAACGGTCATGGGGTTACAAGTTTTATAATTCCCAAAATAGAACATTTTTCGAGACGGCAAATGCCCGGTTCTTTGAGGATATTGAGGTTGGGAGGGAAGATAAGGCAAGAAACTTTGTCTTTGATGAGAACTCAGTTCTCGTTCCTAATGTTGTTCTTGAACATGTGCAAGTTCTCGTACTTGATCTTGTTCAAGAACAAAATTCAGTACAAGACAATGTTGTGCTTCCTCATAATATAGATTAACAGGCTTTGCCTGGAATTGATCATCCGGTTGCTCCTCAACCTTTTGTTCCTATGGAGCAACCACAACAACCTCAAGAACCAGTGCCCTTAAGAAGATTCATTCGAGAAAGAAGAAGCGCAATTTTAGATGATTATGTTATGTATCTTAATGAGCATATGGAAAATATTGACTCGACAGAAGATGATCCAATCACCTTTAGTCAAGCCATTGAAAGCTCAAACGCTCGTAAATGGATAGATGTCATGGGTGAAGAAATTCAATATATGAAAGACAATGACGTGTGGGATCTCGTTCCTTTGCCAGAAGGTGTGAAACCAATTGGTTGTAAATGGGTTTTTAAAACTAAAAGGGATTCACAATGCAATGTGGAGAGATATAAAGTGCGTCTAGTCACTAAGGGATTCACATAAAAGGAAGGCATTAACTACAAATAGACTTTCTCTTCTGTTTCCTCGAAAGACTCTTTTAGAATAATTATGGCACTAGTGGCACATTTTGATCTTGGGTTACATCAGATGGATGTCAAAACAGCTTTTCTCAATGGGAACATTGATGAGACAATTTATATAGTACAACCTGAAGGTTTAGAATCCAAAAATTCTGAACAATTAGTTTGTAAACTTAAGAAATCCATCTATGTGCTCAAACAAGCCTCTCGTCAGTGGTACTATAAATTTTACAATGTAATATTATCTTTTGGTTTTGATGTAAATGTTGTAGATGATTGTGTGTATCACAAGTTCTGTAAAAATAAGTACATTTTTCTAGTACTTTATGTGGATGACATCTTGCTTCCTAGTAACGATATAGGGTTAATGCATGAAACTAAGAAATTTCTCTCGAAGCAATTTGAGATGAAATATCTTGGTGAAGCATCTTTTTTAGTAGGAATCCAAATTCATCGAGATCGTTCTCGAGGAATTCTTAGATTATCGCAAAAGGGATATATCAAGCAGGTATTACAGCGATTTGGAATACAAGATTGTAAACCACTTGATACTCTGCTGGCCAAATGAGATAAGTTTAATCTCAAACAGTGTCCTAATAATGACTTTGAATCCAAGCAAATGGAAGGTATTCCTTTATGCTTCAGTATTTGGAAGCCTTATGTATGCACAAGTCTACACTCGTCCAAACCTTGCATTCATAGTTGGTATGCTGGGCAGATATTTGAGTAATCCAGGTCCTGCACATTGGGTAGCAGCCAAGCGGGTTATGAGGTATTTGCAGAAAAAAAAACATTATATGCTCACTTATACGAAGTCGGATAAACTTGAGATCGTTGGGTATTCAGATTTCGACTTAGGTGGATGTCAAGATAGCATGAGATCTGAAGGGGTGGATGTCAATATATATTTTTCTGCTATCTGAAGGGGTGGTGTCATGGAAAAGTGTCAAACAGACACTCATTACCTATTCAACTATGCATGTTTTGAGGCATCAAATCAAGCTATTTGGCTGCGTAATTTCATTACAGGACTGCGTGTGGTTGACAATATTGAGAGACCACTTACATTATTTTGTGACAACAAAGCTGCAGTATACTTTTCTAACAATAATAGGAGCTCAACAAAATCTAAGTATATAGACCTCAAGTTTTTAGTTGTAAAAGAGCGAGTTCAGAATGGTATAATCAGTATTGAGCTTATTGGGTCAGGCTCTATGCTTGCGGATCCGTTAACTAAAGCATTGACACCGAAGGTCTTTATAGAACATACTACCCATATGGGTGTTGTATCTTTAGATGGTGTCTAAATTCAGTGGGAGTATGTATATATATTTATGCCCATACTTTATTTATTTATTATTGTTAGTGTGACAATAATTTTCTACCATTCGCTCATTAAGACTATGTTGTTGAGTTGTTCATTTCCTATTTATATGTTAAAGTGATCTCAATTATGTTGGACCAGTTGAAAATAGGCATGCGTAGATTATAGTCACATGTAATTTCCACGCTACACATCCACACTCAACTCAGGTCATTTAGTTGAATTAATGCATGTGACCAATGATGGGTTTAACTGTTCTTTTAATGCAGTGAAAGTCCCTTTGATCCGTGTATTAATGAAATTAATGGACAGAGTTGGTTTAAGATGACAAATTAAAGTGTGCTAGCTACTACAGTGACAATCACATAATTGTTTGTTCAAGTGTATACATGAATATTAGTCCAAGTAGGAGATTCTTAGATGTTTCGACTTAATTCATTTGCACACATATTTATATAGCATTTGGACATGTAGACGTACATATATTGCTTAATTTAATTATGTGTTTGTTATTATATATATATATTTTTTGGAACCCAACTAAGGTAATCTATATTTATATAGGTGGGTCTGTAATCTTAATAAAAGTGTGGGGTCTCTTTATAAATGTGTAGAAACCTAGGGATTGTATTGCAAAACTATGATGGGCTGTTTAGCAAATACATGTATACATTAGGGTTATGATCCCTGATTGCACGTATGCTTAGATCATTAGCCACCTCTAAAAGTCCCCATCTCTTTGAGGAAATCAGGCGGCGTACGTAACAATCAGAAGATTCAAACCCGGTCTTCAAATCCATCAATTGCCATGGATCAAGTTACATGTTTTCGATTCGTTATTCTAAATAATCTATTGAGTAAGGTTAATTCTTAGGTTTTATTTATTCAAGTTACATCAAATGCTCCTTTAAAGACTGGTTTTTCCACAAAAGACAAAGATGGAAATAAAAGATGGGTGCAGTTTAAAATTGAAACATTACCATAATTCTGCTTCGCTTGTGGCAAATTGGGCCATTCTGATTAGTCATGCACGTCTCCAACTCGATCGGAGAACCCAAGATTTAATTATGATCTGTGGAAATCCACAGATGGGCCTGATGCCCCTCCGGTGCCTCCTCCGACTGCTTCTCCGGCTCTAACAAAAACTCAGACGTCCCCATTACCTTTGATTGAGTCTTTGCCGCTATACTCCCTTCCATAGAGTTTACTGCATATCTCCATTGAGTGAACTCGCCAAAGAGCGGGCATATCACCCAAAACTCTGCCTCATGCTGGCCATGCTTTCCTTAATACTGAATCTGTTAGTAGCTTTTCTACCTCAGATCCTCTAAACACTTCATATCCTCCTCTGGTTTCCAACTCCTGAATTCTTCTCGCCCAGTTATCTTGGGAATCCCTATCCAACTACATGCATTTAGAGGCCTTTCTTGGATGGATAAGGAGAATCATCAATCCCATCTCTTAGTCTCACTAACATGCTGAGCCCCCTATCAAAATCTGGAAGCCCATAGTCCTATCCTAAAATTGCTATGTATACCCCAGGTCCCCTACCAGCACCTTAGTTGTCCTTGCGGATTCTTGTCCAACTTGATGCATTTTGAGGCCTTTCTCGGATGGGTCAGGGGAATCATCAAGCCCATCTCTTAGTCTCACTAATATGCTGAGCCCTCTTGAGCCTCCCCTATCCAAATCTGAAAGCCCATACATTTCTATTCGCGAAATTGCTATCTCCGGCCCAGGTCCCCTACCATCACCTGATCCCTTGATATGCCCAATCTCTCCACATCATTGTCCAGCCCGAATTCCTCCATAACTCAAAATTTCCTAACCCAGGTGTGTAGAAAATGTGGTCTCGACTGTGTGGATCACCTTCTCTCAAAGAAATACAAGCTTGGAGATGGCAACCCAATCCCTCTCCATCACTCAACCCTCACTCAATTTCTCACCGACCAACTATCAAGATTGACTACCATGGGTTATATACAGGAGGTTTCACCAACTCTGGTGGAGGATGTTTTAGTGGCAGAAGAACAAGTTACAATGGTCAGAGGAATGGTAATCCATGTCAAAAGAAAAGCTAGAGCTAGGGGTGCCCGAAAAAATTTCGGCTAGAATTTGGATAGGGCCTACCCAATTATCATTGGGGTACAGGATGTAGATGAGAATTCCCTAAATGGTAAACCTTATTTTGCAAATTCTTCTAAGGAGGAGATTGTTTTAACGTCCCTGCATGTCCAATGATCATACTTGCCTGGAACTGTCGAGGGTTGGTTAAGCCCTCGGCAGTTCGTTCTCCTCGAGGGTTTCTTAATGCTCACAAACCTTCTGTTATCTTCTTCTCTGAACTCAAGATTTCCTCTCTTCCTAAAGTCTACCCCATTCTAAATTCTCTCAACTTTCGTAGATTTCATATTGAACCTGCAGTTTGCAAGGCAAAGGGAATAGCCCTCTACTGGAAAGCAAACCTTGATATTCGTATTATTGTCTCTAATTTAAGACTTATAAATTGCTTGATATTCAATGATCCTCCCTCAACCTTTGCAAGCTACTTTCGTGTATGGTACGCCATGCTCTTGTAAGAAATCCTTATTGTGGGACTATATCAAGGAAATTGGGGTTGCTTATGATGGGCCCCTTCTTTTCGTTGGAGATTTTAATGATATTACTCCACAACAGGAGAAACAGTGGGGCCGTCCCTTTTATTCCCCAAGCTCTGGTGGTTTGCAAGGTCTAGTGAATGATATTGTTTTATTGATTTGGGTTTTTTGGGGAACCCTTTCACATGGAACAATAAGCGAGCTAATGGGGCTAATATCCAAGCTCGGCTCGACAAAAGGATAGTGAATTATCAATGGCGCCTTTTGTTCCATCAAGCACAACTCACTCACCTCACTTCTATCTCCACTGATCACAAACCTCTCGTCCTTAATAATTTTCAATCTGCCTCTTTTGAAACTACGTGGACTCTTTAGAAATTTACTGCCTCAGTGGTCCAAAGAAACTGGAACTTTAATATAAATGCCACCCCTCTGCTTAGACTCTCTTATAATCTTAAAACAGTCAAGTTTGCTCTCAAATCTAGGAATTCTTCCTTCTTTGGTCATGTCCAATCCTCTATTAAGGATATTAGGTCCAAAATAGATTCTTAATAACTTTTTCCTCCATCAGCTTTTGTAATCCAACCGAAAGTCTGTACCAAAAGCAGCTGGAATCTCTGTTGCAGAAGGAGCGTATGTGGCGGCAAAAGTCCAAACAACGATGGATGAAGGAGGGAGACGCAAACACTGTTGGAAAATATTTGGAAAAAGGAAGTGAATGGAAAAAAAATATTAAAGAGGAAAAGGTTGGTAAGTAAGGGATTTGAATCCCACTTTGAAAAAGAACAAGGGGCCTTATTAGACCCATGGTTTTGCCAAATTATTTGCCAAATTCTTCTTTTCTTTGGATTCAATGGCTGTTAAATTCGATGAATAACCACATTCATTTCTATTGAGTTCAATGTACAACCATATTCATGGATGTTGAAATACAGAACTAATTATGTATAGCTGAATTCAGTGTAGAGATTTAATTCAATGTAACAGCTGAAGGGTGAATTCAGTATATAGAACGAATTCAATGTAACATCTGAAGGGCGAATTCAGTATATAGAACTAATTCAATGTAACAGCTGAAGGGTGAATTCAGTGTACAGAACTAATTCAATGTAACAGTTGAAGAGTTTTTCCATCTATAAATACTGCTGTTTTCCACAGTAGAAGATATAAGAAATTTTCTTTGCAAATCTCTAGCATTCTCTCATAACTTGTATACATATATCTTCTTCCTGTTCATCTTCAATTTGTTCAAGTTCGAAGGGCAAACAGCTTCAAGTGCTAAACTGATTTTCCGAAGCCCGTTTTATCCTGGGAAACAGACGTTCTAACACATCTCTTGCACTTCCGGTAGAGAGAACGAATCTGTTTTAAGGAAATTGAAGTTTATTCAAGACTCGGGTTTGATTTCTATTTCCTTTCTATTATTTTGGTATTATTGTTTTATATTTTTTTTCTTTTATATATAAATAAATATATATATATATATCACACACTGTGTTTAACAGTTGTGATCTTACAGTCTTAAAACATAATTTCTTTTCTACTCCTGCTGAAATGGCAACCGGAATGGACAGTGTTAATGTGAATAGTGCTACTTCTGGTTCGAGAAATATCTCGATTGTTGCTGATGCTCTGCCAACAATTCCGGCCAGTCAATTGGAAAAACCAAAAAAATTTACTGGTTGCAATTTTAAAAGATGGCAACAGAAAATGCTTTTCTAACTGACTAATTTGAATCAGGCAAAATTTTTTATAGAGGTAGCTCTTGTGGTGGCAGAGGATATTGATGATGCACAAACGACAATTGCTATTGATGCATGGAATCATTCTGATTTTTTGTGTCGTAATTATATTTTGAATACGTTAAGTGATTCATTATATACTGTGTATTGTGCATATAAAACTGAGGATGCTGGCACAAAGTAATTTATTGTCGGACAGTTTCTTGATTATATAATGGTTGATTCTAAAACTGTAATAAGTCAAGTGCAAGAATTGCATATTATTTTGCATGAAATACTTGCAGAAGGAATGATTTTAAGTGAAGCATTCCAAGTGGCTGTTGTGATAGAAAAGCTACCCCCTAGTTGGAAAGATTTTAAGAACTATCTCAAGCACAACGGAAGGAAATGTCTTTCGAAGATCTTATTGTTAGACTTTGTATTGAAGAAGACAACAGAAATGTCGATCATAAAATGATGAGTTCTTCAAATCCGAAGGTCAATATTGTTGAACATGGGAAAATTTTGAAAAACAAAACCAAGTTCAACAATCACAAAACTAAGGGCAAGATCGGTGCATCCGGTGGTATTTCCAAACCGAAACAAAAATTTAAAGAGAAATGTTTTAATTGTGGCAAATTAGGTCACAGGTCTTCTGATTGTCGTTCTTCTAAGTAACATCATGAAGCAAACATGGTTGAGTACATTACTAAAGAAGTGGATGACTTGAATTTAGTTGCAATAGTTTTTGAAGTAAACATGGTTGATTCCAACCCGAAAGAATGGTAGTTTGACACCGGTGCTACCAGACATGTTTATATTAACAGAGACCTATTTTCAACTTTTGAGCCAGTACAAGGCGAAAATGGGTAATTCTGCTTCAGCTGTTATTGAAGGTCAAGGACAGGTGTTGTTAAAGATGACTTCGGGCAAAGTCTTAACACTTAAAAATGTGTTGTATGTGCCAGAAGTTAGTAAGAATCTTGTGTCTGGTTCTTTGTTGAACAAACATGGATTCCAAATTGTGATTGAATCTGAAAAAGTTATTTTAACTAAGTCTGGAATGTATTTAGGAAAAGGGTATGCAACCGATGGGTTGTTTAAACTTAATGTAATGACCATGATCAATAAAAATACTCCTTCTGTTTATTTGCATGAGTCTTCTCATTTATGGCATGGTAGATTAAGTCATGCTAATTATGATTCAATACGACGATTAATTAATATGGACCATATTCCATCATTCCAAATCGATTTAAAACACAAATACGAAATTTGCATTGAAGCAAAATTGACAAGAACATCTTTCCACAAAATTGAAAGAAGCACTGAACCACTAGAACTAATTCATAGTGATGTATGTGATTTGAAATATATTCAAACACGTGGAGGTAATAAATATTTTATAACCTTTATTGATGATAGTACAAAATTTTTCTATGTGTATTTACTAAAGACTAAAGATGAGGCATTAGCAAAGTTTATCATTTATAAGAATGAAGTTGAAAATCAACTGGGAAAAAAGATTAAAAGATTAAGGAGTGATAAAGGTGGAGAGTATGAGGCACCAATTGGTGACTTCTGTATACAACATGGAATTGTTCATGAAGTAACTCGCCGTATTCTCCTCAATCTAATGGAGTAGCTGAACGTAAGAATCGCACTTTAAAAGAAATGATGAATGCAATGTTGATAAGTTCAGGGTTACCATCAAATATGTGGGGTGAATTTATCCTATCTAGTAATTATATTTTGAATAAGATACCACGCAAGAAACAAGATAAAACTCCTTATGAATTATGGAGCAGAAAGAAACCATCCTATAAACACTTGCGAGTGTGGGGATGTCTTGCAAACGTGGTTGTACCAGTACCTAAAGTAATAAAGATAGGTCCAAAAACAGTGGATTGTATCTTCATAGGGTATGTACATAATAGTACTGCATATCGATTTCTTGTGCATGATTTGAAAATTTCGGATATACAAAAAAACACAGTTATGGAGTCGAGAAATGCATCTTTCTTTGAAAATGCATTTCCTTGCAAGTCCATGAGTGGATCTAGTTCATTAAAACGAGTTAATGAAGAAGTTCAAGATCCAACTAAAGTTCTAGAAGTTGAACTAAGGTGTAGCAAACGGCCAAGAATAGCAAAAACTTTTGGAGATGATTTTGAGGCTTATTTGTTAGAAAAAGAGCCTTTAACTTATGATGAAGCAGTGATTCCTTAAGAAGGACATCCATGGAAAGAAGCCATAAAAAACGAAGTTGATTCTATTCTGCAGAATCATACTTAGAAGTTAGTGGATCTTCCACCCGGATGTAAGACCTTAGGGTCTAAGTAGATTTTTAAAAGGAAAATGAAACCAGATGGTTCCATTGATAAGTATAAAGTCAGACTTTTCATTAAAGGATATAGACAGAAAGAAGGCTTAGATTTCTTTGATACTTATTCTCCCGTGACGAGAATAAATTCAATATGGATGATACTTGCTATTGCATCCTTAAGAAATCTAAATGTAAATGAAATGGATGTTAAAACAGCTTTCTTGAATGGGGAATTAGATGAAGAAATTTATATGGAGCAACCTGAGGGTTTTAGATCTCCAAGTACTAAAAAGAAAGTTTGTAAGTTGGTTAAATCATTGTATGGTTTGAAACAAGCGCCGAAAAAGTGGCATAAGAAGTTTGACCACGCAATGATTTCTAGTGGATTTAAGATTAATGAGTGTGATAAGTGTGTCTATATCAAAGAGACGGAAAATGTATACGTTATTTTATGTCCCTATGTAGATGACATACTCATTATTGATAGTAATGAAAAAATTGTCAAATCTACTAAAGCATATTGAATTCAAAATTTGACATGAAAGATATGGGACTTGTTGATGTGATTTTCGGTATTAAAATCATAAGAACAGTAGATGGACTAGTTTTAAGCCAAACTCATTATGTAGATAAAATTTTTGAAAAATTTAACAAAAATGATTATGGAATTGCAAGAACGCTATTAGATACTAGTCTTCATTTATCCCAGAATCGGGGAGAAGGTGTTTCTCAAGTTGAATATGCAAGAATAATTGGAAGTTTAATGTATCTAATGAGCTGCACTAGACCAAATATTGTTTATGTAGTAAGCAAATTGAGTGGATATACGAGTAATCCTAGTGTAGAACATTGGACAGCAATAATAAGAGTATTGAGATACCTCCAGTATACACGAAATTATAGGCTGCACTATACTAGATGTCCAAGTGTGTTAGAAGGTTACACAGATGTTAACTGGATATCAGATAAAAAGGATTCCAAATCCACTAGTGGGTATGTGTTCACACTAGCTAGAGCAGCTATATCATAGAAATCCTCAAAACAAACAGTGATTGTCAGTTCCACCATGGAATCTAAATTCATTGCATTAGATAAGTGTGGGAAAGAGGCTGAATGGTTACGCCATTTCCTGAAGGATATTCCTAAGTGGGAAAAACCTGTGCCCCTTATATGCATTTATTGTGATAGCCAATCAGCAATAGGGAGATCACAGAATGTCATTTATAATGGCAAGTCTAGACATATTCGTCGCAGACATAACACTATTAGATAACTTCTCTCGTCAGGTGTTATTTCGATTGATTATGTAAAGTCAAAAGAAAACATTGCGGATCCGTTAACCAAAGGGTTAAATAGAGAGGCGGTTGAAAGACTGACAAAAAGAATGGGATTAAAAGCCTATGAAGGATAAAGTTTTATGAAGGAAAACCCTACCTAGTTGACTGGAGATCCCAAGATCTAGGTTCATAGAGACAACGTAATTGTAAGACTTAGAGTGTCACTGTGGGGGAAACCTCAACTTATTCCTATCATAATAACAGTGATGGAACAGTTAAGGTTAGCATTTTATTGCTTTAATGATTATATGTATGTGTATATATATATTTAAGAAATCGCCTGTGTGAGAGAAAAGTGGGGCTACTTTGAAAGAGAATTGTCTAGGCTCAATTCTTTAAAAACTCTTGCAGAACCAGGATGTGTTAATGGCCAAAATGAACAAAACCATGAGAACTGAACAATAAATGGTTTATGTGTAAAATATGTGGACTCTTACATAAGAAAGCAGGACAGTTCAAGGACATCATGTCTACTGGACAGCTAGTAAAGTATACATATGTTACAAGGGGAAAGTTAAAAGGCGAATACCTACTTTTCCTATGCATAAGTCAGTTGATGAACATAAACTACGAGTCAAAACAGTTTTTTATCATTCATGTGGGCGATTGTTGGAAAATATTTGGAAAAAGGAAGTGAATGGAAAAAAAATATTAAAGAGGAAAAAGGTTGGCAAGTAAGGGATTTGAATCCCATATTGGAAAAGAACAGGGGCCTTATCAAACACATGGTTTTGCCAAATTCTTCTTTTGTTTAGATTCAATGGCTGTTAAATTCGATGAACAACCACATTCATTTCTATTGAGTTCAATGCACAACCATATTCATGGATGCTGAAATACAGAATTAGTTATATATAGCTGAATTCAATGTACAAATTTAATTCAATATAACACCTGAAGGGTGAATTCAGTATATAGAACTAATTCAATGTAAC
Organism: Catharanthus roseus; assembly: GCA_028651295.1. Classification (NCBI taxonomy): domain Eukaryota; kingdom Viridiplantae; phylum Streptophyta; class Magnoliopsida; order Gentianales; family Apocynaceae; genus Catharanthus; species Catharanthus roseus. Next base: position 2,756,664 of record JAPQWS010000033.1, on the reverse strand, counting down.
AGCTGAAGGATGAATTCAGTGTACAGAACTAATTCTAAGTAACAGTTGAAGAGTTTTTCCATCTATAAATACTGCTGTTTTCCACAGTAGAAGATATAAGAAATTTTCTTTGCAAATCTCTAGCATTCTCTCATAACCCGCATACATATATCTTCTTCCTGTTCCTCTTCAATTTGTTCAAGTTCTAAGGGAAAACAACTTCAAGTGCTAAACTGATTTTTCGAAGCCCGTTTTATCCTAGGAAACAGACGTTCTAACACATCTCTTGCACTTTCGGTAGAGAGAACAAATCTGTTTTAAGAAAATTGAAGTTTATTCAAGACTCGGGTTTGATTTCCATTTCCTTACTATTATTTTGGTATTATTGTTTTATATTTCTGTTTCTTTTATATATATAAATATATATATATATATATCACACGCTGTATTTAACAGTTGTGATCTTACAAACACTCGCTTTTTCACCTTGCTACAATCATACAGAGATGGTATAATTCTATTGAGTATCTTCTTGTTGATACAAATTCTTGGAAATCAGATTGGGAAGGTATTAGACAAGCTTTTATCCAATACTGTTCTAATATTTTTGCTGCTTCTGTTTTGCTGCCACCTTTTGATTTAAATTCCCTTATCTCTATTAATTTTAGTTTAGCTAATAATACATCTGTTGTAGACATTCCTTAAAAGTTCTGGCCCGAATGGCTTCTTCCCTCTTTTTTAACATTACTGGGAAATTACTAAAAATGATGTCTGTTGTGCTATCCAGAATTTCTTCCAACATAGCCGCCTTCTTAAGGCTGTGAGTCACACTACTTTTGTCACCCTTATCCCAAAAATTTACCAAGCACACAAAGTTGAACATTATTGCCCTATTGCCCTTTGCAACACCAGTTATAAAATCATTACTAAAATCCTTGCTGATAGACTTAGAGGTGTGCTTGATCTTATTATTTCCCCTAACCAATATGCTTTCATCCTCGGTGGGTCTATTCATGATAATGTTATCATTTTCCTTTATGTGATGCATCATATGATCTGTAAGAGAGGAAACTCGGTTTAATCGCCATAAAGGTTGACCTTGCTAAAGCTTATGACAGAGTGGACTGGAATTTTCTAAAAGTGGTTATTCAACCTTGATTTCTGTGAGCTCATCTATGAATGTGTCTCTACTTCCTCCTTTATCATTAATGCTCCCCTTACGGTTTTCTCAAACCCTCCAAAGGCATAGGGCAAGCAGACTATATGTGACCTGCCCTTTTTACCATTGTTTTTTATGTTTTTCCTTGACTATTATCATAGATTGAGCTAAATGGAAGGATCCATAGGCACAAGATCACAAGTGAAAGCCCATATATTTCTCACCTTTTGTATACAGGTGAGTTGGTTGTGTTTTGCAGAGCCACGGTGGAGAAAGCTAAAGAAGTTGAAAGGTGTCCAAATCTATTTGGAGCTTGGTTTGGCCAAACTGCGAATTTTGAAAAATTCGTGATACATTTAGTAGGAATGTGGAAGAATATTCTGGAGTGTTTGAGAATGAAATGTGAACACAATCATGGGAAATATCTTGGTATGCTGTTTTGTAAAGGTCCATCAAAGAGGATTGCTTTTCAAGGTATATTTGAAAAACTTTCCAGAGGATGGAAGATGAGGTCTTTGTCTCAAGCAGGAAGAGGGTGCTTATTAAATTTGTGGCCCAAACTTTACCTTTATATACCACGCAAAACTTTCCTGATGCCTCAGTCCATTTGCAACTAGTTTGATGAGCTTGTTAGGGATATCTTGTGGGGGCATCAAAATCAAAATCAGAGGAAACTCCATCTAGAATCTTGGGAAGCAATTTCTATGCCTAAAGCTTTCGGTGGGATCGGATTTCAGCTACCTAGGGAGATGAACGAAGCTTTTGTGGCTAAGGTGGGTTGGCAAATTTACAAGGACCTTGATAAACCTTGGATCAAGTTGATAAAATCAAAATACCTTAGAGGGTGGAAGATTTGGGATCTTCAATCTTGTGATAAGGATTGCTCATGGTTTTAGAAGGGTGTATGAGACTGTAAAGAGGTGTTGCTTAAAAGGATGTGTTATACTGTGCGAAATCAGTCCCGAGTTAGGATCTTTGAAGGTTCCTGGTATACTGGCTTTAGATACTTACTGATATTCACTTTCCTAATCATATTAGGATTGTTAAGAAGCTTCTTGATTCTGATGTAGGTTCCTGGAATACTGACTTGGTGAGATCTTTGTTTCCAACTAAGTGTTTAATGCTATTCGAAGAATCCCTAGTACTCCTTTGGTGGAGCATGATTCTCTTGTTTGGAACCCGAAGTCAGTGGACTTTTCTAGTTAGTCCGCTTATAGAACTGCAATCAAGAGAGAATGTATGTTTCTTCTCACAGTCCTAGCAATCTTCTGAAGAATATGTGGCTGCTCGGTTACAAAATAGAGTAAAACACTTCGTATGGAAGCTGATCTCTATCACAGGAGTATTATTCCATTTGGAAGAGCATCACTGCATCATATGTAATAATATGGATCAACCAGAATCTTATGAATATGTTTTCATCTCTTGCCCTCTCATTGTATCTTTATGGTGGAACTGAAAATGGAAAATACGCTTGGATGCTTTCAAGGATTACATTGTACAACAATGGCTAGAGGAGCTGTTTAGTCCATGCAAGTGATTCCCCTTATCTGCTAAAGAAAAAATGGAATTGTTTAATTTTGGAGCGGTGGCTATGGAAAGAGTTTGGATTATCAGTGTTACGACGATCAAGCAACCGCGATCTATTTACTATTACGAATTCCTACCTTACTATTACAAACCGTTTACAATGAACAAGAAGAAAACAGAAAAATACCTATCTATTACAACAAAATAGTCTGTCTTTACATCACGTTTCGAGAGGTTGAAGGAGGGACAACTAGAAAGGTAAAATAGTTAGTAATAAACGAAAGGAAATAAATGGCAGTAGATCTTACCTCGACACCCTCAAGGTCTCGGTCAGATTGATGAAGAAAACCGGACGAGCTTGGCGAGTTTGGTTCCGTGCACGCAGTGATAGGCCGTCATCGAACGGCCTTCCAGAGGAGGAAGAGAAGAATCCCTCAGGTTAAGTCGGTGAGCCTCAAGGCAAATACAAACTCTCTATCTCTCCGCAAAAGACAGGCCCTTTCCTTTCTCAGTGGAGCCACACGTATGGTGTAAAGGATGACAATCGGCACAGGCTATCGGCCGTAGAGACATCGAAAATTTGGAGACAATTTTCTGCAGAAATGATTTCTGGGATATGAATAAAGAGCGGTCAGCTCTATCTCTACTGATGTTCATCCCAAGGATTCTAGAAGCAGAACCTAAATCCTTCATATCAAACTCTGACTTTAACAAGGATTTCAAACGAGTAATCTTATCTCTATGCTTACTAGCAATCAACATATCATCCATATAGAGCAAAAGATAAACAGCAGTTTCAACATTGTCACCACAAAAATATAAACAACTATCATAATTGCTTTTAATAAAACCAGCTTTATGCATGAAAGAGTCTAATCGTTTATACCATTGCCTTGGTGACTGTTTGAGTCCGTACAAGGACTTTTTTAAGAGACATGCCATATTTTCCTTACCCTTTTACTCAAAACCTGGTGGTTGTCGCATATAGATAGTTTCTTCAAGTTCCCTATGCAAGAATGCAATTTTTACATCAAGTTGTTCAAGATCAAGATCACAAAAAGCAACGATTGCAAGAATTATCCTAATTGTTTTATACTTAACAACGGGAGAAAATATTTCCTTGAAATCGATGCCCTCAACTTGAGAAAAACCTTTTGCAACCAGCCTAGCCTTGAACCTTGGGGGTTCATTGGAAGATTCACGCTCTTTGATTTTGAAAATCCATTTGCAATCAATCAATTTTTGCTTTGAGGGTTTTTGAACAAGAATCCAGGTTTTGTTTTTGTGAAGCAAGGACATTTCCTCTTCCATAGCATGCAACCATAAAGAACGATTAGGACTCTTTAACATATCAGGAAAACACAGCGGTTCTTTTTCTTCCATGTAGGATGCAGCAGCAAAGGCATATGAGACAATGTTGGAATAACCGTACCTAACGGGTTCTTTCGACACTCTTCTAGCCCTATCCCTAGACAGCTGGTAGTCTCTTAGAGCTTGTGCTTGTGCCTCTGGATGATCCTCATCATCATCATCTGAATTTTCAGATTCAGGCGTGTCGGTTTCGGGTTGACTAGCCAGTGTATCCGACTCTTCACTGGTTTCGGGTTGAGCGTGAGTTTGTGCAGGTTCGGAGGTGTCCTCCATCTCCACGGGAATATTCCCATCTGTGAGAACATCGGTAGAACTACCGGGGTTGGTTTTATCCTTTAGACAAGGCATATCTAGTTCGTTAAAGACCACATCCCTACTCACAATGACCCTCACCCCCGGCTCACTTTTAAACCAAACAACAGTTACGATGATCAAGCAACCGCGACCTATTTACTATTACAAATTCCTACCTTACTATTACAAACCGTTTACAATGAACAAGAAAAAAAAATAGAAAAATACCTATCTATTACAACAAGATAGTCTCTGTCTTTACATCACGTTCTGAGAGATTGTCGGAGGGACAACTAGAAAGGTAAAACAGTTAGTAATAAACGAAATGAAATAAAAGGCAGTAGATCTTATCTCGAGATCCTCAAGGTCTTGCCTAGAATGGTGAAGGAAACCGGATGAGCTTGGCGAGTTCGGTTTCCGCGCACGCAGTGACAGGCCGTCACCGAACGTCCTTCATGAGGAGGAAGAGAAGAATCCCTCAGGTTAAGCTCGTGAGCCTCAAGGCAAATACAAACTCTCTATCTCTCTGCAAAAAACAGGCCATTTCCTCTCTCAGCTGAGCCACACGCATGGTGTCAAGGATGACAGTCGGCACAGGCTATCGGTGGTAGAGTCCCGAAGGGCAGCAAGGAAGATGAACCGTGAGTCGGTTCAAAAAGAGAGAGAGAAGACAGAAGGTCAGAGAGAGTGTAGGAGGCAGTGGTGGCATCAACAGAAAAGAGGAGATTAGGGCAAGCTGGGGAGAAAAAGAACATTATATAGCCAAGTCGCCTGGGTCGGTCGGGTTGACCTGGCCCGCCTGGCATCAAGGTTCAGCCAGCCCAACTCCACTACAATGAGGCCCAGTCCGGTTATTCATCATAGGGATTAAAATAGGCTGAGGAAGAAAATGAAAAAATGTGAAAAAGATGGCCCAATAGGCCAACAATCAGGAACCAAATTAAAGTTAGAGAATAGGTGGATGACTGGAATAAGATATGTAATGCAGTAAACTCACAGGCCCAATGCTATTAGGATTCTTCGATAAGAAAGATGATCAAGGGTTCCGACCAGAGATCAAGAGGTTGTTCCCCTGTAGGATGGTTAAAATCCAATTTTGATGCGTTCTTTAAGGATGGGGAAACGTCGGTAGCTTGCATTACTAGGGATGCTAATGGGAACATTGTAAACACTTGGCTTGGATATATTTTGAGTCTCTGAATTTGCTGCTTAAGCACATGCTGCCGTTTAGTCCCTGAAATTAGTTGAAGAAGCTCAAGTATCCAAGATCATATTTAAAGGGGATGCGCGTGTATGCTATGAGGGGACATTCATATACTGAAGATTGGAATGGCATGGCTTTTATTGAGGAAGGCAGGAGGCTCCTTAGAGACCAACCAGCTTGGAAGATTTACCACACATCCAGAAAATGTAACACTGTTGCCTATAATATTGCAAATTGGTCACATCTCCCACTCTTGTATCCCCTGAGATTCTCAGTAAAATTAGTGTAGAAACGGTAGTTGGCTCCCTCTTATATTGATGCTTGTACTGATGATTTAGTTAACGATTAAGCTCTTATTTATCAAAAATATATATATATATATATTTATATATAAATAATAAGGGTTAGTGAGAGTACGTGCCTTCGGTGCCCGCCATAGATCCCCTTCGTTAATAACTCTTTAACACTAACTTCAAAGGGATATTTTGCTACAAAATCCTGAAAGTTTCTTACACAAAATTTCCAATTTTTTTTTTTTTTAAAGGAATAGGAATGCATAAAACCCAATATTATTATTTTTTATTATAATGCTCCAAATGCTCCAACATTAACCCCCACAAAGAAATAGATTCTTTTTTCTTTTTTTTTTCAAACTCAAAAATCAATAGATATTTAGGAAAAAAAAAAAAGAAACAAATACTCTCAAGGTCGGCATGGTCGTTGTACTTAATTTTTTATACATATGGAGGATGTGTGGTTAGACATTTAGCATGGTAAAGAATGTTTCTATTCAAAACTCTTATTGGACGTTGCATTTATATTACCTATACATATATATAATTGACAACTAAAAAATATCAAAACATCCTTCTAGAAAAATTTACAAATATTTAAATTAGTCACTAACTAGTGATTAGATCATCCGTAGTGTAGAACAAACAATTGAAATGGATTCTGAATATTTTGAGATTGGACTCCTTTCCTAAAAATACATATAAAAATTTTAGAAATGTACAATTATTTGAATTTTGGATTAGTCCAAACTGCAGAAAATTCAAACGTTTCTAAAATAAGACAATTCTTCGATGGATCTGTTTTCTATCCAGTTTCATTGATTCCTCATTGAAAACAATCTGTTCGGCATTCAATATCATTAGTAACAACTTAGTTACATGAAATCAACCTAGAATCAAGAATTCTCCAAGCAAGATACTTAGTTAGATCTGAACCAGATTTAGACCTTCCAACATCTATGTTAGGAGAACTCAATATGTTGAAAATAGATTTGCAAAATGATTTTGAAATTAATAAAAAGAAACTCAGAAGTATTTTACTCTTATGAGAATTTTCCAAAGAGAACTTAGTTCTTGATCGGGATTTTTATAACAAAGTTTTAACTCAATACTTGCAAGTGCACATGATCAAAGTAATATGGAAGTATTGCGTATCGAACCACAGAGAAAGACTTAATTACTTAAATTACTATCTTACTAAATTAATTTCATAAAAAGAAAAATCAATTTATATGATCTAAAAATATTATACCTAGTTTTAATTAAAACTAATGAATAAAGTAAATGAATTAAAACTAACAAGAGATTAACCAAAGAAGATGATTAGAACTTTGAATCCACTACTAACTTATATAACAATGATTTAATTTTATTTAGGAGAAAAGATTTGACATTTATGTGGTGATCTAGGCTACAAGCTTCGATTCACTAAAGAAATATATTATGTTTAAATGAATGACATAATTCATTTAACCATTAGCATGACTTATTCATTCCTATGACATAAATCATGTAAAATTAGCATGAACTATTCAATTCTAAAACCCATAATATACTTGCAAAAATTACATATTTCTCGTACTCAAAACTACAAAAATCAAGCATGGATAAAAATATCAATTAAACCAAACAATTGTTCTACAAAACAATCACAAAGAATTAATTGCATTAAACTAAAAAATTTCAAAAGATATGTAATCACATAAATAATATAGCAAATTTCTCAAAATAAAATAAATCAAAGTCACATTGCTAAGATTTCATCAAGATTCTAAAAATAAATTTAATTCATGGTAAAGGGAAAGAGAAAATCAATTTATTCCAGAAATTCATAACTTTTTCTTCAATTGAAGCTGAAATTCTGTAGCTTGCCGTAGCTGCTTCAAATTCTGCGCCCAAATTGCTGCTTGTTGCTTTCGTTTCTTCAGTTGCTGCTGCTTCGATGCCGATTCAGCAGCTGATTTCTGCTGCTTCTCCTCAATGATTCTGCGGCTGCTGCTGCTTGGATATCTGCACCTGCCTGCTTCAGCTGCTGTATTTTTCTTCTCTGCTTCAGCCGACTTTTTGCGTCTGAATTTCCGAGCAGTTGTGGTGGCAGCTTGGAGTTCCTGATTCAGCTGCTGCGTTTGGAATTTCTATTGCAGCGCATAGCTGCTTCAATTTCTGTATTCAGTTTCGGCTGGTGCTGTTTCTGTTTGTCCTACCCACGCAGCCCTTCGTCCGGTTTCTCTCTTTGTTTTTTTCTTTTTCGCTCCAGCTGTTCTACGGATCTCCTTTCTTTATATATTTTTTCTTTTATTTCTGTTCTCTCGCCTCCGCCCTCTTTTCTGCAGCATCTTCTCTGCTTTTAAAGGAGCTGAACAATTTCTTCTAATCCTTTTATGACTCTTTTTTTTTCCCTTTTCTCTTCCTATTATAATTCACTTTCCTCTTTCTATTGTGATTCTTTGTCCTCTTTAATTTCTTCTTCTTTTTCTCTCTTTTGTGGTAGCCCAATTCTGATATTGGGCTTGCTTGTGGATTGTCTTTCTTCACCGCCGGCCTTTTTCTCCTCTTTATTTGTGGGCTCCGTCATTTAGTGGACTTTTTTTTCTTTTATCACCAAAATAAAATAAATTAAATTAAATAATTATGTTTAGTAAATAAATAAAATATTTTTAAGGACTAATAATTAAAATTTAAGGTGTTTATTTGTACAAAAAATGGATTTTATCAGTTTTTAAAAATTTTCAAGAATCTAATAGAAAGAATATCAAAAAAAAAAAAAAATTTATACATTCTTAAAGTCTGTCAAGCAAAATATTGATTTCTTTTTATAATTTGAAGCATATGCTTTAGCACATAGCATAGATTATCCTTTTTCAAATTCCACTAATAAATCAAGAATTTGGTAACTGCCCAACGAACTAACATTTCTTTTGAATTCCAACCTGAGCAGAAGTACAAAATCCCTTTCGGCACGGAAATGATTGATGCATCTCCCTTTAGAAGGAAAGAAGACGACAAAATTTTATCAAAAGATATCAAAAATATTTTTGAACAAAATAATTATACAAATAAGTATTTACAAATTTTTGGTGAATATTTAACTTCAAAACAAAGTATATTATGTCTTCCACAAAAATAAGAATCTAGTAATAGATTTGTACCACCTCTATTCATGCCTTATGAAATTCCAAATAAATTCAGAAAGGAATTAGCAAGTAACAAAGCTTCTGATAAGAATCTGTTCACTGATCACCAAAAAAGAATTGCTGAAATTGAAAAAAACAATTGTTCTAAACTCTCCTACTCCTGTCCAAAGTTATGAGTAATCTATTGCTTCTCTAGGAGAAACATATTCCGACAATGATAGTCATTCAAACAAAAACCCTGAATTCTTTGAACCTCTATTGGAAGCTCTACCTCTTAAGATAGGAGGACCAAACAATTGAAAACAACCACAAATGCCTTATTATTCAAGAGCAATTTATCCAAATATAGGCCTGAAGAAAACTCTAACATCCTCCAGAATACCTATAATGCAAACAATATTTATGAATGGAATACAGATAGTCAAACAGAATACAATATCATGGCTAAATTCCGTTAAATGACCATGGCAGCCACTGCTTATATGACTACCCATAATTGTTTTGACCAAATTTTTGCTCATATTTTGGTCGCTGGATTTACAGGACAACTTAAAGATTGGTAGGATGAACACCTAAGCGAAGAAGATAAATATAATATTTTTCATTCTGTCAAAACCACTCCTGATGGCTCTCCTATCACACAATGTAATGAATATATACCAGATGTAGTAGCAACACTGGTATTTACCATAGCAAAAACTTTCATAGGTAATCCAAGTATTTTCAAGGAAACGTCCTCTGAAATACTAAACAATCTTAAGTGTAGAACTTTATCCGATTTTAGATGGTATAAGGATTCTTTCTTGAGTAGAATCTATTCCAAATCAAATGGCAATAACCAATATTAGAAAAAAATTCCTGGATGGTTTACCAAAATCCTTAAAGATCTAGTTCGAGAAGAACTCCAGACCCAATACAATGGACCTATTCCATATGAACAGATAACATACGATTAATTCACTAGCCAAATCCAGCAAGTACCCGTTAAAATAAGCAAACAAGATAACATGCTTAGGTAACTTGCCAAAGATAGAGCCCAAAGAAGAAAAGACTTAAGTTCATTCTGTGAACAATTTGGACTACCTTTTTGTAGTACAAAATCTTATAAGAGACTAAAACACAAAGTTGAAAACCAAGAAATTTTAGGAGCAAGCCCAAAAGTGTTACAATTAAACCTAAATAAAAATATGATCCAAAGTTCAGGTCTAAAAAGCCTAGATCTTTTATACCAAAAGAATCCAACAACTTGAAACTAAATAAGTTCAAGACAAAATTAAAACCATTGATAGTTATATAAAAAATAAACTTTGTTCAGATTTCTCTACTGCCTTTTGGAATAGAAAACAACATATAGTGAAACTACCATATGAACCAAATTTTGATGAAAATCCATTCCAACCAAAGGAAGACCAATTCAGACGAATGATGAGTTAATAATTTATTGAAAAATGAGATCAATGATCTTCTAAATAAAAAAATTACCTCTCCAAGTTCATATCCCTAGAGTTGTGCTACCTTTTATGTAAACAAAAATGCAGAAATTGAGAGAGGAGTCCCTAGATTAGTAATCAATTATAAACCTCTTAATTTAGTACTTAGATGGATTACATATCCTATACCTAATGGATAGGATTTACTTAATAGATTGCATTCTGCATCTATATTTTCAAATCTTGATTTAAAAATCAGGATATTAGCAAATTCAAATTGATCCTAAGGATCGATATAAAACTACTTTTACAGTTCCTTTTGGTCAATACGAAAGGAATGTCATGCTATTTGGGCTAAAAAATGCTCCATCTGCGTTTTAAAGAATTATGAATGAGATTTTTAATCCTCACACTCAATTCATCATTGTTTACATTGATGATACTATAATATTTTCAAATGGCTTAGATCAACATTTTAAACATTTAAATATTTTTCTTAAGATAGCCAAGTATAATGGTTTAATCTTTTCAAAAACAAAATAGTCTTTTTCAAGTTAAGATCAGATGTCTTGGTCATGAAATTCAACAAGGAACAATCGTTCCTATTCAAAGATCCATCCAATTTGCAGATAAATTTCCTAACCAAATAATTGAAAAAACTCAATTACAAAGATTTTTGAGATGTGTTAACTATGTTTCTTACTCCATCCTTGGATTTAGTACTCTAATCAAATCCCTGCATGATAGACTCAAAAAATCTCCTCCTCCATGGACTGATATTCACACCTTAGAAAGATCAAATCATGTGTTAACCAACTTGCTTGTTTATCACTCCCTGATCCATTTACACAAAAAATTAAGGAAATAGATGCTTCAGATATTGGTTATGGTGATATCTTAAAACAGAACAAAGATGGAAATAATAGATTATTGCTTTATATCAAAACACTGGACTAATTCTCAACAGAATTATCCTACGACTAAAAAAGAAATACTTGCAATAGTTTTGTACATTTCTAAATTTTACGTAGACTTGCTAAATCAAAAGTTTTTACCTTATTATTAAGCTGCCAAATATGTTTTACAAAAAGATGTGAAAAATCTTGCATCAAACAAATATTTGCTAGAAGACAAGCTATTTTATCAATATTTGATTTTGATATAGAATATATTAAAGGATGCAACTATGCCAGATTTTTTTACAAGAGAATTTTTACGGGGGAGATAGCCAAGCCTTCAAAGAAAAATAACTGAAGCTCAACGAGCTTCCACCCTTACCTGCTTCCGATGCAAAAGAGATAAAATCAAAATCCAGTAAACCAAGATTTAATACACCAAAAGATTATGCTATGAGTATAACACAAACTCTTTCCTCCTCAATAGAACCACTTTCTGTTGAAAAATTGAAAAAACAGTCATGGGCTGATATGGTTGAATATGAGAATTCACAAACCTAATCTTTTGACTTAAAAAATTAGGCGAAATGGTGTCAATTATTGGGTTTCGACTAAAAACAGGTAGTATTTCTTGAACCAGAAACTATGATGACTAAAATCCCCACACTCAAAACATGGGCTACCATCAACACAAACACGAAATTAATGCAATCTGCATCACAAATGGCTTTTTCTTTTGAGCCTAGACCAATTACTTCAAAACCAAACATCTCTAGCCAAGAGCATAGTTATTACAAAAATCATAGAATTATTAAACTCTTATAACTTGAGCCTGAATTTTGCGATAAAAACCTTCAAATGACAGTCCGACAACTTTTGATTCGGATGTCAACTTTCTTCAAAGATCTCCAAAATTTACTCAAAAGTATTATGAGTTAATTTTGGTAGATACTGAGAGTGCTTTGTTTCACCCACAAAAAGACAAAAAGACGGAAACATATATCACAAATACCTCGATACAAATACATACTATTCATACCCCTATGGTGTCGAAAGCTCATCCACAATCTCTTAAAACATTCTAAGTACCTTTTGACCTAATGGTTTATAATTATTGGGGTTACCAGCAAGCTTGGTTCAGTACTTTTACTTCTCAAAATCACCTGCAAAACCATTTATGGTTTTTCTACTTCAACAAAACAAAGCAGGTATAGATTGAATTTCCTTATTGGTTTATTAACCAATGGTGGCCGAGTTATGGACTGACAGAAGACATTCTCCCAGAGAATGTAAAATAAGTTTTGAATTATTCAAAAAGAAATTTTATCAACCTCAGTATATAGTGGTTCTTTTTCTCCTCCAATTTTTTAGTAGATTCAAGGTGGCTTAGATATGCTCCCAAAAGTTTGCATACTCCAAGGATGATGGACATTCTGGACTTCCATATTTAGTCCTCCAAGGACACCGCAAATGGTGGAAGGATTGGAATGCACAAAATGCATGGCTTCCTTCTATAGACAAATGATTTAAAGCACAACCCCAGTATCTGTCTCCTAATAATACACAGCAAAAATAGTTCCTGCAACAAAAATGCATAGCAGTAGCAACATTAGCAAATCATGTTCTAAACATGATTTTGTAGCAACAAATGACAGCAGAATCATCTACTCATCAACATGATGACCAAACTGTTCAACATTAAGCAAGTTATGGAAAACCGGAAAGAGAAGATCAAGAAGAAGAAGAAGATTACTATTATGAATAGTAGTCTAAAAAAATGATGAAAACAACAAGGTAATCCATGATAGCAGCATGACAAAAGAAGACATCACAATGACATCACCAGACAATTTACTATCGCAGTACTGTAGCAATAATGTGGCAACACTGTAGCAATATTGTAGCAACACTACAGCAGTTACTGTTTAATGTAGCAAATTTTCCTATAAATAGGCATTCAAGGGTACCTTATTGGGTACTATAGTTTTTTTCCAACTTTGTATACCGAAGCCTTATAGAGAGAATACTTTCCCAGCCTCCCTCTATCTCCCGGTCTTAATTTTTTGATTAGATCAATGTTCTATTATTCTAATTATATATTATTTACATTTAAATAATTTCAATTAATTGCTTTAGTTTATATATTGCTAATGGTCGGATCTTTCGTCTAATACATATATAATAGTGTATTATCTTTTAGCAAAATAGTGTATTTTTTTGGCTTGTTTTTTAGTACAATAGTGGGGTCTTGAATATGAAAAATTATGTTATGGATTTGAATCACGTCATTACTCATGAACCATATAACTCGTATTAAGTCACGTTTTTATTTCCTTAATTGTTGACGTAATTAATAACAAAAGATGACATAGTACAACGCCACATGATATATGAGTGAGGACATTGACAGAGTTCATAAAAGAATGTTCCCTTGAATTCTACATAGTAATTCATGATATAAATTAAATACAGTATCAAATTAAGCACATATATAACACAAAGGATATAAGCTCCATCATAGATAGAGGTTTCTCTTTCATTCTGCACTAAAACATGCTAATCTCGACAGCTTTAAACTTCCATCCAATATTTTCTTCCCCTACCTTAAGTTATTATAGCCTTAGGCTTAGCACAACACCATATATAGTTTGCAGCAAAGAAGTTCAAGGAAGAGAATTAAGAGCTTTTGATGATACAAAACTCGGTGTTAAAGGTCTCTTCGATGCCGGTGGGATGGAAAAGATCCCTCGTATCTTTGTTTATAAAAAGGAACATCAAGAAAAATGTGGAAATAAAAAGTTCCAATCAAGAATTCCTTTCATTCACATTCATGGTGGTGTTCTTTGAGAAAATAAGGTTGAGAATATTGTTGAGAAAATTGGTGATGCATGTGAAAAGTGGTTTTTTTCAGGTGATTAATAATGGGATTCCAACTAAGTTGTTGGAGAAAATTCTGGAAGGGATTTGTAGGTTTCATGAACAAGATTTTGATGCGAAAAGACCATTCTACACTCGTGAAGAATGTTGTTTATATTTTTCCAAAAAAAAAAAGGAGAATGTTCTTTATAATAGTAATTATTATGTATATGAATCAGAAGCAGCTGTTTGGATAGATACTATTACTTGTAAAATGGCGCCTCTACTTTCCACATCGTCTTGAATAATTGCCCTTCGCTTGCAGGTTTATCACATGACTAATTAACGTGTTTAAACTATGGATATTGGAACCCAATCTGGGTTGGAATGGCGATTCTCTCCAATGTTTTATAAAAGTTTTTTTATGCATATTTAGTTTTAGTTAGATTTGTAGAGATTTTCACTTGAAGTTCCCTTCTAAAATTCCAGGAAAAAAAATATTAATCTAACTAATCCCTAAAGTTTAGGTCTTAGGCATAATTTCATTATCCAAGTTTATTTTTTCTACTATGATTCCTAAACAATTTACGAAAATTCAATAAAATTCTTTTGTCATCAAAGACTAAACTTTTGTAGAAAGAAAAAAAATCACACAGCTTTGTATATGTGATAATCTGAAGGATAAAATAACTATTTATTTTATTCAAACAAAACATAAGTAACGTGCAATTTTTAGTGAATAAGCAACTTTTGGATAGAATGGATTATTAATGTTCATTTTATTCTTCAAGTTATCTCATGAGAAGCTTATGTAAGTGTTTGATGGTAAAAATATTTCATTAGATTTTCATAAAATTGTTTAAAGAATATAACCAAGGAAAATAAACTTTGAGATCATATCATATCAAGACCTAAACTTTACAGGCTAAATATGCTATTATTCCAAAAAAATATTTACTCCCTTTACTTTTTTTATTTATGGCATTTTAAATATCATATAATTTTAAATAGTTTTTATATAGATTAAAATACCATTTAAATTTATCCGTCACATCATTGCAATTGCTTCTTTTCAAAATAATAATAATAATCACTGTAACTTTTACAAATTTCTATATTAAAATAATTAAGAGGGTTTGAAATTTGTATTCTATACGAGGTCATAGATTAGAAAGAAGAAGTTCATTAAAATATTGTATTTTTTTTCACAATGTGCTTACAAGTTAAAAAACATAGAACAATAATGATAAATGACAAAGAAAAAGAAAATGAAGGGGTATATGAATTCTCATTGTATTTTCTAAAATTAAAAGTTTAGTTCCATCTACATTTAGAATTAGATCATTAAATTATGAAATTTTCATCAAGTTCATTTATTTTTATTCACAGGGATGTTATGATGGAGGATTCAAAGCATGTTCAAGGATTTGGAGTCACATTATTTAGATACTTGCAAGGGCTTTGGGCCTTGAAGGAAATCATTTTGTTGACATAAATTGTGTAGAAGGACCTTATTTAAAAGGACGTTATTATCCATCCTGTCCAGAACCAGAACTAACCTTATGTATTGAGAAGCATACTGATATTAGTTTCTTGATAATTCTCCTACGAGACCATATTGGAGGCTTTCAAGTTCTGTATCAAAACGAATGGGCTGATGTCCCTTGCTTGACTGGAGCATTAGTTATCAATTTAGGAGACCCCATGTAGGCAACTCCTTATAATAATCCGTATCTTTTTTTACTTATTACATTTAAGGTTATAATTTTTAATAAAATATCAAATTTTAAAATTTTGGGTTAAGTCCAAAAAAGCGCATAGACTATAATAGTTCTATCAATTAAACGCTTGAAATTTAATTATGCCATTTTGGTGTATTTCAATTTTTTAATAAAGACAATTAAAACTTTGTTAATATCAAAAGACCCTAAAAATTTAAAACTATTCTCAATTAATTAAATAAACCTTATATTGGGATAACCAATTACTTTCTTTACTTTCTTTATAATTTGTTTTAACTCTTTTTAATGGTTATATAAATTCTTTTAATATCTTTTCGATTCTTATGAAATAAAACTATTTCTAAAAGAAATTATTAAAAGACCATATCTAAATATAAAATTAAAAATAAAACGTAAACTGTACTAAAATATTGCTATGATAATTTTTTTTAAAAACATCATATAGAAATATTGATGTTTAAGAAAATAAAAAGGCAAAGTAAGAGACACGTAGAAAGAGAGAAATTTCTAATAAAATTATACAAATTGTTTAGAACTATAAAAAAATGAGTTATTTAAAAATTTATTTAAAAACTCTCTCTCTCTCCAGCTTTTTTAAATTTTTTTTAAAGTTATTGAAAGATACTTTCTGAACAATGAATAGATGGATATTCAAAGAGAAAATTTTGATGAATTCTTAATGATATTATAAAAACAACCTTAAAATAATTTAGCTAGTAATGTTTTTATGTGAGTTTAGTAAAAACATTGAAATAATATTCTAATAATTTTCTTTTAAACAGTTATTATGTCATAAAATCGAAAGGATAATGCAAATGTTTCAAATAGCGATTAAAAAAATTGAACTACATCATAATTTAATTATCTATTTATATTAATATATAAACACCACAAAAAATCATTTTATCGACAACAGAAATTGTTGGCGTCCCGTGAGTATAGGTTTGTTATCGACTACTAACCAACGGAAAAACAATCGTTGGCTGGATTTCGTCGATAACAAGCATTACCGATAATCCTTCAATCGGTAACAGTTGTTATCAACGAATTTAGTGACAAACATTTCTCACCGTGTCAGGTCCCATCTTGTTGTTTGTTACCGGTGACGGTCTTTAGTCGCTACTAATTACTGACTCATGTAACGACGTTGCTTAATATCGTTGGTAACAACTACCGATGCAATGTACTGACGCTGCCTCCATAGGTACCTTTGTTAAAAAAAAGAAATAAAAAAAATATTACCAACGGATGTTTTGTCGAGAAAACTGTTAGTAGCTTATTTTTTTATATGTTTTACAAAATTGATCAATAACTCCTTGCAATGAAATTATAACCCCAGACAAGAAATATCCAATATTAACAATGTAAAACGTTCAATATGAAAATATTGACCAAAAAAGTTGAAATACATTATACGTAATACATAAAACGTCTTGATAAATATCATATATAATACATAAAATCAACTATAATAAAGTCACGAAGACTTGGCCTAGCATCACATAGGATGGGGGCATCAATAGTAAGGTTAGAGACATCGGTAGTGGAGGCGGGGACATCAATTGAGAGGGGGGAACAGTGGAGGATGGAACTGGCATGTCAGGCAAGGACTTCCAAGTCAGTAGAAGGTGCAGCCGATGAAGATGTTGAGGAGACGGAAGCCATAGCATCTTTGATGAGGTCCAACATTGGTGGAAGAGGAGTGTACACCAAGTGATTCTACTTGAATAGCTGCCTCATTTACTCGTCGAACATAACTGTGACGCTCGAAACACAACATCCATCCTCCGCAGCATCCACTACTCGACATTGCACACATGGTCCGATCGGCACTACTCCTCTACAAGATGGGGCCCGACTTCTCTCAGTTCTAAAATGAACAACCTCCGAACCAGCTCTATATAAATAGCCGCGACTTATGTTGCTATGGCCATAAGGTGGAAATTATCGGGCATAGCACTGCCCGTCATAGTCGTTTCCTCTACGGCCTTCTTCTTTATCGTGTGAAATTTCTCTTACAAGATAAAATATTAGTTAGATAATAATAAGTTATAAAGCATTATATAGACTTAAGCTATAAGTTATAAAGCATCATATGCACTTAAGTTTTCACTAAACTTACCAAGAACTCGGTGGAACAAATTCCACACACTCCCCATTCTTCTCCCCCTTACGATGCTTGTATAGCTCCTCTGACTCTTGCTCTTCGAGAATCAGCCAGGTAATTCCGCTTGCTACAAATAACAATATAATTAATGTATTTTTGTTACAATTAATTAATCGAAAAAAGTAATACTAATGAAAGTTCTTACCTTCTTCGTAAGAAAATGGATGAAGCAGATGGACCCACCTGTGTGCTTCTCTGTTCCCTGTCCCCGTTGTTCCTTATTTCGGTTCTTCTTATTCTTTTGGGACTGGGCTTTGAACTTCGGACTATTCTAATACTCAAAGATGTCGATACAATAACTCTCCTCAATCCCCGAGGCCTCTAAAACGGCTCCCCAAGGTCGACCATTAAATCCTCCAAAGGTGTACTACACTTTTGCTCCTATGTTTGTCGGAACTTTTAGATGTCTAATGTCATTGCACATGTATGTTTTTTTTTACATTCAATGAAAATACATAAGATTAGATAATAATATCACATAAAAAACTAAAGACATGTAAAAAAATTATAAGATTAGATTCATTTACCTTAAACTATCCCCAGTACAAATCTCGGACATCCAGCGAGACTTGAGTCCATGTACAGTAAGGCCCCATGAACCTTTTTTGAGCAGTAGCTGTGATGTTAGTGGTGGCTCTTGAAGATGGATGTAATGTATTAGACAAAGGAAAGATTAGTATATATTACAGTTTAACAAATGACAAGTATGTAGAAAGTGAAGTAAACTTACCGATTGGCATTTAGCTCCAAGACCTCCCGAGTATCATGGGGAGCCAACTTCCAAGCTAGAGGAGCTGTCTTGGGAGTTGCAGAAGAAGGGTTCGGTTGTGTTGTTGAGATAGATAGTGGGAGCCTCAGAAGGAGCCAGACTCGTTGTCGGCTGTGTTGTGGGATGACTACTGCTGGCTGTCTGTATGGAGGGAGGAGTGGGAGACTAAGATGTTTACGACTGCAACTGAGATAGAGGAGATATCAGTTGTGTAGGTATCAATGGAGCCAGTGTCCCCATTGGCTCTCCCCATGTTGTTGCATCCCCACATACTTTCTCTTGCGTCCTTGGGCCATCGAACATGCACTATAAGGAGCACGAATAAATTAGTTCAATGGTATAATCATATAAATATACAAACATATAAGTATAATAATATAAACATATAAGTATAATCATATAACACGTAATCGTAATCATGTAAGTATAATTATATAAGTATAGTTTAAGTTAATCATATAATGTTCTATGTGTCAGAATCATCATCGAAATCCTCATCGGAATCATCATCTAAATCTTCGTCGAAATCTTCATCAAAATCTTCATCAAAATCCCATTTAATCTAATTTTTATTATTTTGTAATTCCAAGAAATATACATGTTTCGGCCTCGATATAATCTTCCAACGAGCGAGGCTCATGGACTAGTGGTCATATGTCTTCAATCATCACATCTATTAGCGAAGCTTGGTCAATGTTTGCGTTATGTTGGAATGCATCATCATGGACAAGAACCTGTATTACTCGAGGTCGAGAATTCATTACACCAACTCAATCGATCCTCGATCTTTTGGAGCCAGGATATGGGAGGAATGGCACTTGCTTTGTTTAATGAGATAAAATGAATGGATCGTATCCCCTATATGTCCGTTCTTTGTGCAACTTCACATGTTTATATTGAGGATGAATCCTCATTCCTCGATTCGAAGAATCAAACCAATCATACTTGAATATCATGATCTTTTGGATTTGTGTTCCAGATAGCTCTACCTCAACTATGTCATTTAAAACATCATAATAACTATGATATAGTATTTCCATGGCTTCTAAGACTAATTAGGAAAAAGAATGATTAATTCAATAACTTCTAAATTACGATTATAAAGTTTTAAATTTTAGATGTACTTCAAAATCTTAATTTTATAAAGATTATACGCAATCTTATTTTGTTTAATATTATAAGGTTTAAAACGTGATTCATTTTTAAGTTTTACTTTAAATCATTATATAAAAATCTAAATATTTTATAAGATTAGAAACTTTTTTGTAGAGTTTCCCCTGTATTATTAACATTTTCTAAGTACAAAGGCTAATTAAAAAATGAAAAAATCAATGAAACACAAAATTAAAGAATTCAGGCTCACTCATTAAATAATAAAATATAATTAAAGAATTAAGACTCCCCCATAAAACTATATACATAAATTAAAGAGTTAAGGCTCTCTCATAAAACCGTAGATATAAACTAAAGAGTTAGGATTCCTTTGTAAAACACCAATTAAACTAAATAAACACATACTTCATCCGTGTATATGATGGAGAATGTGCCACTAAAATCCTCACGAACAAAACTATAAGAAAAAATAGAATAATATTAAATTGAGAAATTAGCTAAAAAATAACCGGGAACTATTTTACTTTTTCTGTTTATAACTATGGATTTTTATTTTCTTTTTCTAACAAAAAACTATTTTTGTTCCTCTTAAAATAGCCATGAACTTTTATTTTATCTTTTCTAAACATTAACTATTTTTTACCTCTCAAATATAGCCATCAATTCATGGATATATTTGAGAGGTCAAAAATTAGTTTATGTCTATTTTCAAAAGAACAAAACTAGATCATGTTTATAAAAAGATATATAAAAGTTAATGGTTATAAATAGAAGATATAAAATAATTCATTGGTGGAAAAAGCTAAAATAAAAGTTTATGGTTATAAATAGAAATGTTAAAATAGTTCATGATTATTTTTAGCTAATTTCTCTATTAAATATTAAACTTAAACTTAAACTACTTAAACTAAACTTAGTTAACGTAAAGTGGTGAAATAGCTTATTAGTTTTTAGTAAACTCCTTAAACTACTAAAATTCAAAATAATTAATTTAAAATTGTAAACTAGTTTACTAGATTTTTAGTAAAATACTTAGAGTAGTTAAACTACTAAAATTTAAACTAGTTAACTTAAAGTATTAAATTAAACTAGTGTACTAGTCTTTTAGTAAACTACTTAAGGTACTTAAACTTCTTAAATTCGAAATAGTTAACTTAAAATAGTAAACTAGTTTACTAGTTTTTTAGTAAACTATTCAAAGTACTTAATGGCAAAGATTTGTTAAACTATTTAATTCAATATATATGTATAATATGTATATATGTGTGTATATATATGTATATATATCTATATTTATATATGTGTATATATATGTGCGTATAAATTTATATAAATATCTACATATATGTATATGTATATGTACATCTATACATATAATGTACACATATATATATGTGATATATATGTATGTATATATATACATATATGTATATGTGTATGTATGCATATATATACATACATATATACATATATATATGAATTAAATATTAGAAGAGATCTTCGTATATATCTATAAATTTATATATGGGTACGTTAATGTGCGCCATTAGGATACATGTTAATAAGAGTAAAGTATTACTATATATGAATAAAATATACCATATATAATAGTTTTAAGTGTAACATACGTATCGTATAAAATCTAAAAAGAAATTGTTAACTGATTGGAAATTTAAAATTGGAATGTTAATCTTTACTAACGTATATTTTAGAGGCACTTATTAGACAAACCTCAATATATTTATTTATTTTTCTTTGAAGAAGAGTTATGACATACTAATTTATTAATGCAACTAATTACAAATTGTAAATTCAAGAGTGTGTTCCAAGAAGTAATTACAAAAAGTGTAGGGCCAAGAATATCAGTTGCAAGCTTTCTGAGACATCATTCGTGTGAAGGTTTTGCAACAACAATATACGGTCCAACAAAAGATTTATTATCAGAAGATCATCCACCTATCTACCGTGAGATTACAATAGAAGAATATTCAAAACACTTCTTCAAAATAGATGAAGTTGGAAGCTCAGCTTTGAGTTACTTAATGTTGTAAACTTTATTTTTCTTGGAGATGTTATAAAACTTCTAGATTAAACTTGTTCTCTCTAGAGAGTCCATTCTTCTCTCTTCTCTCTAGGGGCAAACTCTGCTGAGGAAAAGAGGAGGGCTTGAAAGAAAAATATTTGAATCAGTATTTGAGTGTGTTAGACATTTCTGAAGATTTAGCTATTATGCCGTCAATGTCTAACACCGAAAAGGACATGGCAAAAGGGGTAGAAGGTCAACATGATTAGGGTTTCTGTAATACCCCATGAGCACCCTAAATACGCAATTTAAGTTAGGTTGTGACTTATTTGAGGTTTGATACAATTAAAGGCTATAAGAGTGTTAACAATTTTTGTATAAGCAAATAGGATAATTTTTATTATGAGGGTATCAATAAAAGACGCGCGGGAAAATAAAAGAAACGTGCAGAAAAATTCAAAAAAACAATTTTTCTCTCCAAACACTTTCTCTCTCACTTCTCTCTAAAAATTAACTTGAGTTTTGGAAGGTTTTTAAAATTTTAGAAGATAAACATGAACAAATTTGATGATATAAGAAAATTATTGATTTTGACGTAAAAATCACATCAAAATGTCAAAAAGTCAAATTTTTATGATAAAAGTTGGACTATGCGCAAGAATGCCTCTACCTGTGTCCAGCCAGGGTGCAGCCACTAATTGGCTTGCTCCCAACTAGGTGACAGGCACTTAAGGGCTTGGACCCAGCCTAGCTTCTTCATGATTTTTTTTCATGCAAAGCTTCCAACATTCAAGCTTCATGCAATTATTATTATTATTATTATTATTTTATTTTCATGCATAGCTTCCAATACTCAAGTTTCATGCAATTTTATTTTGTATATTTTTTGTTCAGTTCCTATGCAAAATCAACGAAACACATGCAAAGTTTTTCTTTTAAAATTAGTAATGTTATTTATTCTGTTATATTAATTGTTTTAAATATTTTTGGTTCGTGCCTAATCTATTTTTTGGTCTTTTTTAGGTCATAAATATTGTTTATGTTCTTATATTAATTATTTTTAATATATTTTATGTCATTATATTTGTTTTTTTATAAAAGGAGTTATTATAATGGTATAAAAAACTCTAAACCCACTTAAGCGTTATTATTATATTAAACCCTAAACCCTAGACCCTAGAATCTAAACCCTAAACCCACCTAATATTAAATAGCACTTACTGGAATGTTAAAATTAAATAATTCATAATTATTATAAAATATTAACAAGTATCATTAATATATCAATCTAAACATAATATGAATTGTATATAATTAAAATTAAACAATTAATTATGAACTAAACAAATTAATTATGAATGAAACACCTTATCTTTTTTACACATCTAGTGTTTTCATAGTGAAATCAGTGCAAACTCCCTTTGTACATTGCATATTTGAATCCCTTAAACTTTTCAAGGCTACCTCTTGGAACAAGCTACTTGATCTTGAATCCCTTCAAGTGTTCAACTCTGTTGAACTGCAACACAACTTCTATCCCTAGAAGCTATAGTCTTCAAAACAAGAACTCCATTGCATTATGAAGAATGAGCATCAAGCATCAATGGAGAGTGTTAGAAGTTTGTGACTGCACAAACTCAACCACTTTGAACCGCCATCTTCTCTTTTGTAGAATATCTTCGAAGAATTGAACGGCTAACCCCAACGTTCAATTATGTTCCTCTATTTATAGATGTTGAGGCTGATTGATAGATCTCGAAATTCCAATCATTCTTTAAATATGAATTTTGACCAAGAACTTTGTTTCCAAAAAGACTTCTAGTTTTAATTCCCTCAAAGTCCTATTTTAATTATGATTTTGACCTTTCCTTATTCTTCCAAATTTCCTTATCTGGTCTTTAATATTATAGCTCACGATTACGAATTCTTCGAGATCTACCAAGTTTCCTAAAACGATGCCAACATATAGTATTGCTAAAAACCTAGAGCTTCTTTGTGCCGTCACATGACCAGTATGTGTGGCCACACTCAAGCTGTGTGATAGGTTCCACAAACTCACCATTTGCCATTGTTTTAGATCAAATACCAGTGAGCTGCACTGACATTCATGCTTCATGGATACCCATAGCATGCATATTAAGCCCTAAGCATGAATTAAAAAAATTAAGTGAATTTTTCAAGTGATAGTTTCGGTGGCACACAAGCCAAAACAGATAGTTCAGAGGCTACCACATAAAACAATCAAAAAAAATATCACAAGGCCAAACAAGCCATTAAAAACAGTATCCCAAGGTCATACAGGCCATTAAAAATAAAAATTAAAGTATTTAGTTCAAGAGCCACACTCGACCACCTAAAGACCACCCAGGGTGAAGCAAAATAATTTTCATAATTAAAATTTGCAGCCTGATATTCCCCTTTTTTAATCTGAAATAATGCCCACGGGAGCTTATCCTTAAGATTTGAAATGCAGAGGATATAACAGTGGAAATTTGTTGATTTAGGAGGTTTAGACTGGTGGTCACTTTTGAGTATTCAACACCTGGAGCTGGAAATGAGGGTGAGACCTTCTTGTGCTGGGCTACTTCTTTTTAGATAACTGCTGCCTGGACCAGTGTGTCCTTGTGTGGATGGGGTTGGAGAAGGTGACACCACACCAGGTGCTACAATCTTTGGCATCACTATAGGGTGTGGTGCCCTTACCCAGGAGTCAGAAGGCAAAGAAAGATCCCTGCAACCCAGTAGATATTTAAAAATCAAATAGGGACGTGGAAGAGCAGTTTTACTGGCCTTCTTTTGGTCTATCTACCTGAGGATGTTTTTGAAGACAACAGTACATATATTGATCCTCTTCCTTGTGGCAAAGACATAGAGCATATGAGCCCTTTCCCTGAGAACAACAGTGACATTTGCAGTGGGCAGCTAATTTCCACAAAATACTCTAAATAGGGCTATGTATGGCATTTTCATCAGGTTTCAATTGAGCCTTTAGTTTTTGGCCAAACAACCCCTCTATCTCCAGTTAGGACCTTTGACCTTTATCACCTCATCGAAGTTAGCTTCCTCCTCCAGACCAGTTCTTTCAACGTCACCAAAGTGTAGACAACTTAGGTAGTGTATAGTGGCAAGGGAGAAGTTCGTAACATGCCCCCTCACATATTCTTGACCATAAACTAGACTCTCAGGATTATGAAATCCTTAGACAGGTTGGCATAGAACTCCTTGACTAAGTTTTCATTATATTGTACAGCAAATAGAGCCAATTCCACATAGTTCATTTCAAGCAATAGCTCCATCACATTATACTGTTCCAAAATATCTTGATAAATCCTTTTTTCAGCCATAATTGATTTTTCCGTCAGTTCCACAATTCTATTTGAAAAAATATGTGTAGAAGCATTTGTTAAGTGCATTTTAGGCTTTAAGAGGAGCAAAGGAGGAGAAATGGCAGCTCGTGCCTTTTTAGCACTGATTTTTTAAGATAAGGCTCCCTTTACTACTAATCTAGTCCTTTTTCTGTTAGTATATGCTCTATGACCAATTGACTCACATTTATGATTTATGAAGCATGTATTTTTTGAATTGTATTTTATGCTATTGGTCATCAGGTATGTGACTTTATAGTAAAACTCTTATAGCTAATAAAATACTATTCTTATTTGTCCCTAGTTTATTACATCTTGTAAACTAGTGTGAAGTTGATTGATGGTCAAGTTTTACTGATCATGAATATGAGATATAAAATCAATTCATAAATACATATTGAGAATATTGTATTGGACATGAACCAAAGTGAAGAAGAAATATTGCATGGGTTTAAGTTATAAGTATTTCTTCTCAGTTTTATATTTGGTGTCCTTTGACCTAGTGTTTCTAATGTTTCTTGCATGGGGAGAAAATATGTTTTGACATAGTCAAACATCACTTTTAATTAGGTGATCATTATGACTATTGGTTGGCTTATTTTCTCGTCATGGCTTGAATATTGGAGATAGTGAAAGGGATTTGTCCCTCTCTTTTTAGAGAGAGATATCCATAGGCTCCTTGATAAGGAAGACTGGAAAATACGCATGGCCATGCTCAAATAAGTATTAATAAGGTGTTATTAATATTATTTGTTGGAACAGTCTGCTTGGTAATCAAGTAAATGGTTAATTAAGTTTTATAAGGATGACTTGATCCATGCCTTATACTTAATTAGGATATCGTGTGACAAAAGGACTAAATATTAAATCTGATGCTAGGTTATTATTGCATTTACTTAACTTGGGTAAGCATAATGTCTTGCTAGAGGCCGCTTATATTTTGTGAATAAATGTCTAGGACATTTTTCATTCACTGCCAACATTAAGTGAACCTACAGGGTCACACACATAGACAATCTTGTGAGCATAATGTCCACGTTCAATTAATCTAGAATGTGTCCAGATTAGTTGAACGTATACAAAAGGGGAATCAGATTCCATATTGTATTTTCTGGTGAGTTAATAAGTAATTAATTTTATTTAATTGAATAAATGAAATTAATTACTTAATATTACTCATCCAACTGTTGGATGATTATAAGAATAGACGAACAAGATTAAACTGTCATTAGATGAGAGTTAGGGTTTTGATATTGACAGCTATAAAATGTTATGTTAACCTTTTCTTGGTGGCCGTCCTTTACTTGATTAAAGAAAAACAAAACCCTAAACCCTAGAACAGCGATATAGTATCTAGCCTCCTCTCTCCGAAATACGACAGATTACCAGACAGTCAGGATTAGTTATGAACAGTTTTCAGAACACAGAAGGGGCTAGCATCCCGATCGCTTGCAGAGGAGTTCGTCGCGTGGATACCAGTAGAGGGTGAAGCGTACAAAGCAGCGCCTCCACAACGAACAATCAAAACATTGAGGTAATTTCTATCTAATCAGTTTTTCTAGTATGTGCAGATCCTGTTGGTGAATTTTCATAGTTTTATTTTATTTTGTTTTTGCCTACGGAATCCAACATTTTCTCTCCTGACTTAGTGCAGTGCCAGGGGTCACCCCTACAACCTCTAGGTCTGATCCAGAACTTTCTTTTCTTGCGTTATGCTCCCCCTTATAACCTTCCTCAATTCCTTCATCAATATCTTCCATGGACTGATTTATGAACTCTCAACAGGTAAATGTAGAAGTATAGAAATAGGAGACAATTCGTCAATAAAATGGTACAGAGAGTGTGCATCAATAGACAAACCCTCAGTACCCAAATTTTCAACAACAAACAGAGACAAAGTATTTTCCAAAAAATATCTACGCACATGTGTATGTATTATCAAAAGAAATATTAGCCCGGGACGGTCAGTGGCCCAGCAAACTACTGAAGTTTTAGGCCAGGAGTTTTTGTATCAAATCTCCTAGAGGGGCATATGTCTATGTTTTATCTCTTTAGACTCGAACCGTCGGTAAAGGTTCTTTTTATGTTATCGTGTAAAGTTATTGATGTAAGATACTTTTGTTTATATAATAAAGCAATCATGTGAAATTTTTTTTTTTAAGATCTTGTGTTCTGAGCGCATTAGTAGTATCTAATTTACTTAGATTTTATGTGTACTTTGTGTGTATACCTGTTAGTGTTGTTCTAGGGCTATGTTCCATTATGGAGCTTATAAGTTAGTGCCGAGAGGCACGCAGATGCCCTACTAAGCCGCAGTTGACCTAGTGGCAGGGTTGGGGCCATCACAATTTCTTTTTGGGAAATAATATATTTAAATATTTTAAATTCCCTTAAGGTTTTAAGTTTTAAAATAATTTGGAGAAATTATTTTTAAAATATTACTTTTTTTTAAGAAATAATATTTTTAATTCTTTTAAAAGTTTTTGAGTTTCAAGATTATCTTGAGAAATTATTTTTAAAATATTTATTATTTCTTTTTAGAAAGAATATTTTTACATATTTCATATTTTCGAAAAAAAGAAGTTTTGATTTTTAAAATTATTTTGGAAGATTATTTATTTAACATATAAATAATGTTTATATATATTATTATATATATTTTGGGAGATTATTTTAACATATTATTTCTTCTTGGGAATAATGTTTTTATATATATAAACAATTTAAGTTTCCTTAAAAGGATTTTGAGATATATTATTTATTTTGAAAAGTTATTCCTAAAATAGTTATTATTTATTATTTCCTTTGGAAAATAATATTTTAAATATTTTTATAGGATTTAAGATTTAAAATTATCTTTAACATAATTATTATTTCTTTTTGAAAATAATACTTTACATATTTTCTAGATATTCTTAAAAAGGTTTTCTTGAGTTTAAGAGAATATTTTCATAATACTTTTTACTTTAAATATTCTTAAAGTATGATTTCAAAAAATGTTTACTAGTTAGGTTTAAATAATATTTCTCTATGGTTTTATTCTTACTTTAGATCTTGGAAGTATTAATAGTTTCCTTTCGAGAAATATTTATTATAATTTTTGGCACGCATAGTGGCATAACCTATTTTATACCTGGTAATGTATTTCAAACTTACATTCCAAAGTCAAATTTGCATGATTATGAGTTTTGCCCAGCGAATAGGGATTTTTCGATATATGAAGAGTTTTATGTGGCCGATAGATAGCCTATAATTTTATAAAAATATATTAAAAATCCTAATCCGGCAAAAAGGGGCATGGTATATATTTTTGATCAACATGTCGAGAGGACTTGCACTGTGCGTGGCTAGTCCCCCGTACGAGGGCCTCTTCCTAACAACATGCTTGGTAGTGTTACTCTTGATCTGGATCCAGTTGATAGAGGGCATAGTACCGTTGGAGGGTTAGGCCGAAAGTGGTATTGCGTTGGACTCCGTATCATGCTCTATGGTAGTGGCTATTTCCTAGAAGGTTGGGTCAGGAGGGGCCCACCGGCTAGGGTAGCACAGGGCGGCCTGGTAAGTACGCCAGGGCTCGTTACCTGTTTATGTATATATTGTGTGAGGTTGAAAAATCGAATGTTCGTACAGTGTGTTTGGAGTTCAGGCTGGTGTTGACTACGGGATGCCGAAACTTGTCCGAAGACCCTATTTCAGGTTTCGGACTTTGTCCGTTGAGCTTATCATCGTGCATGCATAGTTTTCTTAAAATTTCAGGTGTCGTGGCAGCGCTGATGTGTCTTGATTCGTTCAGAATTCGCGGCTACGCCCGAACCCTTCAGAAAATTTGTATTTTGCATAAAAGTTTTGAAAGCGCTTACTTTGTTGGGATGATAAACTGTTTTATAAATATATATACTTTTCCCGTACGGGAAGCTCACGAATAGCACACTTGCACGTGAACAGACGCTCATGTTTTCCAAATGTTTTTCCCCCCATTTTCAGATGACTTGGTAACTAGCTCGGGTTAGAGGAGCCCTGGTGAGCCATCGAAGCTGGCATATTTGAAGTCTTCCATCTCTAGTCAAAAGATTTTGATTATGTAGACGATGGCCTTAGAGGCCTTAAACTAATGTATAAGTTTGAGAAGCTTTTGTTATAAAGTTATATTCAAACATTTCTTTCTTCTCACATGATTTAATATAGAAATACTCATTACATCTCCTCACATTTGTACCTTAGTCTTGTATCTTTGTAAGTTTAGTGCTGAGACGTACGCAGGTACCTTACTTCACCACATTTGACCTAGCGGAGGGGTACGGGGAATCACAGGTGGTATCAGAGCCAGGTTCAACACTAGGTTCTCTAGATCTTAGAAGAACTTTTAAGAGCTGATCTCTTAGACTCTATAGCTTAAAAAATTTTGTGATATTTTATTTTGAATTTAACGTTAAGTTTTATTTTGTAGGTAGAAGATGTTTTATTTTGTAGGTAGAAGATGTCGTGACCAGGGCATAGATGGATCTACCAGGACGGGATTATGGTTAGAGGATCGGCGGGTTCGACACCTTCTTCCTCCTATTCTCTTAGGGAGATTGATCCAGAGCGACCTTCGGTGCCAGTGGTAGATATTCCTGACTCAGACTTCGAGACTGTAGATGGGCCAGTCGGCATTGAGATGGACATCGAGGAAGATACTAATGAGCCTACAGAAATA
Source organism: Catharanthus roseus (assembly GCA_028651295.1). Lineage (NCBI taxonomy): Eukaryota > Viridiplantae > Streptophyta > Magnoliopsida > Gentianales > Apocynaceae > Catharanthus > Catharanthus roseus. The sequence continues at coordinate 2,726,643 of JAPQWS010000033.1, read as the reverse complement.
GATACCACTGAATGGATAGAGAATGTATTAAGAGATGAAACAACCAAGGAACCTTCGTTGGGACCTATCTCTGGTATCCCTCTGTCCCTTATAAATTTTTATGAAGGTTCGACTTCTGGTCTGCTTGTTTCCTCACCTATAGCTGAGACTGCAGGGTCACATTTTCCTGCATCCTGTCTTTAGTTTAGAGCAGAGGCTCCAGGCAGCAGAAAACCATATTGCCGCCCTGCAAGTAGAACTAGCAAGAACAAATTGACATTTTCACCTATCCTGTCAAGCCAGACAGTTTGAGACTGCTAGAGCAAATAAATTAGCCGCAGAGGTAGCACATATAAGAGGGACCCTTGAGGTACAGCGACGTGGTACGTCCCTACAGTGTAGGGTAGAAACACCAAGCAGGTCGGCAAATGAGACCCCGACCGAGGTCGAGGCTCGCCGGAGAAACTTTAGTAGACGTTTCTCCTGACAGAGATAGAACCTTGATAGGTTATCTTATGATATTGATATTTGAACTAGCAGGTATTAGTAAGTTTGATGTTTTCATGTATTTGTAGAAAACTGTTAGCTCGACTTGTATTTAACTTTCTTTATTATCTTTTGTCTTTTGTGTACATAAGGCTTGATTAAGTACAATTTCTTTCCAATTACTTTTGTGTTTTAAGTTTAATATTTCTTTTTAAGTATGGGATGTAACGTGTAAGCTATAATTACAAACTAACGGTCAGTAATCCTGAGTTTTCTTAAGATTCGAGCTTATCTTTGGTATGAGAAAAAATGTCAAGACTACATTCTCCGGATCACGAAACTGAAGCTATGCCAGAAAGTTCATCGCACGGACAGACAAATGCTGCAAGTCATGAAATAATAGGAAATTTCATGACGAAGATGACGGAGTTGCTGGAAGCGACGTTAGTAAACCAAAGAGGAGAACAGGCACAGAATACTAACAACGAAGAGGCTTTGGAATGTTTCCTCCGATTTCGGCCCCCGAAATTCCATGGCGAAGTGGAACAAGAAGTTAAGGCAACGGTTTTTTAGAACAACTAAATGACATTTACGATACACTATAATATGAGGGCGCCAGGAGGGTAACCTTCACCGCTTTTTGTTTAAGGGGAGCAGTGAAAGGCTGGTGGTTAAGAATTTCCGAAGCTCGGGTATTAAGAAGTTAGTTATGGACGTGGAAGACTTCCAAGAGGAATTTAAACAAGAATACATACCCCGCTGGCTAAGGGAACGTCGTGAGGACGAATTCCAGCAACTGAAGCAGGAAGGAATGACACTAGCACAATATACGGCAAAGTTTAATCGTTTAGCCAAGTATTGGTTGCGTCTTATAGACACGAAATAGCATAAACCTGTTAGTTTGTGAAGGGTTTGCGAGTGGATCTGCAACGTGCACTAGCCCTTTTACCACCCACAAGTTTCGTTGCTACAGTTGAAGCTGCTACCAGAACTGAAATGGCAGATCAAATGGCAAAACAGAGAACGGTGGCACTGAATGCTTCAATCCATCCCCACAAACGATTAGGACAAGGACGCTGGAGACCCCAATATTCAAAGAAGCCACGAAACAATAATTAAACAGAGAATGGGAACCGCAAAAATCCTATGATAAGGAACCCTCATCCAAGTTGTACTTACTGCAGACGTGAGGGACATATGGCAGAAAAATGTTATAAGAAGACAGGAACGTATTTTCTCTGTGGAAAGGCATGACACTTTGCAAAACAGTGCCCTGCAACACAACCAACACCCTCAGGAACGCCCAGAGGAGTGGGACGGCCACCAAATATGGTAGGGGCATCAGTAGGCCGAAACAATAAGCCGCAGGTCAAAGCCAAGGTCTACACCCTAGATGGAAAACCCGTGAACAGAGAAACCGAAGTAGTTGAAAGTACTATTTGTGTCTTTTCTTACCCTGTTGAAGTATTAATTGATCCAGGAGCCACACATTCATTTGTGAGCATGCATTTTATAAAGAATATCCCTAAAACTTCCGTCAGCATGCCCTATCAATTAATTGTTTGCACACCTATGGGAGTATGTCGGGTCACAAAAGAGAAGTACCCCAATTGTGAGATTTATATTGGAAGAAAGGTACTACATAGGATTTGATTACCTTATCCTTTGAGGGATACGATGTGATATTAGGAATGGATTGGTTGTCTAAGCATTACGCTCAGGTAGATTGCCGGAAGAAAATGGTTAAGTTTACTCGACCAGATGCCTACACTAGAATTTCAAGGAGATAAAACCAAGGGGGAAAACAATTTGATCTCCGGTATTAAGGCAAGAAAATTGATCGAGAAGGGATGCCAAGGATATTTGGCATACTTGCTCAATAAAATAGAAAAAGAAGAACAACAAATAGAGAATATCTCGGTGGTGAAGGAATTCTTGGATATTTTTCGGGCTGAATTAACAACTTTACCACTTGATGGGGAGGTAAACTTCAGCATAGAACTAGTACTTGGTGCTGTACCAATATCTCGAACGCTGTATCGAATGACTTAGGAAGAGTTGAAGGAGCTAAAAGAACAACTACAAGAATTATTACGACAAGGCTATGTTCGACCGAGCACATCACCATGGGGTGCACCAGTATTATTTGTCAAAAAGAAAGATGGATTCCTTAGAATGTGCATCGACTACCAAGGGTTGAACAGTGTCACTGTAAAGAATAAATACCCTCTTCCTTTGATCGATGAATTGTTTGACCAGCTCCACGGAGCAGGTTGTCATTCAAAGTTGGATTTAAGACAAGAGTATTACCAAGTGCGGATAAAAGAAAAAGACATCCCAATAACCGCTTTTAACACTCGCTATGGACATTATGAGTTCGTGGTGATGCCTTTTGGTTTAACAAATGCACCAGCGATATTCATGGATTTAATGCAAAGAATATTCCGCCCACACTTGGACCAGTTTGTGGTCATTTTCATCGATGATATGACACATGAGGTGACACATGAGCAACATCTTCGAAGTGTGCTGTAAACTCTACGGGAACACAAACTATACACCAAGTTCAGTAAATGTTAGTTCTGTATGGAGAAAGTGAATTTTCGGGGACATGTGGTCACACGTGAGGGCATAATCGTGGATCCGACCAAGGTGGAAGCCGTAACTCCATGGGCATCACCAAGAAACCCTACGGAAGTACGAAGTTTTTCGCGCGCGCCGGCCTTCTGGGTGGTCGAGAGAGAGAGAGAGAGAGAGGAGGAGGAGGAGATGGTAAGACAGAGAGTCGAGAAAGGGAGGGAATTTCTTTCTGGGTTCAGGCGAGAGAGACAGAGAGAGCAGTGTTTTAAGAATTTTATTTTTTTTAAATCAGCAGTCCAGCCAAAGTTCTGGGGCTCTATAGAAAAGAAAAACAAAACTGGAGGGCCTTGAATATAAAAAGTTCAAAAATTCTAAAGTTTTTAAATTTTTCGAGGGGACTCGAGCCCTCACGAGCCCCCCTAGTTCTGCTACTGAATCCATATACATTACTTTACACTGTTTGGAGATACTACAATGTTAATAAGGAAAAAAACAAGAATTCTTTCCAAATATTTAGTTTAATAAAGTGCAAGCATGTGATGAATATATCGATTTGGCCAAAATGACCATAGTGCATTTAACTAACCCAAAATTTAATATTACTACTTTAAATCATATATAAATATCTCATATAAATTTGTGTTTGTATAATATCCTTAAAAGGAGTTATACAATTTAAATATTACTTTTAAGAAAAATCAAAATAAAACTATAAGCCATAATAAAAAACGCTTGTATTCTTAAATAAAAACTTTAATTACATTTCTATACTCGTTCTTCGCTAATTTGATATGCAATTCATCTACCTTTAAAAAAATGTCCGAATAATTCAATATAAAAATATTTTTCATATGAGGTGTATGTATATGAATGTGGAGAGAGAGAGAGAGAGAGAGAGAGAGAGAGAGAGAGAGAGAGAGAGAGAGTCCACTTTTATAAATTAATTTAGCGAAGATTTAATATTTTTATGTGATAATATACTAACAAAACGTTGGGAAAAATGTTCTGGGTATGAGGTAAATGAATAGATAAGAATAAAGAAAATGACACCTTATAAATATGTTAAAAAATAGTCTTAAATATCTTTTTTATTCATTTTCTAAAATATTTTTGTTATTATTTTGTCAAAATCCTAAGGAAAGGAATCACAATGCTACCACTAGGTAAGGATTTTTATTAAAAAAAAAAAAAAAGATAAGGATTTACAATGCTAGGATGCTCCATTTATTTTCCCACTTCTTAGGAACCTTACTTATTCTCAAAACATAAATAATAAACCAAACATTGAAATTTAAAATTTTGGAATGTGATTACTTTCCTTAGTCACATTCTTGGTCAATCAAACGGAGCCTAAATGTCCATAATTAAATATCTTAGTTTAATTTTTTACAAAAATTTAAAAAGAGAATTTAACAATTTTCAAAACTATACAACCTCACTTATTAGTTAAAATGTTTACATTTGGATTTTCAAATCCTAAAAAACAAAAATACTTTTATTCAAACTAAAAACAATTCAAACAGGCTGGCCATATTTGGATTTTCAAACCCAATGGAGAAATTCCAATCAAAATCTTAAACATACTCAAAAGAAGTTTTACAATTTTAAAATTACCTAAATATCCCAAAATCTTAAGACTTTCTTAGAACAACAAACGACAATTAAAATGTAATTTATCCTTTATTATGTTTAGAAATTATATAGTTAATAGATAGTAAAAGACATAAGAAAAAGTACTTGCACTACTATAATGGGAACTATCTGACTACTTGGAAAGTCTAAAGACATAGATAAAAGAAACAATAGTTAAGTTAGGCTCATTGTTCAAAAGCCCGCATAAGTGTCGTTTGGAGTGTGGTTGGATAAGGTTTCACAGACAAGTTCAAATTAAAGCTTTTACTTAAGAGTGTGACTTATTTCATTTTCACAAATAAATTTATTTCTTCACAAATCAAAATAAACTATTTTTAGATAGAAACTTTTTTGTCACTTCTCATTTCACAAGAGCTCATTGACATTTTTCCTAATCAAAATGAAAACAGTTAATACAACTAATGGGAGAACAGAAAAAATGCATTTTTTCTTTTTTTTTTCCTTTTTTCCAGTTCTAAATTTCTTCAAGCTAAAAAAACAAATCTAGGCACTAGTTTTTTCTTCTTTTTTATACCTTAGAGGAGAAGATAAGATTTGAAAAAAAAAAAATTCTCTGATAAGAAATATTTCTACTTACTATCTTTTAACAATCTTTGATACTTATTCAAGATTATCTAATAAAATTTTTAAGGCATGCTGAATTTCTTTCTTTTTATACTTTTTTCGTTTACCGTTTATCTTTTATATTATAGAGAAAATTCATAATTATTTAAAAAATAGAAAATTTATAACACTTTATAGAAAATTGAAATTATATTATACTACAAAGTTGCTCTAATTTTCTCTTTTTCTTTTAGTTTATTAATAAATCATTTTTATGAAAAATAAAATGTGCAGATGATGAAGAAAATTAACCAAAGAGAATACTGGATGTTGGTTGTGGTACAGACGGGACTTGTAGATATCTCGCAAGGAAATATGGTGCCCATTGTACGGCCTCACGGTTAGTCCTAAAGAGGTGAAAAGAGCTCAATCTCTTGCTATTTTCCAAAGCTTATAGGAAAAGGTATACCTCTCAAACTTGCAACTATTATTGCTATGAAAGGAAACCAGAAAACAGAAAGCAGAAAAATCTAAAAAAAAAAAAGTTTCAGGCGAGCTCACCTAGAATTCCAACAGTCAGTGCGGGCGGCGAGCTCCTCAGGCAGCGGTAAGGAGTGCAATATATGGAGACAAAAGAGTAGTGAAAACATTACAAAGAAGAAGAAACATCCATGAGAGAGAGAGAGAGGGGAGAGAGAGAGACCGAACTTACCTGATCAAAAGTGAAGCGGCAGGAGTCATCGTCGGTGGTCCTAGCGAGCCGGCGAGCCGTCGGCGAGTGGCGGGTGTGGAAAGGTTTGGAAAGATAGAAAGAATGATTTGGGAAAGCGGGGAAGGGTTTGCCTAATTTTGAAGGTCTCTGACTTTATTACTGACGGTACACACATAGAAAGGTCGTCAGTAACATCATATAGAAAGGTACTGAGGACAAATTCGTCAGTAATGCGGTCAATAAAGGAAATTAATTACCAACGCGATGGAAACAATTGTCGTTTATTCCATAGGAAACAATATTTAGTTACTGACAGCAACGGCGACATAACAAACTTCCGTTGGTAAAATGTTCCACCGACGAAATACAGTTCCCCTCCATTTTGTTGGCTGGAAATTTTAAATTACAATGACATGTATACATGTCGTCTGTATTCCTTCAGTATTTATCAACAGTACTAAAAACGGTCGGTAACGTCCGTCGATAAATGACATTTTTTTATAGTGTGTAACCTGTTTTGTTGGTGATGCCCTAGCATCCTTGGGCTCTTTGGGCTTCTATTGTTATGAGTTTGGGATGTGGGCCTTTTGCTTAGCTTATCAGTTTTGGCTATGTTTGTTGTTTTAATTATAGTAGTCTTTTGAAATGACAAACTACAATATACAATTTGACAACAATTGCCTCCGTGCTTGGCTTGATAAATGGTTTATTGCTTTATAACATGTTTATATCTTTTTTATGATATATACTCAATTATGTATTTGATATTCCGAATAATATGCTCGACTAAGTCTGCTAAAAAAAATATGAAATGAGAGTGAATAATATCACAAGAAAATTTAAATTCTTTCTAGTTTTTAAGATTGTATACAAGAAAATATGTACACAAAAATATCAATAATCTACATTCTCTCTATTCCATAATAATAAAAAAAAACCATTCATACTAACATCTTTTAATTGAACTAGTCAAAGTTAAAGTTCTAACCTCTATGAAGGAAATTAAAAAAATAGAAAATACTAGCTAAAGGTATATGTCTTATATGTAATTTGACTATTGATTTAATCTTTTCTTCCTAGGATACAGTTTAATTTTCATTAATAACAGAATGTTTCCAAAGAGTTTGCATCATTAGTTCTATCCTAATCAGAAAGGAAAATGTTGGGAATATTGGGGGGTCTAGATCCCCTACAAAGTGAATTTTCTTGGCCCAATGAGGAATATTATGAGCCAAGGATTGCCATTTCCGTGGGAGAAAACAATCATCCATTTCTTCCATCATCTTAGGCTAAGTCTTCCTTGTTGGATAAGGCTTATGCTTTTGTAGTTGACAAATCTATCATCTCTATTAACCGCTTGAATGACAAAAGGGGCATCTCCTTCATAAATCATCTTCGCTTCCCCAAAATCATCGCCTATTCTAAGAGCAAAATCAAGGGTTGAGGCTTCATCAGCGAATGGATCAAATACAGAGTTCTTACGAGTCCAAAGTCCCTATGTCACCCCCTGATGATCTTTCATAATGCATGAAGTAAACTAGTACCTTCAGAATCAAAAGTGACATCGGAATTACATTTCAAAAACCCTTGTTTCGGAGGTTGCCAACTGTTCTTTCCAACCTGAGAAATTCCTTTTTTTCCACTACAAATAGCCTTCCAATAAGAACTGCTTTCGACCTGACCATATTGCAAATCTCATTGAGTTTAGGGATATTTTCATCATGGACTTTTCTATTTCTCATCATCTTCCACTGCTACTGTAGCAAAATAATCGTTTTCTCTTTTTCCTGAATTTCGATAGGAAAATCATTATCTTAGTTATGAATTTTCTTTAATTGCTCACAGATCGACCAACTTGAAAAACCATCTAATCTCAAATGCCTTGGTGAATCAAACCAGATTCATCCAATAAAGAGACATCCCAAGAAAAGATGATCATTGGATTCAGCTTCATGACTACAAAAGACACATTCCGTATCCTTCTTGAGGAAGAAACACAATCTGTTCCCAGAAGGGAGAGTATTTGAAATAATCTTCAATATGAGGATTTTTATGTCGGTTGTACAACTTAGCCTCCAAATCTTGATGCTTGTGCCATCGGGGAAATAGAGAGGTGTGCTGCAAGTTAATAGGCCGTTTTCACGGTGAAATTCCTGACGAGGAGGGAGCCCATACCATCTTGTCATTCGCCTTATCAAGAGGTCGCTTGATTTTGAAGCTCAAATTTGAAATCTGCTGGGAGGGGGGTTGGGAAATTTGAGACTCTGACTGCTTCCCAGCAAAGGAGATCATGATTAATCAAATCTCTGACCCGTATAGGTAAATTATACAACTTGAGAACCCCATCTGGTTTATAATTTTAGATACCCTTCGAATCTAGACCCACACTATAGCAAAAGCCCTTTTCAATAACCCCTTTGACGCCCCATAGGCTCTGCCATATCCACGAAGCTCCAGTAGGTTAATTCTCCATATTTAAGAAATCTTTTACTTTGATATTTATCTTTGATGAGTTAGGCCCAAGGTTTATGAGGATTCCTAAATTGTCCACCTGAACTTTCCTAAGACAGCTTCGTTCATGGCTCTGGCAGATTTAAACCCTGAACCACTCAGCTCTTTGGGTTTACAGATGGTGTCCCATGCTTTGGGATAAAAATATTTTTCCATTATTTTTTTTGAAACCACAAAAGAAATCCCCATTTAAATTGTCTATCTTCCTGCAATTAGAGATAGCCATGAGAAACCGATGCATAGGGTGGATAACAAGAGATTGTGAAACAAATTGAATGAGGATAGATTTTTCAGCTTGCCACCCACTAATACGATTTCTGACTCTTTCCACTACCTCCATGAATGCCTCTTTTTTGGATTTTGTCTTACAAAAAGGAAGTCCAAGGTATTTATCTCTATGACCACACTTTTTTAATGTTCAAGATGGAGCAGACATTTTTCTTTAGCTCAGCTGAAGAATTTTTGCTAAAATGGATGGAAAATTTCTCCAAATTAATTTGTTGTCCCGACCAAGAACAAAATGTATGGAGAATGTTCTGTATGGAACTTGTCTCCTCCGGTGTAGCATGGTAAAAAATTGTTAAATCATCTGCGAACATAAGGTGAGGAAAACAAAATACTCTATTTGCAAATTTTAATCCCATAGAGTGTCCCCTCTTCCTCAGCTTTACATAGTACTTTGGACAATAAATCAAAGAAGATAGTGAATAAAGCCGGCGAGATGAGATCTCCTTGTCTGACACCTCAGGATGGAGAATATTTCCCATATGGTGATCCGTTTAATAGAACGGAGAAGTTTTGAGATGATATACATTCTAAAATAAGGTGAATGACCTCTTAAGAGAAACTGTGACTTCTCACAATTTCAGAAGAAGACTCCATTAGACACAATCATAAGCCTTTGCCATGTGTATTTTTAGCACCATCAATGCTAGCTTCCCCTTGTTCTTGTGGTGAATAATTTCATGAGAAACAATTATATTATCAGACATTGATATGCGTGGCACAAAGGCCGCTAGAGCAGGAGACACAATGGAATTCAACAATGGCTTCAACCTACTAACCTAGATCTTAGTGATGATCCTATAGATCATATTACAAAAAGTAATAGGCCGAAAGTGTTCAACTTTATGAGCCTCTGAGTTTTTTGGAATAAGAGAAACTTAAGTATGATTTAGAGATTTAAGCATGTTACCATTTCTGAAAAAATGCTTAATAGCAAGAATCACATCATTAGCAATAATGTACCAGTATCTCTTGAAGAAACAAGTAATGAAACCACAAGGACCAGGACTTTTCCCATTTTTCATACAAGAAACGATATCCTTAATACCCAGAGTAGTAGGGATACAACATAGATTATCATGTTGTTTCGGGGATATGGAGTTAGTGATTAATGAGTTCAAATCATCAGGAATGGGGGAATTAGTTGAAGAAAAAATATCTTTAAAATACCTCATGAAGTAGCTCCCCACATCCTCCCAATCCAATAGCCAAGAATTTTAAGAGTCAAGGAGGGCTTTGATCATGTTAGCTTTTTCTCCCGATGAGAGTGGATATATGGAAAAAAATGTGTTGGCGTTGCCGTTAGTGATCCACTGATTTAGTAATTTTTAACTCCATAAGATTTTTTCTCAAATTAAAAGTTCATTCAGTTGTTTTTTGAATGCCTTTCTTCCTCTTTGCGATTGAATCAGAGTCGTCAAATTTCAGGATGTTTTCCATCATGAGCAAATCTTTTATCTATTCTAGGATGTTGGACATATATTTAAAATATGATCACTATTAATTCTAAACTGTGTATAATTGTGTTTTCTAGTTGTATTTAGTTAGGACTTCTACTTCTAATCTGCTTAGGATTTGTCACTTGGACAAATCTATAAAATGTACACTATTCTCACATTAATGAGACAGAAAACACAAGATTCTTTTCCCCACTGGAAACTTTCATGGTATCAGAGCCAATTGTCTGAAATTTCTCAAAATGAGTAACGAAAATATTGGCAATGTTGATAATGACATAGTGGAAAAAAGCCATGTTCACAGAATAAAGAAAGATGCTTATTATGTGGCATCCACTGATGGACCTAGATTGATTCTAACAACGGTCCAGTTGAAAGAGACAGAAATATATAATAATTATGCAGAATGGGCAAGAGTCATGCGCATGGCCTTGAGATCGAAGAAGAAATTGGGATTCATTGATGGAATAATTCCAATTCCTGAAGGTGATCCAGATAAAGAAGAAAAATGGTGGGAGATCAATAATCTTGTAAACTCTTGGATTCTCAATACTATCGAACCCTCTCTCCGATCCACCATATATCATTCTGAGAGAGCTGATGAATTATGGATAGACTTGAAGGAACGATTTCTAGTTGGCACCGGCCCACGAATATATGAATTAAAAGCAGCATTGGCAAATTGTAAGCAAGGCGGTGATTCAGTACACGTGTATTTTTCACGTCTAAAAAAGGTATGGGACGAACTAGAAAATATATACTCAACTTCCGCCCAGCACAGACACAGATCTGTTGAATTTTATCATAAAAGAAAGAGAAAACGAGAAGGTTTTCCAATTTTTAATGGGATTAAATAGTGCAATTTATGGCACTGTTCGTTCCCATATGATCCAACAAGAACCTACACCCAAATTAAGTACCGTTCTTGCTCAAATCTGTAAAGAAGCACAGCACAAAAATTCGACACGAAAAGAAGATTATTCTAGAGATGGCGCCGCCTTCGCCGCCGCCGCCAGAATCGAAAAAATTCGCAGAAATTTTTCTGCCTCAAATTTCTGCTCCCACTGCAAACGCGCCGACCACGATGTCACCGGATGTTTCCAGCTTGTTGGCTATCCGGATTGGTGGCCTCGGAATCCTCCAAAGCTCGCCGGCCGCGGCTTCTCACCGGCGAATCACAGCCCTTGGCGAGGAGGTAGATCTGGGCCTGGGCGAGGCGGCAGACAGCCACCGGCGATGCCCAGACCGCGCGATGGAGGAAGATCGACCGAGGCGTGGGCCTATTCTGCAACAATCGCGGCGGCGGAAAATCCCAGCAGTCGCCGACGCTCTGGAGAAGAAGAAGACCACCGGCCGGGCGGGGCATTGGGCCGAGCTCCAGCAGAAACGGGCCGGGCAGTGCCGGGCCGGGCCCGGGCCCCTTACCAGCATTAACTGTTGACCAGTGGTCAACCTTGTTGACTGCCCTCCAAACCTCAAATAATATGCAATCTGAAAAGTTATCTAGTATGGAAAATTTTTGGATTTTAGATTCAGGGTGTTCTAACCATATGACTGGTAGGAAATTTTTTTTACAAAATATACATCCTATCTGTCCGCATATTATTGGATTACCTAATGGTGCCAAAACTTTTGCTGTGCATGAAGGAATGGTCTCTTTAAGTCCTACATTACAACTCCACAGAGTGTTGCTAATTCCTGAACTCACATGCAATTTAATTTCTTTGTCTCAATTGGCAAGAGATTTGCAATGCTTTATCACACTCTCTGACAAATTTTGTTTTATACAGGACTGTATCTCGATGAGGCCGATTGGAGTGGGTGAGCAGAGGAATGTGATCTTCTTCTACAAACCTCTTGAATTGAAGGAATTATACACCTTTTCTTGCACAATCCTTGATTCAAGCACACTATGGCATATACGGTTGGGACATCCTTCAGATTATGTCGTCAATCATTTTTTTGGTAATTCTAAAGACTCTACAACTAGAACATCTCCTTGTAATATTTGTGTACGTGCCAAACAAACTCGTGATTGTTTTCCTCTTAGCATCAATGAAGCATTTACAATTTTTGACCTAATTCATTGCGATCTATGGGGCCCATATAAATCCAAATCCACTATAGGTGCTTCATATTTTCTTACTATCTTAGATGATTATTCTAGGGGTATTCGGATATATTTACTGTCAGAGAAAAGTGAGGTTGCCTCTATTCTTCAAGATTACCTTACCATGATCAAAACCCAATTTCACAAAACTGTTAAGACAATCCGTAGCGATAATGGGACAGAATTTGCACCCCTAAAGTCGTATCTTGCTAACCATGGCATAATCCACCAAACTACTATTGCTAGCACGCCACAACAAAATGGAAGAGTTGAACGCAAGCATTGCCATATCTTAAATGTAGCTCGGGCATTACGATTTCAAGCAAATTTACCTATAAAGTTTTGGGGAGAATGCATTTTGACGGCTGGCTATCTTATTAATCGAACTCCCTCAAAATTGTTACAAGGTAAGAATCCTTATGAATTGCTATACGATAAGAAACCATCCTACTCTCACATCAAAACTTTTGGGTGCTTAGCTTATGTTCATAACCACGATATCCCAAAAGATAAATTTCGAGCCCGCAGCAAACCATGTGTCTTCCTTGGCTACCCTCTTCATAAGAAATGATGGAGATTTTATGACCTGCAAACAGAAAAATTCCTTGTATCCCGAGATGTGATTTTTGATGAAACAAAATTTTCATTCCACGAAAAATCAGGTACTTCCATTTCTACAGACTTCACACAATCTTACAATTTTGGGGGACAAGTTTTGGGCTCCAAGCAACATAGTATGAAAGAGAGGGGGAGTTTAGCACATAACACACCTAGCCCAGATCAAATAAATCCTACCCACAACCCACCTGCACATAACACACATAGCCCAGATAAAATAAATCCTACCCACAATCCACCTGCAAACCCAGATCCACCAACCCTTTCCCGCAGCCCACTAACCCACGACCCTCCACTATACACTTCCCACGGCCCACCTCCACTTTCACACTCTGATCCACACCCACAACCCCACAGCCCAGTTCAGCAAAGCCCACCACCAACCTCTCCAGCAGCCCCACTCCAAACTAACCTAAATAGCAATCCACATCCGCCTTCTTGCCACGAACCAAACATTGAGCCAACTTATAGCCCACTTTCGGATGATAATCCTGCCAGCTTCCCGCAAGACAATCCGCCAATTAATGCACCAAGACGAAGCACTCGAATTAAACATATTCCGACTCGGCTCCAAGATTATGATTGCAATGCCATATGAAAGTCCTCTATATCCCATTCCTCCTCTGCTATCTCACCCTCTTCGGACCTCTCAGGTACGTCCCTTTATCCTATAACAAAATTTGTGGACTATAGTAAATTTTCTAATATACACAAGCAATTTTTAGCATCTGTAGCAACGGAATCGGAGCCTACCACTTATTCTGAGGCAGTTTCTAATCCTCTCTGGCGCACTGCTATGCGTCAAGAGATTAATGCTCTTGAACAAAATGGTACATGGACTTTAACCTCCTTGCCTCCTGGAAAACGTGCACTGGGGAGTAAATGGGTCTACCGAATAAAGTACAAAGCCGATGGCACCATCGAGCGCTATAAAGCCCGCTTGGTAATTTTGGGAAATACACAAATGGCAGGTATTGATTTCACAGATACCTTTTGCTCCCGTTGCTAAAATGGTCACCGTTCGTACTCTCCTTTCCGTTGCCACTGCTCGCAACTGGCCTATCCATCAAATGGATGTTCACAACGCATTTTTGCATGGAGATTTACAAGAAGAAGTATATATGCGACCACCTCCAGGATTTCGTACCTGTTACAAAGGACAAGTCCGTCGTTTAAAGAAGTCTTTATATGGTCTTCGCCAAGCCCCTCGATGTTGGTTTTCCAAACTCACCACCGCTCTCCGTAGGTATGGTTTTCTCAGTCTTATGCAGATTACTCTCTTTTCACATATTCTTGAGGGAATATTTATCTATGTGTTCTTATTTATGTGGATGATTTACTCATTACTGGAAATTCCCTATCCACACTTGAAAAATTCAAAGCGTCATTACACAAGTGCTTTCACATGAAGGATTTGGGCTCGCTCAAATATTTTTTGGGCATAGAAATTGTGAAAAACTCCACAGGATTATTTTTATCCAACGAAAATACACATTGGAAATTCTCTCTGAAATGGGTTTATTAGGTGCCAAGCTGGCATCTACTCCTGTGGAACCTAATTATCAGCTGGCAAAAGCATCTGGATCATTGTTTGACAACCCAGATCGCTACCGAAGACTCATAGGCAAACTAATATATCTCACACTCACTCGGCCCGAACTTGCATATGCTGTATATACACTTGCTCAATTTTTGCACGCCCCTTATCATGCTCATTGGGATGCTGCTATCCGAGTTGTACGTGTTGGAATCCGTAGGCAAAAACAAAGTAAAATATAACTACGGAAATCCACCAACAGGATCTGCACATACTAGAAAAACCGATTGGATAGAAATTACCTCAATGTTTTGATTGTTCGTTGTGGAGGCGCTGCTTTGTACGCTTCGCCCTCTACTGGTATCCACGCGACGAACTCCTCTGCAAGCGATCGGGATGCTAGCCCCTTCTGTGTTCTGAAAACTGTTCAAAACTGATCCTGACTATCTGGTAATCGGTCGTATTTCGGAGAGAGGAGGCTAGATACTATATCGCCGTTCTAGGGTTTAGGGTTTTATTTTTCTTTAATCAGATAAAGGACGGCTACCAAGAAAAGGTTAACATAACCTTTTATAGCTGTCAATATCAAAACCTTAACTGTCATCTAATGACAGTTTAATCTCGTCCGTCTATTCCTATAACCATCCAACGGTTGGATGAGTAATATTAAGTAATTAATTTCATTTATTCGATTAAATAAAATTAATTACTTATTAACCTACCAGAAAATACAATATGGAATCTGATTCCCCTTTTGTATACATTCAACGAATCTGGACACAATCTAGATTCATTGAACGTGGACATTATGCTCACAAGATCATCTATGCGTGTGACCCTGTAGGTTCACTTAACGTTGGCAGTGAATGAAAAATGTCCTAGACATTTATTCACAAAACATAAGCGACCTCTAGCAAGACATTATGCTTACCCAAGTTAAGTAAATGTAATAATAACCTAGCATCAGATTTAATATTTAGTCCTTTTGTCACACGATATCCTAATTAAGTATAAGGCATGGATCAAGTCATCCTTATAAAACTTAATTAACCATTTACTTGATCACCAGGCAGACTGTTCCAACAAATAATATTAATAACACCTTATTAATACTTATTTGAGCATGGCCATGCATATTTTCCAGTCTTCCTTATCAATGGGCCCATGGATATCTATCTCTAAAAGAGAGGGACAAATCCCTTTCACTATCTCTAATATTCAAGCCATGACGAGAAAATAAGCCAACCAATAATCATAATGATCACCTAATTAAAAGTGATGTTTGACTATGTCAAAACATATTTTTCCCCCCATGCAAGAAACATTAGAAACATTAGGTCGAAGGACACCAAATATAAAACTGAGAAGAAATACTTATAACTTAAACCCATGCAATATTTCTTCTTCACTTTGGGTCATGTCCAATACAATATTCTCAATATGTATTTATGAATTGATTTTATATCTCATATTCATGATCAGTAAAACTTGACCATCAATCAACTTCACACTAGTTTACAAGATGTAATAAACTAGGGAAAAATAAGAATAGTATTTTATTAGCTAGAAGGGTTTTACTATCAAGTCACATACTTGATGACCAAGAGCATAAAATACAATTAAAAAATACATGCTTCATAAATTATAAATGCGATTCAATTGGTCTTAGGGCATATACTAACAATCTCCCACTTGCCCTACCACCAATTTGACATGACTCTCAAACCCATTGACCTAGTATGACTCTCATGCTTTAGTTGTGGGAGTGGATTTGTCAATGGATCTGCGACATTGTCATCGGTGTCTACTTTGCAAATTTTAACATCTCCACGCTCAATAATTTCTCGAATGAGATGGAAACGCCTGAGAATATGTTTGGATCGTTGATGAGATCTAGGTTCCTTAGCTTGTGCAATGGCTCCTGTATTATCACAATATAGGTCCACTGGGTTCACAATGCTATAAATTACACCTAGTTCTGTGATGAACTTTCTGATCCAAACTGCCTCCTTGGCTGCATCAGAAGCAGCCACATACTCAGCCTCTGTAGTAGAATCGGCCACGGTATCTTACTTTGAACTCTTCCAGCTCACAGCACCTCCATTCAAACAAAACACAAATCCAGATTGCGATCTAAAATTATCTACATCAGTCTGAAAGCTAGCATCCGTGTAACCATTTACAACAAGCTCTCCTTCCTGACCTCCGTAGATCAAAAACATCTCTTTAGTCCTTCTTAAGTACTTGAGAATGTTTTTTTACTGCAGTCCAATGCGGTTCACCAGGATTTGACTGGAATCTGCTAGTCATGCTTAATGCATACGAGACATCTGGGCGAGTGCATAACATGGCGTACATGATAGATCCAACTGCAGAAGCGTAAGGAATCTTACTCATGCGTTCTGTATCTTCCCTTGTGGTAGGACTTTGAGACTTACTGAGTTTAACGCCATGTGACATTGGTAAGAATCCTCTCTTAGAATCTTGCATACTGAACCTTTTCAGTACCTTGTCAATATATCCACTCTAACTTAGGCCAATAAGCTTTTTAGATCTATCTCGATAGATCCTAATGCCTAGAATATAGGCTGCTTCGCCTAAATCTTTCATTGAAAAACACTTCCCCAACCAAGTTTTTACACTTTGCAAAGTGGGGATGTCATTCCCAATTAACAAGATGTCATCAACATAGAGTACTAAGAAGACTACTGCATTTTCTGTAACCCTTTTGTAGACACAAGGTTCATCATCATTCTTTAATTGCTTCATCAAAACGAAGATTCCAACTTCGAGATGCTTGCTTCAAGCCATAAATGAATCTTTGAAGCTTACACACTTTACTAGAGTTCGAAGGATGAATAAAACCTTCAGGTTGTATCATATACACATCCTCCAGTAGATTTCCATTAAGAAAAGCAGTTTTAACATCCATTTGCCATATTTCATAATCATAATATGCTGCAATGGCAAGTAGAATTCTAATTGACTTAAGCATTACAACTGGAGAAAATGTTTCATCATAGTCTATACCATGAGTTTGTCTATACCCTTTTGCTGCCAATTGTGCTTTGTAAGTGTGCACATTGCCATCCATGTCAGTTTTCTTTTTTAAAACCCATTTACACCCTATGGTCTTGCAACCTTCAGGTGGATCAATCAAAGTCCAAACTTGATTATCATGCATGGATTGTATTTCTGATTTCATAGCCTCTAGCCATTTGCTAGATTCAGGACTATGAATAGCATCTTGGTAGGAATTAGGTTCACCTTGATCAATAAGATCAATATTATGATTCTCAGTCACTAGAAATCCATATCTCTGTGGTATCTGAGAAATCCTACTAGACCTTCTTGGCCCTTGTGTCAAAGGTGCAGGCTCAGTATGAATACGTGAGTCCAACTGAGTATCCATACTCGCTTTTGAAATGGTCCGTCGTCCCTTGAGCTTCTTCAAGATGGATTCTACTCCCACTGACTCTTTTGGAAACGAATTCCCTTTCAAGGAAAATTCCGTTCCGAGCAACAAACACTTTGTTTTCATATGGAAGATAAAAGTAGTATCCTTTAGTTTCCTTAGGATATCCCACAAACAGACACTTATCATATTTGGGTGCTAGTTTTTCAGATAACGATCGCTTCACATAAGAATCACATCCCCAAATTTTGAGAAATGCTAAACTAGGTTGTTTCCCGGTCCATATCTCATATGGTGTTTTCTGAATAGCTTTAGATGGAACTCTATTTAATATGAATGCAGCAGTTTCTAGAGCATAACCCCAAAAAGAAATTGGAAGATCTGTTTGACTCATCATAGATCGAACCATATCTAATAGAGTTCGATTTTTGCGTTCAGACACACCATTCCATTGTGGTGTTCCTGGTGGAGTTAATTGTGATAATATCCCAAAATTTTTTAGATGATCGTCAAACTCTTGGCCTAAGTATTCACCACCTCGATCTGATCGAAGTAATTTGATACTCCTTCCAAGTTGATTCTGTACTTCATTTTGAAATTCCTTAAACTTTTGAAAGGAATCAGATTTATGTTTCATTAGATAGACATAACCATATCTACTGAAATCATTTGTGAATGTAATGAAATACTGAAAACCTCCTCTGGCTTGTGTGTTCATTGGCCCACATACATCAGTATGTATAAGTTCCAATAAATCGGTAGCCCTTTCACTTTGCCCTGTAAATGGACTTTTAGTCATTTTTCCCAATAAACAAGAATCACATTTTTCATAAGACTCAAGGTCGAATGAAGATAAAAGTCCATCTTGATGGAGTTTTGATATGCGTTTCTCATTTATATGGCCCAAACGACAATGCCAGAAGTAAGTTTGATTTAAATCATTAGATTTAAATTTCTTTGTATTTATTTTATAGATGGGCTTATTAATGGAATCATGTAGGTTAAGAATGTAAAGTCCATTACATAAAGAGGCATCCCCATAGAACATACCATTTTTATAAATAGAACTTTTACCATTCTTAGTATTAAACTCAAAACCATCAATATCCAAACAAGAAACTGAAATGATGTTCCTACTCATAGCAGGAACATAATAACAATCTTTAAGTTCAATTATAAGCCTAGTAGGCAAAAGTAAATCAAATGTCCCTACAGCTACAGCAGCAACTTTTGCTCCATTTGCAACTCGTAGGTCCACCTCTCCCTTTGCCAAAGATCTACTCCTTTTGAGTCCCTTCACATTTACACAAATGTGAGCTCCACATCCGGTATCTAATACCCATGAAGTAGGAGTAGACATATTAATCTCTATAACGAAAATACTTGAAGCGACAGTCTCACTAGCCTTTTGCTTCTTCTTTTCTTCCAAGTAGAGCTTGCAATTCCTCTTCCAATGACCAGGTTCATTGCAGTGGAAGCAAGTCCCTTCCTTTAGTGGTTTAACCTTGGGCTTGGGCTTCTGCTTGCCTTTACCCTTTTTGGCCATATCCTTTCCCTTTCCCTTTCCCTTGTTCTTCTTGAACTGCCCCTTCTGAACCATCAGAACATTGGGAGTAGACTTCCTAATGTTTTGTTCAGCCTGCTTGAGCATCCCGTGCAATTCATTTATGGACTTTTCCATATTATGCATATTGAAGTTCATGACAAACTGATCATAGTCAGAGGTCAAAGAGGCCAAGATCATATCGTAGCTAAGTCATGACTTACAGGGTGCTCCAAGTTTTTCAAGCCGATCAAAATACCCTTTCATCTTAAGGACATGAGCACTAATCGAAGTGCCCTGGGGTCATTTTTGCAGTCTGTTCAACGCCTTAGTGGTAAGATATCTCTCTTGACGTGCCTGCTCTTGGAACATTTCCTTGAGCTGTTTTATCATCTCATAAGCCTCAACTTCCTCGAATTGCTTTTGCAACTCAGATTCCATCGTAGCCAACATGAGACATGTCACATCGTTAGAATCATCCTTGTGCTTACTATAAGCATCCTTTTCGAATCTAGTGGCATTGTTAGCTGGTTGATTAGGGATAGGGTTCTCAAGTACATATAGCTTTTTTTCTTGTTTAAGGACAATCCTTAAATTTCGTGCCCAATCAAGAAAGTTAGTCCCACTAAGCTTATTCTTTTCAAGCACGGATCGCAACGATGTGTTTGAATTATTTGAGGCCATTATCTACATAGAATTTGCAAAGTAAAATTAAATAAATGAAGCATTAAATTTTCCCTGAAATATTCAACACTTGATATAAATCATGGGTATACAAATTCATTTTATTCTAATCATAAGTAACTTTGGCTTAACACCCATAATTAGAGAAAAATGTATTAATGGATTTACATCTACATGTACCGGCAAAATCCCATATGATGTCCTAGGCTCAAAACCGTTTTGATAGCCTAGTTAAGCCAAACCATTCCAAGCATATGGAAATCACCATTTTCCATCTTCCCCTACTTAGGTAACCATTTATCTCTTGCTTTGGCAATGAGACAAAATGATGATCCAAGCATGGAGAAGTGCTTATGATCATGGAAGGCATTTTACGACTTAATTTTTTAATTTTTTTTACATGGTTTCAAAAACCTTCTTCCTTTTTATTTGTATATTATTTCACAAAACATATATCAAAATAAAAGGAAATAAACTAAACATCACATGCATAATATATATACATCAACTAAAACGTGTCATAGCATGGCCCCAATCCTATATTGACTTCCACGAGCCTCATGGAAGTCAAAGGTCAATCTAGGTAAGTCTTCATCTCCATGAGCTTGCCTCCAATGTCTTGGCCTTCTAATCTTGTTACATAGGACAGAAAATATACATAGGAATAGGAAATAAAATTAACCTATTCTAGTAAAGCTTGATAATATTACATCAACGAAAACAATGACACGCAGGCCGTATTTAAAAACATACAACCCATTAACAAAATAAGCCAATCAATCACAAGAGGTAAGGGGCCATGCTATGCACCATGCATCTAAAGATAGGAAGAAACATGCAAAGAAACAACAAGGGGGTTCCGGGGGCGTAGCCCCCGAAAGAAAACGGCGGTCCCACTCAATTAACAAGATGCCATCAACATAGAGTACTAAGAAAACGGCGGTCCCCCGGAAAGAAAAATCGATTTTTCTTTCTGACTCATTGAATGAGTTATTGCCGTCATAAACCCTAAAATCATGCCGCCAGAAATTTTGTTTAACAGTTAAACATTAAATCATGTGATTCTGCATATTTGTTTAACAATTAAATTGCACAGATTACAGACTGTACGCCAAACAATTTGGCAGTAACAACATTCTGTTTAATTAATCGTATTAATAAGTAAAAAAGAATATGATATATGCGAATCTTATAATTCAATTTACTCTAATTATTACACTAATCAGAAACCTTACTATAAGGCCGATTGAAAACAACATATGTGATCAAAGCGGTAACAGATAAAATCAGTAAAACTAGTATGTAGGGATGACCCCTGGCACTGCACTAAGTCAGGAGAGAAAATGTTGGATTCCGTAGGCAAAAACAAAATAAAATAAAACTATGAAAATTCACCAACAGGATCTGCACATACTAGAAAAACCGATTGGATAGAAATTACCTCAATGTTTTGATTGTTCGTTGTGCAGGCGCTGCTTTGTACGCTTCGCCCTCTACTGGTATCCACGCGACGAACTCCTCTGCAAGCGATCGGGATGCTAGTCCCTTCGTGTTCAAAACTGCTCGGGAATCGATCCCTGACTATCTGGTAATCGGTCGTATTTCGGAGAGGGGAGGCTAGATACTATATCGCCGTTCTAGGGTTTAGGGTTTTGTTTTTCTTTAATTAGATAAAGGACGGGTACCAAGAAAAGGTTAACATAACCTTTTATAGCTGTCAATATCAAAACCCTAACTGTCATCTAATGACAGTTTAATCTCGTCCGTCTATTCCTATAATCATCCAACGGTTTGATGAGTAATATTAAGTAATTAATTTCATTTATT
Source organism: Catharanthus roseus (assembly GCA_028651295.1). Classification (NCBI taxonomy): domain Eukaryota; kingdom Viridiplantae; phylum Streptophyta; class Magnoliopsida; order Gentianales; family Apocynaceae; genus Catharanthus; species Catharanthus roseus. Next base: position 2,704,703 of record JAPQWS010000033.1, on the reverse strand, counting down.
CGATTAAATAAAATTAATTACTTATTAACCTACCGTGAAAAATACAATATGGAATCTGATTCCCCTTTTTGTATACATTCAACGAATCTGGACACAATCTAGATTCATTGAACGTGGACATTATGCTCACAAGATCGTCTATGCGTGTGACCTCGTAGGTTCACTTAACGTTGGCGATGAATGAAAAAAATGTCCTAGACATTTATTCACAAAACATAAACGGCCTCTAGCAAGACATTATGCTTACCCAAGTTAAGTAAATGTAATAATAACCTAGCATCAGATTTAATATTTAGTCCTTCTGTCACACGATATCCTAATTAAGTATAAGGCATGGATCAAGTCATCCTTATAAAACTTAATTAACCATTTACTTGATCACCAGGCAGACTGTTCCAACAAATAATATTAATAACACCTTATTAATACGTATTTGAGCATGGCCATGCATATTTTCCAGTCTTCCTTATCAAGGGGCACATGGATATCTCTCTCTAAAAGAGAGGGACAAATCCCTTGCACTATCTCTAATATTCAAGCCATGACGAGAAAATAAGCCAACCAATAATCATAATGATCACCTAATTAAAAGTGATGTTTGACTATGTCAAAACATATTTTTCCCCCCATGCAAGAAACATTAGGTCGAAGGACACCAAATATAAAACTGAGAAGAAATACTTATAACTTAAACCCATGCAATATTTCTTCTTCACTTTGGGTCATGTCCAATACAATATTCTCAATATGTATTTATGAATTGATTTTATATCTCATATTCATGATCAGTAAAACTTGACCATCAATCAACTTCACACTAGTTTACAAGATGTAATAAACTAGGGACAAATAAGAATAGTATTTTATTAGCTAGAAGGGTTTTACTATCAAGTCACATACTTGATGACCAAGAGCATAAAATACAATTCAAAAATACATGCTTCATAAATCATAAATGTGAGTCAATTGGTCTTAGGGCATATACTAACAGTACGTTATCTGAAAGGGAGCCCTGGACGTGGCATTTTTCTTTCCTCTAACTCTCCTCTTTCGTTAACTGCATATTGTGACTCCGATTGGGCCACCTGCCTGATAACTCGACGCTCTCTCACTGGTTATTTTATCTCTCTTGGTGGGTCCCCTATTTCTTGGAAGACAAAAAAACAACATACTGTTTCTCATTCATCTACCGAAGCTGAATATCGCTCTATGGCTATGACTTTATGTGAACTTAAATGGTTATCTATTCTCCTGCGAGATCTTCATGTCCCTGTCACTCGCCCCATTCCATTGCATTGTGATAACTAGGCTACTCTTCATATCACTGAAAATCCTGTTTTCCATGAACGCACAAAACACATTGAAATAGATTGTCATTTTGTTCGTGATGCTTTTCAAGACGGTTTTATCTATCCTGCCTATATTCGAAATGAAGAGCAACCTGCCGATATTCTTACTAAAGCACTTCATCCGACACATTTTCATCGATTAGCTTCCAAGTTGGGCATTTCTGACCTTCATGCTCCAACTTGAGGGGGAGTGTTAGACATATATTTAAAATAGGATTACTATTAATCATAAACTGTGCATAATTGTGTTTCCTAGTTGTATTTGGTTAGGACTTCTACTTCTAATCTGCTTAGGATTTGTCACTTGGACAAATCTATAAATTGTACACTATTCTCACATTAATGAGACAGAAAACACAAGATTCTTTTCCCCACTGGAAACTTTCATAGGACTTAACCAAATGAACCTTATTCTAATCCTTCAGAGCCACTTTAGCCTTTCTGAATTTCCTAGATAGTGTAAATGATGGGAAGTCATCACACTTTCTATCCAAGCTTTCTCAATGGTAGAATAGGATGAATCATCTCTAGTCCACATTTCGGGAAAACCGGAACGGCTTCGTCTCGAGGCTTCAACAGGAGTAGTGTTCATTAGAGGTGGTCTGTGATCAGACTCCGTTTGAAGATTAGTTATCATAGCTTTGGGGAAAAGTAAATGACAACTCCTATTAGCCAAACCTCGATCAAGTCGTATTTGGATATTTTGCTCTTCCCATTCTTTTATTGTTCCAAGAAATGGATTATCCGAAAATCCGAAATCAATTAATTCAGCCTCATCCACGAAATCATTGAAAATATTTGAACTAGATGATGGGAGTAAATGTCCACATTTCTTCTCTTCTTCTAGCAGAAATGTGTTGAAATCTCCAATACATAACCGAGGACCTATGATAGCATTCTTAATAGAAATCAGATTTTCAAAGAAAGTTCTTCTCCCCACAACTTTAGGAGGCCGTACACCTTTGTGAAATGCCCGGAAGTATTCTGAGGACCATAAGTAACAAGAGCATGAATAAGTTTTATTTTAGCAGAAATAACATAATAGTAACAGATGAATTCCAACAAAGCAGAAGTCCTCCAGCCTTCCCGGTAGAAAATAAGTGAGGAAAATGTTAGAGATGAAATAATAGGAGCAATGCGATGTGAAGAAAAATTTTTTGTTTCAGAGTGGAAGAGGATATTTGGTTTATTAGATGAGACTAAAAGTCTCAGATCCACTGTTGCCTCGAGCTGCCCCAGCCCTTGACAGTACCAGCTGAGGACAATGATTGGGAATCGAAGGATAGTAGGGCGTCTACCTCCTTTGAATTTTCTTCTAGTTCGGTAACTGTATACCCAGGGACATATTAGTTTGCTTTCTTTGCTCCATGCTTAATATGTATGACTCTCCTACGAACCATAGTGACTTGTTCCTCCTGAATGATCATCTCATTGGGTTTTCCATATATCTGATACCGTAGGGTCATTGGATGCACATGGAGGATCGAGAGTTTAGCGAAAGATTTATCCAAATGGATTGTCATTGTTCCCTCATTGTATTTGTTGGAATCCTGTATTTGCTACTTTCCATGGATTAAAGGAGCTAGTAGTTTAATGGGAGGCGTTTTCGGCCTGGGAAGTTTTCTTTCGTCCCCAAAAATTTTAATGTTTACTTTGGGCTGAGAAATCTAAGAACATTCAATGGCTGAGCTTTCTTCCTCAATATTTTATGGGATCCAAATCAAATTAGATTCAGCTTGGTCCATATTCAAAGGAGTTAGATTGGTTAGGCATCTAAAGAGGCCTCTACCATATGTATCAGCCTATGCGCCTCTTTCTCTACTTGGGCTTTGTGGGTTGGGTCATTGCCATGGTATTTCTCTCCTACAAACGGTAGATATATATATATATATATGGAAGGCCCACCAAAAGTGTCCTTATATCTAGTCCGAAGGAAACTGTGATACTCCTAACCCCTCTGCTAGGTCTATTGCGGTTGACTAAGGTACTAGTGTGCCTCTTAGCACCAGAACATACGAATACTTTCCTAGTTGGAGAAAATACGGGGCATTAAAAATACTAAAACCTCAAGAGTGGCAGTGGAAATTAAACCTTATCTTAGTAGATCTTGTATGTATTAATACAACTGGTTAAAACTTAATATCAAAAGCACTAAAGCACAAAAACACTTTTGATCCCACAAGAGGTACCAAAAGGTTCTCAAAAGTATATACATCGCACACACTAGCTAATTCTTCAAAGCAGAATATGCCATGGTACTTCTATTTTGCCTCCTATTCCGGTTATCTAAAAACATGTAATAAAAAGTGTGAGCCAGAAAGCTCAGTGAATTCACGTTGTGCCACTATGTTTTAAATTAGTAAAGTGCATACACATGTATGTTTTTATAACAAGTTTTACGCAAGAAAAATCTTGTCTCTTCATTTTGAAAATCAAATACAAAAAAAACACATGTTGGGTTCGAGTATAGTTGGGAAGTCTTATCAAATAAAGTCACATCAGTGTAACTCAAAAAATTCAAAGTTTCAAAACATGTCACAGATACGGGCACATCAAAACTAGGTCCGGAATTCCGTAGTCAACATCAGCCACAAGATCATACGAATATTCAATTTAACATGTACCTTATGCTTCCAAAAAAACCAGGCTACGAGATTCTGGGGAGCCTACCATAGCGCACCTAGTGATGAACCCTAACTCTGAGCCCCTCTTAACTCATAGGAGAGAGGCGAAGATACCACAAAGACGATGTCCCAAAGACAAACAAAGCACCAGTTGGGTCGAATACTTCCCAGCACCATACACCTATTATATAGAATCCACAATCAAGAGTCTGGATCATCCACTCTATTGAAAGAGGCCCAAGTATGGGGAACCATCCATGCACAATGTAATCTATTGACGTTTCTGGCAACAAAATAATATTCATATCGAATTTGGTTAGAACGGGGTTTTATACATATTTTAAAATCAAAAGACAATTTAATGGTCATCCTTACAAATCTAATTCATGTTCTTTAAAAAATAAATAGGCCTCTCAACTGGGCCATTAAAACCAAGTCATGTCATATCAATTCCAGGACATCAAAATCACTCGTCCGCCATTCCATTCATGCTTATGCATATTTCTCAAATATGCCATGATAATGCATATGCTTTTTCAAAAATCATTTAATTTAAAATAAATAAAACTTTTCCAAAACTCACTTGTTCAAGAAACCTGTAGAAAATAAAAAAGCAGTATTTTCAAAAAAGCGATAGAAATTTCTATATGGAGCATTGTTCCTATGCAATTCTAATGCATATGTAAAATATATTTTGGAGAATCTCTCCAGTAAAAAGATATTGCTGAATGATAAATCGAATAACTTTTCAAAAATAGTCTATTTCAATATAAATAATATTTCTTCCCAAAACAAATATTTTATAAAATAATATTAGAATTGGAAATCTGATAAGTTTCGGTTCGTGAATTCACCTTGTTGGAGTAGCTAATCGTATTTCACAGAGTAGACAAATTTCCTAGAAACCAAATAACAAAGTAATCAATTGACTTTCATTTTAATTGTATAGTTTAAAGCTCCTCTCAATCCTATTCATAATTTCAAATCTAAATCGAAGCTTAAATTTGATAAATAATTCAACTATGACGATGCAATATGAACTAAAGAGAAATCGCAGCACTAAATAATTTAAAACTACCAACTTTGTAAATTTATAAATTAACTCTCTTATATCTAGTATTTTACCTTAAAATAAACTATACACTAAAGACTTACCTTAAGATCTTTCAAAGAATATTGGGAGGAGAAGAATTTTGCATCCTATCTTGAGAGTGTTGAATCAAGAAAAAAATAGAGAGAAGAGGTTATTGAAAAGAGAAGAATTCTAACTCTTATTTATAGGGAGAAATTGTAGAGCTTAGTCACCTTATGTGACCTAAAAGGAGGACAAGTGGCACACTTGAAGGCCACTTTTCATGCATATCAGTGCCACTTGTGATACTATAAAATGGCACATGTCTCATACATGCACGATTATGGCATTTTTCATATATTTATTTATTATTTAGTAATTATACTTTATTTACAAAGTTCCAAATTATCCTTAATCTATACACCAAATTCTCTAATAGTATTTTAGTGATTTTCTCTACTCTAGTATCCTTAGTGGACTTTACTTCTTCTTCTTCTTCTTCTTCTTCTTCTTCTTCTTCTTCTTCTTCTTCTTCTTCTTATTATTATTATTAGAAAAACCACTTTAAATTAAATTTCAAAAGCTTCTGTAACTTAACATAGTAAACAATATTCCATTTGCTAATACCAAAATTTTTAACACTCTCATAACTTTGAATTGTGCCAAACATCAAATAAGCAACAGCCTCCTAAACTGGATATGTTAGGATGCCCACAAGATGGGGTGTTACTGCCCACCCTCCTTAAAAAGAATTTTGTCCTCAAAATTTGAAGTTACATTCCTAATGGTTATCGTATTTTGTATAAATTCTTCTACTTCTCCAGTTGTCTATCAATTTCGTAGTGTCTCATAAATTACTTCACTTATAGGGTTCTACCTTCCTCAAAATTCATTTATACTATATTTTAAATCATTCATGACTTCTCCTCTTATACTTATTCACGTCCAATTATGCCATATTATCACTTAGGATACTTTCAATTATGAGATGCTTATCTTTTCTTTAACTACAATCTATGAAATACTTAATGTAATATAATCAAATTTTCAAATAGTACGTGTCAAAATACCTTTTCTATATTTTGTAAGATATTCCAACTGATTTATTAAATCTTAGTCGTAATTATTCCTCTTAAAAACAGTTTAATCTTTCCTCTACAATGTCTGAATTTCAAAACCTTCTCATCCCAACAAAAAATTCTAGATTTCTCATTTGATTGACTTCAAGACTCTTATGCCTATACTTGACTAATAGAAATATACCTTCAGTAATTCATTGTATGTATTTCCACATAAACATTTCTTTTGAAATCCTTGGTTATTTTCTTCCTCACTAAGATATATAGTGTGCTTAATTTTATGATTTTTTTTCCACTTCATCTCCTTTTCATCAAGTGCATTATATTAGTTTTAGAAGTTGTGGCTTTCATATTCTCTTATCAATTGAAATTCATCTTCCATATGACTCTTGAACTCCTAAGAATCCTATATATTTCTATTGTTTACTCGTGACTAAATTTCTCATTAAAGGAATCCTCCTTCATTTAAGACTCGTATGTGTTAAAATATTATACAATTTGATTCTCCATAATTTCAATTAGATCTCCTTGAGAAGTTGTTCGTTTGCTTATTAAAGGGTAATGTTACAGAGATTATCACCACAAATTGGTCCCAGAAAAATTGGAAAACTATCTATATATTAGGTCTGTAAAGCCCTTGGAGGAGCTATTTACCTACTTTCCATGACAACTATGTCTTATAACGCAGATGGAACACTACAAGAAACCTCTGTAATTGGCAAACATCAAAAGAGTGCTTGTGCTCTTATGATACCATACTTTGGGAACCATGCCTTTGTTAAAACAACCCTTTTAACCATTTTCTTTAATTTTTCCAAAAGTCATTTTGACACTAGTTTAATGTTTGATTTCACCTATGACTAGGTATGCAAAGTTATAAGATCTTCTTAGAAAACATCTCTATGACCATGTTATTGTGTTGAACACTATGTGAGTCTCCATCTCCACATTCTTCCTCCTAAACTCAAAAATTCTTCTGTTCTAGTCAATATAGTTCAAAGAACTTTCTTTGACATACTACATGAGTATATATAGCGTCTAGTCAGCCAACCTCATTTTCTTATATCATCTAAAAAAAAGTCATTAAATTAAATAATTAATCCCTAATCACGATTGTTTTCTCAATACAAATATTGAAACCTAGATATGTCACTATTGCCTTGAATTCATTGCATATAGGTGTTCTACCAAATGATACCAGTGTATCACATAACAACATTATGACACCACTATTTAAAAATCTAATAGAAAGATATAACACCAAAAAGAAATTGCGCTATGTATACATATATATACAAATCGAAATAATTTTGACTTATATAGTGTGAACATGTTACTATATCTTAATGAATATATGTAATTTGGCATACCAATATACCTAACCAACACATAGATGCATAATAGAGAGGTAGTGAGTGCTGACGTTAACTTCTGTTTGTTATTTTAATTATGTGATCCTGTAACTTATAACATTCATAAGTATGATCATTTCATACCATTTATTCGTTTGAGAACAAGAAATAGTAGCCACTAATTTGAAATGGAGCTCTAGCTTAAAATACTGATTTCCCAAATATCCTACCGAGCTTAACTATTTGGACTCTACGAATCAAGCCAAAAGTCACATATAGATATGCTAAAACCAGTAAGTCAAGTAAAAATATTCTCATATAAGGCTATTAAGCTACTTCTTACACAAGTGGCATGTGTATCACTCCCCCTAAATAGCACTTTTTAAACTTTTTTGCACCTGCAGTCTCTTATTCTTATCTATCTTTTATAGAAGTTCAAAAAGGATTATATTAGCTTCTTCAAAGTCAAGAAGCCGTCCTTATAAAATGTATGCCAAAGATAATGATATAAGTTAGGTAGCTTGCACGACACTGAAAAATAATAAGCAAAGAAACTGGAACTACAAAATAACTGAAGTTACTGGTACACTGAAGGTAGATGTATGGCTATAGATGAGGTAAGTTCAAGTAAAAAATGTAAACATTCTGATCAGTAAGTTTGGGATTATCAGAAGAACGAACCACTCATCACAAATGTGGTTGCTGACACTACTAATCAAGTTTCAAAACTACCCCAGTTGGATTTCACTTTTGTGTCTCACCATAGAGTGATACATGAATTCTTAAATTGATGCCCTATATTAAACCAAAAAGATCTATCTTAAGAAACTATTCCAAGAAAGCACTTTGTTGATCTTCCCTTAAGAAGCTACAACTAGAAACAAAAAATATTTAGAAGTTGGACTCTTTCAGTAGGAAATTGATAGGAGTTGTAAATGCTCTTAGACATTTAATATCCTGCTCCTGAGCGAGTTCACATATATGCTTTGGGTGGCTCTAACATTAAACGAAACATCTTATATTGTTACAGAAAGGTCCTACGATTAGAACAAGAAGACGTTTATAAGCTTTAGAATTCAACCCTAAGGCTCGTTTAGAATCTTATTTGACCATAGTATCGAACCATGCTCTGATACCAACTGTGATACCCCTAACCCCTCTGCTAGGTCCACTACGGCTGAGTAAGTTATCTACATGCCTCTTGATACTAGAACATACAAATAATTTTCTGGTTGGTGAAAATATGGGGAAGTAATAATACTAAAATCCCGTGAGCGGCAGAGGAAATTAAACCTTACTTTAGTAGATCTGGTATGTATTTATACAACTGGTTAAAACTTAATATGAAAAGTACTAAAGCACAAAAACACTATTGATTCGGCAATGTGTACCAGAAGGTTATCAAAAGTATATACATCGCACACACTAGCTAACTCTTTAAAACCGGGTATGTTATGGAACTTCTATTTTGTCCCCTCTTCCAGGTCATATGGAAACATGTAATAAAATAGCGTGAGCCAGAAAGATTAGTGAGTTCACGTGTGTGCCACTGTGTTTTAAATTAGTAAAGTGTACGCACATATAGGTTTTTTATAACAAGTTTTATGCACGAAAAATTATGTCTCTTCATTTTAAAAAATCAAATACATAAAGTATATAGAAATATATCACACAGCTTCAGTGTGGCTACATAAACTGGTCATGTGACGGCACAAAGAAGCTCCAGGTTTTTAGCGGCACTATGTATTGGCATCATTTTAGGAAAATTGGTAGATCTCGAAAAATCCATGATCGTGAGCTGTAATATTGAAGAGTAGTTAAGGAAATTTGGAAGATAAGGAAAGATAAAAATCATAAGTAGAATAGGACTTTGAGGGATTTAAAACTAGAAGTCTTTTTGAAAAAAAAAAAGTCATTGGTCAAAATTCATATTGGAAAAGGATTGGAATTTCTAAACCTACCAATCAGCTTCAACATCTATAAATATAGGAATACAATTGAACGTTGAGATTGGCCGTACAGCAATTCTTCTAAGACATTCTACATAAGAGAAGACGGCAGTTCATGGTGGTTGAGTTTGTGCAGTCAGAAACTTCAAACACTATGATTTTCTATTGATGTTTGTTGTTCACCTTCATAATTCAACGGAGTTCTTGTTTTGAAGACTATATCTTCTAGAGATAGAAGTTGTGCTGTGGTTCAACGGGGTTGAAGACTTGAAGGGATTCAAGATCAAGCAGCTTGTTCCAAGGGGGAGCCTTGAAGAGTTGAAGGGATTTAATTATGCAGTGTTCAAAGAGAGTTAGCACTGATTTCACTAGGGAAATGTGAGATGTGTAAAAGAGCTAGGTGTTTCCTATACTGTGTTGACAGTTATTATTGCATTGCTTTCTAGGCATGGCCCCACAAATATAGGCTTGGCCAAATCGCATTACCAACTGATGTGTTTTGTGTGTTTTGTTGTTTATCGCTTTTCACACTGTATATCACACTACTTTTCACATAGAAAAATCACTCACACTGTATGTATTGCATAAGTACTAACTAAATTAGAAACCTCCTACGAAGACTAAGGAATATGACAGAACTAAATTGATTAAGGTAGTTGTGAAGCCAAGACTCAAATGGACCGATGCTAAGACAAAATCTACTCAGAATAATTCTAAGGCATTAAACACTATCTTTGCTGATGTAGATGAGAAATAATTCAAACTGATTTCAACTTGCACATCTACAAAGAAGGATTAAGAAACTTTTGAAACCATTCATGAAGGAACAAATACTGTGAGGATTTCCAAATTATAGATGTTGACTACCCAGTTTGAAGAATTATGGATGGAAGAGGATGAAACAATTGGTGAATTCAGTGATAAACTCAGAGACATTGCAACTAGGGCTTATCAATTAGGAGAAGAATTCTCTGAAGAGAAACTAGCATGAAAGACACTAAGATCCTTATCTGCACGATTTCGTCCTAAGGTTGCAGCAATTGAAGAAGCAAAGGATGTTACAAAACTTTCTTTGAATGATCTTTTAGGATCCTTAAGGGTATATGAAATGAATCCTGTTGCTGAATCCAAAGGTAAAGGTGCAACTGACAGTTGCAATCAACTCATCCAATACTACACCTTATTCTAAACAAGAGTTTATGATGCTCACTCGAGACTTTGGGAAGTTTCTTCGAAGAACTAGAAAAACATCCAAACCTCAAGGGAGGTTCAAGACTCACAACAGGGATAGGAAAGGCCAGAATAAGTTTAAGTTTGAAGGAAGCATAATAAAAAGGAAGTTTGACACTGTTCAAAAAGGAAAAGGCAAAATGTTCCAACACATTAAAAAAGAAAATATCCATGAATACAATTCATTAATGATGATAAGAAAAGTGACTCTGAAAATGTGAAGAGGGCACTGATTCTAATGAGACACTTACATTTAATAGTAAAATAGATTTGAAAGATACATCTATGCACAATGATCACAAAGATGATAGCGACGATGATTCCATCTATAGTGATGAAGATGTATCTTATGAGGAACTATAAGAAAAGTATAGCCTTCTCTACACCAAGTGGGTTGGAGTTGTGGAGTTTCATGAAGATCTAAAGAACAGCCTAAAGAAGATCCAGGATAAAAAATATGCTCTTGAAGAAAGAAATTATGAGATAATAGCTCAAGTCGAGGATGCAACGGAGAGAGTCAATGTGGCTGAAGGAAAAATAGCAAGATTCAACACTGGAATGGATAAACATGATGAAATAATCTCTATGGGAAGACCAACTGGAATAAAATCAGGACTTGGTTATGCAGGTTCGCATGTCCCACAATATGAGAGCAGTTAAACAAGGTTTGGCAAATTAGAAGGAGTGTTTGTCAAAGACAGCTCGAGTCAAGCTCAGAAGAGAAAGTTAATAAAGAAACACAAACCTAGAAAGCCTCCACTTATATGTGATTACTGCGAAATGATCGGGCATGTGTGGCATCAATGCTACAGGAGAATTAGAGATTTGAAGCAAGGAAGAAAGCTATACACACATACCTTGACCAAATGAGAAGTCTAGATAGATGGATTTGGATAAGAAAGGAAGAGTTGAGAAGTAATGTAGCTCATCTATCTCTGTCAATAAATTTTGGGGGTGTATGGTATCTTGACAGTGGATACTCATTCCATATGATAGAAAACAAAGAATATCTTATAGACTATGTAGTGTGTCATAAACACAGTGCGACATTCGATGATGGTGTGAAGAATAGAGTAGTCGGTGTAGGCACACTAAATGTAGCTGGAATGCGAAAATTATCTAATGTGTTACATATTAAAGGGACGAAAACCAATATGAAAAAGTATAAGTCTGTGTGATGAAAATGATCTTTTAGTATATTTTAACAAGAGACAATGTTATGTGCTGACAACGAATGAGAAGTGCATAGTTGTAGGATCAAGAACATTTGAAAATTCCTACCTGATGAATGCTATGAAAGAACCGGTATATCTAACTGGAAAATTTTGGAGAAGATGAAATGTGGCATAAACAACTGGGGCATGTGAACTATAAGCACTTACACAAACATGGAGGCAAACAATTTGTCAGAGGAATTTCTCAATTTAAAATGGAGGGTAAGTTACTGTGTGAAGATTGCAAGATCGGTAAACCAGTCAGAGCCAAGTACATCCAAGTTGGAGATATCACCACAACACATATCTTGGTTCTAATGCGCATTGACCTGTTTGGACCCACACAGGTAGAAAGCACTAGTGGAAAAAAGTATTACTTGGCGTTTTTCGATAACTTCTGAAAAAACACATGGATAGACTTTCTCAGAAATATGTTAGATTCATTTCATGCATTCAGAAAGATATGTCCAAGTATTTAGACAGAGAAGAACACAAATCTGAAAATGATAAGGAGTAATCATGGGAAGGAGTTGGATAACAGTCAGTTCTGAGAGTTTTGTGACTCACATGGCATCAAACATGTGTTCTCTAGTGTGGTTGAGAAAAACAATAGAACAATTCAAGATATAATTTGTGTGATGCTGAATTCCAAGGACTATCACACAGCTGGTGGGTAGAAGCAGCCAACACAATAGTTCACATCATTAACATAGTGTTCTTAAGGCCATTGATGCACAAACCAGAATATAAAATCTTGAAGGTCAGGAAACCTAATCTAAGTTACCTGCATGTGTTTGGAAGCAAGTGGTACATCTTTAAGGATAAAAAACACTAAGGAAAATTCAATGCTAAAAGTAATGAGGGAACATTTCTGGGATACTCCACAAGCAGTCATGCGTACCGCGTGTTTAACTGATGCACAGGAGTACTTAGTAAATGTGACTGTCGAGAATGTTAACACCAGGAGAATAAGTGTTAATGATTAGGTTGTTGACGATGAAGATAACACACTTGGAGTGACAATGACTCAAGAAGATCAATGCAATGTTGAAGATTCTTCACATCAACCAGTTATAGGGGTGTGACTCATACTCAGGATAATAAGAAAATAAGAAGAAAATACATAAGACTTCTGAAGGATCAACCCCCAGATGCTATAATTGGTCACATAACAAAAGGTCGAAGAACTGGAGCAAGAATGGAGTAGACTACAAGAAGATGGTTGTGATGATCATCATGACATGCTACACTTCTACACTTGAACCCAAGAATGTCAAAGGGGCTCTCACTAATAATACTGTATTGAAGCAATGCAAAAAGAGTTACAACAGTTTGAGAGAAACAATGTATGGGAACTGGTCATAAAACCAGAATGTGTGAATGTAATCGGCACCTAGTGGATATTCATAAATAAAACTGATGAGGAAGATAACATCACAGGCAATAAGGCAAGATTGGTCACACAAGGGTACACTTAAGTAGAGGGATTGGACTTTGATGAAACATTCGCCCCAGTCACACGACTTGAATCTATAAGTCTATTGCTCTCCATTGCGTGTTCCAAGAATTTCACACTTAAGCAGATGGATTTTAAAAGTGCCTTCTTGAACAGAATATTACAAGAATAAGCATTTGTTGAACAACCAAAAGGATTTGTGAATTCAAAATATCCAAATCATGTTTACAAGTTGAAAAAGGCTCTTTATGGGTTAAAGCAGGCTCCAAGAGCATGGTATGAAAGACTCACAAATTATTTGCTCAACAAAGAATACATTAGAGAAAGTATGGATAAAACTGTGTTCATCAAAAGGAGCATGGCATATGCTCATTGTGCAAATATATATTGATGACATAGTGCTCCGATCCACATCAAAGGAGCTCACTGAGGAGTTTATCACATCTATGAGAACTGAATTTGAGATCAGTATAATGGATGAACTAACATTATTTCTTGGATTGCAAGTCATACAGATGAAAGAAGGTACATTCTTCTCTCAAGCAAAATACGTAAAAAACTTAGTGAAGAAGATTTTTTTGGAGAATGGAAAGATAGAAAGAACACCTCTGAGTACCACACTCAAGATCAACAAGGATAAGATGAAAATTAGTGTGGATTAGCATGAGTAGAGAAGCATGATCGATAGATTACTCTACTTAACAGCTAGTAACTCTAATATATCATATAGTGTTGGAGTGTGTGTGCAAGATCTGAAGCAGATCCTAAGGAGTCATACAAGAAAGCAGTAAAACACATCCTGAGATATGTACATGGCACTGTTGAGTATAGGTTATTCTATAGTAAAGATACCACCACTCATCTTGTTGTCTATAGTCATGTGGATTGGGTAGGGTGTTACAAAAATAACACTTATTTTGAAAATGTTTTCTTCAAAATAATTTTAAACTCAAAATTTAAAATAAAAGGATTGTTAAAAGAAATGTTTCTAGTAAAAGTAATAATAAGAATATGGCACTAACCTTTAAAATTTATATTTCTTTTTTAGTGCCATAAACAAATATTTAAAATATAAATACGTTAATTATTTATCACATTTTAGCACAACCCGTAGTATAACATCGATAATTATTTTGCGCATTTTGTCAAGATTTGATAATAAAGTAATATGCTTTATTAGAACAATATTTAAATTTCTTTTAAGAGAAAAGGAATCAGTGAACTCACCTTGAGCCGCGGAATGAGTTAAACTTACAAAAAATATCATTTCTAACTTAATCAAATAGCTCCATACAAATATAACTATGACTCTAAGATGACCCTAGGGTGTACCTACAATTATTCTAAACCCAAAGAAATTCTAAAACCATTTCCAAAATAATTTTATAATAATTCCTACATTTTTCTATTATCCGGAAAGGATTTATTCCAGCGAAAATATTAATAATAATACTAATGATAATGACAGAAAAACAAAACAAAAGAAGAGAAAAGAAAGAAAAAAAATAAAAGAAGCATTTGCCTGGAGGAGGAAAAAATCGAGAGACCAACCAAATAAAGAAAGGCAAAGAAATGGAAAATACTGAGAGAGAGAGAGAGAGAGAGAGAGAGGGGCTGGAGTTGACCGAAAGGAAGAGAGAGAGAAAAGTATGAGAGAGAAAGTGTGGAAAAAGAAAATGTGAAAGAGAGAGGCTGCGAAAATTTTCCAGCAATTTGGGTTCCTATTTATAGTCATTTATGCATGGTTTGGCTTTCCATGCATGAGACAAATGGCACCAACCAGCCATGTGTCAACTGTTTTTCTATCCACATGTTCATACCATCCAAGTGTCCCTCAATCCTCAGCCCACATGGCCTTGCCAGCCTTGTCTTTACCTTCTCTCCAAGTAAATAGTCCCTCAACTTTCTAAAACTTCTACGTTGGCCCCAAATCTTAGAAATGACCAAAAGCTCATCTTAAACTTAAAATTTCCATTTCTATTTTAACACGTTAAACCCAAATAATTCTAAAACATGTCCGAAAAGTTTTTTCCGGAAAAATTCTTCCCTTAATTTTTTCTTAAAAATTACTAAATGACCCCAAAACTTACTTTATAAACTAACCCCGAAACGTTTATTCGAATTTACCACGACTAAAGTTAACTTTGAGGTGCTTATTTAGGGTATTAACATTGGGGTATCACATGGCTTGAGTTCAATTGAGACTCCAAGTATCTGTGCCTTGGTGTTTTTCCTTGTTTGCTTGCGAAAATTTTTCTTTTATTGTCTGTTTGGGGAACTGTTGCTCAGCCTGTGGTTATTCATACTGTTTCTCTGTTGATGATATGTTTTGTGGTTATTGCTCAGCCTTTAGTATTTGATTGATCTATTGTGTGTTCAATATCTGTTTTACCTGTTTTTCTAGCTGTATTGTTTTTCCGGTCTATTTTTGTGACAAAATTTTTCTTAAATCTTTTGTTTTTTGCACATTACTCACATTTGCCATTGTTTAACATGTCTGTTCCAAAACTTGAAATAGACAAGTTCGATGGCAAATCTGATTTTGTAATATGGCGCAGAAAAATGAAAGCTATTTTATTCCAAAACAAACTTGCACACACTATTTGCACTCCGGACAAGTATCCGGAATCTTGGACAGGAGAAATACTAGCTGAAAAACTAGGTGACGCACATAGTTATCTCACCTTGCATTTGAAGATAATGTTTTACGAGAAATAAATGAAACAAATAATGCTTTTGAAATCTGGACAAAGCTTGAAAAACTTTATTTGGAAAAGTCTTTATCAAACAAAATCTATTTAAAAGAACAACTCCTTGGCTTCAAAATGTGCAGATCAAAATCCCTTTATGAAAACATGGATGATTTAAACAAAATTGTTTTAGAACTACAAAATGTTGGAGAAAACATTTCTGATGAAAACATTGCTGTTATTTTGTTGAATGCTTTGTCTGAATCATTTAATGATGTGAAATCTCCTATAAAGGATGGCAGAGATAACTTAACTCTTTCTGATGTGAAAAATGCTTTAAAATCAAAAGATTTAGATTTGTGAAAAGAAAATAAAACAAACGGAGAGAATTTTTTCGTGAGAGAGAGGGTTGACCGGAGAGAACCTTCTACTCATCGCTCTAAAAGTAAAGGGAGGACTAAATCTTGAGATAAAAGTAGAGTGATGTGTTTTTATTGTGGTAAAGATGGTCATATGAAAAGCAAAATGTTTTAAACGAATCAAAGATTAAAAATTACGTAAACAAGGTAATGGGAAGGATAAAACCGACAAAACACACGATTTTGAACTAGATGGTAATTCTATGCTTTTTGAAGTTTTATGTGTTTCCTCTTCCCCATCTACCTCTGATAAGTGGATTCTTGATTCTGGTTACACGTTTCATATGACACCCAACAAGCATTAGTTTTATGATTTTAAACCCCTTCATCATGGAAAGTCTTTATGGGAAACAATAAAGTTTGTGATGTCAAGGGAATTGGAAATGTTTTTATCGAAATGCATGAGGGTATGACTATAAAATGGACTAAGGAGAGGTATGTGTCTCATCTTAGGCGGAATTTAATCTCCCTTGATGTTTTTGACACAAATGGATTTTCTTATAAATCTGAAAACGGGATTTTACGTGTTTGTAAAGGATCTCTAGTCATGCTCAAAAGTTTTAAGAAAGACGGTTTATACACCTTACTTGGAAAAACTATTTGTGAATCATCTGCATTATTTTCTAAAACTGTTTCTGAAAAAACCATATTGTGGCATCGTCGGATTGGCCACATTATTGAAAAAATTTTGCATTTCTTACGCAAACAAAATCTTTTAAATAGTGATGAAATCACTTCTTTAGATTTTTGTGATCATTTTGTTCTTGGCAAACAACATAAACTCAGTGTTTCTGCGGGCACACACAAATCTACTACTGTTCTTGATTACGTGCACTGTGATCTTTGGGGTCCTGAAAAGGTACCCAATTTTGGTGGCAATGTTTATTTTCTTTCTATTGTTCATGATTTTTCTCGACATGTTGGGAGTTTCTTTTGAAAACCAAAAATCAAACTTTTCAAAAGTTTAATGAATGGAAACGTTTCGCTGAAAATCGAACCAGAAACAGCCTAAAGGTTTTAAGAACAGATAACAGTTTGGAATTTTGTAACAAGAAATTTAATGATTTGTGTTCTTTACATGGTATTGTTCATCAAAGGATCATTAGGCATAACCCACAAAAACCGGGTAGCTGAGAGGATGAACTGAACGATTATGGATAAAGTTAGGTGTCTTTTGGTATCATCTGGGGTTCCTAAACCTTTTTGGGGAGAGACTGTTAGTACAACAGTTTACCTTATAAGTAGGTCTCCTTCAACAGTCATAAACTTTAAGACTCCCATAGAATTGTGGTTAGGTTAACCACCAAACCATTCCAACCTTAGAGTGTTTGGGTGTGCCGCTTTCGCACATCAAAGGGAAGAGAAGTTAGATCCTAGGTCTAGGAAGGGAGTGTTTATACGCTATCCTAGTAGGGTAAAGGGTTACAGGGTGTGGCTTAGAGGTGAATCAGGTGTAAGGGTAGTCGTGAGTAGAGATGTAGTCTTTAACGAACTAGACATGCCCTATCTTAGAACTGAAACTAAACTCGAGCATATGGCTTGTCTGTTGAAGAAGTCCTTGTATAGACTTAATCAATCACCTAGAGAATGGTATAAGAGGTTTAACTAGTTTATGCTTAAAACTGGTTTTGTTAAAAGTAGTTATGATAGCTGCTTGTATTTTTCTGGTGATACTGTTGATAATGCCATTTATCTGCTTCTTTATGTTGATGATATGCTTATAGCCTGCAAGCATATAGATAAGATTTTGTACTTGAAATCTTTGTTGAAATCAGAGTTTGAGATAAAGGATCTTGGATCCTTCTCTAGAATTTTAGGTATGAACATTCATAGGGTTAAACTGACCATTCTTTGTTCATATTCCAGAAGATCTTCTTGCAGGAAATTATTTCAAAATTTTCTATTCATTTGTGTATGCCTGTTTGTACCACTCTTGCAAGTCATTTTCAGCTTTCTTCTAAAACTTGTCCCAAAATTGAAAATGAGAAGAAAGATATAGCCAACATCTCTTCTAGAATGGCTATAGGATCTGTCATGTATTCCATGATATTCACCGGTCCTGATATTACGTATTCCATAAGCCTTTTGAGCCGTTTTATGTCTAATCCAGGTAGGGATCACTGGGCCGCTCTTAAGTGGCTATTGAGGTATATTAATAGGACTATTGATAGAGGCTTGCATTATCATAACTGGTCTGAACTTTTTGAGTCGGTTGGTTATGTTGAGTCTGATTTTGCAGGTGATAGAGAAGGTAGAAAGTCTACCACTTCTTATTTCTTTACCCCTGCAAATAACTTTGTTTCTTGGAAATCACAGTTGCAACCTGTAGTCACTCTTTTGACTATGGAGGCTGAATATATTGCAAACACAGAGGCAATTAAAGAAAGGCTTCAGGAGCTTTTATCTGAACTGCATCTATTATATTCTAGAGCAGTCATATTTACTGATAGTCATTGTTGTCTTCATTTGTGTAAAAATCTTGTTTATCATGAAAGGAGTTAACATATAGATGTTAAGTACCATTTCATTCATGAAAATGTTTCAAATGGTATTGTTAACATAGACAAAATTAGTATTAAAGATAATCTTGCTGATTTTGGTACTAAAGTGGTGACAACTGACAAGTTTGTTCTGTGTAGAGACCTTCTACATATTGATGCAGGTTGATTGCCTTACATGAGAAATTGACAAAAATGTGTTCAAGGTGGAGCTTGTAGGCCAATTGGGCCTGTGATCACACATTTTTCTCTTTTCTTTTTCAACCCATGTTCTTAATTCCATGTGATGAGTTGGGCTGAGGCTCACAGCCCAAATAGGATGAGTTTTTCAAATCCAAGATGCCAAGCGGGCCAGGTTGGTGAATAGCCAAACCTTTTTGAGTCTTTCCCAGGTGACTTGGTTGTTGCTCCTTTGAAAGAGTCTTCCACGTATCAAACTGTTCTGTTGTTTAACAATATTTCCAGATGACTGTTCTGTTTTGAATGAGTCTACCTTAGAAACTCTATAAATACTCTTATTTTTTCATATTGCTGATAAATGAGGTGACTGATTATTCTGTGTGAAGCCTTCTTGTTTTCTCTTCTTCTTCTTCTTCTTCTTCTTCTTCTTCTTCTTCTTCTTCTTCTTCTTCTCTGTAGTTTCTTATTTCTGCTTGTTCTCTGTGAATTCTTCTATTGCTGCCACCGTGAGTCGCTATTCTTGGTTGACTGCGTGCTTGGGTAGCTTGTGAAGGAGAGAACCCAAAGTGAGAGATTAGATTGTTGTGTGTGAGGCTCATCCATTGTTCTGAGGGTTTGATCGAGATTCTGACTCATACAGCAAAACCGATCGTCCGGTTTTTCTCTTTCTCATCTGTTTTGGTCGTCCGAATATCGCTATTCCCCTCATTTTACACAAAAAACGGTCATCTATTTTTCTGTGCTTGGCATCTGATTTTTGAAAGCGGACGTCTCGTTTTTAATTTCGGCCATCCGATTTTGTCTTGTGGCAAAAATCGGGCATCCGATTTTTGCCATCCTCATCCAGTTTTGTTTATCTATTTTGCAGGTATTTTAAGAAGAATCGGTAGTCCGTTTTTTGGATACCTCATCCAATTTTGAAGAGCTTCGTTTAAGAGTTGTTATCTGGTTCCATCATCCGGTTTTTGTAATAGATTAGTATATTTTCTATTCTTCTGCTGTTTTGGTTTTGTAATAGTTCTTGGTAGAGCTTTTTTAATGTAACAAGGCTGATCACCAGTGATACTCTTCTCAACAATGGTATAAGAGCTTTAGGCTCTTCCTAACATGTTATTTTGCAGCAAGCGAATTTATCAAAGAGTTTCTTCAAGACTAAGCACTTGGAGGAGTTCCACAAGCATAAAAAGGGGATAAGAAGGGGCAACATATGTATTCTTAATCAGTAGAGTTTTTTGAGTAAGCTTAGTGAAATTTAAAACTTAAGTTTATATAATGTTCTATAACTTATAACTTTAAACTTTTTATAATATTTTTTAACTTATTATAAAACTAACATTTCATATTGTAGTAAAAATTTCACGAGTCAGGACAGGAGACCATGGGGGAAGTTGTTTGGAGGCAGCTCATCTTAGACCGAGCAGTTGGCCCGCAGCTAGATTGCTACCTTGTTGTTTGGATGAGGAGCAAGAGATCATGAGGTGGGTGGAGGCTATTGTTTCCAGCGTCACCGCTACTTTCAACATGCACATGAGGCCATTTGCGAGCAGAACCATTTCACGTGCACCACTATGCCACTGATGATGGACCTCATCAGAGCTATTATGGCTATCGTTCCATCAACGATATCTTGATTGACTACAGCAGCAAGGAGGACCTCAGAAGTGAGGCTATCTTATTCTACTCCGCCCTCTATTGATGCTTAGGGCACCAGTACTGTTGATCTCCCCTCCCCCCATCCCGGCCATCTAATGTTATTAGAGATCCTGAGTATGTTTGGTACTTATACATTTAATGTTTATTTCATGTCTTATGCATGGATTTTAGTTTATAGATGTTTTATGAGTTCATTTTTTATGTATGAACTTTAATTTATCAATATATATGGTTGTTATTGGGTTTATTGTATTTCAGGGAATTTTGGATCCATTTAATAAAATATATATAAAAGAAACGAAATTACCGACAGAATACCAACAGTTCGGTCATGGAAAACAAGTTTTTATTAAATCCATACCGATGGCCAATGTCCTCGAAAACTATCATCCGTAAAGCCGTCGCCAAATATTACAAACAGAAGCGGAGCGTCAGGTGGTGAAAAGCTACGAAACAAAATTTTCCCGTCGGGAATGCCATCAGAAATAAGAAGTCCTAACAGACACTCGTCAGTAATTTTTGTATACTAACGACAAAGGCCCAGTGGTCGTCTTTCCGTTGGATCCCTGTTGGTAATTACCAAGTATTGACATCACACCTATGGTTTCTTCTGTCGGTAAATGGCTACTTTTTTGTAGTGGAAGAGCTGTAGCCTTACAACTTAACCTCAACAAAAGAGAAGAAAAACTCAAGTAGAGGCATCACTACAAAACTCTACCTCCAAATACGGACATCAAAGGAAAGAAAAGAAACTCACAACCATATTTACATATATACGAGCACCCATCATAAAGGATAAATGCCCTAAGAGACATGCCCTATTGACAATTCTAAAAGAAAGAGAAAAATAACCTTGAAATCGTAAAATCACAAACAGGGATTGACAACACCCACCCCGAGATGGCAAGTCACAAACATTTTAATTTGTGTCTACTGACTAACTCATCCTGTATTGAGACAAAAATGAGCTAGCGACTTACTGCCTCCCGAAGTCGCAACGCAAGTGTCTTATTTGATCTCATTTTAGAACTAACTAGAAGTATCTTGAGTTTCTTGTGAATTCTAAATATAAATTCTTGTGTGCGATTTTGATCTTCCGTAAAAGTTTACTATAAAAAAAAAGTCTTTTCTAGCCATTGTTAAAATTCATGATGTAAACTATTATTTTAATGAGAAAATTTCAAATTTTCCCTTCCCTTCATTCCCAAAAAAGTAACAAACAAAAACGCCTTTCAAGACCCCTAAAAACCTCTTTAAAATAAAGCCCTGGAAACCTAAAAGAGATAACAAAAAAGATGACTGAAACTGAAGCTAATAAAACTAAAAGTAACAAGATTTTAAAACCTCATTAATATTCACCCAAGTATTAAAAACAACCAACTGTAAACCCTAGGAATATAAGACCCTCACTACAAAAAAAAAGAAACAAATGTTTTACCCATCGCTACTCGACTCACAAAGTCCAACCTCACTCGCAAACTGATTAGAATTTAAATGATGAGATTTTGCTAAAATTCGAAGTTGAGACCTCCAAGTTATAGTGTTTCCTTGAAACCAATTGCTCTGTTGAAATTGATATGATATTGAGAAATTATATATATATACATATATACATATATATATGTGTGTGTTGTTTGTATATATATGTGTGTATATGTATATACATATATATATATATATGTGCGTGTGTGTATATATATGTATCTATGTACTTATGTACATATATATGTATATATATATATATATGCAAGATCCCCAACTACCTCCCTAGGTTCCACCGGGAGGTGAGTAGGATATCTACCTACTCTCGGCAGTTACTCTATCAAGATACTAGAATTTTTTTTAAAGGTCCACGAATAATATGGCTATTACACAAAGTGTTTTGTTATGACACTATATCATTACATCGTAGTAAGTTTCTCAATAATAAAAGTAGATAAATCCATAAATTGTAATTCCATAAAAGTCTCATACTTCACTCTAAAAGACTATCTCCTCATGATTCTTCCTCAAATCCTATAAAGAAATGATAAATAAGTGAGGTAGGCTCAGTAAGTTCCACGTGCGTGTGAGTGTATTTTAAATAATCTCCTCATTAAATTTTTAATAAAATCAATTCTCAAAAATATATATGTCAGGCACCTATTCAATGAAGAAAGATAACATGTATGGATTATCAAAGAATATGAATCAGTAACTTTTAGGAATTTTATCAACAACAATAATAATAATAATAATAATGATAATAGCATTAATCCGTAAATTCCTATTTCCATTAATTCAAAAAGTCAAGGGCTCTAAGCATAACTCGAGCACAACTTACCATCCTTACTTCAGGCACATGCAGTTATACTGCACTTCAACAACCCAATCCATTATAGATAACCCGCTAGCTAGAGTTACTTTGTAAAACATCTATTGTATGTTAAAACTCCTAACTTAGCAACCAAGTGTCTCACAAGTACCATTGATACAACAATTAAAACCGTCAGCCCGATACTTTCCGGGCCTAGAAGTCTTATTTTCCATGGGTTTATGGCCAACAATAATCCACAACCATCAGTTGCAACTGAGTAGGCTAAAGAGGCCCTCATTGGTGACAAGTCAAATAAAGTGTTTTTCTCATATTGGGTTTTCACATATAGTTTGGAGTAATAATGAGTACTCAATTTAGCTTTTCTCTATAAATTCTGATCAATGAAAACAAGGTCTCCCTCGTAATCCAAATTGTTAAGTATGCATAAGGGAGTATGTTTCACCCACTAAGCACTTTTATATATTCGATATAAGCTATAGATATAAAAAAAAAATTTCATTCAACGTTATAAATTAGAAACGAAAACACTTCACATGCTTTATATCAAATTATGAGTCTTCAAATAAAATTGAAAACCCTTTCCTAAGTTAGAATGATCGAAAATATTTGAAATGTAAATTGATGCAAGAGACAAGTTTCCTTTTAACAATTAGTGCATTTCGAAGATCTCATATAAAATAAACCATTCAGAGTATGTACATTTCATATTTTCTTGAAAACATAAAATGAAACAAATATTTTTGATAGCATGTGTCATGCAAAATTTTGAGTTCAAAAACTGGAACTTACCTTTAAAACCGCTCTTAAAGCAACCCTTAACGTCTCCTTTCTAGCCTATGAAGTAGTAATTGAAAAGTTATCAATCTCATATATCCAGAATATTTCTTACTCGTTAGAATTATTCACTTCTTAGTGAGTATATATATATACTTATGTATCTAGAAAAAAATAGTTTTCTTCCTTAATATATTTTATTAAACCACTCATATCACCCTTATTTCTAGTTGTATTTTACTCCTAAGATCCTCCTCTATACATTAATATAACTCAGTTGTAATTAGGTTCTTTTAGTGTAAAAGTACGTGGCCAAAACAGTACGGTAAATAATTCATATTCTTGTCCGAAAGCCTTCCATTCATTTATTTGTCCTTCTTCTTGAAATCTTCTTTAATCCTTCTGAAGTATTTTAGAAGCTAGTATTAATATGTACATCATATATTATATAATCATATCCCTCATGTGTTTAAATTTATATGTTATAAAGTTGCAGACAACTTTTCATGGTTACTTTTAAATAAATAGGTTAGCAAAATGCTTTCTTTCTCTCCCTAGGATCTAAAGGTTCTATTAAAATGCTCCATTAGCCTTTTTAGTATAATACTCATATTAGAAGTCAAATATTTATTAAAGGGTAGAGTATTAAAGCTTCTGCTTGAAAAATCGCTCTATAAGCCACAAGTACAAAGGTTTCCCCTTTTTTGAACCAATCTGCCCTAATAAGATCTCTTTCCTTTAAATTTCATCAACTCATTATCTAATTGTAAGTTAAAGAAAAGTGACATACATATAGATCATCAACTTGGAAATCTAAAATATTCTATAAGGGCCACAATACAAAGATAACATAGTCTAGAACGAAATGACCATCTAAACTTCTAACTTTTACTAGTTTATGTATATTTTGATAGATCTATATATTAAATAAACACATTTGCATGCATCATAAAAATGATTCTAATAAATTGTACTTCAATGTATATCAAGCAGAGCAAGATATTCATTCACTAGATATACTTGCTTAAAGATTAAAAAAAACAAAGATTGAGTTTGTTAACTCAAACTATCAATATTTACTTCTTTCTTAATCTTTAGTTAGCTAAGTCATTATAAAATATCTATTTCTTATCTTAACCTTCTTATAACACATAAGATAAACATAAATCATTTTTATTTTCCTTAAAGAAAAGGTTTTCTGTATCAAAATCAAATAGAATCGTGCCTTGTAGTTAGGTTAAAAAACTTAGACAAATTATCACCTTTTTTTGTTTTCACCTTCACAACCTTCAACTTATGTGTTCTTGAACTATTAGGGATGTTGTAATCTACTAGAAGTTGATAAAAATTAAAAAGCTTTTGTAGTATGTCTGAATTGGGCCTAAGAACATGAAAATTATGATTATTTAGTAAGAAACATGCCTTCTTTGGGGTTGTTTTGTCTGCTGGGCTGAGAATGGCAGAGAAAGGCGGACATGTTGGTGCTTAATGCTCAACCTCATATCTTAAAAGTACCTCATAAGTTGTAGTATGAGTTGGGTTAACTTAACCTTTTTATATTATTCCTCTAAGCCTAGTTAAATTGCCTACAAATTGTCCAACGGGAGTAGTTAGCTTGTAAGGATTGATTTTTAAAAATCTTAACTATCTAAGTAGAGAAAGAGAGTCTTTTCCCAACAGCACATTAATTATTATATTTCAAAAGAGTAGGCTATTAATTAATTTATGGCTGGAAATTTTTATTATTTAAAAAATATTTTAGCCATGTTTTTCTTAGATATTGCAGTCCATAAAGCATTTTGCTCTTTTTTATTCCATCTGATTTCTTTCTTTTTTTTTTTTGTTGTGACAATATATATACACATATATATACATATATATATATATTTGAAATTCAAAAAATAATATCAAAATAAAAAAAATAGCATTGCTGATTGAATATTTTTAGTCGTTAATCAATCAGTAAATTTGCAATTCCCGACCGATTACCGATCACTTAAGCTAGAGGTTTGAGGCTTAAACCCTTTTTAATAAACCTTAGGATATCATAAAAACGTTTAAAACCTCAAAAGAAACAAGTTGGAAATATTTTGGGGCCGAAATACAAAAGTAGGAAGCCGAACAGGCGTCAGTTTTGAGAGTGAGCTAGCACCAGACTTCTTCTATCTGGATTTCTTTTGTGAATTGGCCTGGAATCGACGTCGATCTTGGTGTTTCAAGACTTTTTTTTCCATATTTCCTCCTGTTGTGCTATTCAAACCTTTGATTTCATTTTTTCCCATATTTCCTCCTGTTGTGCTATTCAAATCTTTGATTTCATTCTCCACCATTTTTCCAACCTCATTGTACTACCTTTTAGCTTCTCTTCCAAGCTCTCCAAACTTGATTTCTTCTATTTTTCTTTATCACAAATTTGGAATTCTTTTTATACCATCTTGATTTCTATCAGTGATTCTCCAAAACTTAGAATTTGGGAATCATTCAATTAACTACTCAAAGGATCTTGCCCTAAAACTTAAGGCATTCATTTGCGCACATTCAAAGGACAGAAGCATCTGAACAATCATTTAGAATGCCAAATTCAATTCATGTACATCATACAGTACCAATCTCAGAGGTATCCACATCTCCTCCTTTATCTCCTACGGCTTCACAGATGAAAGGTGAGATCGATGTTATTCATAAAATTACAAACATTGATTTTAATTCATTAGAACAAGATATATTTGATCCAGAAAACAATGAAAAAAGAAATTGGTTTTTTCAATTGGAATCTTTTTATCAAGAAAAAATCAAAGAAGAATGGATTTCAGATATTAATCGTTTAAACACTCCTTTTGATTTTTTCTGTTGGTTAGAATATTTTTTAATCAAACAAGGTTTTGAAGACAAAGATCCTTTCAAAATATCACATATTAATGTTCACACAAATTTAGCAAAAAAATGGAAATTAAAAGATGGCAATATTGTAACTCAAATTCATCTGCCACTTCAATCTCTTCGGATCGACACTCCTGAAGGTGAGATAATTGCAGCACCATTCAAAAAAGGTAAAGACACTGATGATTCTATCTCAATGCATGATATTAGAAAAATCTATCATCAGAATAATTTTTCTAATCAAATTTTACATACGATCGCTACTCAAGTAGATTCTTTATCTTCTGAGATAAAATCCATTCCTAAACCTAATACTTCTAGATTTCCTACAAGTTATTCTTCTCCTCATTTTCAACCAAGTACCCTATCCAAAGATCAAGAAGCTCAACTTATTAGACCAACATCCTCCTCTTTATCATCTTCTTCTCCATTACTACACAAGATATCTCAAACCTTAGACAAAATCAATTCCAATCTACCCAGTTCGTCCAAAATAAATACTATTGAACAGGAAGGCCAGGAACACTATAATTCTTCCAGTTCCACTAGTAGTATTCAATCTGATAATGAATTCATTTCAAAAATACATCAAGTCGAGAATTCATTCTTAGAACCTCATGAAATTGACCACAATATTGTTAACAAAATTCGCCATTCAAAACCTTATAGGGCTTCAAATCCTCGATGGAAAACCGCTGAAACTCGGAATTATTATCCACGTCCAACTCCCCCAGATATTCAATATGAAGAGCGAGCCAAGTTTCATACCTCTCATTATGATGGCAATTCAATTTCAAATTGGAATATAGATGGCAAAAGCGAATACGAGATTCTTAATACATTACAAGAAATGGGCATGGCCAAGATTGCATACAAAGTTCACAATATACCAGAAAAACAGGCAGCAATATTTTTAATTGCAGGATTTACAGGTCAATTAAAATATTGGTGGGATAATTCATTAACCATTGAAGAGAAACTCGCCATTCTTGATCACACAATTGAAATAGAAGACGAGCAAGGTAATATTTCATTACAAAATGATGCATGTGATTTCCTACTTGTCACCATTTCAATGCATTTTGTAGGAAACCCAAAAGAGGAGTTATCCTCTGCCAAAGTATTTTTGACAAATTTAAGATGTCCAACTTTAACAGACTTTCGATGGTATAAAGATATGTTTTTAACTTATGTACTCAAAAGACCTGATTGCAATGCACCATTTTGGAAAGAAAAATTCATTACTGGATTACCAACTTTATTTTCTCAAAGAATCATTACAAATCTCAAAAAAGAAATGGGATTAGATCAAATTGATTTCAACATAATGACTTATGGACAACTTTTTGCATTCATTAAACAAGAAGCTTTATCTGCTTGCCAAGAGTTAAAATTCCAAGCCAAATATGGAAGTGAGCGACGAGAGTTAGGTTCCTTTTGTGAAGCATTCGGTATCACAGGTATTAAAGCTCCTTCTGCTCAACTAAAAAAACGATTTTTCAAACAACCCTCCAAATATTCAAGAAGACGTTCATATTCTCGACGTTTCAAATCTTCTCCTCCAGAATTCTATAAGTCTTCAAAGAAACCTCGTTCCAAGAAGATTATTTGCTATAAATGCGGCAAACCCGGTCACAAAGCTAATGTCTGTCGTAGCAGCAAAAAGATTAATGAGATATTAGATCAATTTCCTGAATTGAACAAAGAAATAAAAGAGAAACTGAGTATTTCTTTAGTTCAAGAAGATTCCTCTTCCGATCAACAACCTGACGATTTCCAAGATTTCAGTAGCTCGGACGAAGGTAATATATCCTCTCCTTGTGCTTGTAAAGTTATTAATATGATCAAACATTCAGACAACACAGTCAAAGATCAAAAAGAACTTATTTTTGATATCATTCAAGACCTTCCTCCAGAAGCCCAGAAGAAACAACTTGAAAAACTCAAAGCCCTTATTCTTCGGGAAGAATCTAGTTCTGCCCGCTTAATCGAACCTTTCAGTATTTCTAAAATGTTTGATAGATATCCAAATATGAATCCTCCAATTCGTCAGCACAATACTACCGAATTACAAACAGAGATTCGTTCTTTAAAGGCTCAAGTCAAAGAACTCAAAGAAAGAGTTTTCTCTATAGAAACAAAAAACTTAGAATTAGATACTCAAATAGCATTATTACAATCACGAACTTCTAAGGGTAAAGAAGTTCTTTCCGATTCTTCTATTCCAGAATTTCCAATCGCTGAAATTCCTATGCCAGGTGCAAATCCACAAGATTCAAAATTTATTTCTATCATTGACAAAATTACATTTCAAAAATGGAACATATATATTACAATTGCAATTGGAACTTTTAAAGGTACATTTACAGCTATGATAGATAGCGGAGCTGATCAAAGTTGCATCCGAGATGGATTAATTCATACAAAGTATTACGTACCAACAAATGAATCTTTAGTCACTGCAAATGGAATGCCTCTACAAGTTAAAGGTAAACTCGTCAAAACCGTCATTTGCAATGATCATTACTGTTTCAAACACCAATTCATTGTTGTTAAAGATTTAAATACTGATATAATTTTGGGCACTCCTTTTCTTACTCAAATTTATCCCTTTTGGGTAAATCACCATGGTTTAGGAACCAAAATCATGGGCAATACTATCATTTTCAAATTTTTAAACCCTGTCAAACAAAAAGAATTATTTCTATTGCAAGAAAATTCTATTTACAAACAAATAAATACTATTCAAAGATTTCAGAATAAAATTCATTTTCTGAAAGAAGAACTTTCTTATGAAAGAATTGAAGAACAATTGCAAAATTCTCAAATCCAACAAAAAATTTTAGCATTTCAAAATTTACTTACAAAAGAAGTTTGTGCAAATATTCCAAATGCTTTTTGGGACCGAAAGAAACATATTGTTTCTCTTCCCTATGAAAAAGATTTTTTAGAGAAGAATATTCCCACAAAAGCGCGCCCTATTCAAATGAATCACGAATTATTAGAAGTATGTAAAAAGGAAATTCAAGAATTACTCGCAAAGAAATTAATTCGCCCCTCCAAATCACCCTGGAGTTGCGCCGCTTTCTATGTCATGAATCAAGCAGAAAAGGAACGCGGTGTTCCTCGTCTTGTAATTAATTACAAACCACTCAACAAAGTTCTCCAATGGATCAGGTATCCCATTCCAAATAAAAAGGATCTATTAAAACGATTATACAATGCAAAAATATTTTCAAAATTCGATATGAAATCTGGCTTTTGGCAGATTCAAATAGCCGAACAAGATCGATACAAAACTGCATTCAAAGTTCCTTTTGGGCATTACGAATGGAACGTTATGCCGTTTGGACTAAAAAATGCTCCGTCTGAATTTCAACATATTATGAATGATATTTTCAATCCTTATACTACATTCATTATTGTCTATATTGATGATGTTTTATTATTCTCTGATTCCATTGATCAACATTTTAAACATTTACAAATATTTCTTCAAGTAGTCAAAAGAAACGGTTTAGTTGTTTCTGCACCTAAACTGAAATTATTTCAAACTCAAATTAGATTTCTTGGTCATCTTATTTACAAAGGAACAATTACTCCTATTCATCGTGCTCTTGAATTTGCTGATAAATTTCCAGATGAAATAAAAGAAATAAATCAGCTACAAAGATTCCTTGGTTGTCTCAATTATCTTTCTGATTTTTTTCCAAAATTACGTCAAATTTGTGCACCTTTATATCAAAGATTACAAAAAAATCCTCCTGCATGGACTCATCAGCATACTCAAATAGTTCGCATGCTCAAAGATAAAGCAAAAACATTATCATGCATGACCATTCCTCATCCATCTGCATTCATGATAGTAGAAACAGATGCATCAGATCTCGGATATGGTGGCATCTTAAAACAAAAATTTAATCATTCATCTCATGAACATTTAGTGAGATATCATAGTGGTCTTTGGCTCGGACCGCAAAAAAATTATTCAACTGTTAAAAAAGAAATTTTAAGTATTGTTTTATGTATTTCAAAATTTCAAGACGATTTATACAACAAACGTTTTCTTTTACGTATTGATTGCAAATCTGCAAAAGAAATTTTGCAAAAAGATGTTCAAAATTTGGTTTCAAAACAAATTTTTGCTCGATGGCAAGCTATTTTATCTGCCTTCGATTTTGACATAGAATATATAACAGGCACTCAAAATTCCTTACCTGATTTTCTAACAAGAGAATTCCTTACTACTATTTCAACATGAGTAAACTCAAGGATAAAGAGAAAACTCCAAGATTGCAAATTCAAAGTGCTAAAGATTACGAGATCAAATCCACTATTCCTTCCTCTTCAACAATTCAAACACCCAATAGATTTAGAGCCCTCAGTGATTTTCCACCTTTGACATATTCAATGGCCGCTGAAACACCTTCATTCAAATTACAAAAATCCCCTATCCAAAGCTCTACACAAAATGTATCCTCAGCAAATACTCAATATTTCATAAAACCCAACATTGAAAATATATTCCTCACCACTTTCACAGAAATTCCCGAATTCAAAATTCTTCAAAATTTACTTCAAAGAATTCTTCCTCCGGGCTGCCACTGGCTACCCGATGATCCACAAAAAAATCAAATGTTTTATGAACTCATTCTTGTTGATTCAAAATCAGTTGAAATATCTCATACACCAGATAAGCAAAATCCTCAAAGAATTGCTTATTCAAAATGTGTTATTAAAAAAGTTTTGACATCTTCCGAATGGACTTCCATTTGGACTACAAAAGAATTTTCTGTTAATTTTATTCCAAAAGGTTACACATACCAAGACTACCGTATGGCTTGGTATAGAACATTTTTCAAACGCCCTTTTGATCATTCATGGTTCTTTATATTTCATCAACAATGTTCAAAAGATTTTCCAATCTGGTTTTATGAATGGTGGATAAATTTTGGAAGTCTACCAGACATATTACCTCCTATTCCTAAACTCGGATATCAAACATGGGTCAAAAAGATGACAGGCCCAGCACATGCCATTCCACTACATTTTTATGCAGAACTCCGAGTTCCATGGATCTTCTGTTGGAGTTACAAAGTCGAACAAATTTATTCAAAGGAATTTCCAATGTCAGTTATTCGAGAATTCAAAATCAAATGGTGGACAGCTTATTCAGTAGAACTATGTTCTCAAGAGGCCGTTCTCCAATTCATTCAAAATAGTCATATGATTCAACGAAGTATTCAACAATTATCCAAAAGTACTGGACCTTCAAAAGCTTCTATTCAACCGTCTGCTCCAACCAGACCACCTGCTCCAAAAACTCCTTCACCAATCAAACCAGAATCCTCCAGTTCAAAAATTACCTCAGATGAAGCAGCTCAATTTCAAGAATTTCTAAGATTCAAAGCATTCCAGCAACAACTCAAACAGAACGCTACTCATAGTCCTACGTCTTCCCAGGATTCCTCTACCGAGCCTCTCGGTACTGATCCTATAGGAGGACAAGATCCTTTTGACTTTTAATTTAAATTAAAAAAAAAAAAAAAATAATTATAATTTACGGCGGTTTTACACCTCCATAAACTTGCATAAATGAATGTTGGTAAAGTGTTTGGTTTAACTGGTAAGCCCGTTGGTAAGCCCACAGGAAAGGGTGTTCCCGGCACAGTGGTCCCACTGTTCCCATTCAGATTTGCAATTTCTGGAATATATCCGCTTTATGTAAATTAAAAAGATAAATAATATAGGTTGTATCTACAATCCATTTTACAATATAGGTTGTATCTACAATCCATTTTACAGTCCTATTCAAACTCTGCCGACACAACAAGACAAAAACATTCATTCAACAAGACAACGTGGCGGGACCCACACGCAATTATTCAAGACAACAACACGTGGAGGGACCCACATCTACATCAGTCAAGCTCAATTATTGTACCTGAAGATTCCAAAGCTAATTCAAATTCAAATGAAATGCAAATGAAATGCAGATTCAAGACAAATGGAATTCAAATGTAAATTCATTTTCTTTCTATAAATAGCTAAGATTCAAATAAAAGATAGGCATCAGCCTTTAGCATCAGTTTTTAGAACTCTCAAGCTAAGAAACAATTTCCTAGCCTTCTCTTGTATTCAGATATCTCCAAGATTCAATTCAAGTTTTCAAGATTATATTTCAAGTAAGCTTAATTTAATTTGCTTCTTTTAAATAATTCCAAGTTTTATCTCCTGGGTCTATTTTGGTTAATCGTTACCGAAACTGAAATCTATATTAGAAGACTTCTACCAATTTTCGATCTCTTTAATGATCAGTAAACCTTTTTATTACTAATACCAATACCCATTACAAAAAATGTCAAAAAGCGGAGTTTTTTGCAGCGGCTTTAAAAACCTCCGCTAAATGCTTCAATTTGTGGAAGTTATGTAACCGACACTAAATAATCCATTTAACGGTGGTTTACTTGTAGCAGTTTTGTAAACTGTGCTAAGTGTTTTGATTAGCGGCGGTTTGAACCCCAACTAAATTTTAAGGAGAAATTTTTAAATTTATTTTGTTTTTATATTTTTCACTATAATTTTATGTTCATTTTATAATAAATATAAAAAAAGTATTTACGATTATTTCAAAACAACTATTAGCTTTAAATTTTTTCTATATTACATTCATATAGCTAGATATATATCGATTCCCTCAATTTACATAAGTACTCTCTCAGACTTCTCCCTAATTTAGACAAGAGCACTAGCGACGACATAGAGACGAATCATTAATGGTGGCTATATTCTCTTAAAATTGAGTTTGTTGCTAATTTGTCTCATTTTGGTCTAAATTTTGGAGTTAGATGAATTTCATCTCTATTTCGACTCAAAGTTTTTATTAAGGGATAACAAGCATTTAGAAACGAAATTTTAGTGTCGAACGATATCCGTCTCTAAATAGGGACATAATAAAGACTTCTTAGAGACAACGAAATGAGGATACCAAAGAGAGAAATTGGATACGACTGTTTTTTGTCTCTAAAAAAAGCGACTCTATTTCATCTCTATTTTGGGGGAGACGAAATTATAGAACGTTTAGATACTATAGTTAATTCCTTCTCTATATTTTTGCGACCAAATAATCATCGTCTCTATATCTATGACTTGTTGGATACAACATAGAGCCGAATTATATATGGTGGCTATATATTTTTAAAATTGAGTCCAACTAGATACGCATATTATGGTCTCCGTAAACTAGTTAAACATATCATTCAATATGAGTGATCTCCGATGCTGGAGACCGTATTGATGGTCTCCAAATGGTCTCTACATATTGGCACAATGGAGACTACAATATCATCTCTATTTATCATTATAAGGTTAGAGTTGCGATAGAGTCCATTTTAGTCTGTTTCAAGATTATAGAGACCAAT
Organism: Catharanthus roseus; assembly: GCA_028651295.1. Lineage (NCBI taxonomy): Eukaryota > Viridiplantae > Streptophyta > Magnoliopsida > Gentianales > Apocynaceae > Catharanthus > Catharanthus roseus. The sequence goes on along the minus strand of JAPQWS010000033.1, from coordinate 2,670,546 downwards.
TAAAGGCTGAAATTGGCTTCTCTAAAAGGGACACCAACATATGGTCGTCTCAATTCCATCTCTAAAGTGGATACCAACATACATCAGTCTCTAAAATGGATACCAACATACGTCCATCTCTAAGATGGTATTTATCTTAAATTAAAACTATTAGACTTTCAGCCATTGGTATGAAAAATAAACCGTTAGATATAATTTTTATATGTTTCTTTTATCACATTATCTAAGTAGTATCTTGATTTGTTTGTGTACTTAACAATCATCCATCTATACCACTGTACATAAACATACAGTTGGTGATATGATTCAAGATTTTGACAAACTATCAAATTAAGTTAATTTTCTATAAAGTTCGACATACATTATTATAAATGATTGATTTTTGTATCTAACGCAAGTTGTTTATGATTCATCAAATATAGTAGTACTCTAAAATGCATAATAATATGTCATGTTAATGTATGAACATGTAATTAATCTTTGCGGTAGTTTTAACCTCCGCAAATAATTAACTTTGTTTATATATTTTTAATCACTTTAATTATTGTAGCAGTGAATAACTATTGCAAAGTGAATCAAAGCTTACATTTAGTGGTGGTTTTAAATCGCCTCTATTTTTTAGGAGGAAATCCTACATGACGTTGTTAAAACCGTCACTAAGAAGCTGCAACAACATTTTCCAGTGTTGTGTGTGACAGTTTCTCAAAAACTGTCGCAATTTTTTAAGGCACTCTTATTAGCGGCGGTTTCCTAAACTGCCACAAAACCTTTTAGCGGGGGTTGAAAACTGCCACAAAATGTAAAAAAGAAAACCTCTGCTAGCAAAATATTTTTTTGGTAGTGGCCATCGATTAAACGATTACCGAATTGATGAGATTACCGATTAAAATTTTTTAAAAGTTAACTTTTTTAAAGTTTTTTTAATAGAACTAAGGAAAAAATGTGTTGAAAAATATTTAAAAATTTTCAAAGTAAATTCGTATTATTTAAACAACAAAAAAATCCAAATGAGAGTAGACAATTCAAAATTTATACCACATACAAATTCAGAATGTAAAGAAATTATGAAATACATATATTTATATATATAATGTAATCGTTATGGGGTTTTCCATCAGTGAGACTTCCTTGACTGCTGACGTTCCAGATAAGCTCTTTTCTTAGTAGATATAAAGGGTAGTTCAGCTATACCGTACCGGGATTGCCAGGCTACACCCACTTGAGAAGCTAGTGTCGCCAGAAAGAAGCGACGAGGAAGCGAAGCTGTCTACGAAGCTTTGCTTCTCCTCCTGTAGTCGTATTGGCTCGTCGCTACTTTGCATCCTAGAGATTGCCGAGGTCGAAATGTCTGGTTGTCGGTAATGATCGGAAGAATTGGTTCAGCATCAACCCCGGGATTCTTTCCCTGACTATAAGAAAGGAAAGCCTTGCCTGCTTCTAATTTTTTTTTGGCATTCTAAAGAAAAACTTCCTGTGGCGAAAAGCAAGGGAAGAGCTAGTGAGGAGCTCGAGAAGAGAAGTAAGGCCTTCGGTCAACCAAGAGAGGTCCAGCCCTTCCTAATCATTCTTACTCCTATACCAAAATTTATCCGTTTTGGTATCGGTCGACCTTAAAAATTACCAAAACCCCAATGAATTAATCGTCGTATATATAATCAATAAGGGAAGGGAAACCTGATGGCAAAGCACCCTTTTTTTAGGTACTTGCACCTGCCTTGTTATATATATATACATATATATACTTATATATACATACATAGACATATATATGTATATATATGTACTTATATATACAAATACTTATATATATGTATATAGGTATATATATGAATATATATGTATATACTTATATATACTTTTATATATATAGATATATATACACATATATACATATGTAATGTATATATGTATATTTACATATTTACACACACATACATATATACCCATATTTTGAACTTCTATAAACTCGGAGCATAATGATACTTACCTTTTTGTGCTTAAGAAAAAATTTGTGAGGTGAAGTTGTAAAAATTTTAAAATTGTTATTAAATTAATTAATATATAGTGGATGTCCAAATACGTTACTTTGGAGAAAATTAAAGTAATCCTTATTTGATTCATAATATCTCCATTGATTTTGTTAAATTCTTCTCAAATTTTGTATTATTTGTATCTTGAGCTTATAAAGAGGTCATATGGGAAATATTAATAATATAATTCAGATTTATCTTTTATGTATTACCTTCTCTATATGTTATTTCTTTATTTCTATTCTTCTACTTTTATACTATTCATCTCGTTCATCAAATTCATAACACGTTATTAGCATGATTTTCTATAAACTCGCGAAAAGCATCAATCCTTCGTATTCATTCATTAAATTGTTATGTGTTGCGGTGTTCGATGTTTATAGATGAGGAATCCTACCCAAATTTTCTTACTCACTAAGCAAAGACCCTAAAGCTATGCGCATGCATCAAACTCCTCTTTCTTTAATTTGAGACATATTTAATTCGTCAAATTTAAGGTCACATATCCGCCATTCTTGCTAGAGGATTGATGTAGGGAACTTCTAAGAGACTATCATTTTCCGTGATATCTTTTATACTCATCAGGAGACTCGAAATGTGATTTTTCAAAAATTCCTAAAGGTAAGATTATTAAAGTTTCTTGAGATAAAAAAAAATCATATCTTTTCTTAATTTTTATATTTAAAGTTTTTATATATGATTTTGTTATTTTGAAAGACTAAATTTTACTACGGATTCTAATAAAAATCCATCTTTATATAATGAATCTTGAAGACACCATTAAAAGAGATATCAATATAAAATTTTATTTCCTTACTAAATTCATGAAACCCTGAAGGTTGAATAATTTATTAAGAAAGATTTTGACAAAATCTAAATGAAAGACACAGCTACCAGAAGATGGTCATCACGCCAATATTTATGGTTATAATATTCTGAACTTATCAATATGCAATATTCTATAAAATCTAATTTTTTCTCCTTTGAAATTAATATAGATAAAATATCTTCTATTCTCATTCTCAAATAGGCTCTATAGTAGCAACATTGAGATAAAGGGTAATTATAAACCTTTGAGACTAAATAACGGATTGACTCATTGTTGATAAAATATCATGATATTCTTGCTAATTTTATCTCATTCCTTGAAGTGAATACATTTAAGAAATTTATTTATAAAATATGTTATATTCGTGATAAGAATTAATAATGAGAAAGAAAAAGGGAATATATAAATCTCAAATAAATATTATTGATGCAATATGAAAGAAAGTGTGCAACGTACCTGTGGTACATGAAACAAAATTTTCAGCGAGCCTGCTTTAGAAAAAAGATAAATATGGAGTTTACTCCTAATATTATGCTATAAGTTTATTTACTCTTAATATTATGGTACTGATAATGGATCTTGTCTTAAAGTATTAAACATGTCACTATTTATATAGAGCTAGGTGCTCAAAATATTTAGAGGAAAGAAGTTTACTTTTCTTTGTGATCAAATCTAATTTTTATATATTATGTATACTCCTTGATTTGATGATCTTCATGAATGACAAAAAATGTATATACTAGGAACATGATAGTAGTACAAAGCTTTAGAACAGCTAATAAATTAAAATTAAAGCTCCCCGAGAGCTAATCAATAGAAAGTTTCAGAAGAATTCATATATTAAAATCTCCATAAGAGATAATTAATTGAAAGGTCTAGAAGTGCTATTTAATTAAAGGCTCTAAAAGAGCTTATTTACTAAAGATTCAAAAAGAGTAAATAAAGGTTCTAGAAAAACTAATTATTTAAATACTCTTGAAGAGTAAATTGGCCTAAAATGTCACATAATAATTATGTAATATATTTTCCTCCAAATCTCATAAAATTGTTTTATCTTTAAAATATTTTTATATATTGAGACAATGGATGGATAATTTTCTTTTGGAATCTATGCATATTATCAAACTAATAGAAGAAACATAAATTACTATTTTCTTCCCATAAGTTTTCTAATTTGCTAAAATTGATGCAATTGTAATGCAGTGAACCTGAAGTTTACTTATTCAAAAATATTAAATTTTGGGATGACCTGTTGGACCGTCTCAGAATATTAAAATATGAATTGTCATAAAGAATTTGTGACAATATTTTTATGAAACTAGAAGTTTCTAATGAAACAAAGTCTATTTTGTACTACTATTTTTTTCAAGAAAACAAATTTTAAGAATTTCATCAATATATTATGGTTGAATGTATTTTTGGATGAATATATAGTCGATGCATCGACCAATATTACATACAGATACTTGCAATAAGAAATTTGCACTTTTTTAGTTAGCTCATATTTTTGTTGATGATTTGAACCTAATAATGTTGAAGATTCTTCATTTATATAATATTGAACATTCTTGCAGAATATGTTCATTGTATGATAAGTGGTTTTATGAAACCATATATGTGCCTTGAAATTAATTGATGTATATTTTGTAATCGTACTTATTCATCTTTGCCAGCATATTATTTTTAGTCCTCCTCATTATAATTGGTTCACAATGAGGAACAAAAGTTTTCTCATCTAATAATTATATATGCACTAAAAATATATATTAATCCACAAAAACACATTGAGATGGGTTGAAAAGAGGAGGGATTATGTAGCTGGATAAAATTAAATTATGTGTCTCATAGTGATCATCCTACAAAGATAATTTGAACCAAAAGTTAAAAAGGTGAACAGTCAGGCATTTTTATTTAATAAAAGAAAATCTTAAAGATAATGCTTATATCACCTATTGTCTACGAAAGATGATCTACCACTACTTATGATTTTGATACACATGCAAAATCTGATAGAAAAAATTAGTTCTAATAAAATCCTCGAATATATAAGGGATCAATAATTTAAGATTGTCACATGTGATTAAGTCGAGGAGAATTTTCCATGACATGAATTTATTATTAATTTGAAAAGAAATTCAGTACTTCAAAATCGTGAGATCTCATTGCCTCATGTCATAGATGGAATCATAAAAATATCACAAAACATTGTTAGCCCTAACGGCATTATTGTATATGTTTTTTTATTATGATTAACATATGTTTGTGTGATGAGTATAGCTTAGTCTCTATAGAAAAAAAGAAGCATTTTTGGAGTCTCAAGGCTACACTACATAAGAAGTAAACGATCTTGGCAATTAAAGCATAATGAAGAAGGAAAGCTCAAGCCATTCCCAGATCAAGGCATTGAAGACCTTGAAGACTTATGTCTTAGTTAGGGATGTGCTAACGTATTTCTTTGTAAAATTCCCTAACTCTCATCTTTGATTGTTGATCACGTGTGAAGCTCCTTGGATGAATTTATTTTTATAAACTTTTCTTGAAATCCAAGTATTCTTAATAGAGTTTTTTATGCCTTTGAAAGTTTTCTAATCTCTAAAAGAGTATCAAGAATACATGTTTTTTAAATAGGAAGGAAAGCTCTTTTCTTGATTAAAAATTGGCTGTAAAATCTTTTTCAAAAACTAGTCATCCGATTTTTTAAAAGGAAAAGAAAAATCGGACGTCCTATTTTAAAACCGGTCGTCCGATATTTCTAGTTTTAGAAAAATTGGTCATTCAATTTTTGTAGGATGTCGTTCGATTCTTTCTGTTTCAAAACCGGTTTTCCTGTTTTTAAAAAACGGCTCATCCAATTTCGATTTTACAAGAAAATCGGACGTCCGATTTCTAAAATCGGTCTCCAGTTTTCAGTTTTACCATTGAAATATTACCGTTATAGAACACTAATGGTCACTTGCTCCCTCTTCTATAAATTGAGTTTTTCATCTGCAGTAAATGCAAGAAAAATCTAGTGGAAAATTTATTGAACTCATTTTAGAACATTTAAAGAGCGCTAAATGTACATTCTTACAAATATCTACATCTCATTAAAAGAAATAGAAAAATCTTCTTGGAGCGTCACTTGTGATCACCAATCAAAAAGAAGTAAAGAGGAGATTGTAGAAGTAATCCATTGAGTTGTATCATTTATCTCAAGGTCACTTAGTAACATCATTCCTACTTAACTCTTGTTTTTTTATATCAAAGGTTTGTTTTGAAAAGCCCTTTGGGTCATCCTTTGATTGATATTGTCTTGAGAGTTGAGGTTATGTGCAAAACCCTTGTTGAGTGATCCTCAAACTTGTGTTTGTTGTATATTGTGATTATAGTGGATTTAGTAAATACTTGGGTATTGATTCAAGGTAGTGTACGTAGCTCTTTGAGAGAGTAAACCACTATAAATTGTTGTCATAACCGTAAGATTTTATTTGATTTAGATTTTTATTAAAAAAGTGTTTTAGTATTTCTTCTCAAACAAAATTGGAGGTTTATCTTTTAATTACACAAAATATTTTTTGAATATTAGCCAAAAACCCTATTCGCCCCCCAACTAAGGTTTTTGAATTGGTATCAGAGCAGGTCTTTTTTTTTTTAAGGCTTAACATCCTAAGAAATAAAAGATCCTTTTTTCAATGGCTAGTATTTCAAACTTACCCTATGTAGAAGGCTCCTATACAAGTAGGCCTCCTCCTTTTAATGGAACTAACTACACTTTTTGGAAGTCAAGAATTAGAATTTATATTTGCTCTATTAACTTTGACCTTTGGAGCATTGTAGAGAAATGACCTTATGTTCCTAAAAAGTATGGAATAGTCAAGAAGGTTGAAGATTATGATGAGCTTGATTCAAGGAAGATGACTCTAAACTTTCAAGCTATGAACATACTGAGTTGTGCCTTTTATGCTAATGAATACAATAGAGTGGGCAGATGCGACTTGGCTCATGAAATGTGGAAGTTACTTGAAGTAACTCACGAAGGTACCAATCAAGTGAAGGAGTCAAAGTTGGCTATGTTGGTGAGAGATTATGAGCTATTCATGATGAAACAAAATGAAAGCATTAGTGACATGTTCACAAGGTTCACGAACATCACAAATGGCCTAAAGGCATATGGGAAAGAGTACACAAGGGGAGAAGTAAATAGAAAGATTCTTGATGCACTTTCAAAAGCATGGCAACCAAAACCTCTTGCTATTGAGGAATCAAAAGATTTGAGACTACTTCCTATTGAAGAACTCATAGGATCACTCCTCACCTATGAAATGAAAATAAAAAGGTTAAATGAAATGGAAGATAAAGACAAAGGAAGAAAAAGCATAGCACTCAAAGCAAATGAGGATGATCAAACATACTCATCAAACAATGAAGATGAAATTGATGATGATGAGGATATGGCCTTGGTAATAAGGAAATTTAAAAGATTCTACAAGAAAAGCATTAACAATAGAGGAAAGAAACCTCCATTCAAGAAAGGAGGACAAAGTTCATCATTCTTCAAGGCTAAGTGCTTTGAATGCAATGGCACCTAGCACCTAGCCGATTGTTCCAAAGCTATTGAAAAAGAGAAAGGAGCTTTGGAAGCAAAACTTGAGGCATTAAAGAAAAAGAAGAAAGTCAAGGGACTAATAGGTACTTGGGATCAAGATACAAGCGAAAGTGAAGGAGAAGAAAAAGCCAACCTATGCTTCATGGCAATAGAAAATGAGGTACAATCTTCATCCCCAAATCTATCTAATCATGTTGATGATGATGATTTTAATTATTAACTTATTGAAATGTATCATGAATTGGAAAATATTACAAAAAAGAACAAGGAGTTACAGAACAAGATTGACAACCTATCAAACGAAAACTCAAACTTATTTGTAAAAAAAAACTCTCCTTGAATCTCTTAAAGTTGTGAAAAAGGAAAGTGACTCATCAAAACTAGAATTTCAAAAACTCATTTTGGAAAACAAAGATCTTTGTGAAAAATTTTTCTCTCTTGAAAAATGCATGGTAGATTATGATGATTTGAAGAAAAAAGTGAGTGATCTCACCTTATGTATTGAAATGTTTACAAACGGAAAAGAAAATTTTGAAAAGCTCCTTTGTTCTCGAAGATCACCTTTTGAAAAAAGTGGAATAGGATATAATCATACCAATACCTCTTCTAAACAAATATGTTTTGTAAAAACTTCTTCACCCTTCTCACACCGTTGTTGCACCTATTGTGAAAAGAGTGGTTATAAAGCCACAAAATGTTTTATAAAAAGGAAGATTGAAAGGGGAGTAAAACCATTTGGAAAATAAAAGAAAATCCTACTAACATTCATGGACCCAGAAAGATATGGGTACCAAAAGTCATTTTGACTTCTTTTGTAGGAACACAAGTTAAGGTCATCTAAGTGGTATTTAGATAGCGGTTGCTCACGGTATATAACCGGGAACGCATCTCTCATTAGTGAGCTTAAAGAAACTGTAACGGATTCGTCACCTTTGGAGGTAAGAAGAAGGGAAAATCATTGGTATTGGCAATATCAGTAACAATTCTTCCTCTTTTATTAAGGATGTTCTTTTAATTGATGGTTTAAAATTCAATTTGCTTAGCATTGGTAAATTATGTGATAATGGGAATAAGGTTGTTTTTTAAAGTGACTCTTCTACTATCATTGACAAGCATGAAAATAAAACCATTTTTGTAACTAAAAGAGCTGGAAATGTCTATATCTTTCATCTTGAAGATCTTATTTCCCAAAGCAAAATGTCTCTCAGTTCATGATGATGGTGATGCATTCTTATGGCATAGAAGGCTTTGCCATGTTAGTATGGATTTATTGAATGAACTCTCTTCAAAAGAACTTGATAGGGGCTTACCAAAACTTTATTTTGAGAAAACTAGACTTTGTGATACTTGGCAATTTGGAAAACAAATTAAGACATCTTTTAAACCAAAGAAAATTATTTCAACTTCAAAACCTTTAGAACTCATTCACATGGATTTATTTGGACCAATGAGGACCACTAGTCTCGGTGGTAAGAGGTATGCTTTTATCATAGTGGATGACTTCTTAAGATTTACTTGGACTTTGTTTTTGAGCAAAAAAGATGAGGCTTTTCAAGAATTTGTCAAACTTTTCAAAAAGGCTCAAACCTCCCTTGATTGCAAATTGATCTCTATGAGAAGTGATAATGGGAGAGAATTTAACAACCATGATTTTACAAAACTTTGTGATGATTTTGGCATAACATACAATTTTTCGGCCACTAAAACCCCACAACTAAATGGTGTTGTGGAAAGGAAAAACCAAACTTTACAAGAAATGGCAAGGTCAATCCTTTGTGAAAACTCCTTACCTAAATACTTTTGGGCTGGAGCCACAAAATATTGCTTGTTACGTGATGAATCGTGTTCTCTTGAGACCTATTTTAAAGAAAACTCCTTTCGAACTTATTTTCAATAAAACTCCCTCCATTAGATACTTCAAAGTTTTTGGATACAAATGCTTTATCTTAAACACCAAGGATAATCTTGGAAAATTTGATAAAAATTCCGATGAGGGAATTTTTCTTGGATACTCTTCAAACAAGAAAGCTTATAGAATTTTCAACAAAAGAACTTTAGGTATTGAAGAGTCCATTCACATAAACTTTGATGAAACTAACATTTTTGAAAGGAGAAATGATGATGATATAGATAACTCCTTGAGCATGAACCCATGCACACTCAAGCTTTGGAGGAACATGCTAAAGAAGAAGAGGAAATTGAGGAAATATTAGCAGAGGACCAACAAACTCAAGATATTCCTCAAGACGTGATATATCCGAAAGGGCACTCAAAGGATAAAATCATTGGCGATGTATCACAATGGGTAAGAACAAGAAGGTACTTTGTAGACAACTTTGATCTATTATCACAAATTGAACCTAAGTTTATTGATGATGCTTTGTGTGATGAGTTTTGGATTATTGCTATGCAAGAGGAATTAAACCAATTTGAAAGAAACAAAGTTTGGACTTTAGTCCCAAGACCCCATGACCACCCCACCATTGGCAGTAAATGGGTTTTTCGAAACAAACTAAATGAATCCAGAGAAGTTATTAGAAACAAAGCTAGACTTGTTGCCCAAGGATTCAATCAAGAAGAGGGCATAGATTTTGATGAACCTTTGCGCCGGTTGCTAGATTTGAATCCATTAGGATGCTTTTAGCTTTTGCTTGCTTTAAAGGATTCAAGCTTTTTCAAATGGATGTTAAAAGTGCTTTTCTAAATGGTGATATTGAGAAGGAAGTTTATGTTGAACAATCTCCCGGTTTTGTGTATGAAAAATTTCCAAATCATGTTTACAAACTTTCAAAAGCACTCTATGGTTTAAAACAAGCTCCAAGAGCTTGGTATGAGAAATTGAGTGGTTTTCTTCTTTCAAACAATTTTTCAAGGGGTGTGGTGGACACTACTCTTTTTACAAAAGCCTCTTGTAACAATGATCTTCTTTTTGTCCAAATTTATGTTGATGATATTATTTTCGGTGCTACTAATGTTTCTTTATGTGAAGAATTTTCCTCTCTTATGCAAAAAGAGTTTGAAATGAGCATGATGGGAGAATTGACCTACTTCCTTGGACTACAAATCAAGCAAACAAAAGAAAACATCTTCATCAACTAAGAGAAGTACACCAAGGAACTTCTCAAGAGATTTGGGATGAGCGATGCAAAAGGTATTGGCACTCCAATGTGCTCATCATTGAAGCTTTACAAGGATGAAAAAGGTAAAAAGGTTGATGAAAAGAAGTATAGAGGTGTGATTGGTAGTTTGCTTTATTTAACGGCTAGTAGGCCGGATATTATGTTTGCGGTATGTTTGTGTTCTAGATTCCAAGCTTATCCCAAAAAATCCCATTTAATAGCTATAAAACGTATTTTGAGATATTTGATTTCATCATATGATTATTGCCTGTGGTACTCTAAATAATCTTTTTTTAATCTTATTGCCTATAACGATGCTGATTATGCCGGATGTTAGGTAGAAAAGAAGAGTACTAGTGGAAATTGCCAATTCTTGGGAGGATGCTTAGTATCTTGGTACAGCAAGAAGCAATTGTGCGTATCCCTATCAACCGCCGAAGCAGAATATACTGCAGCCGGTTGTTGTTGTGCACAGGTACTTTGGATGAAACACACCTTGATTGATTTTGGTTTTTCTTTTAAAAATATACCTATTATGTGTGATAATACTAGTGCCATAAACATTTCCATAAACCCTGTGCAACATTCAAAAACAAAACATAGTAAAATCAAGCATCACTTTACTAGAGATCATGTTTCTAAAGGTGATATATTTTAGAATATATTTGCACAGGGGATCAAATTGCCGATATTTTTACAAAACATCTCTTTGAAGAATGTTTTTGCTATTTGAGAAAATTTCTTGGTATCGGTAAATATATTGACTAATGTGTATTGTTTGATTCTTTAAGAATTCTTCTTATCCTTTACCCTTGTAGAATTTTTTTTTTTAAAAAAAAAATCGGACGCCTCGTAAAAAACCGGATGTTCGGTTCCAAAATCGTACTCAAAGTTTTTCTTCACAAAAATTTACCGAGATATTCGGACGACCTTGATAAAAATTGGACGCCCGTTTTCATCCTTTCATAAAAATCGGACGACCGATTTTATAATTCGGTCGACCGATTTTCTAAAAACCGTCGAGCTCTGCTATTTTAAAAACAAATCTTTCTAATTTTTTCACTCATTTCTCAAAACTCTCTTTCACTCTCTCGACCGAAACTTTTCTCCCTCACAAAGCCCAACCGATTTTTAAGTCCAATTCTCATTCTTCTTTCCAAATCTTTCAAATTTCTCTGTTCACTAAGCAAGAAATCTATTTATTGCTCTGTTTTTCTCTCTCATTCTACTTCAAAACTCTAAGTCAGGATTGCTTTAAAATGGTAAAAATTAAGAATGCTAACATTGGAAGAGGAGTAAATATTGAAGAAGGAGGAAGCAGTAGAGGAAGAGGAAAAGGAAAAAAGGTACCCTCTGGAGGTAGGGCTCCAGAAAGATTCATCTTTGTGAAGGAGGCTGCATACTTTGAAGAATGGACAAGAAACAGAAGAAAAATTGCTCCGGGCCACAGAGTAGATTTGAATGATATGCAAGGTATGGAAGCTATACCAAATCTCTTTGATGCTATTGGTTGGACACTATTGCTTACTGTTAATGAGCTATATTATACTGAAATGATTTATGAATTCTATGCCAATCTACAAAAGGGTACAGTTGAAAGAGTAGAAAACATACCTCATGAATGGGTATTGTCTAGAATTGAAGGAAGAAATATTGCATTTGATGATAGGCTATTAAATACCACTCAAGAAACCCCTCAAGATGGCATGAGATTGTACACTAAGAATAAGAAATTCTTTTATCCAAATTTATATAGTGAAAGAAGGTTTGAAGAGATTTTTACTCATGGAGAAGTTCTAAAAAGGCATGATGTTAGAAATGTGAATAACCTTGATACCTATGGGAGATTACTACATCATATGATTTCTAATATCATTATTCCAAACGTTGGGCACAAGTCTTCCATCACAAATATGCACTCTTTTGTCATGCTTGCACTTCATGAACATAGGAGAATGAACTTGGTTTTATGGCTATAGAACACATGCTAGCCACACAATCCTCTTCCACCAAATGCTTACCGTATGGTTGCTTCATTACAAAAATCTTTCAAAATTTTGTTATCAATTTGGTTAGTGATGGTGATCACATTGGCCTTAGTAAGATTTACAATCAGCATACCTTCAAGAGAATGGGGTTTGACAGAAATAATGAAGGACTATTAATAGGAGGTAGACAACAAGGAAGTGATAATGATGATGTGGATAATGGTGATAAAGAAGAGGGTAATGAGCCTGAAAGTATGGATGAAGAAGATACAAATGAAGAGGACATTCGAAAAGAAATGATATCAAAGAAAAGACAAGAAAGAATAGAGGAAGGACAATCCTCAGTAGATATGACTAAAATAATGGATAGGATTGCTGCAATGCAATCACAACTCAATGACCTACTCAATGATATAAATGGAAATCTCCTCATCCGGCTTGATGAACTTGATCAGAAAATTGTAGAGATTAACAACTGGGTCATAAGATTGGAGCGAGGAGGAAAAGATACCGATGAAGATGAAGATGATTGAGGATTCCTTTTAAAAATTCCTACCCTTTACTTTTTTTCAAAAACTTCTTTCTCTTCCATTGTTTTTCTTTCAACTCTTCATCAAACTCAAGTGTGGCTCTCTTGTGATTTTTTTATGACTTGATATATGCTATATTTTGTTCTTCATATTAATATTGTGTTATCTTGATGCTAGTTTTTTTTTTGGACTTTATGATGATACTCTAATGTTGAAAGTCCAACTGTAGTTACATTTTCTATGATCCCTTAAAAAGGCTCTCCTAAGTGTCTTTTTGATTTATAACAAAAGAGTGAGAATATGTGCAAGAACTAAGGGGGAGAAATTGTAGAAGTGCTAAAGTGCAATGATTTTCTGAAGTGTAATGTTTTGCTAAAGTGAAATGTTTTTGTTGCTATATGCTTTTGTTGCTATGGCAAGATATGATATGCCTTATTAGTGCCTTATTGTTTTATATGCTTTTGATGTTGCTCTATAAGGTTTCATACACCATATGGGCTATATGGTTTGGTTTGGCTACTATATGGTTTGGTTTGGCCTTGATATTTTTTAGGTCATATTTGTTGTGAAGCATGTTTTTAGGGAAAGCTTATTTTTCTAAATTATGTTTCAAACCCTTGGCATGCTTTCAAATTCAAAGGGGGTGTTATCTCTCTTATGGTGTTTTGGTATGCTTTACTTTCATTAATGATTTCTTTAAAGCATTACCATATTGATCATACTTGCACTTTTGTTCTTCTTGCATATGTATTTGTCATAATAAAAAAGGGGGAGATTGTTACCCCTAAGGGCATTATTGTATATATTTTTTATTATGATTAACATATATTTGTGTGATGAGTATAGCTTAGTCTCTATAGAACAAAAGAAGCATTTTTGGAGTCTCAAGGCTACACTATATAAGAAGTAAAAGATCTTGGCACTTAAAGCATAATGAAGAAGGAGAGGACAAGCCATTCAAACATCAAGGCATTCAAGACCTTGAAGACTTATGTCTTAGTGATTTTTTTGTAAAACTCCCTAACACTCATCTTTGATTGTTGATCATGTGTGAAGCTCCTAGGATGAATTTCTTTCTATAAATTTTTCTTGAAACCCAAGTATTCTTGATAGAGTTTTTGATGCCTTTGAAAGTTTTCTTATCTCAAAAAGAGTATCAAGAATACATATTTTTGAAATAGGAAGGAAAGCTCTTTTCTTGATTAAAAACGGGCTGTAAAATCTTTTTCAATCTGTTCTTTATCTCGATTTCTTAACTCTGTATAAATCCTTTTTCAAATCCCTAGCTCTCTTCCTTAGTGCAACTGTCTTATTCCCACCAGATCGCTTACCTGTATTCTTTTTAGCTGTGGTACGCCCCAGTCATCTGATTTTAAAAACGGTCATCCAATTTTTCAAAAAGAAAAGAAAAATTAGACGTTCCATTTTAAAATCGTTCGTCCGATTTTTCTAGAAAAATCGGTCATCCGATATTTGTAGGATGTCGTCTGATTCTTTCTGTTTCAAAACCGGTCTTCCTATTTTTTAAAAAAAGGCTCATTCGATTTCCATTTTACAAGGAAATCAGACGTTCGATTTCTAAAACTGGTCGCCCAGTTTTCAGCTATTACCATTGAAATATTACTGTTACAGAACACTAACGGTCACTTGCTCCCTCTTCTATGAATTGAGTTTTTCATCTGCATTAAATGCATGAAAAAGCTGGTTGAAAATTTATTGAGATCATTTTAGAATATTTAAAGAGCTTTAAAAGTATATTCTTACAAATATCTTCATCTCATTAAAACAAATAGAAAAAATCTTCTTGGAGCTTCATTTTTTATCACGCATCAAAGAAGAAGTAAAGAAGAGCTTGTAGAAGTATTCCATTGAGTTGTATCATTTATCTCAAGCTCACTTGGTAACATTGTTCCCTACTTATCTCTTGTTCTTTTGATATCAAAGGTTTTTGTTGAAAACCCCTTTGGGTCATCCTTTGATTTATATTGTATTGAGAATTGAGGTTGTGTGTAAAACTCTTGTTGGGTGATCCTCAAACTTGTGTTTGTTATATATTGTGATTATAGTGAATTTGGTACATTCTTGGGTGTTGACTCAAGGTAGTGGATGTAGCTTTTTGAGAAACTGAACCACTATAAATTGTTGTGCATCTTAATTCTATGCTTTTTACTTAATTGTCATAACTGTAAGATTTTGTTTAATTTAGATTTTTATTAAAAAGTGTTTTAGTATTCCTTCTCATAAAAAATTGGAGGTTTATCTTTTAACTACACAAAATATGTTTTGAATATTAGAAAAGACCTTATTCTCCCCCCTAAGGTTTTTTCAATTGGCAATATTTATATGAATGTTATGTATTAGAATGAGGATCTTGAATTAAAGTCTGCAGATTCAAGATTCAAATATTATAGAGATATTTTGCTTAATAGAATATAAAGTTTGCATGGGAAATATGTAAAATTCGGACAATTATTTATGCTTGAATTCCTGAAGAAATTTTACACTTAAAGTGAGATCCTCGAAGGATAAGACATAATAAATATGTTGCAAACTTTGAATAAATATTTGACATAGTGATGACATAAAATTCTTTGTAAAGATCTGGAAATATTAATACGAAGAAATAAAATATATGGTTGTAAATTGAGTTTAGATAATAGCATTCTAAATTCATAAGAATTTATATGAAGTCCTCAAAGGACTTAATAGATATGTCTGGAGCATGTAAGGAATTGTTCATGAAGTACATCACATCATTGTCTTAGTGATTTTTATAATTTAAAGAAATATTTGAAATTAAAATCAAATATATATTCATAAAACTTTTCTTAGAATTTGTTTATCCTTGTCTTTTATGATTCTTTATCTACTTTTATTGTTCTCCATATTACGCGGGAAAATTTTGAATCATAAATTGACATGTTCAATATTGAAATATTTTGATCTATATATAAGTATTCCTGAACCTAGAAGTTCTATACACTATTTATTTGTAAAAGAATTGCAATATATTTTATTAACTCTAGAAAAGTTACAAATTGAATCTTGGATGTTTCTATTTATACACATATCCCAATAGGACATAAGTCTTAAAACTAGAAATGTTAAATCATACCTGAAGTGTTATTGACCTTTTATCTAGAAAGGTTCTTGAGAGAAATAATTAAAATGTGAAGTATTTCTCCTGAAGGATTTATAAGCAAATACTAGAAATATTAAAACCAAGTATTTCAAGTTCTTTTGTTTTGATTTATAAATGGAACATTCTGAATATGAAATTTGATCATAAAAACTTGTATCTGGATATAGTACATTGCACATCATTGTCCAATAGTCATTTAATTATCAAATATAAGTAAATACTACATGTTTATATATGAGAAGGTAATGGATACATGTTTATACATTGTTAGGTTGTGAAATTGGAGGACTTGTTTGGAGAAATGTGACAATAAATTTTACCAAAATTTCTTTATAAGAAAGGTAAAATTAATATGTAATAATTTCGATCAGATGTGATACATAATCTTGAAGATTATTTACTAAGACATACCAATGTGTTGGTTTAATGATGTTTAAATAGGGGAATGCATAAAACATAAATGATTAGTGTACTCTTTCTTTTCCCAAAGGGGGAGTCTTATGAAATTAATGAAGACATAGTGCATGTCCAAATACATCACCTGAAGAGAACCAAACTTTCAAAATACTAATCCTATTTATATTCATAATATCCCCATTGATGAAAATTTTACAGTGCAGAACTAATTTTTTTTTTTTTTTTTGAAGTGGAGAAAACCAAATGTGGTCCATTAAATTACTTTTGGACTCATTACATCCATTAATTACTTATTGGTACTCACTATTATATATTTGGTACTTGTGAATACATAACAATACATGTGTCAACCATTCATTGAGTGGAGTGAACATGTGTCAATCATTTATTGGTATCATTTATTGATGCATATATTTCTCCACCTAAAGAAAAAAAAAACTTGTGCACTATAGATGCACCCTCCCATTGATTTACTTCCTTTTATGATTTTGTAACATTTATATCTTGAGCCTATAAATAGGTCATATAAAAAACATTAATGATATAATTAAGATTTATTTCCTGTGTTCTATCTTCTCTATATATGTTCTTTATTTGTCTTTATTCTTCTACTTGTATATTATATATTGCGTTCATAAAATTCATAACAAAAATGATATAAGGATTGGAGATGTAGTGTTATTGACCTTTTTTTGTTTTTTTTTGTTTTTTGTTTTAAAAAGGTGAAGTTGAAATATGATAAAATTGGAATAAAACTTAGAGGTCCAATGGTACTTATCTTTTTTTGTTTAAAAAAAAAAAGTGAGTTGAAGTTAAAATATGATAAAATTGGAATAAAACTTAGAGGTATAATGATACTTACCACTTTTTTTCCTTTTTTTTTTTTTTTTTGTTTACAAGAAAAGGTGAGTTGAATTTGAAATATGAATTGAAATAAAACTTTTTTTTATACAAAAGAAACCTTGATAAATTTCATCATTTGAATATTAATTAGTATTTTTAATAACTTACCAAGTGGTTATTTATTTTTTCCAATTTAAAACAATAAATTTTAACTCATTTATAAATGATAATATTCAAAAGCAAAATATAAGAATTTTTTTAAAGAAAAAATAGTACGATAGGGTTGTATTATGATTATTATTATTAGTTTTTTTGCTGTTAAAAAAGGAGCTTTCACTTTTAACAGGGGAGAACAAACTGTAAAACCAGCAAAATAATGCTACAATACTCTATAAATTGCTCTTGAGGTCTTGTCCGATTAGTAACAATTGTGATCTTTTTATTAGAGGTTAAGAATTCAATTTTTGTATTAAAAATAAAATAATAAAATTTCTTGTAGTTAGTAAAATTATAAAATGTAGCGATCACATTCAAATATATTAATTTCATAAGCATAATTTACTATATTATTTTCAAAATTCATCAAATTATAAAACATTATTTTTATAATAAACTAAAAAATTGACCAAATTAAAAAAAAAATAAAAATACAGTCAAGAATCACAACTAATTTGTGAAAATAGCTCAATTGATTACGAAATTATAAAGTTAATTTTAAGATTAAAGATTTTTATTACGACCATCATAGTGTAGAGATATAATTTTCTTTTCATTTTTAGGCACGGATCATTTTCACCAAATTGTGGAATCATAAGTAAGGATGAAGATGAGAGGTTTCACGTTTTGATTTCAAGATTTCCAACTACATGCTTATCGATTGGCCACTTTTGATGATGTGTTCAATAAAAGCACTCACAATGATTTCTAATATTTTTTGAAACATCTCTTATAACATTTCTTTTTATAATATACTTTTCTTTTTAGGTTTACTTTTATAATACTTACCGCAATAAAAGAGGGGCACATGATTTAAATCATTTTTCCCCTAAAAATCATACCTTGTGCACGTGGGTTTGAAAGGCGACTCATGGCCTAACAAGTTAATAACATTAACAACCCAACATCACTACTTTTAACTCAACTTTTAGCCTTTTTGTTCCTTCTAGATAAGCATTGAAACAGGGGGAAAATGGCAGAATATGACAGAAACAGAGAACTAGAAGAATTTGATGATTCAAAAGTTGGAGTAAAAGGTTTGGTAGATGCCCAAATACCCAAAATCCCTCGTATGTTTATACATGATGATCAAAATCAAATTAAACCCAATCATGAAAATTTGACAAACTCATGTCAATTTGATGTCCCCATAGTTGATTTTGAAGGCATATACGAAGAAAACTCTGTTTTTCGGTCAAAAATCATCAAAAAAATAAAAGAAGCATGTGAATCTTGGGGTTTTTTCCAGATTGTGAATCATGGAATTCCTGTTAGAGTTATTGATGAAATGATCGATGCTGTTAGAGGATTTCATGAGCAAGATTCTGAGGTAAAAAAGCTTTTTTATTCTAGGGATTTTACCAAAAAGTTTATCTATAACAGCAATTTTGATCTGTACCAAGCGCCAGCTGCTAATTGGAGGGATAGTTTCTACTGTATCGTGGCACCTGATCCACCTCAACCTCAAGAATTACCACCAGTTTGCAGGTACAATTAATACTTCAAAGTCTTTTAACCTAAATAGAAGATTCAACATGACAGTTTTCTGGATATATGATTAAATGAAATTCTTACATGATGAGACCTGTTTATTAAATATATATGTTCTACGATTGGAATTTTTTTTGTTTCTTTTTTATTTTGGGGTTTTTTTTGAGAGGAGGGGATATGTGGATGAAAAAGTTCCTCAACAAGAAACTAACATAAGTATGATGACATTGTCTGTAAGATTGTAACATTTTCTGACCTAAAATATTTTTTAGAATATTCTTTTCTCTTTAAATTTTATTTTTTATTTTATAAATTTTACTACTAAAATATTATATTAAAAATATTACTAGAAGACGATTACAAAAGATTTTATAGATAATTCGAACTAGTTTGTTAATATGGTAGAATATTACTTATGTATTTTAATGACTTTTTATTTTTGTAATTTAAGAGGAATCTCTAATTTTGAGAAATGGATTCAATTAGTGAGTTTTTAGAATATCTTTTTAATAGGCGCCTCTATTTGTACATGGAATTCGCTACTCTTTACTTTAACTTTAGTATAGTGTAGTTTGTTTTTGACTCGTTCCTTGCCATCAAGTAGCTAAAGCTTGAGTCTACAAAACTTCTATTCATCACTTCTATTCATCTGTTTGAATCCGACCGGTGTATTTGAACAGCTTTTTATTTGAAATCTAAGAGGAACCTCTGAATTTGGAAAATGGATTCAATTAGTGAATAGGACCATGAATCTTCACATTAAATTAGTTTATTGTCTACGAATCATATTAATATTAATGTATAATGTTCATATGTTTAATATCTTGAGTTATTGTGCAGATAATATCCCCACTTTATATGTGGACAAGGGATTCATGAACTCATGACAAATTAGATATATAACAGTTTTTTTTTTTTCCTTTTCCATTTTGTTTATACGTCTTTCTTTATAAACAATTTAATTTTTACGAAGTTCAATATTTCAAAACCAAATTCTACCAAGTCACGCTTTAAATTCCTTATATTCTTCCTGGTGTGGTTTATACACAGAGTATTGATAAGGTGTTTTTGTGTTGAAATGCAGGGAAATACTACTGGAATATTCAAGTTGTATAAGAAAACTAGGGCTCACTATTCTTGAATTGCTTTCGGAAGCTCTTGGTCTAAATCCAGGTTACTTAACAGATATAGATTGTGGAGAAGGGGTTTTTCTAATTGGACATTATTATCCAGCTTGTCCTGAACCTGAATTAACATTTGGCACTGGTAATCATACTGATAGTGGGTTTCTAACTTTACTTGTTCAAGATCAAGTTGGAGGCCTTCAAATTCTACATGAAAATCAATGGGTTGATGTCCCTCCCTTGCATGGTGCTGTGGTAGTAAATATTGCTGATCTCCTACAGGTAATTCTAGGCTCTCTACCCATTTGAACTATAGCATGGTACTCCTCTCTAAGGATATATAATTAAGGTTTTTTGGATTAGATTTTGGTTTGGAAAAAGATGATTTTTTTTTTTAAATTTTTCGAAGATAAATTTTTTGTGAGTTAGTACATGTGATCCATAAAAAGAAAAACTTAAAATTATTTTTTTCTTGTTAGTTCCAATACAAATGCATCATATGCCTAATTACAATATGCCTAATTACATTGCTGTGATTCTTATCCCTAACCTGAAAACAAAAAACAAACTAAAAACCTTTTTGGTAAGGATGGAATCATAATAATATTAAACAAAACACTTCAACCAATAATATTAAAATACATGAATAAGTACGTGCAATGATTCGAGTTGTTAATCGTATATTTTATATAACATGTCATTTTTTATCTACATGTTTTAATATCATTATCATTAATTCATGTATAACTTATGTAATGATAAAATTACATAACTTATGTATAATCCATTGACTATAATAAAATTTCAAATTTCTGATAAGGAAAAGAGATGTCAATCCCTTACAATATTAATATTATTTACATGTATTTATATTTTAGATTTATAAACATTTTTTTCTTCAACCTTTCAAAAAATTGTGTATAAATTATCATTCAAGATGATGCATAACATTTTTGTAACATATTTTGTGATATTCTTTTAATTATATATTTTGTTTAGGATTTATTTTTATACCCAAAATTTAAATTTGATTAATAAAATGTATCATATTAGAAATATTGTTTCTGACATTGTTAAAAATGTTTATGGATAATTTGAACCATAAATTATGTTCCCTAAAAATTAAAGATTTATGGTCCCTCAAAATTAAAGGTTTTTGTTCTTAGATGCATTTAAGGTAACTAACGTTTTTTCTTTTCTTTCCCTCTTTTCTTATTTCTTGATATATCAAGCTCATTACAAATGACAAGTTCAAGAGTGTGAATCATAGAGTACCAGCCAGCAGAGGGGGACCAAGAATTTCGGTGGCAAGTTTCTTTAGAACACATTTTCGAGAAGCAACTAATAAAGAGAGAGTATATGGACCCCTAAAAGAGTTGTTATCTGAGGAAAACCCACCTGTCTACCGGGAGACAACTATAATGGACTATATCTCATCTTACTACAAGAAAGGACTAGATGGGACTTCTCTATTGTCCCGATTTAAATTGCACAAGTAGAGGAATTATGCGTAATAAAGAAGTGAATCCTTTGCTGGGCTCATGGATTTTTTTATTTTTTATTTTTAAAAAGTATTAGAGAGGAAATTAATATATTTCTTGTTATTTTGTGTTTGTACTTTCATATTCATCAACTATGTATCATACCAACTGAATAAAGTAAAAAATTTTGTGTAATAAAGTGAGCTTTTTGGGCTCATGGAACGAATTTTGGAACGGATGAAAAAAAGGCAAAATCAGGAGCAATATATTTTTAAAAATTTTTATATATAATCTTTTTAAAAATTTTTATAGTGATTTTTTTTTCAATGTATTCATAAATTATTCATTGATGTAAAGTGATCTTTTATTTTTATATTCATTAGTGAATGTCGTATGTCGTAAATGGGTATGTTACCATAAATAAGGTTGAGTTTGTGTTAAGGAAACACAAGTTGCACTACTTCATTTTCCATTATGAGTATAGATAAATCTAACTCAGTAATTTAGATGTATAGCGTGAAAAAATTATTATTTTCCCTCCTCTTCCTTACTTTTTCTCTCTATACAATTTCTCTCTAACTTCTCTCTACTTGTTCTCCACTCTAAAACTAAAATCTTTAACATTAAACTTGTATTGGAGGTAGACATGGATCATTATGAAAATTTTGTGAAAGAAAATATCGATTTAAATGTAAGAAATTATTTTTTCTTCGGCAGTGACGCTCAGATCACCCAGATGGGTGACTCGCTCATGTCCGGTCCCCCGTTTGGACAACCCGAGCCCTAGTTGGTTTTCCTTTTTTTTCTTTAGGAAGAAAGAATTTTTGTAAGTATTTGAAAAACTTGAAACATGAATAACTCTGCGATAGGATGTCCGTTTAATGCATATGACCAGTCGTTCCGATAGTTCTCATAAAGACAAACGCAATGGCATCGCAAAAAAGTCGCTTTTAAATGTTAGTTTTTGAAAATGTTGTTTATTACACTGATTTTACGTACTCCAATATTTGCCAACTTCAATCATTTGAATTTTTATCGTAAGGCAGTTTCCATCGCGTAGATCTCGAAAAAATACACGAATGCCCACAAGAATCGCCTCAATCGGACTTTCGAGCGCAAAGTTATGTCCCGTCAAATTTTCGACTATACGAGACATTTTTTTTGCCCCGAAACGCATCCGGATTACTTTTCGACGATGCCGTTGCGTTGATCCTTGCGAAAACCATCAAAACGAGTGGTCATATGCATGAAACGGACCTCCGATCGCAGAATTATTCATGTCTCAAGTTTTCTAAATACCTATAAAAATTCTTTCTTCCTAAAAAAAAAACAATCGGGGCTCGGGTCGCCCGTCTGGGCAATCCGAACCCCAATTTTGAAAAAAAAAATTTCAACTTTTCTTACATTTAAATCGATATTTTCGTCTGCAAATTCTTCATAATTATCTATATTTACCTCCAATACAAGTTCAATGTTAAATATTTTTAGTTTTAGAGTGGAGAAGGAGTAGAAATAAGTTAGAGAGAAATTGTATAGAGAGAGAGAAAGACTAAGGAAAAGGAAGGAAATAATAATTTTTTTCGTGCTATACATCTACATTTCCGAATTAGATTTATCTATACCCTTTCATTATTGTATAATCTAGAATATATACGTGAGAGTTATCTAATCAAGGGAACTAATTAGCTAATTATAAGTCTATCAAGGAGCTGATGTCCAATTGCCTTCACCTCAGGGCACTTTCGGGGCTACGAATTTGTTGCCCTCTGAGTAACTATCTGTTATGACTTCTTTTGGTTAATAGACTCTGAAGTTTAGAACATGACTGCTAAACGTAAATTTATGTTTAATATAACATCAATTACTCATTATATTGGGCTGTCTAAGGGGAAACAAATATTGGGAGGAACGGTAAAATTGAGACCTAATCTTGTTTTGCAACATGTCTTTTATGTTGCAAATCCTACTTACAATCTTCCTTCAATATCTCAATTATGGCATTTTAATCATGAGTATGCTGAAATTTTTGTTAAGGATTCCCGTGTTATACATGACTTTACCTCGTGGAAGGTAATCGGAATGGGTAAATTGATCCAAGGCATGTATTACTTCTCACAAGAGTAGGCTCATCACACCTTGATTCTTTCTTTAGATTTATTACACAAACCTTGGGAACATTATTTATTTTATCTATTAGGATTCTTATTTTTGAATATTGCTAGCTAGTACTTTGAATTCTTCTTGCATTGTTTGTTTTTAAGCAAAACAATCTTGAAGTTATTTTCCTGTTAGTGATACTATTTCAAGTAATCTCAACACTTTGCAAGAGAAGAGCACATGCGACTCATCTCATATACATTTTAGGGGTAACACTACAAAAAAAAATAGTCAAATAGCGACCGATAAGTCAGTCGCAAAAACAGGTCGCAAAGTAGAAGTTCGACACCGAGATAAGTCACACACAACTTTGCGAACGCCTTTGCGCTTGCAAGTAGCTAACTTGCAGGTTAATTATGTTTCGTCCACAGGCCGACCGACAGTTTTGGTTGCAAATTTTTAGAGCTAAACGAGATTCTAGCCAAATTTTACGACTAACAAGTGGTCACAAACATTTTTTTAATTTATTTAATTTTGTTTGTGACTTCCAATTGGTCGCAAGGCAGTCAGAATAGTTATTTTTTTCAAATATTAATTCTTAAAATACAAAAAAAGCTTGAAAAAATCTCAAACAAAAAATAATATACGATAGTAAAAATCCCACCGTATTCACATATACAAAGTGTAATATATAATAGTCAAAATAAAAAACAATACAAACATAAATATGAGTACTACAATAATGAAATGTAAAATAAAACTAGCTAAGTAGGAGGAGCATGCTGACCACCGTCCTCTTCTGTATCCTCTTGGCTTGGCTCATCGAGCATCCGTCATTTGGAGGCAGCTGGACATTTGTTAGTGGCATGTCCCCAGGCTGATAGCCCAAATCGGCTAAATATCGGGCAGCCGACTCACTGATGACATGCGCTCCGTATGCAATCTTCTGCTCCCACTTACTTCCTGCATCTTCTGGGCAACGATATAACCAGTGACCTCCGTAATCTGTAACTGGATATTGTCCGGAAAGAGAGGGCGGGTTGTAGCTATACCTCAGAACATGATATGGAAAAACGTGAGCGCGAACGCTCAGTGAGTCCACGTGTATGTGTGCGGTAGTGATTTGTTTAAAACAATGACGATGCCGTTTCACAAAACAGTTCATGTAATGTTATAAGAAAAATATTTCTTTTATTATTTTAACAAAACTGATGCTTGAATTTACATGAGGGTTTCAAGCGCAGTTGAGAAGCCTGAGCGAATCAAGACACATCAGCACAGTTTCAACGCCCCAAATTTAAAAGAACATGTAATGTAACAGTGGGGCTCCACAGACAAAGTCCGGATCCCCAAATCGAGGCCATCGGAACCAAGTTCTGGCATCTCATAGTCAAATACCAGCCAAACAACATACGAGCGCTCGATTACAAGCAACCACACTCCCATATCACCGGTCAAAATATGCTACAGACTCATGGGGCACCTACCAGGTCTGCTCTGGGACCAACCTTGGTATCGAGCCCCTCCTGACTCTCCACTAGGCGGTCGAACCCCACCGCAGAGTATGATGCAGTGTCCACGTAGACCGATTGGGCCACACCCTTTGCAGTCTACGCCCCTCTTCAAGTGGATCCACCCTCAGAATCAAAAACCCGTCCAAGTCATCGGAAGAGGCCCTAATAGGGAGGACTAGCCACGTATAGTACAATCTGCTAACGTGTCCATTCACTTGATTTTCAACAAACTTTAACCCTGGTCGGAATGAGGTTTTTATATGTATTTACAAATCAAAGGGCTATTTGCCCCGCCATAATAATGGATTCAAGTCATAAACATTTTAGAGCACCAAAAATCCTCATCCGCCAGTCATCACATGCTTATGCAATTTCACAATTATGCCAAGCCAGATCTATATTCATGCATGTCAAAATACGTAACTTTTCAAGCTAGAACATTTTCCAATATATAAATATTTCTGAAAAACCTGCGTACAACAAACTTCTTATGTACCACCGTAATAGTCTGTTTTAAAAGAAACACCTATATGGAGCACCGCTCCTATGTATTTTTCTAGGAAACACGTAACACATTGTGGAGAACATCTCCAAAACACGCTGAGAGATATCGTTCAAAAAATAGCAATATTTTGTAAAGGTTCAAAAAAACATATTTTTATGTCTTGTAATTTTTTAAATAAAATGGAATTTGTGGACTCACCAGGATGTAGATCTGGTGCTAAGATCCTACAAAATAATAATACGAAAATACTTAATACCTGGGTATCGATCAAATAACCTATTCCCTAAATAATATTGAAATCCTACGAAATGAACTTTGGGCTGTATATATACCTACATAAGGATACCTTTGTAATATATATATATACTTATAATAATTCTTTCAAAGAACGAAAATCTTATACTCTTAAAAAATATATACTCTCCCAGGAAACTATAAGTAATTATATACTATATACTAAAAATCCATTTAAAATACTGAAATCCTAAAATAAATAACTAGCTTAAAATATATATAATCTAACTAGAAATAGATCTCACTATATATTAAAGAAAACAAACAAATAATACAGTTAAACTATATATATAGATATTATAGTGAAATTACAAAGGAAAGAAAAGAAAAAAAATACCATGCAAACTAACCTTCTTGAGGAACTAATATGAGAATATGGCTGCCTTTTTTTTCTATTCAAAGAAAAAATGAAAATACATGCATGTATATAGAGAATAAGTACTATGCAAACTAACCTTCTTGAGGAACTAATATGAGAATATGGCTGCCTTTTTTTTTCTATTCAAAGAAAAAAAATGAAAATGCATGCATCTATATAGAGAATAAGGCGGCTAAGGGGGAAAAGAAAAGAAAAGAAAAAAAAGCAGCAAATGATGGGTGGTGGCCTGAGGATAATTCCTTAAGTGCTAAGGTTTTTTATTTTTTTTTTTAATCCTTATATGAAAATGTCAAGTATTTAAATTTCTAAAATAAATACACTAGGTATTAAAAATAAAATCCACTTAAAGGCATTTATAAACCTTAATAATAAAACCTCAATAATATAATAAAATTTTATTCCTATCCCTAAATATCCCCGAAATACCACTAAGTGCCAAAAACACTATATCCCACCAATATAGATTAAAACTCTATTTTCATCACATCTGTAATTTTAAAGTCATGCTAGGTGCTTACGGAATGGGGCGTTACATTCTACCCTCCTTAAAAGAAATTTCGTCCTCGAAATTGAATAGTTACGTACCTATAAGCTCCGGATACTTTTTCTTCAAGTACTCCTCAGTTTCCCGGGTTGCCTCTTCGATCCCATGATGTCTCCATACCACTTTACACATTGGAATCTGTCTCCCGTGTAACTCTTTTACGCTACGTTCTATAATCTCAGTTTGTTTTTCTTCATATGACAGATCGGCTTGTAATTCCAATTGGTCATCATTCAGAACATGATCAGGTGCAGGATGATACCTCTTTAATTGTGATATATGGAACACATCATGTATACCCATCAGTTCATTTGGCAAGGCGAGCCGATATGCTACTTAACTGATCCTTTCAATAATCTCAAACAGTCCAATATATCGGGGGCTTAACTTTCCTCTCTTCGGATATCGCAGCTTCTCGCGATGTGGTGTAAGTTTTAAGAAAACTCGATCTCCCACACTAAACTCCAGATCCCTTCTTCGATTGTCGGCATAGCTCTTCTGTCTACTTTTAGCTGTCCAAAGCCGATCTTGAATTATCTTAACTTGTTTTTTAATCTCCTCCGATTCTGGCATCAAGTTTCTTCGCCTCCAATAGGATCGAACTCCGACTTCATCTCAGTACAAAGGTGTTCTGTATCTCCTACCATATAATGCTTCAAACGGTGCCATTCCTATCGAAGAGTGGTAGATATTATTATAAGCAAACTCGGCACAAGCTAGATTGTCAACCCACTTATTTCAAATGTCTAAGGCTCAAGCTCTTAACATATCATCTAGGATTTGAATTGTTCTTTCAGACTGTCCATCGGTTTGGGGATGTGCTGTGGTGCTATAACTTAGATTGGTCCCCATAGCAGCCTGGAACTTAGGCCAAAACCTTGAGGTAAACCTTGGGTCTCTATTAGATACAATATCAACGGGTACTCCATGAAGTCAGACAATCTCATCTACATAAATCTGTGCCAACTTGTCCGAAGGGTACGTCAAATTAATGGCAATAAAATGAGCCACTTTTGTTAAACGATCAATGATTACCCAGATAGCATCCTTATATCCCTTGGTCCGGGGTAATCCAGTGACAAAGTCCATTGTTACGTGATCCCATTTCCATTCGGGAATAGGTGGCAGTTGTAGTAGCCCTACTCACTTTTGATGTTCCGCTTTAACCCTTTGACATGTAAGACAGGCTGCTACATACTCCGCAATTTCTCTCTTCATTCCGTTCCAACAAATTTTTTGCTTTAAGTCTTTATACATCTTATTCTCTCCAGGATGCATTGAATACTTACTTCTGTGGGCTTCCTCTAGAATCTTGCGCTTAAGTTTAGTATCATTGGGTACACATAACCGATTCCGAAAGTACAGGCTCCCATCAGCTTCTAATGTTTGAAAATCTTCCAATCTCTTAGCTTCCACACGATTTTTGAACTCTTGGAACTTCTTATTATTCTTTTGGGCACTTCTAATATTCTGTTATAGGGTGGATGTTAAGCTAAGACTTGATATCTTTGCTTTTCTATTCAATGCATCTGCCACCACATTCACCTTTCCTGGATGATAGTTAATCGGGCATCGATATTCTTCCAGCAGTTCTATCCATCGTCGTTGTCTCATGTTCAAGTCCTTCTGAGGAAACAGATATTTTAAACTCTTATGATCAGTGAATATCTCATACTTAGCCTTATACAAGTAGTGTCGCCACTTCTTAAGTGCAAACACGATGGCTGCTAATTCCAAATCGTGTGTCGGATAATTCCGTTCATGATCCTTCAACTTTCTTGATATATATGCGACAACCTTCCTGTCTTGCATCAACACAGCTCCTAGACCTTCCCCTGAAGCATCTGTATATAATGAAAATTCCTTGTTCGGATCGGGTAATGTTAACACTGGTGCCGTCGTCAGTCGGTTCTTCAATTCTTGAAAACTCCTCTTGCACTTCTCCATGCATTCAAACTAGGTTGCTTTTCTGGTTAATTGTGTTAGAGGTCCAGCAATCCTTGAAAAGTCTTTTATGAATCTCCGATAGTATCCCGCCATACCCAAGAAACTACGTACTTTGGTTGGTGCTTTGGGTTGTGTCTAATGGGTCACTGCTTCTATTTTCGTTGGATCCACCGAGATTCCTTCCTAGGTGATAACAT
The DNA here is from genome assembly GCA_028651295.1 of Catharanthus roseus. NCBI lineage: Eukaryota > Viridiplantae > Streptophyta > Magnoliopsida > Gentianales > Apocynaceae > Catharanthus > Catharanthus roseus. The sequence goes on along the minus strand of JAPQWS010000033.1, from coordinate 2,641,274 downwards.
GTCCTAGGAAAGTAACTTGACTCATCCAGAACTCAGATTTGCTGAACTTTGCATATAACTTATGTTCCCATAGGGTTTGCAACACTTTTCGAAGATGTTCTTCATGAGCTTTAGGGTTGGGTGAATAAACAAGAATATCATCAATAAAAATCACCACAAACTTATCCAAGTAAGGACTAAAGACTCTATGCATCAAGTCCATAAATGTTGCAGGTGCATTAGTTAATCCAAACGGCATAACCACAAACTCGTAATGCCCGTATCGTGTGTTGAATGCCGTCATCGGAATATCCTTTTCTCTTATCCTGACTTGATAATACCCCTGCCTCAAGTCCAATTTGGAAAAACATCCCGCTCCTTGGAGTTGGTCAAATAACTCATCAATAAGGGGTAGTGGGTATTTGTTCTTAACTGTCACAAATTCAATCCTCTGTAATCTATACACATCCTCAGGGTTCCATCCTTCTTCTTTACAAACAAAACTAGCGCACCCCAAGGAGATGTACTTGGACAAATATATCCTTGTTGCAATAGTTCTTGTAGTTGCTTTTTTAACTCTTTTAGTTCCTCTTGTGCCATCCGATATGGAGTTCGAGATATTGGTTTAGCAACAGGTACCAATTCTATGTCGAACTCCACTTCTCGATCTGGGGGTAGCATCGTTAACTCCTCAGGAAAAACATCCACAAACTCCCTCACTACAGGTATTGTATATAATTTTACCTCATCCTTAGGTTTGTTGAGTAAATATGCTAAGTACCCTTGACATCCTTTCCATAGCAACTTTCTGGCTTTCATGCCAGACAAAAAGAGATTCTCCTGTTTTGTTCGCTTCCCTTGGAACACCAGGATTGGCATACTCGGTCGGCTAAACTTAACCAACTTCCGTTGACATACTAGTTGAGCATAATGTTTAGACAACCAATCCATCCCAAGTATCACGTCATATCCCTCTAATGGTAAGGAAATTAAATCTCTGGATAAAACCACGCTCTCGACACATATGTCACAATCAGGGTACTTTACCTCAGTTATCTTATTCACGCCCATAGGAGTGCTAACTATCAACTGGTAATGCATGTTAACAGAAGGTATAGGAATATGTTTTATGAAATGCAAACTCACAAAAGAATACGTAGCTCCAGGGTCAATGAGTACTCTTGTTAGTTGAGAAAAGATTTGTATCATATCTTCAACTACTTCTGCTTCAGTATCTATGGGCAATCCATCCAGTGCATAAACTTTAGCTTTTACTTGTGGCTTATTATTCCTTCGTTCTGTTGCTCCTCTCATAACCGGGGGTCGGCCTGCTTTTCTTGACATCTTCGAGAGTACTTGTTGCATCTCAGGGCACTGGTCCTTGGTATGTCCTGGTTTTCCACACTTGAAACATAACCTTAACTTCCGATAACACATTTCAGCCACATGCCCACTTCTTCCACAGTATGTACATACTCTGTGGGCTCCTCCAGCGATTAGGGTTGGTCGGCCTTCATTTCCAGTCCTTTGTTCACTACAAGGTCTCTTGAAATCTCTAGGTTTCCATGGTCCTTGTCCAGGACGTTTATATGGAGTCGCCGCTGATCCAATAGTTGTTTTCCTCTGTATAACCGCTTGATCAGCCATCTCTGTTAGCATGCCGACTTCAATGGCGGCCGCGAATCCCATCGGTGGCAAGAGAGACAATGCCCGTTGCAGTTCAACCCTCAATCCTTTCACAAATTGTCACGTCTTATTTTCATCAGTATCTATCAACCTTAAGCAATACTTAGCCAACCTATTGAAATTTGCCGTATACTAGGCAACTGTTAGGTTACCCTGTCTCAATTGCTGAAACTCATCCTCTCGTTGCTCACGAACCCAACGAGGTATGTATTCCTTTTTGAATTCTTCTTGAAAATCATTGCAGGTCCATGGTTGGTTCTTGAGTGTCCGAGCTTCGGAAGCTCTAAGCCACCAATCCTTTGCCATTCCTCGAAGTCTAAAAGTGGCAAACGTTACCCTCAGGGCATCGTCATACTTAAGGGTATCATTTATATCATTCAATTGCTCAAGGAACAGTTCAACTTTAATTTCTTGCTCAACCTCTCCATAGAACTCCAGGGATCGAAACTTGAGAAATTGTTCTAATGCTTCATCTGCTCCAGTGGCTGGTACTCGTTCATTTCTTCTTGTGGCCATTGAAGTTTCTAACAATTCTATCATCTTGATCATAAAATTCTCAATTACTTTGTGTGTGGCTTGTTCTGGATGAGGTTTGGCCTCTCTCATCGGTTCAGATTGTCTATTTTGAGAACTTTCCGATATAGCCTCGTTCGCATGGTTGGGAGATTGTGAACCTGACATGTTTTTCTAAAAACCAAAAAGTTCCAACACTAATAAACATCTACGACTATAGATACTCAACGACAAGTAAACATGAATTTATCCCAGGCACCAATATCAATGCATACATACAAATATATATAACTCAAAATAAGGATTTTTGGTACAAGTAGTGTCAAGATACAATCAGATCATCCTGGTCCTACCACCCAAAAAAATATATGGCCGGGTTACTATACATATCCAAAACTCGAGGACCTCATACCTACGACCCTAAGCCTATGCATCAAGTATAGACAAAAATAATACTCGTACCTATCCAAGTGACCAAATATGCATACCTACTTGTACTCTATCCAACACCTACTCCGCCTGAGGACACTGGCTACCAGAACATCCTGGTCGGGACTCTAGCTCATCACGTGCTCTATCCACTGAATCTCTAGTAGTTCCAAGGAACTGGGCGATAAACTGCCTGAGCCAGTCCCTCGTTAATCAGCTCCAAAATCTCTCTCTCGGGCTGCATGAGCCTCTCGAGTCTAGGCTAACTCCCTCTCTAACATGGCGGGCCTCGCCGTCTCCTATCATTGTGCCTGGCGTGCCACGTAAAATAAGGCGTCCATTCGGGAGATCTCCTCTCTCAATGCTACAACCTGCTGACTAGCGGCTTCAGCCCGTTGCTTACGCCACAGGTAATAACCACAAATAGTTGACACTGACAATGGGGAACCACCCGCTGTAAAGGTGCTCGTACCCTCAGCATCCACTGGTGGCACTCCCTCCGGCTCAGGCATCATCTCTGAGTCTGACGTGGGCTCACTAGGGTCCTCTTCTATCGATGTTCCAAGTCCTATTCCTGGTGCCACTGGTGCCATCTCTGATCCTTCTACTGACTCATCATCGGAACGGTCAATCACTGGAATTGGTTCCCTTTCTGGGACGATCTCTCTAAGGGAATATGAGGATGATGATGATGACATAGTCCTGCTAGGCTCATCTACGAGGGTGCCCTCCCTGTATGTCCATCTATATGAGAAGGATGTGCCATCTAGTACCTACAAAACAAAATCTTAGGGTCAGTACTAACCAATAAATCATATGGTTAACTTTAAAGTTTAAATAGTTGACTCTTATAGCTTGTCTAAAATCCAACGTTTCAAACCTAGTATCGAACCTGGATGCTCTGATACCACCTGTGATGCTCCCAACCTTGCCACTAGGTCAACTGCGGGTGAGTAGCGCATTTGCGTGCCTCTCGGCACTAAATTATAAGCTTCACAATAATACACAACCCTAGAACAACACTAACAGGTATACATACAAAGGACGCGGAAAACTTAAGTAAACTAGATACTACTAGTGCGCTCAAAACACAGGATCTTAAAAAAACAACTTCTCATTTTCGTTTTATTATAAACACAAAAGTATCTTACATCAACAACTTACACAACAACATAAAAAGAAACTCTACAGAAGGTTCGAGTCTAAAAAGATAAAACATAAACATATGCCCTTCTGGGAAGATTTGATCCAAAAACTCCTGGCCTAAAACTTCAGCGGCTTACTGGGCCCCTGACTGCTCCGAGCTAATCTGATAAGAGAACATGATATGGAAAAATATGAGCGAACGCTCAGTGAGTCCACGTGTATGTGTGCGGTAGTGATTTGTTTAAAACAATGACGATGCCGTTTCACAAAACAATTCATGTAATGTTATAAGAAAAATATTTCTTTTATTATTTTAACAAAACTGATGCTTGAACGTAAATGAGGGTTTCGAGCACAGTTGGGAAGTCTGAGCGAATCAAGACACATTAGCGCAGCTTCTACGCCCCAAATTTAAACGAACATGTAATGTAACAGTGGGGCTCCACGAACAAAGTCCGGATCCCTAAAACGAGGCCATCGAAACCAAGTTCCGGTATCTCGTAGTCAAATACCAGCCAAACAACATACGAGCGCTCGATTACAAGCAACCGTACTCCCATATCACCGGTCAAAATAGGCTACAGACTCTTGTGGCACCTACCTGGTTTGCCAAACCCCACCGCAGAGCATGATGCGGTGTCCACGTAGACCAATTGGGCCAGACCCCCCGCAGTCTACGCCCCTCTTCAAGTGGATCCACTCTTAGAGTTAAAAACTCGTCCACGTCATTGGAAGAGGCCCTAGTACGGGGGACTAGCCACGTACAGTGCAATCCGCTAACGCGTCCGTTCACTTGATTTTAAACAAACTTTAATCCTGGTCGGAATGAGGTTTTCATATGTATTTACAAATCGAAGGGCCATTTGCCCGGCCATAATAACGGATTCAAGTCATAAACATTTCAGAGCACCAAAAATCCTCATCTGCCAGTCATCACATGCTTATGCAATTTCACAATTACGCCAATGCCAGATCTATATTCATGCATGTCAAAATACGTAACTTTTCAAGCTAGAACATTTTCCAATATATGAGTATTTCCGAAAAACCTGCTTACAACGAACTTCTTATGCACCACCGTAATAGTCTATTTTAAAAGAAACACCTATATGGAGCACCGCTCCTATGTATTTTTCTAGAAAACACGTAACACATTATGGAGAACATCTCCAAAACACGCTGAGAGATATCGTTCCAAAAATAGCAATATTTTGTAAAGGTTCAAAAAAACATATTATATGTCTTGTAATTTTTGAAATAAAATGGAATTTGTGGACTCACCTGGATGTAGATCTGGTGCTAAGATCCTACAAAATAATAATGCGAAAATACTTAATACCTGGGTATCGATCAAATAATCCTACTCTCTAAATAATATCGAAATCCTACGAAATGAACTTTAGGATGTATATATATACCTATATAAGGATACCTATATAATGATATATATACTTATAATAATTCTTTAAAAGATCGAAAATCCTATACTCTGAAAAAATATATACTCTCCCAAGAAACTATAAGTAATTATATACTATATACTAAAAATCCATTTAAAATATTGAAATCCTAAAATAAATAACTAGCTTAAAATATATAATCAAACTAGAAATATATCTCACTATATATTAAAGAAAACAAACAAATAATACACTTAAACTATATATATATAGCTATTATAGTGAAATTACAAAGGAAAGAAAAGAATAAAAAAAAATACCATGCAAACTAACCTTCTTGAGGAACTAATATGAGAATATGGCTGCCTTTTTTTTTATTCAAAGAAAAAATGAAAATACATGCATGTATATAGAGAATAAGTACCATGCAAACTAACCTTCTTGAGGAACTAATATGAGAATATGGCTGCCTTTTTTTTTATTATTCAAAGAAAGAAAATGAAAATGCATGCATCTATATAGAGAATAAGACGGCTAAGGGGGAAAAGAAAAGAAAAGAAAAAAAAGCAGCAAATGACGAGTGGTGGCCTGAGGATAATTCCTTAAGTGCTAAGGTTTTTTTTTTTTTAATCCTTATATGAAAATGTCAAGTATTTAAATTTCTAAAATAAATACACTAGGTATTAAAAATAAAATCTACTTAAGGGCATTTATAAACCTTAATAATAAAACCTCAAAAATATAATAAAATTTTATTCCTATTCTTAAATATCCCCAAAATACCACTAAGTGCCAAAAACGCTATATCCCGCCAATATAGATTAAAATTCTACTTTCATCACGTCTGTAATTTTAAAGTCATGCTAGGTGCTTACAGAATGGGGCGGTACATAAAGATTTAGTTTCATTTGCATAGAAGTTCACTTCCTCACTCTTTTCAAGTACAACTATCTCTTTTTCTCCTTTTTTTTTTCACTCTTGTTTTTCAATGAAGCACTCATTTTCTTTTACTCTCTCACTTTTCTCAAGCTCACTTTCTTTCTCTTTTAAACAGTTAAAATGTTCACTCTCTTTTGAAATGATAGAGATGGAATCAAATATACATGATCTTTCCACTAATCTCTCTTTGTCTTCCACTGTTTCTTTTTCTTTAATCTCTATGCTCTCTTTTTCTATGTTCTTATCTGTCATGAGATCACAATGTTTTACATTAGATATCTCTTCCTTAACATGTAGTACAACTTTCTTCAATTTCAATTGTAGCTCAATGAAGCTCATTGACTTTTGAAAATTCTTCAATCACTGATGGTTTCATGATTTCAATATTTGCAACTCTTTGAGATGACATGGAACATTGTTTTTCTCCATATCTTTTATGCTTTATAATGCTCTTTCCCTTTATCTCTTGATCAAATATTCTTACCCTTTCTTTCAACATCTTTTTCTCTTCATAAATTTTGTGTGGCACCAAAGAATTTAAAATGAATCTCTTGCCTTCTTTGGTGAAGTTGTGAGAATTCTTGTCCCAATTGTATAAAGCTTTCCTATCATTTATCCAAGACTTCCAAACAATAAATGACCCGCTTGCATGGTCTACATCACATAACACATCATCCTTATATATTTCTTTAGTAATAGACACTCACACTTGCTTAGTGACTTTGATCTCATCATTATCATTTGACCAATGGCATATGTAAGGCTTATGATATTCAAGAAGAGGAAAATTTAACTTTTCCATAGGGTAAGTACTGGCCACATTAGCACAACTACTACCATCAACAACAAGATTAGCAACTTTGTCTTCCACATGGCATTTGAGATGGACTACATGTTGGTCGGGATTTTTCTAACTAAGCTTTAAACCTAATACTTGCAAGCGTACAAGATCAATGTAATACGGCAGTATAAGGGTATTGAACCACTGAGAAAGGCTTAACTACCTAAATTATTATCTATCTAAATTAATTTTATAAAGGAGGAATATAATATTATTATCTAAAAATTATTCATAAATTAAGTAAAACTAATAAATAAATTAAATTAAATAAAAACTAGCAAGAGCTTAATCAAGAAGATGTCTTAGAAGCTTTAATCCACCACTAATCTATATAACAATGATAAAATTTTATTTAGGAAAAAAATCTTAGACTTTTATGTGGTAATCTAAGCTACAAGCTTTGATTCACTAAAGAAATATATTATGTTTAAATGCATGACATAGCACATCTAACCATTAGCATGACTTATTCAATTCTATGATATAAATCATCTAAAATTTAGCATGAACTATTCAATTTTAAAACCCACAATATACTTGAAAAAATCACATATCTCTCATACTTAAGACTACAAGATTTAAGAATGGATAAAAGTACCAACTAACCCTAATAATTATTCTACAAAAACAATCACAAAGAATTAATTCTATCAAACCAAGAAACATCCCAAGATATGTAATCACATAAATAATATAATAAATCTCCCAAAATAAAAGAAACTAAAATCACATGGCTACCGTTTCATCAAAATTCTAAAAAAAAAATTAGCCCATAATAAAAGGGAAAGAAAGAACTAATTTCTTGAAGTAGATCATGGCTTTTTCTTCTCCAGTTAAAATCGCCGCAGCTTGCTTGTTCTTCTACTTTCATTTTTTCTTCTTCCTTGCGCAGCTGCTTTGGTTTTCTCCTCTTGTTGCAGCTCCTCTTTTTTAATTGCGGCCCGTTTTCCTAAGCAGCTGCTTTTCTCCCTTTTATTCTCTTCTGCAACTGCTTTCTTTCTATTCCTTTTTTTCCTTTTTGTTGCTGTGGGCTTGCTTCACTTATTCCTTGTGCCTGCCCTTTTCTTCTTTTTATGGCTTGCTTGTGGCTGCCCTCCTTTAATAGGCTCCTCTCTTTTTCTTTTTTTTTTCCATGAAAATCATATATTTCAAGACCCACTTAACTTCCTTTCATGTATCCAAAGAGCTCGCTTCATGTTTCTTTTATATGTTGCAAAGGAACAAATTAAATAATTAAGATATAATAATTATAACAAGTGAAGAAATAATATTCTTATATGACTACCAGATAAACTTAAGGTGATTATTTGTACCAAAAATCAACTCTATCAACTCCCCCACACCTAAGTTTTGCTAGTCCTCAAGTAAAAATAAAAAGAAAAATTAACTGGCCACTTTCATAAGACTTACGATTGCACTTAGCATGTGTAACAAGCCTTTAAACCCCTAAGTTCCTCCTAGTGGACGCGTATGGTCTCGTGTGGTTTTGCAGATGACATACATACAAGTCAAATATACAAAACGTTTTAGAAAAGATATAGAACAATCCAAATTAAGTATCCTTCATCAAAATCTCAAACTTATCAAGGCAAGTGCTCTTCCTCTTATTTTTTCAAACTCAAGTTAACAAAAAAATATTCAACTATCTCGCATAACTAATGCAAGACTTGTGTAAGGTGTGATCGTGGTCATAAGAGAGTGTAAAAATAAATACTAAACAAGATTTCCAAATTGCACATGATAGACAAATCCCAACAAATGTTCATTCTATAAGCTCGCTCTTTGTACCTTCTCTCCACTAATAAAGGATTCTCAAACTCAACTCAGATCAGGTATGACTTTAAAGCTTGTAATGTAAGGTGGGGGTGTTTGTTATCAAACAAAGGTAGGGAATTCAAATTCAAAGAAAAGAGAGCTTGCAAAGAATATGGATACTTTAAAATTTTGAAAAAATTTTCTAACTTTTTTTTAACTCCCCTCTTTTTTTCTCAATTAACAATTCACCAACTACCATCTTCTTTTCTCAAGAATTTTCTCCTTTAAGGCCATTCTTTTTCTTACATTCACCAATTCGGGCCTTTTTGAAAATTCTTTTTTTTTTCTTTTTCTGCACCTTATGACTTGTAACAATCATGTATCAACTTTTCTTTCATTTTTTCTTTTTTTTTTCAGCTCAATACATTTGTTTTTTTTTCAGCACAAAAAGTCGTATATATATTACTTTTTTCTTTTCCCATTTGTCAAAATAACGTATTCCCTTTCCATAAGACAAAAACAGTTACCCATCATGGAAGAACAAGTTAGAAGTTTGCATTAAACTCTTTATAAGATTAAGGGTTAATATTTAAGTGGTTTAAAGAAAAAAATAACATTTAAGGCTCAAAAGGGTACTAAGGTAAAAATCATAAAATTCGGTAAGCTTGAAAGGCACAAACGATTCAAAGAAGGCCTATGACTGTCGTTTTTGAGTCAAATAAGGAAATCCTTTCTATTTCACCTCAAGAGGTACTCAAGTAAGTTATAGAATGAAGGGAAGAGATTTATCAACTTTATGCAACTCAAAAATAATGTAAAGGATTTATTAAACACTAACAATAACCCATGTGCTCAAGTGTAAGTCATGCAAGAGTTATAACAGATATAGAACATAAGTCCATCACCCTAATTAAAAACAAGAAAACAAGTACTTTTCTCAACTTAGTCAAGACTTTTAAAAGGAACTCAAAAAGAATCATTCTTTAAGTGAAATCATATTTTTGGTTTTTTCAAATAAGTAGAAAAATAAATAAAATAAAATAAAAAATTTAGCAAAAATTGAACAAGATAGATGAGAAAAAAGAAAAGAACAACACAACCTGGTAGAATAAGCAATATTGATGCATGTTCAGAAGAGTAGTAGAGCATCTATGTAGTCTCTATGATATGTTGTCTGATTACCCTACAAAATACACACTTCATACATTTCTACCAATCAAGTGAGATAAAAACAAATAAATAAAAGAAAATGTATAAGCAAAGTAAATAAAATAAACTTTGGGTTGCCTCCCAAAAGCGCTAAATTTAAGGTCTTCAGCCAGTCTCCCTAATTCTTTTGCGTTCAGCAAGATCTATTTTTCTCATATTAGGTTCATGATTCACAATCCAAGAAGAATTCTCTAATGGAGCAATGTATGCAAAGTTAGAATTAACATCGTCAATGTACATTAGGTTTTCTTTCTCATTAGAAGTATATTCTTTTGAACACATTAGAGGTAGAGTTTCTTCAATTAATTCATCGATTACATCTACCAAATAACAATCAGAATCATCTTCCAAAAAAGGTTGTTAAGAAGTTTTGAAAATATTCAATCTAATCCTTATATTCATCATCGAGATATCCATGACCCAGTTCTACAATTAAGAGTAGCATTTGTAGTAGCCAAGAAAGGACGACGTAGAATAACAGGGATATGATTCTTGGAAGATCTACCAGGTTTAATATCCAAAACTACAAGTTTGCAGGGAAGACACCTCTATCAATTTGAACTAGAACATTATCTATCCTCCCCCTAGGCACCTTGATAGACCTATCAGCTAATTGTGAGGTCATATGAATTGGTTGCAATTCCCCTAATCCTAACTTTTAATAAACAGTGTAAGGAATCAAATTAACACTGGAACCGAAATCTAAGAGTGCCCTATCTATTTTATGATCATCAATAAGACAAGAAATAATAGTGACACCAGGGTCTTTATATTTAGGTGGAGAGTTATGTTGCAAAATTGAGCTCACCAGTCCAATTAGGAAGATTTTCTTAGAAATATTGCTCTTAGATTTTCTTTTAAAAGTGCCCATGTCTTTAAATTGCTTTATTATCTACCAACTTCCCATTTGTAAGAGTAATTACAACTTTAGCTTGCTCATGATAATTAGCTCTAGGGTTCTCTATTGGATGATTAGGAAGCTTACCCTCATCTCTTCTACCTAATGCATTAGCTAGTTGCCCTATTTGAGTTTCTAACATAGTAATAGATTGAGTGTGTGAGTCTAGAATTTGTGCCATAGCTTCTAAATCTTTCAAAGCAGATAAGACTTTTTCTTCAAAAATGGACTTTCCACTTTAAGCCAGGTGAGGAGGTACATACCTTTGAGATTGAAAACTAGGGGAAGCAGTCATACCAGGTTGTTTGTTGTTGATATTGTTTCTGGCCTAATTGACCTTCCCCTCCTTGTTACCTCTAGGAGAAATTAGGATGATTTCTCCAGTCTGTATTGTATGTGTTTGAATTTGGGTCCTTCTGTCTATGAAATCTTGGGGCTGCATTGACTTGTTCCTGCACAAATTCTAGAAATAGTGAAGCACTAGGACAGTCATAGATAACATAAGAAGGATTAGAGCAAATTACACAAACACATTGCATATCAGGAGAATTAGTAGGCAATATATTCAAAGCTAACAATTGATCAAACGTTTTAGATAAGGCATCAACTTTCAAAGAAAGATCAACATTTTGAGAAACTTCATACATTCCTCCTCTATTTCCTATTTGTCTAGTGTGCCTATACGTGAGGATGCAGCGTGTTGTTATGAATTATCACTCAAATTTTCAACTAAATGCCATGCCTCATTTGCAGTTTTATGAAGAAAGGTACCACCATACGATGGATCAACCATTTGGCAATTCGTCTCGTCTAACCCTGAATAAAAGCTTTGTATTTGTTGCCATTTAGGGACTTCATGGTGAGGGCAATTATGAAGTTCTTTAAATCTCTCCCAACTCTCGTAAAATTATTTATTATTTTGTTGGGAAAAAGTAGTTATTTCTCCCCTTAACCTCGTAAGCTTACCCATATGAAAGTATTTTTTTAGAAATTCCTTAGACATCTCAGCCCATGTACCTACTCTCTCACATATATGTAACCAATGTTTAGCCTTATCCTTCAAAGAAAAAGGAAAAATGCGCAATCTAATAGCATCATCAATAACATAAGGCAGTTTAAAAGTTGAGAAATTTCTAAAAACTCATCAATATGCTTATAAAGATTTTTGGAATCAAGCCAATAAAAGAAGGTAATATTTGAATAGTAGAAGCTTTAATTTCGAAGTGATTAGCCTCAATTTCAGGCAGTCTATTACCTATTAGTGAGTTATAAGTGTTTGGAGTAAAATACTCCCTCAATGCTTGTGGATTTTCAACCATCTTAACCTTACAAGTGTTAATACTTTTTCTTTGTGCTCTAAGTCCTTAAGTGTATGTTCTATCTCAAGGTCAAATTCTTTTAAATCAAGAGGGCAAATGACGATCATGCATTAAATAAACAAATTCAAGAAAGAAAAAAAAATAGTACTACAAATAACAATGAAGAATAAACTACTAAATGAAAGAATATTAAAAAAAATTTAAAAAATAAAAAAACGTTGAAGATAGCTACAAGAACAATCAAACTTTTTTTCCTTTTCTTCTCAAGAATAAAAATTAAAAATAAAATATAAAAATACTAACAAATTTAGAAGACAATAACACAAGCAATTAATTTAACCTTTCCCTAGCAACGGTGCCAAAAACTTTGTCGGGATTTTTGTAACTAAACTTTAAACCTAACACTTGCAAGCGTACAAGGTCAATGTAATATGACAGTATAAGGGTAACGAACCACTGAGAAAGGCCTAAATACCTAAATTACTATCTACCTAAACTAATTTTATAAAAGGAAGAATAAAATATTATTATCTAAAAATTATTCATAAAATAAGTAAAACTAATAAAAAATCAATTAAATAAATACTAGCAAGAGCATAATCAAGAAAATGTTTTAGAACCTTGAATCCACCACTAACCTATATAACAATGATTAAATTTTATTTAGTAGAAAATATTAGACCTTTATATGGTGATCTAGGTTACAAGTTTTGATTCACTAAAGAAATATATTGTATTTAAATGCATGACATAACCCATCTAGACCACTAGCATGACTTATTCCATTCTATGATATAAATCATCTAAAATTTAGCATGAAGTATTAAATTCTAAAACCCACAATATACTTGTAAAAATCACATATCTCTCATACTTAAGACTATAAGAATTAATCATAGATAAATTACCAATTAACGTAAATAATTATTCTACAAGAACAATCACAAAGAATTAAATATATCAAACCAAGAAACATCCCAAGATATGTAATCACATAAATAATATAATAAATTTCTCAGAATAAAACAAACTAAAATCGCATGGCTAGGTTTTCATCAAGATTCTAAAAAGAAAATTAGCCCATAATAAAAGGGAAAGACAGAACCAATTTCTTGAAGTAGATCATGGCTTTTTTTTTTCTCAAGTTAAAATCGCGACAGCTTGCTTGTTCTTCTGCTTTCGTTTTTTTCATCTTCCTTGCGCAGCTGCTTTGGTTTTCTTCTCTTGCTGCAGCTCCTCTTTTCAATTGCGGCCCGTTTTCCTAAGGAACTGCTTTTCTCCCTTTTATTCTCTTCCGTGACTGCTTTCTTTCTATTCTTTTTTTCTCTTTTTGTTGTTGTGGGCTTGCTTCACTTATTCCTTGTGCTTGCCCTCTTCTTCTTTTGTTGGCTTGCTTGTGGCTACCCTCCTTTAATGGGCTCCTCTCTTTTCTTTTTTTTTTTTTCATGAAAATCATATATTTCAAGGCCCACTTGACTTCTTTCATGTATTCAAGGAGCTTGCTTCTTGTTTCTTTTATATCTTGCAAAGGAATAAATTAAATAATTAAGATATAATAATTATAACAAGTGAAGAAATAATATTCTTATATGACTACCAAATAAAACTTAAGGTGTTTATTTTTACCAAATATCAACTCTATCACATGTTCACTTTCTTTTTTCCTTCTATAGACATTTTTTTCATATGTGCTTTCAAAGTATACCTCCATCATAACCATAATGATACTTTGCATAACAATCATAAGGACTATGCTCATAATTATCATATCTAGTATTAACTCCATTATAACCCTCATAATCATCATAAAAAGTATGTCCATAAGATTTAGCATGAGAAGAGAAGTTACCAACTCTATTATATCTTTTAGGAGTGAAGTTTTATTTCCATGGTTGTTACCACCATAAGCATTAAATTCATTGCCACCACCATGATGGAAATTATGCATATCTCTTGCATGCTTTGGTTGATAATCCTCTTTTTGCCCTTTACTTCCATTATTTTCCATGATGGATTATACCAATTGTACTCTATATATTTATTGTTTAAACCTGGAAATTAAACAAAGGAAAACAAAACAAAGGACCTCCCATCACTCCCTAAGTGTTTACACTCTTTGATGATCATTCAATTCACTCATGTTTAGCACTCTTTATTGACTTTTATCAACATAAGCTCACCCTCTTGCCTTTTTTCAAAAACTCAACACTCAAGTTTCTATATAATCCTTTAGAATTTTTAACCAAATCAAACCAAGAGCAACAATCCCAAGCAAGTAAATTAATCAATGTACTTAGTTGGGTAAGTGTTCTAAGAGGCAAAGTTTCAAACACTTGAGGTGTAAGAATTTCGAAGAATTTAATCCATGGAAAAGAGCCAAAAAAACTGAATTTATCATAAAAAAAAAGATTACCAGTACACAAGGAAATGATTAGAAGTCAAAAACAAAGATCAAAAGAGTACTAAAACAAATTTTTCATGAAATAGGGAATGATGAAACCTTGTCACTAAAACAATGATAACTGAAACACTATGAATCCAAATCAGTTCAAACCGACTCAAGAAGATTCCCACTAGATGAGAATGAATATAAGCACAAATTTCATTCAAATTGAATCCGTATAATACAAGATATGTTCAGATTAATCAACACTTTTTTCTGCATTTGTGATTCCAAAACACATTTAACAATTCAATCAAATCGAGCAATCAATTGAACTCCAAATTGAGTGAAACTTATTTCAATTAAATATTAACTCAAAGGAGAACATCTCCATCACAAATCAGCAACAAATTCGCAATTATTCTTTATATTTTTCAATTTATTTTTGGTTTGATTTTTTTGTACTTAATATTGCATAATCTTCATAAAAATTTCATAGATCATGAAGTACTTCTTTTTTTTTCCGTTGATTTTAGCAAAATTTAAACACTTACCACACAAATTCACCTTCATTTGGAGGTTTCTTTGATACCACTTTGATTTAAATCTTTAATTGAATTTAGATTTGATTCAACGCCTCCCCAAGATCACCTCCTTTGATGAAGAACCTCTATTGAGGATTTTGTAGCTTCAACACTCCAATGAAAAATCTATGAGGATCCAAGCCTCATAAACCCAACATTGAAAGACAAAACTCTTTCCTAATTTGTTAGGAAGAATCTTGAGGAAGCTAAGGTCTCAAAAACCCCAATTACACAAACTACAATGGCCACTCAAAACACAACATTGAAGAATTCAAACATTTGAAGAGTTTGAGTTTTCCTATAACAATTTAAATTAAATCATTCCCATAAACAATCAAATCAAAGATCCCGAGCTCTCTCATAAACAATTTAAATTAAAAAGTCTAGGCTCTGCCATAAACAATCAAATTAAAGAGTCCAAACTCTCCCATAAACAATTCAAATTCTATAAAGAGGATTTTACACAAAACGAAATTCATACTCTCTATATTCCCAAAAGTACACAAGACAATCTTGAAATATTCATTATGTAAACTTATTTTAAATTATTGATACTTCAAAATATTTCGCTTTAAAATATGCATTCACAGTAAGAAAAATTGTCACCAACCATCCTTTCCTAACCTTATACTAACATGGACTAATATCTTATTTTTTCATTCTAATTCAATATCCATATTATTTTGGCTTCTTACAAACATTTTTAAAGTCTAATTATTATTTTAAAATTTAAATAAATATTTTTAACAACATTTAAAACTTACCGGCAAGATAGTGGAGACACCAACAGTGGCGGCAACAGCAAAAAACCTCTGTGTAATAAGAATCAGACAAGCTTTAAGACAAAACTGCGAGCCTTTGAAAAGAAAAAGGAAATTAAAAGTTAAAGCATCTCAACACGTTAGAAACTATGGAGAAAGTGATGCAACTTAAAAGCTATAAAACAACAAATCAAGAGTTTATTTCTTTAGAAATATAACTTCCTTTCATTCATTCATTCTTTTTTTTTTATTTTGGTTTATAACCTACCCCTTAGCTACTGTAAAAGATAATCAAAGGAATAGTTAAAGTAATGCTTCAATTCTTGGCGTTATTTCTATGTTCTCCACTTTAAGGATCAGTAAAACACTATGGCAGTGAAACTACCAAATACAATTTCTGATTGAACGTATTTAGAACAAAGTACAAGAGAAGCTCATAGAAAAAACACATCATCAACTACCTCATTGCATAAATTTTATGCCAAATCCAGCCATTGTTTGGACAAAACATTATCATAGTGATGAAATTTCGTGCAAGAAAAAATTTAACAAACTTCATCAAAATTATGCACCAAAATTCATTAAAACTAATGTTTTAACAACTCATTGCTTTACCTAGGAACGGCGGCGGCAATGGCAAGCTTCGAAAGCAACAGTCTCGGTAAGTGCAAGCTCCAGAAATAGCTTAACAGAGAGGGCAGAATAGAGAGAGGAGATACAAGAAAGGAAAGAAGAGAGAGGTAGTGGTGGCAGTCATCGTGGCGATCGTCAGAGATGGATAATCGGTCGACAGGAGCTCGTGGGTTGGTCGATGGGGAGGGGCAATCGCAAGGAGAGAGAGAGAGAGAGAGAAGAGGGAAATTTCAGAACAGGAGGGAAATGAAAGAGTTGAATCACAGCTAAATCTAGGTAGCTTTTTGACCGATTTCCCACCGCAAACACAGTAGCAACTTGAAAAATATTGCACGGAAAGAGTTCGGTCGCAGTTGTAAAATATATAAAAGATCGACCAATTGAATATTCGGTCACAATTTTGCCGCTAACTTTGCGACTGTGCAGTCAGTCGCAAATTTAAGGCTAACTGTGTGACTGATAGTAACAGTCGTTATATTTGGTCACAAATCATCATTTTCTTTTGAAGTGTAAAATATCAAAATTTATATACTAAGACTAATTATATCCCAGAAATCTTGTGGAAATGATATAGTTGGATATGTCCGGAATAAAGAGTTCAAAGTCGATTGACCATATGTCCCTATAGTCGACTATGTCATTTGTTAGTATCGATAGAAGTTGAAAGATTATGATGTTGAATGGGTTTTTAATAGTTTTTATGTTATATCTATTCTATAGGAGTTAGTAGAGGCTATTACTAATTCATAGGAGTTAGTGGTACTATTCAAATTTTCTAGCAATTAGTTTTTGCTTCTATTCTATAAGTAGGACATTATATTATACTACCTCTGGTCGGAAATGTAAATCCTTTTAGGGTTATTGAGGATATTTCAAGAATACAAGTCCTTTTACACTTTCCAATGGACATTTATTACATTTTTTTCCATCTGTATCCAAGTCTTCGTTCATTTATTCACCCTCCATTCTCTATCTCTCTCTTTATTCAAGGGTAATTTGACTAAAAAAATTATCTTATTTTCAACATCCTTAATACTTGTGCACAAGTCCAAAAAGGCTTATATTTCTGACCGGAGGCAATAGTAAATAGTGAGTCAGTTAACTATCATTAATATTATTCCATGACTCTCTCTTATTATTCTTCTGCTTATTTCTCTGTTGTTTTATAGTAGCATTAAGTAACATTGAAATGATAATTCTAACCTTAAAATTTGTACATCACGAGTTGTATGTATGGACGACCATGGTGAAAAAATGTGGCCACATGATGAGGGACCTGTTCTTACGGAAGTGTTGGTGCAATCCAGTCAAATATTAGGGTAGAAAGTTCAGGGCATTATCGACATGAAAGTAACTTATATCGTGAGATGATATTTGACGCAGTTGCTCTGAACTTTTTCCCTCATGAAAAAATCGATCATGAAGAACCACCTAATCTTGAGGCACAAAATTTTTTTTGACATGTTAAAGGTTGTAACATCCCGACTAAGTACCTCAAAGTTAGTTTAGGTCGCAGTAAGTTCGAATAAAAGTTTCGGAGTTAGTTTATAAAGAATACTAAGTATTGGGGTAATTTTGTAATTATTAGAAAATTTAAGGGAAGAAATTTTTTTCGGTGGAAAACTTTTCGGACACATTTTAGAATTATTCAAATTTAACGTTTTAAAATAGAAATGAAAATTTTAAGTATAGGATGAATTTTTAGTCATTTTTAAGATTTCGGGCCAACGTGAAAATTTTAAAAAGTTGAGGGACTCTTTACTTGAAGAGGAAGTAATGACAAGGCTGGCAAGGTCGTGTGGGCTGAGGATTGAGGGACACTTGGATGGTGCGAAAATATGGATAAAGGAATGTGTGACACATGGCTAATTGGTGCCATTTGTCTCATGCATGAAAAGCCAAAGCATGCATGAATGGCGATAAACAGGAACCCAAAATTGCTGAAAATTTTGATAGCCTCTCTCTTTCCTATTTTCCTTTTCCACACTTTCTCTCTCCTATTTTTCTCTCTCTTCCTTGCAGTCAACTCCAGCCTTTTCTCTCTCTCTCTCTCTCTCTCTCTCTCTCTCTCTCTCTCTCTCTCTCTCTCTCTCTCTCTCTCCATATTTTCCATTTCTTTGCCTTTCTTTATTTGGTTAGCGTCTCCGCCTTTTTCCTCCTTCAGGCAAAAACTTCTTTTTATTTATTTTTTTATTTTTTTATTTTTTTCCCTTTCTTCTTTTGTTTTCTTTTTTGTGTCATTCTTATTAGTATTATTATTAATATTTCGTTGGAATAAATCTTTCCCGGATAATAGAAAAATGTAGAAATTATTATGAATATATTCTGGAGTTATTATTTATTTATTTATTTATTCCTAGAATTCTTTTGGAATAAATTTTAGGTGGACCTTAGGAACATTTTGTGGTTATGGTATATTTCTTTATATAGTATTATTTAATTAAGGTTGGAATTGTTATTTGTAGGTTTAACTCGTATCACGAGTGCAGGTGAGTTCACCGATCCCTTTTCTATTAAAAAAAATTTAAATATTGTTCTTATAAAGCATATTACTTTGTTATCGAATCTTAACAAAATACGCAAAATAATTATCGGTATTATATTACAGGTTATGCTAAAATGTGATAAGTAATTAACGTATTTATATTTTAAATATTCGTTTATGGCCCTAAATAAAATATATATTCTCAAGGTTAGTGACATATTCTTATTAATTGCTTTTACTAGAAACATTTCTTTTAACAATCCTTTTATTTTGAATTTTGAGTTTTAAAATTATTTTGAAGAAAACATTTTCAAAAGAAGTGTTATCTCTTTTTGAGAAATAATATATTTAAATATTTTAAATTCTCTTAAGGTTTTAAGTTTTAAAATAACTTGGAGAAATTATTTTCAAAATATTACTATTTTTCTTAAGAAATAATATTTTTTAATTCTTTTAGAAGTTTTTGAGTTTCAAGATTATCTTGAGAAATTATTTATTATTTCTTTTTAGAAAAGAATGCTTTTACATATTTTATATTTTCGAAGTTTTGAGTTTTAAAATTATTTTGGGAGATTATAATTATTTTTTAACATATTCATTATTTCTCATGAGAATAATTTTTTTTTTTTATAAATACTTTAAGTTTCTTTAAAAGGATTTTGAGAGATATTATTTATTTGGAAAAGTTATTCTTAAAATATTTATTATTTATTACTTCCTTTGGAAATACTATTTTAAATATTTCTATAGAGTTTGAGATTTAATTTTATCTTTCACATATTTATTATTTCTTTTGAAAATAATACTTTACATATTTTCTAGATATTCTTAAGTTAAGAGAATATTTTCATAATACTTTTACTTTAAATATTCTTAAAGTATGATTTCGAAAAATGATTACTAGTTAGGTTTAAAGAATATTTCTCTACGGTTTATTCTTACTTTAAATCCTGGAAGTATTAATGATTTCGTTTCAAAGAGATATTTATCATAATTTTTGACACGCATATTGGCATAACTTATTTTATACCCAGTAATGTGTTTCAAAACTTACATTCTAAAGTTACATTTGCATGACTACGAGTTTTGCCCAGCGGATAGGGATTCTCGTTATCTAAAGAGTTTTATGTGGCCGATAGATAGCCTATAATTTTATAAAGTAAATTAAAACTCTAATCCGGAAAAAAAGGGGCTTTGTATACATTTTTTATCGACTTGTCGAAAGGACTTCCACTGCGCGTGACTAGTCCCCCGTACGAGAGCCTCTTCCAAACGACATGCTTGGTAGTGTTACTCTTGATCTGGATCCAGTTGACAGAGGGCGTAGTACCGTTGGAGGGTTAGACCCAAGGCGGTATTGCATTTGACTCCGTATCATGCTCTGCGGTAGTGGCTATTTCCTAGCAGGTTGGGTCAGGAGGGGCCCACGGGCTAGGGTAGCACAGGGCGGCCTGGTAAGTACGCTAGGGCTCGTTACCTGTTTATGTATATGTTGTGTGAGATTGAAAAATCGAACGTTCGTATAGTGTGTTTGGAGTTCAAGCTGGTATTGACTAATGGATGCCGGAATTTGTCCGAAGACCCCGTTTCAGGTTTCGGACTCTGTCCGTTGAGCCTATCATGGTGCATGCATGTTTTTTCTAAAATTTCAGGTGTCGTGGCAACGCCGATGTGTCTTGATTCGCTCAGACTTTCCGGCTATGCTCGAACCCTTCAGAAAATTTATATTTTGCATAAAAATTTTTAAAGCACTTACTTTGCTGGGATGATAAACCGTTTTATAAATAATATATATACTTTCCCGTACGCGGAGCTCACAAATAGCACACGTGCACATGAACTTACTGAGCATCCATCGCTCATGTTTTCCAAACATTTCTTCCCCCATTTTCAGATGACTTGGTAACTAGCTCGGGTTAGAGGAGCCATGGTGAGCCATTGAAGCCGGCATATTTGAAGTTTTCCATCTCTAGTCAAAAGATTTTGTTTATATAGACTATGGCTTTAGCGGCCTTAAACTGATGTATAAGTTTGAGAAGCTTTTGTTATAAAGTTATATTAAACAATTCTTTCTTCTCACATTATTTAATATAGAAATACTCATTATAGCTCCTCGAAGTTGTACCTTAGTCTTGTATATTTTTAAGTTCAGTGTCGAGAGGCATGCAGGTAACTTACACCACCGTAGTTGACCTAGCGGAGGAGTACGGGGTATCACAGGTGATATTAGAGCTCTATGTTCGGCACTAGGTTCTCTAGATCCTGGAAGAACTTTTAAGAGCTCATCTCTTAGACTCTATAGTTAAAAAATAAAAAAATAAAAGAAAATAAAATATTTTTGGTGATATTTTATTTTGAGTTTAACCTTAAGTTTTTATTTTGTAGGTAGAAAATGTCGCAACCAGGGCATAGATGGATCTACCAGGACGGGACTATAGTTAGAGGATCGGCGGGTTCAACACCTTCTTCCTCCTATTCTCTTAGAGAGATTGATCTAGAGCGAACTTCTGTGCCAGTGGTAGATATTCCTGACTCAGACTCCGAGAATGTGGATGGGCCAGTCGGTACTAAGATGGACATCGAGGAAGACCCTAGTGAACCTACTATAGAAATGGATATCACTGAATGGATAGAAAATGTATTAAGAGATGAAACAACCGAAGAACCTTCGTTGGGACCTACTTCTGGTATCCCTGTGTCACCTACCGGTTTTTATGAAGGTTTGACGTCTGGTCTACCTGTTTCCTCACCTATAGCTGAGACTACAGGGTCACACTTTTCTGCATCCTGTCTTAGTTTAGAGCAGAGACTCCAGGTGCCAGAAAACCAGATTACCGCCCTACAAGCAGAACTAGAAAGAACAAATAGACATTTTTACCTATCTCGTCAAGTCAGACAGTTTGAGACTGCTAGAGCGAATAGATTAGCCGCAGAGGTAGCACAGATAGTATTCAGTGCCATCGTTCTCTGTTTTGTCATTTCTTCTGCTGTTTCAATCCTGGTAGCAGCTTCAACGGTGGAAGCGAAGCTTTTTGGTGGTAAAAGGGCTAGGCATGTTGCAGATCCACTCGCAACCCTTTTATAAATTGGCGAGTCTTGTGCTCCTCCGTGTCTAGAAGGCATAAACAGTACTTGGCTAGACGATTGAACTTTGCAGTATACTATGCTACCGTCATCTCTTCCTGCTTCAATTTCTGGAATTCGTCCTCACGACATT
The DNA here is from genome assembly GCA_028651295.1 of Catharanthus roseus. Taxonomy (NCBI): domain Eukaryota; kingdom Viridiplantae; phylum Streptophyta; class Magnoliopsida; order Gentianales; family Apocynaceae; genus Catharanthus; species Catharanthus roseus. Next base: position 2,619,097 of record JAPQWS010000033.1, on the reverse strand, counting down.
TCCTTAGCCAGCGGGGTATGTATTCTTGTTTAAATTCCTCTTGGAAGTCTTCCCACGTCCATAACTGATTTCTTAATTCCGAGCTTCAGAAATTCTTAACCACCAGTCTTTCGTTGCTCCGCTCAAACAAAAAGCAATGAAGGTTACCCTCCTAGCGCCTTCATATTGCAGTGTATCGTAAATGTCGTTTAGTTGTTCTAAAAACAGCTCTGCCTTAGCTTCTTGTCCCACTTCTCCATGGAACTTCGGGGGACGAAATCGGAGGAATCTTTCCAAAGCCTCGTCATTGCTAGTATTCTGCACCCGTTCTCCTCTTCGGTTTGTTAACGTGGCTTCCAGCAACTCTGTCATCTTCGTCATGAAATTTCCTATTATTTCATGACTTACAACATTTGCCTGTCCGTGCGATGAACTTTCTGGCATAGCTTCAGTTTCGTGACTCGGAGAGTGTGGTCTTAACATTTTCTAATACCAATGGTAAGTTCGAATCTTGAGAAAACTCAGGATTGCTGACCCTTAGTTTGTAATTATAGCTTACACGTAACATCCCATACTTAAAAAGGAATATTAAACTTAAAACACAAGTAATTGGAAAGAAATCATACTTAATCAAACCTTATGTACACAAAAGACAAAAGCTAATAAAAAAAGTTAAATACAAGTCGAGCTAACAGTTTGCTCCAAATACATGAAAACATCAAACTTACTAATACTTACTACTTCGAATATCAAGATCATAAGATAACCTATCAAGGTTCTAACTCTGTCGGGAGAAACGTCTACTAAAGTTTCTCTGGCGAGCCTCGGCCTCGGCCGGGGTCTGGTTTGCCGACCTGCTTGTTGTTTCTACCCTACGCTGTAGGGACGTACCACGTTGCTGTACCTCGGGGGTCTCCATCCTCACAAACGATCAGGACAAGGACGCTGGAGACCTCAATATCCAAAGAAGCCACGAAACAGTAACCAAATAGGGAATGGGAACCGTCAAAATCCTATGATATGGAACCCTCGTCCGAGCTGTAATTATCGCGGACGTGAGGGACATATGGCAGAAACATTCTATAAAAAGGCAGGAATGTGTTCTCTCTGTGGAAAGACAGGACACTTTGCGAAGCAGTGCCCTACAACACCACCAACAACATCTAAAACATCCAGAGGAGTGGGATGGCCACCAAATATGGTAGGGGCATCAGTAGGCCGAAACAATAAGCCGCAAGTCAAAGCCAAGGTCTACACCCTAGATGGGCAACCCGTGAACGCAGAAACCGAGGTAGTTGAAGGTACTATTCGTGTCTTCTCTTACCTGCTAAAGTATTAATTGATCCAGGAGCCATACATTCATTTGTGAGCATGCATTTCATAAAGCATATCCCTAAAACTTCTGTTAGTATGCCCTACATATTGATTGTTTGCACACCTATGGGAGTAAGTCGGGTCACAGAGGAGAAGTAACCCGATTGTGAGATTTACATAGGAAGCGAGTTACTATCTGGGGATCTGATTACATTATCCTTTGAGGGTTCGATGTGATATTATGAATAGATTGGTTGTCTAAGCATTATGCTCAAGTAGATTGTCGGAAGAAAATGGTTATGTTTACCCGGCCGGATATGCCTACCCTAGAATTTCAAGCAGATAAAACCAAGAGGGAAAACAATTTGATCTCCGGTATTAAGGCAAGAAAATTGATCAAGAAGGGATTCCAAGGATATTTGGCATACTTGCTCAACAAACAAAAGAAGAAGAAGAACAAATGGAGACTATTTCGGTGGTGAAGGAATTCTTGGATATTTTTCCTGCTGAATTAACAACTTTACCACCTGAACGGGAGGTAAACTTCAGCATAGAACTAGTACCTGGTGCTGCACCAATATCCCGAATGTCGTATCGAATAGCTCAGGAAGAGTTGAAGGAGCTAAAAGAACAACTACAAGAATTATTACAGCAAGGCTATATTCGACCGAGCACATCACCATGGGGTGCACCAGTATTATTTGTCAAAAAGAAAGATGGATCCCTTAGAATGTGCATCGACTACCGAGGGTTGAACAGTGTCACTGTAAAGAATAAATACCCTCTTCCCTTGATCGATGAACTGTTTGACCAACTTCGCAGAGCAGGTTGCTATTCAAAGTTGGATTTAAGACAAGGGTATTACCAAGTGCAAATAAAAGAAAAAGATATCCCAATAACTGCTTTTAACACTTGGTATATACATTATGAGTTCGTGGTGATGCCTTTTGGTTTAACCAATGTACCAGCGACATTCATGGATTTAATGCAAAGAATTTTCCGCCCATACTTGGACCAGTTTGTGGTCATTTTCATCGACGATATCCTGGTTTACTCACCGGACGCGGTGACACATGAGCAACATCTTCGAAGTGTGCTGCAAACTCTACGAGAATACAAACTCTACGCCAAGTTCAGTAAATGTGAGTTCTGGATGGAGAAAGTGAATTTTCTGGGACATGTGGTCACGTGTGAGGGCATAACCGTAGATCCGGCCAAGGTAGAAGCTGTGACTCGCTGGGCGCCACCAAGAACCTCTACGGAAGTACGAAGTTTTTTTGGGCTCACTGGATACTATCGACGGTTTATTAAGGATTTTGCTAAAATTGCCAGACCTCTAACACAATTATCTCGAAAGGCTATTGAGTTCAAATGTAGGAAAAATGTGAAAAAAGTTTTCAGGAGTTGAACCATTGGTTAACATCGGCACCAGTGCTAATTTTGGCTGACCCGCATAAGGAGTTTACATTGTATACCGATGCATCCGGAGAAAGACTAGAGGCAGTGCTTATGCATGACAGAAAATGTTAGTATATGCCCTAAGACTAATTCACTCACATTTATGATTTACGAAGCATGTATTTTTCGAATTGTATTTTATGTTTTTGGTCATCAAGTATGTGACTTGATAGTAAAACCCTTATAGCTAATAAAATACTATTCTTATTTGTCCCTAGTTTATTACATCTTGTAAACTAGTGTGAAGTTGATTGATGGTCAAGTTTTACTGATCATGAATATGAGATATAAAATCAATTCATAAATACATATTGAGAATATTGTATTGGACATGACCCAAGGTGAAGAACAAATATTGCATGGGTTTAAGTTATAAGTATTTCTTCTCAGTTTTATATTTGGTGTCCTTTGACCTAATGTTTCTTGCATGGGGAGAAAATATGTTTTGACATAGTCAAACATCACTTTTAATTAGGTGATCATTATGACTATTAGTTGTCTTATTTTCTCGTCATGGCTTGAATATTAGAGATAGTGAAAGGGATTTGTCCCTCTCTTTTTAGAGAGAGATATATCCATGTGCCCATTGATAAGGAAGACTGGAAAATATGCATGGCCATGCTCAAATAAGTATTAATAAGGTGTTATTAATATTATTTGTTGGAATAGTCTGCTTGGTGATCAAGTAAATGGTTAATTAAGTTTTATAAGGATGACTTGATCCATGCCTTATACTTAATTAGGATATCGTGTGACAAAAGGACTAAATATTAAATCTGATGGTAGGTTATTATTACATTTACTTAACTTGGGTAAGCATAATGTCTTGCTAGAGGCCGCTTATGTTTTGTTAATAAATGTCTAGGACATTTTTCATTCACTGCCGAGGTTAAGTGAACCTACAGGGTCACACGATAGACGATCCTGTGAGCATAATGTCCACGTTCAATGAATCTAGATTGTATCCAGATTCGTTGAACGTATACAAAAGGGGAATCAGATTCCATATTGTATTTTCTGGCAAGTTAATAAGTAATTAATTTTATTTAGTCGAATAAATGAAATGAATTACTTAATATTACTTATCCAACCGTTGGATGATTATAGGAATAGGCGGACGAGATTAAACTGTCATTAGATGACAGTTAGGGTTTTGATATTAACAGCTATAAAAGGTTATGTTAACCTTTTCTTGGTGGCGGTCCTTTATCTGATTAAAGAAAAAAAAACCCTAGAACGGCGATATAGTATCTAGCCTCCTCTCTTCGAAATACGATCGATTACCAGATAGTCAGGATTAGTTCTGAACAGTTTTCAGAACACAGAAGGGGCTAGCATCCCGATCGCTTGCAGAGGAGTTCGTCGCGTGGATACCAGTAGAAGGCGAAGCGTACAAAGCAGCGCCTCCACAACGAACAATCAAAACATTGAGGTAATTTCTATCCAATCGGTTTTTTTAGTATGTGCAGATCCTGTTGGTAGATTTTCGTAGTTTTATTTTGTTTTGTTTTTGCCTACAGATTCTAACAGAAAAGTGGTTGCCTATATCTCCCGAAAGTTAAAGAATCATGAGAAGAACTACCCAACGCATGACTTAGAATTGGCAGCCATTGTGTTTGCACTCAAGAAGTGGTGGCATAACCTTTATGGGGCCAAGTACGAGATCTTACCGACCACAAAAGTTTGAAGTATTTGTTCTCCCAAAAAGATCTAAACATGAGACAACGAAGGTGGATGGAACTGCTTGAGGAATATCGGTGCCCAATCAACTATCATCCCGGAAAAGCAAACGTAGTAGCTGATGCTCTGAGTAGAAGTGCAAAGTTAACAAGCGTCACTGTAACTTCAACCTTGCAGCAAGAGATTAAGGAAGCGCAAAGGAGTAATGAGGAATTTCAAAGATTTAAAACTCAGGTGGAGGCAAAGAAATTAAACGATTTTCAGATGTTGGGTACTGAAGGAAGCTTATATTTTCGAAATCAGTTATGTGTACCGAATGCAAAAATTAAACGAAGGATATTGGAGGAAGCACATAAAAACAAGTATTCCATACATCCTGGTGAGAACAAGATGTATCAGGACCTCAAAAGAAGGATTTGGTGGAACGGAATGAAGAGAGATATGGCAGAGTATGTGGCCACTTGTCTCACCTGCCAAAGGGTGAAGGCAGAGCACAATAAGTTTGCATGACTTTTATAGCCATTACCCATCCCCGAATGGAAATGGGATTATGTCACCATGGACTTTGTCACGGGATTGCCACAGACAAAAGGTTACAAGGACGCCATCTGGATCATAGTTGATCGATTAACAAAGGTAGCACACTTTATTGCCATCAACACGACGTACTCCTTGGAAACGCTAGCTCAATTATATGTAGAGGAGATTGTAAGATTTCATGGGGTAAAGGTAAACATTGTATCAGACTGAGATCCGAGATTTACTTCGAGATTTTGGCCTAAATTCCAGACCGCATTGGGAACTAATTTAAGTTATAGCACCGCCGCACACCCCCAGACTGATAGATAATCAGAAAGAACAATCCAGACTTTAGAAAATATGTTGCGAGCATGTGCTTTAGAGTTTGGAAACAAATGGATTGATAACTTGGTCTGGGTAGAGTTTGCTTACAACAACAGCTACCATACCTCAATCGGAATGGCGCCGTTTGAAGCTCTGTATGGAAAGAAATGTAGGATGCCTTTATATTGGGATGACACCGGAATTCGCTCCCTTTGTAAGCATAATAGTTGGATGCCAGAGTTGGAAAAGGCACAAAAACAGGTAAAAATAATTCAGGAACGGCTCCAAGCTGCTAAAAGTCGACAAAAGAGCTACGCTGAAAATCGAGGAAGAGACTTGAAATTCGAGGTTGGAGATCGAGTTTTTCTAAAACTCACACCACACCGAGGAAATCCCAAACACCAAAGAAAAGAAAAATTAAGCCCCTGATACATTAGGCCATTTGAGATAAGCGACAGGATTGGTGAGGTAGCTTATCGGCTGATATTACCAGAAGAGTTATCGGGCATTCATGACGTCTTCCACGTCTCCCAATTAAAGAAATATCAACCGTCGCCCGAGCATGTCCTGAATAACCACCCGATGGAATTGCAAATTAACCTGTCATACAAGGAAAAGCCTAGTGGGGTTGTGGAACGAAGCGTAAAAGAATTACGTGAAAAGAAAATTCTGATGTGCAAAGTGCAAAGTGTTATAGAGGCACCACGACATCGAGGAAGCAACATGGGAAACCGAAGAGTTTCTACGTAGAAAACATCCGTAGATTCTAGGTACGTGAACCTTAAAATTTCGAGGACGAAATTTTTCTAAGGAGGATAGAATGCAACATCCCGACTAAGTACCTCAAATTAGTTTAGGTCGCAGTAAGTTCGAATAAAAGTTTCGGGGTTAGTTTATAAAGAATACTAAGTATTAGGGTCATTTGGTAATTATTAGAAAAAATAAGGGAAGAATTTTTTTTCTGTGGAAAACTTTTCTGACATGTTTCAGAATTATTCGAGTTTAACGTTTTAAAATAGAAATAAAAATTTTAAGTATAGGATGAATTTTTAGTAATTTTGAAGATTTAGGCCCAACGTGGAAATTTTAAGAAGTTGAGGGACTCTTTACTTGAAGAGGAAGTACATGACAAGGCTGGTAAGGCCATGTGGGCTGAGGATTGAGAGACACTTGGATGGTGTGAACATGTGAATAAAGAAATGTGTGACACATGGCTGATTGGTGCTATTTGTCTCATCATGAAAAGCCAAATCATGCATGAATGGCTATAAATAGGAACCCGAAATTGCTGAAAATTTTGACAGCCTCTCCTCTTTCCTATTTTCTTTTTCCACACTTTCTCTCTCCTATTTTTCTCTCTCTTCTTTTCGGTAAACTCGAGCCTTCTCTCTCTCTCTCTCTCTCTCTCTCTCTCTCTCTCTCTTTGTCTCTCTCTCTCTCTCTCTCCATATTTTCCATTTCTTTGCCTTTCTTTATTTGGTTGGCCTCTTGGCCTTTTTCCTCCTTCAGGTAAAAACTTCTTTTTATTTATTTATTTTTTAATTTCTTTCCTTTTCTTCTTTTATTTCGTTTTTTCTGTCATTATTATTATTAGTATTATTATTAATATTTTGTTGGAATAAATCCTTCCCGGATAATAGAAAAATGTAGAAATTATTATGAATATATTTTGGAGTTATTATTATTTATTTATTTTTTCCTAGAATTCTTTTGGAATAAATTTTAGGTGGACCTTAAGAACATTTTGTGGTTAAGGTATATTTCTTTATATAGTATTGTTTAATTAAGTTTGGAATGGTTATTTGCAGGTTTAACTCGTATCACGACTGTAGGTGAGTTCACCGATCTCTTTTCTGGTAAAAGAAATTTAAATATTGTTCTTATAAAGCATATTACTTTGTTATCGAATCTTAACAAAATGCGCAAAATAATTATCGGTATTAGATTACGGGTTATGCTAAAATGTGACAAGTAATTAACGTATTTATATTTTAAATATTCGTTTATGGCACTAAAAAAATATGTATTCTAAAGGTTAGTGCCATATTCTTATTAATTGTTTTTACTAGAAACATTTCTTTTAACAATCCTTTTATTTTGAATTTTGAGTTTTAAAATTATTTTGAAGTAAACATTTTCAAAACAAGTGTTATTCCTTTTTGAGAAATAATATATAAATATTTTAAATTCTCTTAAGGTTTTAAATTTTAAAATAACTTGGAGAAATTATTTTCAAAATATTACTATTTTTTTTCAGAAATAATATTTTTTAATTCTTTTAGAAGTTTTTGAGTTTCAAGATTATCTTGAGAAATTATTTTTAAAATATTTATTATTTCTTTTTAGAAAAGAATACTTTTACATATTTTATATTTTCGAAGTTTTGAGTTTTAAAATTATTTGGGGAGATTATTTTTATTATTATTATTATTATTTTAACATATTTATTATTTCTCATGACAATAATTTTTTTTTTTTTTTTATAAATACTTTAAGTTTCTTTAAAAGGATTTTGAGAGATATTATTTATTTGGAAAAGTTATTCTTAAATTAGTTATTATTTATTGCTTCCTTTGGAAATAATATTTTAAATATTTTAAATATTTCTATAGGGTTTGAGATTTAATATTATCTTTGACATACTTAATATTTCTTTTTGAAAATAATACTTTACATATTTTCTAGATATTCTTAAGAGGGTTTTCTTAAGTTAAGAGAATATTTTATAATACTTTTACTTTAAATATTGTTAAAGTATGATTTCGAAAAATGATTACTAGTTAGGTTTAAAGAATATTTCCCTACGGTTTATTCTTACTTTAAATCCTGGAAGTATTAATGATTTCCTTTCAAAGAGATATTTATCATAATTTTTGACACGCATATTGGCATAACCTATTTTATACCCGGTAATGTGTTTCAAAACTTACATTCTAAAGTTACATTTGCATGACTACGAGTTTTACCCAGCGGATAGGGATTCTCGTTATCTAAAGAGTTTTGTGTGGCCGATAAATGGCCTATACTTTTATAAAGAGTTTTATCCGGCAAAAAGGGGCTTGGTATACATTTTTGATCAACATGTCGAAATGACTTGCACTGTGCGTGGCTAGTCCCCCGTACGAGGGCCACTTCCAAACAACATGCTTAGTAGTGTTACTCTTGATCTAGATCCAGTTGACAGAGGGCGTAGTACCGTTAGAGGGTTAGACCCAAGATGGTATTGTGTTTGACTCCGTATCATGCTCTGCGATAGTGGCTATTTCCTAGGAGGTTGGGTTAGGAGGGGCCCACTAGCTAGGGTAGCACAGGGCAGCCTGGTAAGTACGCCAGGGCTCGTTACCTGTTTATGTATATGTTGTGTGAAGTTGAAAAATCGAACGTTCGTACAGTGTGTTTGGAGTTCAGGGTGGTATTGACTACGGGATACCGGAATTTGTCCGAAGACCCCGTTTCAGGTGCATGAATGTTTTTTCCTAAAATTTCAGGTGTCGTGGGTACAGCGATGTGTCTTGATTCGCTCAAACTTTCCGGCTATGCCCAAACCCTTCAGAAAATTTATATTTTGCATAAAAATTTTGAAAGCACTTACTTCGCTGGGATGATAAACCGTTTTATAAATAATATATACTTTTCCCGTATGGGGAACTCACGAATAGCACAGGTGCACGTGAACTCACGGAGCGTCCATCGCTCATGTTTTCCAAACGTTTCTTCCCCCATTTTCAGATGACTTGGTAACTAGCTCGGGTTAGAGGAGCCATGGTGAGCCATTAAAGCCGGCATATTTGAAGTCTTCCATCTCTAGTCAAAAGATTTTATTTATGTAGACTATGACTTTGCGGCTTTAAACCGATGTATAAGTTCGAGAAGCTTTTGTTATAAAGTTATATCCAAATATTTCTTTCTTCTCACATTATTTAATATAGAAATACTCATTACAGCTCCTCCCAATTGTACCTTAGTCTTGTATATTTGTAAGTTCAGTGTCGAGAGGCACGCATGTACCTTACTCCGCCGCAGTTGACCTAGCGGAGGAGTACGGGGTATCACAAAAGTGATAGAGACACCGTTAATTGATGGTGATGACAGACATTCAATTTTATTTGCTTGTCCAGAATTATTATACATTAAGTAAAATAAACATACCGACGGTGAAAGTCATTGGTACATTTTTTATATTTTCAATTTTTGGCCCGGTTATTATCGTTGGTAAATGTTTCCAACAACAAACTTCTTCGTAGCTAAGACCTTCGGTAATAATTAACAATGGAAGACGTCGTTGGCTATTAGCAACTCGACGAATAAAAAATTTTCGATCGAAAAAAGTGTTAATAAATAAAATTATCGACGAATGTCTCTGGATAATTTTTGTTACTAATGAAAACAAGTCAAAAGTGTTTTTCTCGTTGGAATCTCATCGGTAAGAATTTAGTAATGATGGGCCTACAACGGTTATTGCCTTGTATATTTAAGTGTATTTTTGTAATGACGAGACTTAGATTTGTTTACTATGAATGTAACCCTTTGATGCACACAATTTTATTGAGTATAAAAAAATTAAAAGAACCATTTTTTCAATAAAAAAGAACTTGAATAAGTTAGGAAATGCTAAGAATTTTGAATCAAGCGCGCAATGTGTTTGCATTGTTGTGTTAACATGTATAAGAAAAACAACATATAAAGTTAATGTTATTTATACGCCTAGAGTTTTGTAGATGATTGCTAACAGATTTAAATGACATTCTGCTTGTTATATCGATGAAGTTCAAAGAAAATTGTACTAACGAAAAAGAAAAAGTTACTATTTGTTTGTTTTATTTATTATTTTTTATACTAAGTCCACTTATTATATTTGAGTGTGATTTGTTTTCTGTTACTATAGATAATATAATCTTGTATTATTATTCTTATGCATAATTTTTTCTTACTTTGAATAAAATTCACTTACTCAGAAAAAAAAATCAATATTTCTTTACTACTTCTTTCTTTTGTATATGAATTAGTCAATCGCCCAACTCATTTTCCAGCTAAGACAACTTTATCTTCTAATCGAGTTTTAAAATGGGACTAGAAACATTCTCTCTGTTGTTTTTTTTTTTTTTCTTTTTTTGAAGGACATACTCCTTAACGTAACTTGTACGCTATAACCCATCTTTTCCTCAAAGAGAGGAAAAGAAATGTAACCTTATAGAAATTAGAGATATTATTCAAGACATTAGCCCCTAATTATAACAAACGTTTGTCTAATGTGTATATTGGGTAAATGTTAATACGAGAAACTTATATTACTTTTGGTAATTTAAAAGTAACAAAAATCTTATTAAATTATCTTAAAAAATTTTTCACTAATTACTAATCATCTTTATTTATTTATCTTCATTGTTTCAATCACAATCTTTAATATTCTTTCTCAACCTCCAAAACCCCACGCCTATTCCCCACTCCAAAATATTCTTTTTGTTATATATTTTCCCTTAGGGTTTATCGTTTCTTCTTGGGGTTTATTTTTTATTTGGTAGATTTTATTAATAAAATATGCCAAAATTAAGAATATTACAAAGAATATTCTCGAGAAAAAAATTACAATGCTCCTATTAGTATTGTCTTTAATATCCCTTGTAACACTCTCTGTAGCATATCTAATTTGGTATATTTTATTAATAATACCTATCAAATAAAAAATAAACCATAAGGGAAAAAGATAAATCCTAAGAGGTAAAGATGTTATAAAAGTAAAGGTTATAGAATATCTTAGATGTGTTTCTTTTTTAAGCAGTAGGAAGGAGGAGTAGGGAAAGAGGTGGGGGCAAGAGAGAATATTAAATATTTGATTGGTACAAGTAAGGTAAATAAATATAAGATAATTATTAATTAATGTAAGATTTTCATAGGTGATTTAATAAGATTTTTGTCATATTTGAATTACAAAAAATAATGCAAATTTATGCATAGTAATGTGTACTCTAAGAATACACCTTAGACAAACCCTCACAACTATAGTATTTTTCAAAAAAAATTACAATTATACTAGTCTTCAAGAAAAAAAAAAATTCAACTATCCTATCTCTACCATCCAGCCAAAATAAATAAATAATCGTATCTCTACCAAATCCCACTAATCATGTTACAAGTATACACTATCAAGGTGCAAGATATATGAAAATATATTTACAAGATATGCTAATAGAATAAATAATTGATAATTATTTCGGGAGAATTTCCTTCGTAATGAAATGGAGAGAGTACTATAAAAGCTTATTACATATGCTTCACCGAGAGTACTCTGTCGGTGGTTAATCAATGATATCTAACCGAGACTTCAAGCATCTTAAAATCCTTTTACCGCATAAATAAAAGAGAGACTCCAAGTATCTAACTTTACCGTCTTCCCCACATGAATAACCTCATAAATTTCTTCTTATTTTCTTCTCTTCCACATAGAAATTAAGGATGATGCAGGGGGTGGAAAAGAAACAGTGGATGGAAGCATGATTAAGATAGGTCCTATAGGAAATATAGGTGGCGATATGCCTTGGGATTAAAAGGGACATAGCGAAATTGTTCAAATCTTGGTATCTCATGATCCTCAAATTTGTTCCCTTCAATTCCAACACTACGAAGATGGAGAGAACTGGTTTTGTCCGTTAGGCATGGAAAGAGTGACGGATACAAATTTGATGCTGTAAGTATATACTGTTTTTCCATTTTTTTTTTCACTTGTAACATTTTATAATTATTCAGTATTTTTTTTCCGTTGTAAAAGTGATCAGTCTATTAATTATTTTTATTTTTTCTTATCATATTATGAAAATGCCAAAATATTTAATGAATTTTTCTATTATACACTTTTATTAAAAAAATTAGTATATTCGGTATTTTTATTTATCACATCTTAGACATCATGTTGTTTAAGTAAGTATAACATTTTAAATGTTTTTTTTATATTTATTAAAATATATTTTAAATTAATCTCTTGTTTTATTATTACTTTTATAAGTTTGCATGATAGAAGAATAATTAAGATAGTTGAAATTTCATTTTTCATAAAAAGACATAAGAAGAAAAAGTTCATTAAATATGGCATAAGAAAATTGTCCATTTATATATCTAAAGCGTACAATATTTTTGAATTATATACATTATCTTTATTTTTCTCTTTTTATATACTCGAGCTATTTTCGTGGATTTAAAACTATACCGGACACCAAGGGACGGAACCAGGGGGCGGCTCGGGTGGGCTCGAGCCCCCCGAGAAATTTAAAATTTTTTAGAATTTTTAAGTATTTTACTTTCAAGTCTCTCCAATTTTTATTTTTTTAATACAACTCCAAAACTTGCTATTTTATTTGTAAATTTGGAATTGTTTGAATAGTTTTATACTTGAAATGCATCTATAAAATAAACAAAATTCTAGTAAAATTTTTATTATTTTTCAGCCTCAATTTTGTTGTCTTGTGCTGTTCATGCCAGAGGATAGGACAAAATTTAGCCAACTGATATGGCTCTCATGTGAAAACAATTTTTTAAGGTAAATTTTGGCAATTCATTAAGTTCCCACAATACCAAACCCTGGAATCCCGAAATCCCCTCAGTTTCCTCCATTTTCTTCTCTGCATTTTCATTGAAGGAGGAGAAGAAGAAGGGATGTTATTATTTACTAGGTACTGGAGGACGGAAGGAGAACTGCGGCGGCAGAATGGGTGGTGATTAGCATTGGAATGATAAGAGTTATGGTTACTCTTATGGACCCATCTCAAATGAGGCAAATCGAACTTGTGTAGGAAATTGCAGTGACATTGGCAAAGAAGAAACTGGAAGAAATTGAGGGGATTTGGGATTCTAGGGAATTATATTTGGGGAGTATGGAGGGAAATTAATAAATAGCCAAATTTACCCTAAAAAATTGTCATCATATGAAAGCTACATGAGTTGTTGGCCAGATTTCACATGTTCCGGTGCTGAGACAATTTTAAATGTAAAAAAATAGTTTGAATATATAAAAAGTAAAAAATAAAAATAATGTATAAAATTTCGAAATTATTGTATATTTTAGGTATATGAATGGAGAATTTCTCTTTCATAATGTGACAATTAAAAAATTATAAATAATAAGAAATATTATATGTAAAAGAATACTAGTGAAATGTAACAAATAAATAAACAAAACAGAGGGAGCCCTCTGAATTCTTTTGTTACAAAAATTTGTAGAAGCAATAGTAATATGTGATAGGTTAATTTGAAGGATATCCTAATTCAAAACTAAAGAACATTTATAGTTATGCATTTCCTCAAAGGAAGTGATGTATAAATTTTACTAAAGAAAGAACAAAAAGGAGGAAGTATATAAATACATTCCAATAAATTAATAATCAGAATCTATTAATTCAAATTCTCAATAACATCTTTTTTACATTTTCTTATAACAATTAATTTACTTTTAAGAATTTTTGGTCCGAGTTTATGATTACTATTAGGTAAAATATTATAAAAGATCTGAACTGATTACTTAAGCTGTGTTATTTTTATAGGTTTGATGGAAAGAAATCTTGAATATCTGATGCAGGTGAAGCTGAATTATCCACCTTACTTGTGTTAGCGGTTTTACGGAGGCATCCTATGTTACTGCCATCACATTCACTGCAAATTTTGCTACTTACGGAGGTTTTGGTGAAAGCCAGGGGCAGAGCTTGGATAACAGGGAGTTTCGGTTCCAAATGGGGAAAGACAAACAATTTGGTGGATTTTGTGGGTTTGCTGATAATTGTTTTAGATCCATTGATGTGTATGTAAAACCTATCAGCACACTGAATATCCGTCAGAACCAAAAACAAAACTGTAGCGATACCCTTGAGGATGCTGAATACATAGGAATTAAGCAACATCCTTAAGCTCTTTAAATTCTTAAAAATGGCTTTCATGTTATCTAACCTTAATTTGCTTCTTTTTTTTGGATCTAAATATAAATGTAGTATAGATCAAAAGAGGTTTATATAAAAATATTTGCAGTCATACCCGCGGCAATCCACAAGGAACAAAATAATCATAAAATACTTAATACATACGGGCACACTTGTGGCAATAAAGATAGACCGGAATACATCTAAGTCAAAATATGGGGTTCGAGGCATAGACAACTTTTTATATTTGTATTTTGGTCTTGTTTACAATATGCATACAATTAGGATCATAAAGCTCAAAAATAATTTTGCTCCTAGATTGCCAAAGATAAGTGGCAACAAAACAAGGCTTCCTCCATTTGCACTTCCATGTAGATCCCCTACTTTCCTTCAAAAGCCATTTAAGGCTCACCTGAATAGTAAACATGCTTCTCCTGAATCCCGACCACTCTCTAATGTGTCTCCAAACCTCTTTGGCAAAAGGGCAAATAAAGAACAAGTGTAAGTGTGTCTCCTCCATTTGGTTACAAAGCTTGCAAATATGATCAACATTTAAGAAAGAAAGTCTATCCAACGTAGGAAGTCGTCCCATAACAGCAAGCCAAGTGTTAAAGAAAACTTTGGGAGGTTAATAGAATTCCAAACAACTCTGTGCTGGATTTTCCTCTGTCCCATGGGCTTGAAGAAATCATAAGCAAGTCATGTGTCAAAACAATCTCCAAGATGCCAAGAAGATAGGCGACCCATGGCATTTGGAATGGAACCCTCAGCTTCAGTGACCTTATGCCTGACTGAGATGATGCGCTTGGCAAGAGGTGGGAAATCGTGGGAAATCCTTCTTCACCTGGAAGTCCCACAACGAACCGGATTGCACATAAACATGATGCATCCACCTACACCATAGAGTGTCCTCTTTTGCTTGGACATTCCATAGTATTTTAGTGAGCAGGGCATCATTCTAACTCCTTGTGTCCCTTAAACCAAGACCCCCATGCTCCTTACTCAGACACAATCTTCCAAGCAACACGGGCATAGTTTCCACCCCATAAGAATCAATGGCATAAAGATGTGATTCTATCAAGAACCTTCGTAGGAATAGGTAGAATACCTAGCCAGAAGCTGTCAATACCCTGTATCACAGAACGAATAACCTTCAAACTGACATCATAAGAAAGATTAAGTCCTGCGCTAGCAAGTAGAGTCTTGGAGAATTTATCAATATAAGGGCATAATCATCAACTTTAAAAAAAATAAAAAATAAAACACCTGCCAAAGGTATCCCCAAAAATCGAAAAGGCATAGCACCAAAAGAAAAACCAATCAAAATAGTAATGCGGGTTTCTCTCCTCCTCATCCATGCCTGCAAGAATTACATTAGACTTCATAAAATTCGCCTTCAAGCCTGAAACACCACCAAAGGCTTTTAGAGCTTCACCATAAACCTAGATAGATAAAAGAACTCATCTAGAAAAAATCATCGAATTATCATCAAAAGCAAGGTGACTAATCTTTAATTTCTCACATTTAGTGGAAATTAAAGTTGTCATGTAAAGTAGCTCAATTTAGACTCCTAAAAAGGGTATTCCATGCAAATAAGAAAGAGGAAAGGAGAAATAGGATACCCTTGCCTCAACTCATGCTCCCCTTTGAAACAACAATATCACCATCAATTATAGGGTAAGGAGTAGAAATACAAAACATCACCCACTTGATGAACATCCTCAAAAAATTCGAATTATAAAGAACTTTCTCCAAGAAATTCCAAAAAATGGTGTCATAGGCCTTCCTAATATCAATATTAAGGATACACTTAAGAGAAGTACGCTTCCTAGCATACCCTCTCATGATCTCCTGTGCTAGATGTATGTTTTCTGTCATACTTTTGTCCTCTACAAAAGCTGATTGAGGTCTGTCAATAATTCAAGGCAATATATCTCAAAGTCGCTGTGATACCCCCAACCCTGCCACTAGGTCAACTGCTGCTGAGTAGGGTATCTGCGTGCCTCTCCGCACTAGACTATAAGTTCCAAAACGAGAGTCCAACCCCGGGTAACACTTAGAAGTATATACACAAAGTACGCAGGGAAAAACTTAAGTAAACTCGTTACTACTAGTGTGCTCCAAACATGATATTTAAGAAAACTTCTTAATAACCGTTTCAATACAAAAATAAAAGTAACTTCACTAACAAAACCTTATGACAACATAACAAGAAGAACTTTACAACTGACCCAGGTCTAAGAAACATAAAGCATGAAGCATGTTCTTCTAGGGAAACTTGATCAAAAACTCAATGCCCAACACTTCAGCGGCTTATCATGCCTCTGTCTATCCTGAGTTCATCTGAGGAGAAAACATGATATGGAAAACATGAGCGCGAACTCTCAGTGAGTTCACGTGTGTGTGTCTTACTCATTTCTTTGAAGTAATGCTGATGTTGTTTCCTGAAAACACTTCATGCAATGTAATAAGAAAACACTTTATTTTGTTATTTTAACAAAATTGATACTTGAACCGACATGAGGGTTTCGAGCGCAGCTGGGAAGTCTGAGCGAATCAAGAGACATCAGCGCAGCCTACACCCGAATGCATAGAAATACATAATTCCATAGTTGGGTTCGACGGACAAGGTTCGGATTCCACAACGAGGTCATCGGAATCAAATTCCGGCATCTCGTAGTCAATACCAGCCAAACACCATATGAGCGCTCGATTATCTAACAACCGCTCTCCCAAAACTGGTCAAAACAGGCTACAGATTCCTGGGGCACCTACCAAGTCTGCCCTGGGACCAACTTTAGCTTCAAGCCCCTCCTGGCTCTCCATAAGGCAGCCGTCACACCGCAAAGCATGATGCGGTGTCCACGTAGACCGATTAGGCCAAGCCCTCCACGTACTACGCCCTTTTTCAAGTGGATCCACTCTCACGAGTCTAAATCGTCCACGCCATCGGAAGAGGCCCTCGTACGAGAGACTAAGCATGTGCAGTACAATCCTCTGATTCCGAACATAAGATCATAACCAGAACTGTAACCCTAGTCGGATAGGGTTTTCATATATGTTTACAATAGAAAGCCCATTTGTCCGCCGACAAGTCAGAATCAAGTCACGAATATTTTCAGCAAAAATCCCCATCCGCCGTTCACCACATGCTTATACAACTACACACATGTATGAAAGATTTATGCTCATGCATGTCAAAATAGTGTAGCTTTTCAAAACTAGAACATTTTCCAACATATAAATCATCCCAGAAAAACCTGAGTACGGTTGAAACCTGTTTCACAGTAATTATAAACCGTTTTGAAAAGGCCACACCTATATGGAGCATGGCTCCTATGCATTGGCTAAGAAAATAGGTAACCCATTGTGGAGAACATTTCCAAAAAATATACTATATTGTAACATGCGGAACGTAGAGAATATTTTATAACAGATTCAGGAAACAGGCCTTACAAGGCCCGTAATATTTGCAAATATTAGAAAATAGGGTTTTGTGGACTCACCTGGATGCGGCTCTGGTGCTATAATCCTACAAACATGATATCAATAAACACTTAAGTATAAATCCAAACATTTCTATTCACCTCCAAAAATAAAGGTAATAACTCCTTATGAACCCAGGATATAACTATACATATACTAATTCAAAGAACCTAAGCTTCTTAACTTATCTATACTAAAATAACACAAACCCACAAGTGATGTTAAAATCATATATGCTATTGCCATATACAAAAATCATGTGTATGTATATCAAGATTTGTCATGAAAGTCAAGTATACCTAAATTATATACAAATCCATAAATGTTAAAATCATTTTCAGGAATAGTTTGTACTAAAATTACGTATAAAATTTATGAATGCCAAAATTAATTACAAAATTTACGCATATAGAAATATATAAGAACATATACAAAGTTATGTATTAATATATATAAGACTTTATTTATTAAAATTATTTATATAAAAGAAATCCCATATATACTAAATATATATTTACCAATTATACATACCAAAATTGTTCACAACAATTATATACCACAATCATGCATATATATAAAGTTATATATACTAGAATTTATTTATATAAAAAAAAATATTCACTTCGTATACTACAATTCCTTATAAAATCCCCATACATGCAAAAAGATATACATATATATAAACGATTGAAATTTAAATCTGTAAATATGTATACTATAAATATGTAAATATATATACTAAAAATATATATGTTAAACTATACATGCAAGTATATATTTAAGATATATAGATATTAGAACTGTGCATGCAAATATATATACATCAAATATATGTATATATATTTATATTTGAGAATATAAATAATTACATAAATTAAAAATAAAAAAAAATACAATCATTTACCGAAAATTATGTGTACAAAAATTATTTTAGATAAGAGAATCTTGCCAAGAAAATTAAACAAATAAAAATTATATAAAATTAAACAAGAGGAACCAAAATAAAAATTAAATAAATTTTAATCAAATTATGCCATTACTAAAACGTTTAAGAAAAAGGAAAAGAAAGAAAAGAAAAAAAACAACAAAGGAAAAAAACAGAAATATATATATATACAAAAAGCAAAACGGCAGCAGAAGAAGAAGAAAAAAACAGGAAAAAAAACAAGAAAGATGCAGGACCAGGGAAAGAGGAAGAAAAAAAAAAAAAAGGGACTTACCTGCTAGATGCCGAGAGGAGGGGAAGAGAAAAGAAAAGTCAGCAGTTTTTTTTTCTCCCCTCCTCAAGCCATATATATAGACACACTATATATGCATGCAAAATGCCAAGTGACACAACATATTGACAAGTGGCAATTTTTTTTTTTAAATTCCACCATAAAATCTAATAATTATAAATATTAATATTAAAATTAATAAAAATTAGTATTTTTCCATAAAATGAAAGTACCACTTTACCTATATAAGACTACCGAGTATTTTAAACCGTTAAAAAGTATGTAGCATAAATTCTTAGGTTTTACTACGCTAGACCCCCACTACTACGTTAACGTCAATCGCGCTCTCAAGATCACCCGAGGTACTTAACGATGGAGTGTTACAGTCGCCCTGCCAAAGCTCGGAGATGACTTTGTAAAACACATTACAATAAGAAATAGGCCTAAAACAACCCACCGCATGATCATTCTTTAGAATAAGAGACATAATGGCATGGTTGGTTTGTCTAAGAAGGTGGCCAGAATCAAAGAACTCCAAAATAGCACTACAAAATTGTCTTCCACCACATTCTAAGCTTTTTTGAAAAAACATGAATTATGGCCATTTGGACCCGGTGACTTATCCTCACCAATATCAAAACGAGCTACTTTAATCTCCTCAGTAGAAACCCCCCCACCCCCTCCCCCCGAATAAGAGACCTAGCCTGCAAAGGAGAAACTTTGGGGCCAAAATCAATCACAGTAGCATCAAAATCATCCATATCATCTCTAGTTCCAAGAAAATTAGAATAATAAGCAAGAAACTCATAATAAATCTCATCCACAGAAGAAGTAGTAGAACCTTCATCTCCTCTTAAAAAAGCTACGAATTTCCTTTTAACATTTATTTTAACTAAAAAATGAAAAAGTCTTGAGCACTTATCACCTTGAAGAAGAAAGTTACAATTAGCCTTCGGGCATAGAATTTCCTTTCTGGTTCACGATGTCTTGTTGTCTTCATATGCAAATCCTTAACCACGTCCCTAATGTAGTATCATCCTAAGGAAAGAATGTGCCACTTTTAGCTCCTCCCTTGCCAAATCTGCTTTGATAGAAATGTGACAAAGGTGTTTCTTGTTAACAGCCTTGAGAGGAAGTTTTAGAAGCTTTATTTTCTTGCACAAAGCAAATTGTTTTGTTCCCACAATAGGCTCATCCCAACCTGTCTCCACTAACTGTAAAAAGTGTTCAGGTGCACATCACATATTAAAGAACATGAAATAGTCTTTGGGACTTCTGGGCAATTCAAAAAGAGAAAAAACACATGGAGAGTGATTAGAAAGACAACCCATAGGAAGAAACTTGACAGTGGCTTGCAAACCACTGTCTAACCAAGATTAATTACACATAGCATGATCAATCTTAGACGAAGCAGTATTGTTTGTCTAAGTGTAATGGAAACTTGTAGAGTTAAGATCAATAAGCCCCAAATCCACACAAAAATGCAGGAAATCTCTAACTTAATAGGACGAAACATGAGCATTACTATTTCTATCACTACCACTGAGGACACTATTAAATTCTCCAAGCTCCGACCAAGGAATATGCATACTTTTCCCAAACTAAGTAAGAGAATGCCACAAAGGCCTACGGGCCACCACCGAATGCAAACCATATGCAAAAGATATAAGAAAGTTCTTTGAGATTGCATTACGAGTAATAGAAACATGCATTACTTTTAGATAACGTCTAGAACATCCAAACACACCAGCACAAGATTTCAAAGAATAAGGATACGACCCCTTCATGCAAATTGAAATTGTGGGCAACCTTCTAATCCTTGAACTTCAATCTCATAATATCAAACAGTTTATTTTCATCCAATTTAGTTTCAAGCAAAACAAACAAAAAAAGGTTATGCTGTTAGAGAAAATCCTTCACACCATTATGCTTGAGGGCCTTAGAAAACCCTCTAATATTCCTCCAACCGATGTTCATGGTTTAGAAATTGAAGGGGATACCCCTTCTTTTTCTCATACATATAAGCTTGAGAAGGTGTCCCAACTACTTTCCCTTTCCCCTTAGCTATGGCCTGCAGCATTTTGTGATTGATTCGGGGCCTGAAGCTTGACTATTCAGCCCCTAAATCAGTGCAGGAGTTCCAGCTTGACGGAGGCCAGATTTCTGCCCCTAAGACTGCCCAGAACCATGGTCATCTGAATCAGAAAGTTCCCTTAATCTGCTGGAAATGATGCAGATTTCTGTTCTCCATCTCTCCCTTGAGCAAGATCATCAAATACAGTCTTGGATTTGCCCTGAATCCGACCAGAAGACTGCTCCACGTCTTTAGTGAAGGGTTTTTTATGCACTGTATCACCCAATTTCACCGGTGTTATCCTCTTCAATTTCACTCCATCAGCCCCCATCAATTGCTGCTGTTTTGTCACTGTAACTAGAGAATCCATTGCATACAAATGAGCCCCAAACTATCCAAACAAATTCTGCGTTTCTGCCTGTTTTTGCTGTACCATAGCCCTTCAAACAGTCTGCTTTGAAAGGCCCTGCATCAGTCCTTTTCCTCTTACTGAATCAGCAACATCTGCATCATTCTTCAACTGATTCACGCCTAGAACATGAATATTCTGCCCCTGAATCAGTGCAGAAAATGCAGGCTGATTCAGACCCGAAATCAGCTCCACCTGCTGCCCAGAAATTTGACCTTTCGCCCCATGAATTGTTCTTGTTTCAGCTGGTTGTAAATCTTGCTGCTGCTGTGTATGTTTTTCTGAAAACAGACCAACTGAAGAAACTGTCTTTTCCCATGAATCAGGCTGGAAGAAGGCAGTACTACACCAGATTTTTCCTGCAACAAAGAACCTTTAAACTGCCCAAAATGTTACCCAAAAATCGGCTCCTGATTCAGTAAAGGAATGGCCACTTGCTGCAGCTGAATCTAGCCTGAATCAGACCCAAGTGTTACTGTAAAAATTCTGCCAGAGCTGCTACCTGAATCACCCTGTTTCTGCCCAGAATTCCCAACTCCATTACCCAGAAATTCCTCCGCATCTGCTTGAATCACAGCTCGTTGAGAGGACCCTTTCTGCTTACCAATGGTCCCAGGTACTATTCCAGCAGTTGCGGGTTGTTTCTGCACCTGCTGTAAGCCTGCAGACTGCCCAGAATCACCATGGTTCACTTGTTCCGCTGAGAATGCTTCACACCATCAACCTGCATTGCCACCAGTCTTAAGTTTCTGCTGCATTTCTGGTTGTTTCCCAGGCTGTTTGGGAGGATGTGGAGCTTGTTTTTCCCCTTTACTCTTGCAAAAATCAGTGGAGTCACCAATAACCTTGCAAAAGGTGCAAAACTTTGGAACATTCTCATAAAGAACAGCCTGCTTCCTTAAAGTACCATTGGGAAGTTTTATGGGCACTTCTCTCACCAACTCCTTAGCTAAATCCACGTCAATGAGGACTCTTGCAAAAGAGATGGCGTTCCTTGCTTGCGGTCATAGCATCGGTATAAAAAGGGATGACAATCTTCGAACTAATCTTAGTAAGAACTTTGGCATTCCAAATGTCACATGGGGCCCCTGGAAGATTTACCCACACTGGTATGATGCTAAAGGATGCACTTCCAAAGCAAAAGAGAGGGGTCATAGGCTTCATGACAATAGGTCTATTAAAGATCATGTACGGACCACCATCAATCACATCTTGCCTCTCCTTTTTACTTCCAAACAAGAATACCAACCAACCGAACTTGTGAATATGGAAAGTGTGAGGCACTTTCCAAGACTTTGCAAGTTTGTGTATAGCTTTAATACCCGGAAAGCCACCCAGCACACACTCAAAAAGAGGTAACCCCAAGTATCTCGCATATCATCAACCTCATCTGGCTCTATTTCAATGATGTCAGGCTACTCCCTAATTTTAGAAAGATGAATATACTTGGTAGGGTTCCTGTTATCCGCAAAAAGGGAGGAAAAGTCTTCCTTTGTTGGTTCTCCTCAATACCATTCACATTATCCTCCTTGGGCTTGTTAGTATATGCCCTAAGACCAATTGACTCACATTTATGATTTATGAAGCATGTATTTTTTTAATTGTATTTTATGCTCTTGGTCATCAAGTATGTGACTTGATAGTAAAACCCTTATAGCTAATAAAATACTATTCTTATTTGTCCCTAGTTTATTACATCTTGTAAACTAGTGTGAAGTTGATTGATGGTTAAGTTTACTGATCATGAATATGAGATATAAAATCAATTCATAAATACATATTGAGAATATTGTATTGGACATGACCCAAAGTGAAGAAGAAATATTGCATGGGTTTAAGTTATAAGTATTTCTTCTCAGTATATTTGGTGTCCTTTGACCTAATGTTTCTTGCATGGGGAGAAAATATGTTTTGACATAGTCAAACATCACTTTTAATTAGGTAATCATTATGACTATTGGTTGGCTTATTTTCTCGTCATGGCTTGAATATTGGAAATAGTGAAAGGGATTTGTCCCTCTCTTTCAGAGAGAGATATCCATGGGCCCCTTGATAAGGAAGACTGGAAAATATGCATGGCCATGCTCAAATAAGTATTAATAAGGTGTTATTAATATTATTTGTTGGAACAGTCTGCCTGGTGATCAAGTAAATGGTTAATTAAGTTTTATAAGGATGACTTGATCCATGCCTTATACTTAATTAGGATATCGTGTGACAAAAGGACTAAATATTAAATCTGATGGTAGGTTATTATTACATTTACTTAACTGGGGTAAGCATAATGTCTTGCTAGAGGCCGCTTATGTTTTGTGAATAAATGTCTAGGACATTTTTCATTCACTGCCAATGTTAAGTGAACCTACAGGGTCACACGCATAGACGATCTTGTGAGCATAATGTCCACGTTCAATGAATCTAGATTGTGTCCAGATTCGTTGAACGTATACAAAAGGGGAATTAGATTCCATATTGTATTTTCTGGTAAGTTAATAAGTAATTAATTTTATTTAATCGAATAAATGAAATTAATTACTTAATATTACTCATCCAACCGTTGGATGATTATAGGAATAGACGGACGAGATTAAACTGTCATTAGATGACAGTTAGGGTTTTGATATTGACAGCTATAAAAGGGTATGTTAACCTTTTCTTTGTGGCCGTCCTTTATCTGATTAAAGAAAAACAAAACCCTAAACCCTAGAATGGCAATATAGTATCTAGCCTCCTCTCTCCGAAATACGACCGATTACCAGATAGTCAGGATGAGTTCTGAACAGCTTTCAGAACACAGAAGGGGCTAGCATCCCGATCGCTTGCAGAGGAGTTCGTCGCGTGGATACCAGTAGAGGGCGAAGCATACAAAGCAGCACCTCCACAACGAATAATCAAAACATTGAGGTAATTTCTATCCAATCGGTTTTTCTAGTATGTGCAGATCTTGTTGGTGGATTTCCGTGGTTTTGTTTTACTTTGTTTTTGTCTACAGATTCCAATAGGGCTTCCAAGGGGTATCCTCCAAATCCAAGGTTCTCGAAACCGATGGCAAAGTATCAGGTGCAACAGAGGGCTCTGGCATTTCACTATCCAGCTCCTCAATTCCTTCAAAAACTCTTCAAAAATTTCCTTTCTCGTGAATATTTTTTTCACAACAAGGGAAGGAAAAGTAGACTGCTTTATCCTTTTTGCTATGTAGAGCAAAAGCAACAACAATCGTGTTACAAAACGGTGAACCCTAACATATTTTACTGCTACAAGATTCAGATATAACAGTAAAAATATTTCAGAGAAGAACGGGAATCCCTCAGTTGAAGTAAGCCTCACAACAAAAAATCTACCCTCGGTCTCTCATCTATATAATCCTCAAGTGCCGGCAATGACAACAACCGATGGGCGATACAGAAGAGGAAGGCAGAGATCACAGAGAAGACGAAAGGCAGCAACCCTAGAGGAAGCGGTCGAAGAGAGAAGACTGGAGAAAT
Organism: Catharanthus roseus; assembly: GCA_028651295.1. Lineage (NCBI taxonomy): Eukaryota > Viridiplantae > Streptophyta > Magnoliopsida > Gentianales > Apocynaceae > Catharanthus > Catharanthus roseus. The sequence goes on along the minus strand of JAPQWS010000033.1, from coordinate 2,594,252 downwards.
GCTGCTCAATTAGTGCAGACCAATACAAAACGATTATATATATGGGTCCATCAGTCACCAGGGGCGGGTCGGCTCAACCTAACCCTCTGGCATCTTAGGACAATTTAATAAGCCCAGATAAAATATTGTGAGGCTCAATCCATCTTCATCATTGTGATATAAGTGGGCTGAAAGAATATGTGGGAAATGGGCCAAGTATTGGCCAACAAACTCCCCATTGAACACATTTTAATAAACTAGCCAAGACAGACTCAAAGTCCGTCAACCTTCATCTATGTGGAGGAGGTCCCTGCACAAAGCAAACTTAATAGTTGTCACAACTTTAGTGCCAAAATCAGCAGGATTATCTTTAGTGTTAATGATGATATTAAAATACCATTGTTGACATTTTCGCTAATGAAATGATACTTAACATCAATATGTTTAATTCTTTCATGATAGACAGGATTTTTACACAAATGTAAGCAGATTTGACTATCAATGCAAATAACAGCTTTAGAATGCAATAGATGCACTTCAGTTAAAAGATCTTGAAGCCAAATGGCTTCCTTGATTGCCTCAGTGGCAACAATATACTCAGCCTCAGTAGTTGAAAGTGCAACTACTGGTTGAAGTTGGGATTTCAAAGAAATGCAATTGCCAGCAAGAGTAAAGAAATAAGATGTAGTAAATTTTTGAAAATCGTTATCACCACCAAAATCAAAATCAACATAACCAACCAAGTCAAAAGTTTTAGTCAAGTTATGATAGTGTAAAACCTCTATTAATTGTCCCATTTAAGTACCTCAACAATCATTTAAGGGATTCCCAATGGTCCCTGCCGGGATTGGACATGAATCGACTAAGTAGGCTTATAGAATAGGCTATATCGGGTTTGGTGGATATCATAGAATACATAACAGATCATATAGCCATTCTATAAGGGATGTTTGCCATGCTTTTGGAAGAAAGCTAAAAATGGCTAGCAAGAGGGGTACTGACAGGTTTACACAAATCCATAGAAAATTTGGAAACAATTTTCTTTAAAAAGGATTTCTAAGATATAAACAAAGAATGGTTAGTTCTATACTGATCAATGTTCATTCCAATAATTCTAGAGGCAGAGCCGAAATCTTTCATTTCAAATTTTAATTTTAGCTAAGATTTCAATTTTACAATCTTTCCTTTATGCCAGGAAGCAATCAACATGTCATCAACATAAAGCAATAAATAAACAGCATTGTGAACGTTATCACCATAGAAATAAAGGCAAATATCATAATTGCTTTTAAAAAACCAGATTTAATAATAAAAGAATCAAATCTTTTATACCACTGTGTGGGTGCTTGTTTAAGTCCATACAAGGACTTTTTCAAAAGACAAGCCATGTTTTCTTTACCTTTTACCTCAAAACCAGAAGGTTGACGCATGTAAATGGTTTCATCTAACTAACCACGCAAGAAAGCAGTTTTTACATCAAACTGCTCAAGTTCAAGATTAAAGAATGCAACAACAACAAGCATAATCCTAATTGTTTTATACTCAACGATGGGGGAAAAGATTTCATTGAAGTCAATACCTTAAACTTTAGAAAAACCTTTTGCAACTAGTCTAGCTTTAAAACATGGAGGTTCCTTATTAGATTCAGATTCATTGATTTTGAAAATCTATTTACAATCAATTAAGTTTTGTTTAAAAATTTTAGGAACAAGTACCCAAGTTTCATTCTTATGCAAAGAAGACATTTCTTCCCTCATAGCATGCATACACAAAGAGTAATTAGGACTCTTAATTATATTAGAAAAGCATGTATGTCCTTTTTCTTCAACAAATGATGCAACAGGAAATGCATAAGACAAAATGTAACAATACCTTACAGTTTCCTTAGTTACCCTTCTTTCCCTATCCCTAGTTAATTGATAATCATTAAGAGTGTGTGCTTGGGCTTTGGGATCTTCCTTATCATTGTCAAAATTTTCTAACTCAGGTACATTATTTTCAGGTATAATACTTGGATTATCTGTTTTATTATTTCTATAGGTGTGAGTGTGTGCTTGGAGGAGTGAACAGAAGTGTCCTCCACCTCAACAAGAATATTCCCAACTGAGGGAAAATTGATAGTATTAATGGGATCAGTGTTATCTTTAAATGATAGCATGTCGAGCTTGTTAAAGATCACATTCCTACTAATAACTACCCTCACCTATGGCTCACCTCTAAGCCATACCTTATAACCTTAACCCCACTAGGATAACCTATAAACACACCCTTCTTTGACCTAGGGTCAAGCTTCCCTTCCTTTTGATGTGCAAAAGCAGCACAACCAAAAACTCTAAGGTTTGATAGGTTTGGTGGTGCACCGGACCACAGTTCAATTGGTGTTTTAAAACTAATACCAGTGGAGGAAGACCTATTAATCAAATAGACAACTCTACTTACAACTTCACCCCATAAAGGTTTGGGAATGCCAGAAGACACAATGATACATCTAACCTTATCCATGATGGTCCTATTCATCCTCTCAGCAACACCATTCTATTGGGATTATGTCTAATAATTTTATGATGCACAATGCCATGTGATGCACATAAATCATTTAACTTTTTGTTGCAAATTTCCAAATAGTTGTCTGTTCTTATAAATTTCAGTTTGTTACCGATTTGATTTCAGCAAAATGTTTCCATTCATTGAATTTTTCAAAAGTTTTATCCTAAGTTTTCGAAAGAAAAACCCGAACATGCGTAGAAAAATCATCCACAATGGAAAAGAAATAGACATTACCACCATAAGTGAGTTCCTTTTAAGGACTCCATAAATCACAGTGCACATAATCAAGTACACCAGTGGACTTGCGTGTGCCAGTGGAAAGGTTGAGTTTGTGCTATTTACCAAGAACACATCGATCACAAAAATCTAAGGCATCGATTTTATCGTCGTTTAAAAGATTTTGTTTGTTCAAATATTGCAAACCTTTTTTTACTGATGTGGCCTATCCTTCTATACCACAACATGGATTTTTCAAAAATAGTTTTTTTAAACAATGCAGATGATTCACAAATGGTTTTACCAAACAAAGTGTATAAGACATTTTTCTTAAAACCTTTAAGTATAACTAGAGAACCTCTGCAAACACGCAAAATCCCATTTTCGAATTTTTAAGAATAACTGTTTGTGCCAAAAACACAAAGAGAAATCAAATTTCTTCTAAGATTAGGAACATATCTAACATCCATTAATTTCCTACTCACGCCATCATTCATTTTTATAAAAATGTTTACAATTCCTTTAATGTCATGTGAACTTCATTCTTTCCCAAAAATACCTTTCCATAGTCAAGAGTTTTAAAATCAGAAAACAAGTTCTTTTTTGGACTCATGTGAAAAGTGCAACCAGAATCAAGAATCCATTCATCAAAAACATGTGAGGAAGAAGGGATAGGGGGTCACTTACAAAACCTTAGTATACAATGAGTTTCTATCTAGTTCAAAATCATTTGTTTTTTTTTTTTTGGTTTTATCACTCCCGTTACCTTTCTTACATTGTTTCTCATATCTGATTCATTTAAAACACTTATTTTCACATTACCTTCTTTGGCGTGGTAAAAATATTTAATTCTATTTTTACTTTTATCTCAAGATTTGGACCTTCCTTTACTTTTTGGACTGATAGTTGAATGATTCTCTCTTATGAACTCTCCCTCTCACATAAAGGTTCTAGCTACTTGATTTGTTTTCTTTACGTAAATCCAAATCTTTTGATTTCAAAGCACTTTTCACATCAGAAAAAGTCAAATCATCTCGACCACATTTGGTGGCATATTTTATGCTGTCAAAAGATTCTGGCGAAGAATTTAACAAAATCACCGCAACGTTTTCATCAGAAATCTTTTCACCAGTGTTTCGTAGTTCTAAAATGAATTTTTTTAAATCATCAATATTTTCAGAAAGTGATTTTAATTCACTCATTTAAAACCAAAAAGTTGCTCTTTCAAATAACTTTTATTTGACAAAGATTTTGCGAAATAAAGTTTCTCAAGTTTTGTCCAAATTTCAAAAGAAGTATCAGTTTCATCAATTTCTCTTAAAACCCTGTCATTTAAATGCAAGTTGAGACAACTATAAGTATCACCGAGTTTGTCAACAAGGGTTTCTCCCTTCCAGGATTCTGGATATTTATTGGGACTATAAATATCAGGTGCAATTTTATTTAGAACTAAAACGACTTTCATTTTTCTCCTCTACATAACAAAATCAGATTTGCCATCAAATTTATCGGTCTCAAGTTTTGGAGTGGAGATGATATATACAACACACACAAAAAGAATACCAACAGGAACAAAAAGACAACAAGAAGGCAGAACAGTAGCCACAGAATCTCAACAGATTCACATATATAAATAAAACAACACCAATATTTCCAAAGAAAAAAACAGAGAAACCACAAGAGATGCACAATAGCAGAAATAAAAGTTCAGTAATCACAGGTTGAATCACAATCACCAACAGATAGTAGTAAAGAGAAACAATGCCTCAACAGTCACGTACCGAAAAACTTTTCAGAATCAAAAGAAAAATCACCAAGTCACAGATATATTAAGTCTCAATAAGACTCAAGCCAGGCTTGGGTTTTGATTTTTGAAGGAGAGCAAGAAGTTATTCCGAGAATTAACCACAATACACAAAAACATTTTTCTAGTTCGAGACAGAGAGAAAGACAGTGAGTATATATATATATATCAAAGCAAGAATAAGAACCTCAATAATCGTAGTAAACAACAATATCCGAACAAACAACAAGAAAAACAAAAATAAGGAGGAAACTTCCCTAAGCGAGGAACTCAAAGGTTCACACAGAAAATCCGAAGGAAGATTGGGATCGAAGATTTCTGAGAGGTGCGACCACTGGACTCCACCCGAGCAACAGCACACCACTGCTGCTTCCACGGAAGAAGAGGATATCAAACTGGTTACAAAAATGGTAATCTGGGTCTTACAAAATGGTGAACCCTAACATATTTTACTATTACAAGCAAATCAAAGCTTGAACAAAATATAAATCCTAATCTATTACGAGATTAGGATAACGGCTACAAGATTCGGATATAAAAGTAAAAATATTTCAGAGAAGAATGGGAATCCCTCCGTTGAAGTGAGCCTCACAACAAAGAATCTACTCTTGTTCGCTCTATCTCTATAATCCTCAAGTACCGATCAAGCTTAAAGCCGACAAGGCAACGAAAGCAATGGATGGGCCGCTTAGGAGAGGAAGGCGGAGATCACAGAGAAGACGAAAGGCAGCAAGCCTATAGGAAGCGACCGAAAGAGAGAAGACTGGAGAAATGCTGCTCAATTAGGGCAGACCAATAGAAAGAGATTATATATATGGATCCATTAGTCACCAGGGATGGGTCGGTTCTACCCGACTTGTCCGACATCTTAAGACACAATAATAAGCCTATATAAAATATGGAGGCCCAGTCTATCTTCATCATTGGGATATAAGTGAGCTAAAAAAAATGTGGGCAATGGGCTAAGTATTGGCCAACAAGTTGTAGCACCAAACAAACCAGTAGCAAAGATTTAAAGGATCATAAACAAACTCCAAACAAAGTCTCCTGCTTGAATCATATAGATCAAACAAAAGGCCCAAAGGAGATCACCACCTTCTGAATTCTAAAGGGACACAACCCAAAGGCACCAGAAGATGAAAACAAAACCTAGGGATTAAGTCTATCGAAATTATATCACAATTCAGCAACTTACACTTAAGCAAACTAATCATAGAATAAATTCCAGTAACTATAGCCTATAAACAACAACAAACAAGAAATCAATCCAGAAAAATAAAGGAGAAACAACAAGGAGATTACTAAAATTCGATTCAAAATTTTGAAGAGAATTGAAATGCAAACTCAGCTTCCTTCCCTTATAGTGTCCATTCAAAATTCGGGCAAAAGTGAGCCAACAACAGGAGCTCCGATCAAATTCCATCTTCTTCCCCGATGACTTTTCGATGTCTTTGTTAGAATTTAGGCTTGGGCCTAACTCACCCCAAAAGGTAACTCAAGAGGGGAGGACTGCCCAAGCCTTTATAAGTAGTAATTATTTTCTTTAATTTGTCAATGAGGGACTCTTAACACACCCCCTCACGCCCAGACGGGACATCTAGAGCGTGGAATTTTTTGCAGGACTGGACATCTGCGCGGGTGACCCAACACGGGTAGCCCAACAATTGGCTCTGATACCATGTTAGAATTTGGACTTGGGCTTAACTCACCCCTAAAGGTACCTCAAGAGGGGAGGACTGCCCAAGCCTTTATAAGGAGTAATTATTTTTTTTAGTTAGCCAATATGAGATTTTTAATAGTCTTCTCACCAGTCAAGATGACAACTACCTTCAAATCACCACCCAAGTTAACCAGAAGAGAAATTATCCACCAAACCTCCCTCTTTGTCACAGGGTTACTCCAGAAAATAGGCCACCGTGAAACTGGGCTTCGGTGAACTTCCGTGGTCTTCTCTGTGAGCTACTACTACTACTATCCCAGACATAACGGCTGTTCCTAGTACCCTACTTGATCTGCGTATCATTTGTTATAGTAAATTAAATATCTGAACTTATTATCAAGGGTGGGGTTTTATGGGGGTCGTAGTACCCTAAAATTCTTTAATGCTTTATATACTTTAATTATGTGTAAATGTTTTCATTTTGTTATTTTGGGTGTGAAATAAATTGAAATTAATTTTTTCAAAAATAATAATTTAAAGTTAAAAGGTATATTAAATTTTTGTTCTTGAATTTTGGTTACGACAAACATAAGCATTTCGCTCGACCAATATTGACAATAAAAATTTATGTTCATTGTATTATAAAATTCAAATTACTCATATTTATTCCGCGTGTAACGTAATATACAATTAAAATTAAATATGACAGGGTGCAAAATTTAAACGAATGATATATACCTAATAAAGTGCATAAAAATGTATATTCCACTACAAGAAATAACAGAATTGTGATGGCAGATACGGTTGCAATTCTGTCGTAATTTTACTTTTTGCGACCAAATTGAGATGTAAATTTTTTTTGTTGATAAACGACAGTTGCTAACAGAGGTTTTGACAGAATTGCGATCGTCCGTCGTGAATCTAAAATGTCATGACAAAATTCCGACTGTTAGGTCGAAAAATTTTGAGCAAAAATAATAGCGTCAAAAATTGCGACAAAAAATGCGGTTGCAATTCGGTCGCTAAAGAAATGGCGCAAAAAAGGTGACCTAAAATTTTGGTCCCTAATCTATTACAATTTTAATTTTCATATAAAAAAATAAAAAAAATTGGTGACAAAATTCTGTCGTCAATCAGTCCCTAACACCTTGAATTTTTTTATATTAATAAAAATCCAATATAGTATTAAAATCCTTAATAAAACTAAATCCACAATACTAGAAAAATAAATAATCTACCAAATTAAATATTATAAATTTTAAAGTAAAACAATCTACTAATCTTAAAAAAATTACAAGTCCACAATACTGGTCCCTACTATACAATGCCATACTGATCCATAAACCCTATCAAACTCTTGTGAAAGAATCATAAAGCAATTAATCAATCTCTTTTGATTAAGTTTAAAATAATCAAATAAAGAATAAGAGAGATATACATGGTTTCTGTTCTTTTTAAGCATATCATGAATCTGAAAAAAAACACGTTATAAACCTTGGAAGAACAAGCTAAGCAGAAGATTTTGATTCCAATCCGAATAAAATCAAAAGAATCCAAAAAAATAGTTATTGCATGCAAAAAAGACTAGATTAATTAAAAACAGCAATAGATGTGCAACAGAAATCCAGCAATAAAACCATCAGAAATTCATTATAACAATCAAAATAACGAGTGCAAAATCAATTACTGACATATAATTTTCTTCTTTTTTCCCTAAAGTTGACTAACATAACAGCAAAAATGAGTAGATTAAATAACAATTTTTTAAATAAAAGAACCAATAAAGCCATTACAACAACACTAAACTTAAGTGTTATAGTTGAATCTAAGAAATTTGAAGAAGAATAGAACACTAAGGGAAAAAGCAGCATATCTCCACCAGAGAACAAAGAACAAAAGTAAAAAACAGAAGAATGCCAATAAAACTTCCAAAAGGCTTCAAATTGCTCTACTTAAGAGTAGAAATTTCATGAGGTTTTTTAGTTTTTCGGGTTTTTTCCTATTGTATAAGTCAATTATTTCAATGCAAAACAGATACTAAGAGGGCATGTATTCCATAAAACTTGATGACTATTTTTGTATATTCGACCATAAAAGCCTTCACATAGCATGACAATTGTATTCATATAATATGAGATAGGATGTAAAGGTTGGTAAGGCCTGAAGATACAAATTTCATAGTTGATGAACTGCAAAATTAAAGGGAAAAAAATAGATGACTTATAAACATATTCCCTTTCTTTTTTTTTTTCATCACTGTATTGACCAATTAACTTATAGAGATGCCTTAAGAGAAAGATAAATTATAGTAAGAAAAAGACTGAATGAGGATGTAAAAAGAACCTTCAGTCTTTGCATTTCGAATGGGAGATAAATAGAAAGAACTTAATAAGTGTTCAAGTTAATCTGAACAGGTAGGAACAACATTCACCCCTTACATTGGAACAAAATGTCAAACAATACCAAATTAACTCACACAACAGCCTACAAAGTAGAAACAAGTAAGCAAGCAGCCAGGAATTACATTGACATTCCCATTTGAGTCAATTAATCTCTCAGCAACAAGAGAAAGTAACTTCTCCTGTGAACCCTCTGGTTTAGAGACGTGCAAGAACAAGCCAAACTACGAACTGTGTATCTCAACTCTACAATCTCATCCTTATAGTTCCAGTGCAGATGTTTTTGGTTTAAGCCTTATTGTTGTTGGATGCTCTCAAAAGTAAGGCAACACCAACATTAGACACCACCAACAAGTTCAAGAAATCCAAACCAGAATACAAACATCAGCTGCAAAGGTAAGCATCAATCAAAAACTAGTGCACAACAATATTTAGAATTGCTGTCTATTGTCTATACTCTAAAAGAGTCAAAAGAATCATAGATAAGTATGTAAAAATCCAAGCAATAACAGAAAGAAGTGTGTAGATAGATTACAAAGAAATGAGAGAAAGAAAGAAGGCACTATACAAAAAATCTAGTATAGAACTTAAGTGGTCCTCCCAACTTGAGGGGTTTTATGGCACAATTTATAAGACTGGTGTAGGGATACTTCCCCATGGCATTTGGATGCATTTTCGACAATTGGGTCTTCACATAATCGAAAAGTTTACTTAAGGTTGGAGGCAGAATCCCAAATGCTATATACTCAGCTGAGAAGGAAGAAATAAAGTTGCATCACGTCAAATATTATGCACAATGTCAATAGGAAACTAGATAATTATCAAAATCAAAACTGTTTAAGCAAATTATGTAGATTTTTATGTAATCTCATCCTTTAAAAAAAGACATATTTTGGCAGGTGGAATGCTTCTTTTTTTTTCTCCTGGTATTTTTTAGAGCTATTACTTCATTGGATGATGTAATATATACGAATTCACAAGTAAATCATTACAAGCCACCATATTCATCTCGGTTGAATCACCTGGTACATCCGAAGAAAAAAAGTTACAGATCCTTATATGAAACTCTTTTGTGATAACAATGCATCTCACTCTCACTAAGGGGATCCCTTTCATCTTGACCAAAGAACATAAAATACAAGTCACATTCCATTTTACAAACACCTTTCACTACTGGAGACGTCGAAGAATAAGAAGAAAGGAGAATTAGAAATTCAGCCTTTTGGTTTCTAAAGATGTTTTTGGGATGTACTAGTCTGATGGATGGGTGCTAGTAGTGCAATTTTATTTAAAACTTAAGTGTTCTAAACAGATATGATTTGATCAATAAAGCATCATAAGGTTTAAAATACATAAATGAGTTGGGAACAACTAAATCATACATCAATTCTCATTCCTATCTATTTTAGATAAAATTTTAAGGTTGAGAAACCTTGTGCAACTTACTTTTTCATTCTTTACATGAAACCCGTATTGAAAATAAAGAAAAGTATTATTAGAACCACCCTCGTAACCTCAGGGATGGATAGGAAGATCTAAAAACGTAGAATCTTATCTGGCTTTAGAGGACCCTTAGGACTAGGACTGCACCCTAGAGCATAATATCTAAGGAACGAACCCATTGTTCTCATTATGTTGTAGTTCTTTAAATTGGAAAATTAAAGAGAATAATAGTTGTGATTTAGACAACATAAATTAAAACCAGATAAGCCTTCAACATATTTTTAGCCCTTCTAAATAATATGAAATCCTATATTTTTTCATGTAACACCTTAGCAAACTTTCAACAAATTTCATATAAGACAATTACTAAACACCCTACATCCAACCCTAGCCAGTCCAATTGCTATAATTCAATTCAATTATAGCTACACCTACCGGAGTTGATTCCTGAATTAATGTCGAGCTGGAATTAGATGAATCCACTATACACTACAAACAAAATTTCTTTTTGCTTTTTAAATCCTCAAAATCCGAAGCGAAATTTCTATTTAACCTAACTAAAAATTTAAAAAAAAAAAGTAAAGGAAGTTACCTCTCTTTTTGTTAAATTTTTGCTTCCTCGATGGCGGGCAGCAACGGCAATCAGTGGCACAGCAGTGGCAGTGGGGAGGTAAAGGGGAGATGTTGATAAGAGAAAGACGCACAAGAATGTAGAGGTGAGGAGAGAAGAAGAAGAAGAGAGAGAAGGGAAAGTGAGAAAGGAAAAGGGAGCTGGGAGAGGGAGAGAAGAGAAGAGAGAAGAGAAGGAAAGAAGAAGAAGGAAAAAGGGGAATGAAGGAGGAGGAGTAGGTGTAGGAGGAGGGGTGGCGCGGTATTGGAAGTTCTCGAGAGAAGAGGTGATATGAACCAGTATGGCTAAGAAGCTACTGAGTTGATTCATGGTCAAATCTCTAGAGCAAGGGCAAGAAGGTCAAGGCATATGATGATAGCTTGGCTAAAAGAATGGTTTTTTTCATTGAAGAAACCATGACGAATGGATTAAAGAACTAGAATGAGGGCTTGAAAGATGAAGAAAATCGTCCCATGTTGCTTATGGATCAATGCCTAAATTTGGAGCAATCAATGGAGCAAATTGGAAGAGGAACACATTAAGTAGAGGTAAAAACAAAGCCTACTATTGATGGTAGGCCCTGTACCTACCATCCCCGGTTTGCTTCTATACAAAATTTCGTATTAGCTAAAGACCTACAGCGTATGGTAGGGCATACCCTACCGTCACCAGTAGGTGCCTGGTTTTACACAATGCATTGTTTTGTACAGTTTTTAATGTTTAAACTTTATTTTCAATTGTTAATTAAGGGTTTAATTAGTCATTTAGATTCTTAAGTCAATATCAATATAGGGTTTAATCCTAACACTATAAATATACATTTATAGCGTACATTGTAATCAACTTTGATGATATATGAAATGAGAGCATTGTCTTAGGATTCTTAAGTTTTGAGGCTTTCTCTTTGAACATCATCTAGGGTTTGATCATTCTGTTAGATTGATTTTATTGAATACTTGGATTGGATTGATCCAAGGGTTTTAATTTGATCACAATTCCTAATTTTATGATAATCACGTCCTTGTGATTTGTCTAGAACTTAAGTCTTCTTTATTTGATCTAATTGGGTAGTGGGTAACCAGCCCTATTGTTCTTTTAGCACTTGAGGAAAAGATTCTATTAATATCAATTTATTCATAGATTGGGGTGATTATGAGTGAGTGTTGCTGAAGAAGCTTAAGTCCTATTGATGGCAAAGATCCTCGGGAGATTTGATTGAAGGCTTTTGATCTTGCACAACAAGAATCATATATTTTGTATCAGAGCACCTTTAATGTAAACTCATTTTATGTGTTATTTGATTGAAAAATTCGTGAAAACTAAAGGATAATATGTGATATGTGTAGATCTACACAAGATACATGAAGAAAATGCAAATCTCAGATAAAAAATTTGATGCCATAAGTTTGGCTTCATCCGAAGTGGAATTGTGGTTTTGTGCTAAAATTTTACATGTATTTCATCCTCTATGAGTTATTGTTCAATTGCAATTGGTTTCACTCAATCTGGACTTGATTTGATAGATTAATTCAATCAAAAGTTAGAAAGTATCCAAAAATTCGATATGTTTTGAAAGTGCGAATTAATCTAATCACATCTTATGCTATATTCATCCAATTTGATTGAAACTTAGGCTCACGTTCATTCTCTTCAAGTTACTTTCTAAAACAAATTGTACACGATTTGGATTTGTATTATGTGATTTATCATCGTTTTAATCACAGGGTGTCACTGGCCCCTGTTTCTTGTGAAATTTTGTTTAGTCCTCTTACATCATTGACTAGCTTAATTTTGTTTGCATAGTTTTTTTGGGACTCAAATTGCTTTCTTTCAGTGCTTATACTTCTTTGCGGTGATCAAATTGATATTGTTGGCTCTTATTGCTCTTAGATAATCATTGAAACTCTTGCACATTTAGTGTTGGTTGAAATTATTCCTTGAACTTCTTTTATTACCTTAACTAAGTGTATAATTAAAGTCTATCTTTGATTGATTGTCTTTTCTTACTGTAGGGGAGGAAGTTTGAAGACTCAAGGAACTCTTGTGAGGTGAGAGTTTGAAAAAAACAGAAGATGGTGAGCTTATTGCTATAAAAACCTGAAGAGAGCTAGACACGAGGGAATTGAGTGATCATTACAAGAGAGCATACATTTAGGGAGTGTTGGTGCCGTCCTATTTCTTGTTTTCTTTGTTTAATTTGCAGGTTTACAATGTCAACGGATGGAAATTAACTACCTCATCTCATCAAGAAGGCATCAGTGATCCTACAAGGATGAACTTGATTGAAACCTTGGAATCTATGCAACAATCTTTTAAGGGTTTGACAAGACAATTTCAAGGTATGGATGGAGATGTTGAAGAGTTAAAGAAGGGCAAGGAAGTTCCACAATAGAACAAAGAATTGGGGATATTATTGGAAGAGTTCCTTCACCTCATCAGCAAAGGCTCTATGACAATTCACCTCTTTACAGACAATATGACATGTCGTCTCAAAGTTCCTATCTATTTCATGAAAGTGGATACCAAGGAAGGCAACCCACTAGAGGTGGAAGAAGAGGAGGTTTAGGAAGAAGAGCTACAATTGACCACAATAAGAGGTTTCAAGACATGAAGTATGGCATGAAGATACTTGTTTGAAGATTACAGAGAGAATCCTAATGTTGGCCAAGCATATTTTGGGGCTATTATGGTGGAATAACAAGGGGATAAAGCATTGACAAAATCAAGAAGAGGGAAAGTGATCCAAATGTGTTCCTTGATTAGGAGTGTCAAGTGGAGAACCTCTTTATGGTGAGAGATTATAGTGACAATGTCAAGGCTATATTAATCATTGCTAAATTTTTAGGTTATGCACTTCATTGGTGGGAAAGGATTATCACTCAAAGAATTAGAAATAGAAGGCAATCGGTTGAAACTTGGGCCGAATTGAGGACTCTTATGAGAGAAAGATTTGTACCGGAACATTATTATAGGGAGCTTCACCACAAATTGATGACTTTTAGGCAAGGTAGCAAAAGTGTTAGGGAGTATAGGCAAGAGATAGAGTTATACACTTTGAGATTTTGTTTGCAGGAGGATAAGGATGCTTCTATTGCTAGATGTCTAAGTGGTCTCAATAGGGACATTGCTAATCAATTATAATTGTACCCTTACTCCACTTATGAAGACATGTGCCATTTAGCAACAAAGATTGAAACTCAAAGGCAAAGAGCCGATTTCTCTAAAACTACTCTTCCTTCTTCAAAAAATGTGGTGTCTAAGCCTCAAGCAACTACTTTCAAAGGTTTACCAAAGAAGGATGAAACCCCTAAGGTGGCTTTCAAAGATAATTACCTAAGGTAGAAGAGAAAGGTAAATTGATCACTAATCCATCTAGGTGCTATAAATGCAATGGTTTGGGATATATAGCTATCAATTGTCCTACCAAGAGGACTTTGATCTTTCATGAATACTTGACCAGTTAGATTAGGAAAGATGAGGAAGAAAGTCTTTAGAATATTGTTGATGATGGGAATAGTCATAAAGATGGAACCATTAGGGATACTTCTCTAGATTTAGAGAAAGATGCTTTGAGTTTTGTTACTATAAGGTCTATGACTACTTAATTATTGAAGATAAATCCAGCATTCAAAGGGAGAATATTTTTCCTACCAAATGCAAGGTGGAAGGTAGACTTGCTAACCTCATCATAGATAGTAGTAGTCACACTAATGTAGCTAGAACTAATCTTGTGGAAAAATTGAATGTGCCTACCTTTAAACATCCTAATCCTTATAAGTTGCATTGGTTGAATGATTCTGGGGAAGTTAGAGTATGGAGGCAAGTGAAAATGCCTATTGTTATGGTAACATACAGTGATGAAGTGGTATAAGATATAGTGCCTATGCAAGCTTGCCACTTATTGTTGGTTCGTCCTTGGCAATTTGATAGGAAAGCCATTCATCATGGGGAGAAGAATACTTATGCTTTTATAAAAGATGGCAAATCCTATACCATGAATCCTTTTACACCTCAACAAGTTAGAGAAAAACAAAAGAAAATGAGAGAAAAAGAAAGAATTGAGATTAAACATAAGAGAAAAATCATTGAGGAAGGAAAAAGAGTTGTGGGAAAAGAAATGAGTGTGGAAAAGACAAAAGAAGTAAAAGTGAAGAGTGATAAGAAAATAAGTAATAAAAAGAAAGAGAGTGTTACAAAAGAAAAGAGATGTTTCTATGCAAAAGAGAATGAGATCAAAGAAGCTATTGAAAAGAAGAGTTGGTGTTACTCTTATATTGCAAGGAAGTATTTGTTTCTACTAATAATCATTTATCTTCTTTATCTATGGTTATAGTAATGACCATTCAAGAATTCAAGGATGACTCCCCCAAAGAGAAGCTTGGTGGACTTCCTCCTTTAAGGAGAATTGGACATCATATATATTTGGTGACCAGAGCGACATTGAATTATGCTACTAATGACAAGGAGCTCTATGCATTGATTCTCAAAGGACAACAAAAGCTAACAAGAGGTATGCAAGATGGATGGAATTCATAGAGACATTTCCATATGTCATTCAGTACAAGAAAGGTAAAGAAAATGTTGTAGCGGATGCTTTGTGAAGAAGGTACACTCTAGTCCTTACTTTACAATCTTAAATATTTGGTTTTAAAATGCTTAAGGAGTTGTATGCTAGTGATAATGACTTTAAGGACATATTTGATCTTGTTTGGTTGTACCTAATGAAAAGTATCTTGTATATGATTGTTTGCTTTACTATGAAGATAAATTGTGAATTCCTTCTTGTTCCTTTAGATTGTTGCTAGTTAAGGAAGTTCATTGTGGTGTTTTGATGGATCATTTTGGCATTACCAAAACTTATGACATTTTGCATGAGCATTTCTTTTGGCTTCGCATGAAAAGAGATATGAAAAGGTTTAATAATAATTTTTTAGAATGTAAAGAGCTATATCTACTTCCTTGTCACATGGACTTTAAACTCCTTCGAATGTGCCTAGAGAACCTCGTGTACTTTCCTGGGTTATGTAGTGAGTTCTCAAGGTCTCCAAGTGGATGAAAATAAGAGGAAAGTAATAAAGGATTGGCCTACTTCTGAGCGTACATTTGAAGAGAGAAGCTTCCATAGTCTAACAAGCTTTTATAGGAGATTCATCAAGGACTATGACACCTTTTCAAGCCCCTTAACAGATGTAATTAAGAAGAATTTGCGTTAATGGTAAGCTTTTTTACCTCATCTTGAGTTGCTTACAATAGAGATCGTCACTTTACTACTTTTTACTCTCTTTTTGATGTTGTTTATGTTTCAATCTTCTAATTCCATTTGATTAGGTACCTTACCCTATAGATCATGCTTTAAGCTTGGATGGAAAAAAGAAAGCGGAGTTTGTCAAATCTATCCATCCCAAAGTCCATGAAGCTATTGAAGCCATCAACAAGAATCTCGTAGACAAAAGAAATGTTGGAAGGAAACGAGTAGTCTTTGATCCCAGAGGTTGGGTTTGGGGTCATCTTACAAAAGAACGACTTCCTTTTCGATAAAAGCCTAAGCTTGATGCCCATGGCGATGGTCCTTTTCAATTTCTTGAGCGCATTAGTGACAATGCTTATGCAATTGATCTTCCAGGTGAATATAATGTTAGTGCTACCTTCAATGTTTTTTACTTATCTTTGTTTTATGTAGATTGATTTTATTGAATACTTGGATTGGGTTGATCCAAGGTTCTAATTTGATCACAATTCCTAATTCTATGATAATCACATTCTTGTAATTTGTCTAGAGCTTAAGTCTTCTTCATTTGATCCAATTGGGTAGTGGGCAACCAGCCCCATTATTCTTTTATCACTCAAGGAAAAGTCCTCTTCATATTTTTTTTTTCAAAGTTTTGGGTGAATTATGGTTGAGTTTTGTTGAAAAATATCAAAGTCCCATTGAAGGCAAAGATCCTTGGGAAGATTTGACTAAAGCCTTTTGATCTTGCACAACAAGAATCATATCAGGAAGAGGTGTGGGAGAGTTAAAGAGAGACGAATAATAGAAGGGGGTGGCCTAGCTAATGTGATTGTAGTCGTTTAGGGTTTGTAGTTAGCGACCACCACATTCATCGCACATCGGTCGCAAATTTGAAAATTTTATATTGTTTTCTTGTTCGAACGCTAACTTTTGGTTGCATTAATGTGGTCGCGGTTCTATTGCAAATCTTCGTTGCAATTCGTTGTTTTTCTTATAGTGTCCATTCCTCTAAAAATATTTTAAAAAATAAAAGGAAAAATTATTGCTTTTGTTCTTAAGGTTTAATTTCATTTGCTAGTCCCACAAAAAAAATTTTCAATCATTATCGTTGCACATACATTTATGTACTTTCGAAAGAATCTTGCCACGATATGCCACCTGTTAACAATAATGGGTTCATAGTCGACTAGATTATCATTATAGTCTACTAGGTAATGTTTTATTGTCGACTGACTGAACTGAAAGAGTATGATGTTGACCAGTTTTTTAGGCATTGTTACATTGTATATATTCTACAGGAGTTAGTGGAGGTTGTTACTAACTTGTAGGAGTTATGGTGCCATTCCTATTTACAAGCAATTAGTTGTTAGTCCCTAGTCTATAAATATGACATTTTATCATTGTAATTTGCGTGTCAATTGGTTATCAATGACATTCTAGAGTTATTCCTTTTCGTTCATCTACTGATTATTCTATTATTTAATAGTGGCATTAAAGTATAACAATTTAATATAGCATCAGAGTTGGCTCAGTTATCTAAGGCTCGTGGGTAATCAGACATTGGTTAGTGATCAGAGAGCCTTATAAGTGAATATACATGAGTGTTGTGAGGTCTTTTGTAAGAAACAAAGTTTCTTGTATTACGTTTGTAGAAGCAGTAATCTTGATGGCCAACGAAAATTTTGTGCAACCATCAATTCCATGTTTTGATGGTCATTATAATCATTAAAGCATGTTAATGGAGAATTTTTTACAGTCCAAATATTATTAGCAGGTCGTTGAATTTGGAGTAGCAGAATAGACTGCCAAAGGAGTATTGTCAGAGGTTCAAAGAATGGAGTCGGAATACTTGAAGATGAAGGATCTTATGGCTAAAAATTTTATTTTCCAGGCCATTGATTGAGCAACCTTGGAGACGATTCTTAAGAAAGATACCTCCAAGCATATTCGGGACTCCATGAAGAAGAACTACCAAGGAAACACAAGGGCAAGATGAGTTGAGTTGTTCTTACTGTGTTTGAGACTTTATGTGTAAAGTGGGAAGAATCCTATCAGTTATTGATTTCTTAGGGAGAACAATTTCCATTGCCAACCAAATAAGGATTAATGGAGAAAAGATGCAAGATGTCACTATCGTGGAAAAGATTCTTTGTTCTATGACACCAAATTCTAATTTTGTTCTGTGTTCAATAGAAGAGTCTAAAGATATTGACCATCTTTCAGTTGATGAGTTAAATAGTTCTTTTCTATTTCATGAAAAGAATATCAACCAACAGAAAAAAAAAATGCGAGCATCGAAGGCTTCAGCAACAGTTTGTTATTCATTGTTCAAATGCAGAAGCAGAAGGTAGAGGAAATAGTGATCACTAGCAGCACCATTTGACTAATGATAGACAATATTTGACAGAGAATCACTCTCCCAGTAGTAGAAGAGGACCAGGATATAGAAGCCAACAGTTGTCTACGCCCAAGAAAAAGTCGACTAACAAATTATGTCAATGTGAAAAGTTTGGTCACTATCAATTTGAATGTTAAATAGATTTGAAGGAAGGGGGATTAATCCTCAAATTTTGCTGAAACAGAAATCGAAGTATCTCTCTTGATGGTACACAATGTAAATGACAATTCTCACCAAAATTTGTGGTACCTAGATACAGGTTGCAGTAACCACATGATTAGAGACAAGAAGGTGTTTTCTCATGAATTGGACGAGTCATTCTGCAATACTGTGAAGTTTGGTAACAATTTAGTTGTTTCTGTCATGGGAAAAGGAAGGGTAACTCTCTGTACGAAAGAAAATTCTAGTCGCATTATGTCTAATGTTCTTTATGTTTTGGTTTTACAGACTAACTTATTTACGAGTTAATTACCAGAAAAAAGGTACAAGATTATTATGTGAAATGGAGTTTGTAGGATTGAAGATAAAAGGTTGTCTTTAATTGCTCAAGTAAAGATGACTGCAAATCATTGTATGTTTCCACTTTATCTTCATACTATTGCTAATTCATATTTTTGAACAAGTTTGAACGATACAACATAACTGTTACATTTTGATGGTCATTTGAATTTGGGTAGATTGAAGTCACTACAAAAGAAAGACATGGTGATTGGACTTCCTAAAATTACTGTTCTATCTCAATTTCGTGAGGATTATGTTTTTAGCAAGCAATATTAGGATCTTTTCCCATAAGGGAAGTCTTGGAGAGCAAAGAAACAATTGGAGTACCAGTCTTATTTTTGTTTGGGGTGTCCGTACCGAAGCTTCTCCTCAAAAGATGCTAGTTATCTTATAGTTGTGAGTGATGGAGTTAGCATTGTGGGTAGCGACTCTACATTTATGTGTGCTCGTTTTACCCTTATAGAGACAGTAGTTTGACCATCACTTGGTGACGTCGGCTTATGATCTCTTCTAATAGACTTCTTAAATGAGTCAAGTGTAAATGACATTCCAAGTCATTTCTATTTAATGGCGAAGCACCAGTGTACTTGGAACATGTGTCTATTTATGATTTTTTGCCCCATAAATGTGTCTTTTATGATCTTCAAGAGATCTAGATCAGTTAAATATTAATTACTGAGTAGCTAGAGAGGTTAACTTCCCATTTTTCCCTCTATAAGTACCGGGAGGCAATATGCATATTTGTACTTTATTTTAGAAGTAAAGCATTATCAGCTGAAGTATCATAGTTCCTAAGCAAAGAGTTTACCTTTGTGACAGTGGTTTCTCCTTGTCCCTTTCCGTATGGTGTTATTGGTCCCTTGGCGGTGGGTTTACACTGCCGTCTGGGGCGGAGTTTGACCATTACACCTCCGAGAGGATCGTGGTGAAATTCGGTCACGCATTTGAAATGTTTGATCGAGAGGACCAAAACTTTGGCTTGTTCATTGAGGTGTTGAGAATATGTTTAACCGTAGTAGATGGGTCCTGGGCTTTATTCTCTGAAATTTTGGGTGCATTTCCTCGAGTCATTATAGGAGAGCCAATGGTGATGACCTATAACCTATATAAGCTGTTTTCTCATATGCGCATATTTTATTGTTTCTTCCATACTGCCTAACTCTTCCCTCAAGAGGTAGACTGTCACCCGGTGCCCCCTGATACTGAGACTGGGCTGCATTACTGAAGTGTTGGAATTGTGTATTCCACCTTTCAATTTGATGGCTTTATAGCACTGCTGGCATTTCTCCTAGATATTGAGGATTTGGAGGAATCGTCGAATGAAGAAGATTGAAGATGTACAGGGATAGTACTATCCCCATTTGGATTATTGAGGATAGTCGCCTTTTCTCCCTCTTTTTATTTTTTTTGTAAAGGCGTAAAGCCCATTTTCCAAATTAATGAAAGTATTCGGCTTTATAAATGTTTTTGGTTCAATGCTTAGAAAGATAAGCAAGTTGATAACGACTTGTTACGGGTAGTACTTTTTAGGTTGTGTCATTCTACGTTTAGCTATCAGTCTTTTGTCTACGTCTTCTAAGGTGTAAGCGTCATTCCCGTAAGCTTTAATGACCTTATACGGTCCTTCCCAAAATGCGTCTAACTTACATGAAGGCTCCTGTCTGCTAACTTAGTTTTTTCTTAAAACAAAATCTCTAATTCTGATCCCTGACAATTGTACCCGGGAGTTGTGATATCAAGCTACTGCTCGCGTGAAATGTTCATCTTTTTTGGCAACTTCATTGTAGAGATCTTCTGTAAGAAGTAAGTTTTCTTGCAGGAGTTGTTCATTTTGCTGTGGCTCGAAGTGGTCATTCCGTGTACTCGAGGAGCTAATCTCTACTGGAATCAAGACTTCTAGAAAAAAGCATAAGCTGAATGGTGGCTCTTTGTAGCTTTTCGCAGGGTGGTTCTGTAAGACTGCATGGTACTCGACAACTCTTCCATCAAAGTTAGCTTTCACGTTATTCAACCGTGCTTAGAGCCCCTGCAGTACTGTCCTATTGAAAACTTCCGCGAGTCTGTTTATTTATGGGTGCGCAATGGACGCGAATCGTTGATCAATGCCAAGTTATTCACAGAACCTTGAATAAGGTTGCATAGAATTGTTTTTTGTTGTCATTTATAAGTATTTTTGGTATTCTAAATCTACAAATGACATCCTCTCAGAAGAAATCTTTGACTTGCCTAGAGGTGATGGAGCTCAAAACCCTTGCTTCTACTTATCGAGTGAAGTAACAGCGATAATGACATATTCTTTTCCTCCTCGGGCCCTTGGGAAAGGACCTAAAAGGTCAATACCCCACAAGGCGAATAGTATGGGGAAGGTAACGAAGTGGTATTTGTTCTATAGAACGTGATGACCATTAGAATGAATTTGGCATTAATGGCAAGTCTAGACTATTTCTTTGGAGTCCTCTCTCACTTTGGCCAGAAATACTCCTAGCGCATGATTTTCCAAACAATCGCGTTAGTTCCATTTTTTACTCTATAGATCCCCTCGTACATTTCTCTTAGAATGTAATTTCCTTCTTCGCGAGTGACGTATTTGAGTAGCGGCCAATTCCCATCGTGTAGTTTAGTTGGTTGTTATGAACGACGTACTATGCCACTGTGTTTCTTATTTTTCGTGCTTGATCAACCGCAACGAGTAACGAGCCGTTCAGGATATAATTTTAGATCAGGGTCATCCTATTATTTTAAGGGTTCAAGTATAGGATTTCTTTATCGATGCTCATTTTGTCGGGGGTTCTAGCCATATTCCGGGGATCTGTTCCCCAGATATGGCTTAAGACAATTAATCTGCTTTTTTGTTTTTTCTTTTGCTGACCTTTTTGAACTTTGTGCGTTTGAATCGAGAAACAAGTACTTATGCTAGTGTCGAATATTTTTAATGTTGTCTTCTTTTGCTTTGAACATTCCTGGGATATATCTGTAGACGATTTGTGAGTCCTTGTGTATAATAAGTTGATCCAATTCATTGCGAAATCCTTGGAGAGGCTAGAGAGGAGCGCCTCGTATTCTGACTTTGTTGCTGACGTGGAGATTTTATTTCAAAGTATATGTGAATTCCCCAGTAGGGCTCTTTAGTATAAAACCTGCTCCTTGATGATCTATTCCCTCAGACATATAAGCTCCATGCTATTTCGGGGTCTAGGTGTTCTTATTGCCGATAGTCAGGTGTTGGACTAAGGAGTGTGTTTTCTATAATGAAATTAGCTAGGACTTATGCTTGTTTTCTTTTTCACGATTAGAAGTCGATGTGGTACTCACTCAATTCAAATACCCAATTTTGTCATACGAACCGTCAGGTCTAGTTTGTGTAACATTTGCCGAAGTGGAACGTTTATGAGTATTATGACGGAATGTGCTTTGAAATATGGTCAGAGTTTCGGAGCAAAAGATGATTTTTTTTAGCAGGCTGTATCGTGTTTTGCACTTGCTAGTAAATTACTCACATAGTAAATAGGTGATGGAGTCTTCGTTGCACATTGTCTGTAAGAGGTACTCAAGATGTCCCAGACTATGGATCCTTGGTCTCTACGACTACGATTGCCTTCCCAGTCGTTCAAAGATTGAGCGAGAATGGTAAGGGGAGCACAAACAATGATGATGTGTGCTATGGTAGGAGGGCCCAGACATATTTTAAGAGTCTTTCTTAGTTGGCTGGGCTTGGGAACTATGAATAGTGTTCTGGCCTCTGCTATGAAACCAAGATCCCGATCTCAATAGAAAGCCTCAACTACTTGGAGAGCTAGCTTTCAGGCATTTTCGGGGAGTAGCCTGCTACCAATTACTCAACTGTGACTTCTTGTTCTTGGGGATTGGCTCTTCCAAGTACTTTGTTTTAGTTGTTTATTGATACGCTCTTTCTGCATTATGTTCTTTATTCTTAATGATGACATCCAGAGGATCGAATACTTTGGCTTGCATCTTTTATGCATTGCCTTCTTATGTAATAAGAACATTATCCCCTTCCTCTCTACCTTATATGAAAACTACACTGTTGTGGTCAACTTTGCCCTCCTATTACTTTGAAGACAATCGGGTCATCTAATCATACAGCATTGTTGGATTTAACGAGAGGCTTGAATTCTCTTTAACGAAGATAAGTAAAAGACATAGTAATCGACTCCAGTTATAAAGGCCAAATACCATAATTCTATACATATGGACACCGGTTGAAAGGACTCGAAAAGGAATTTTGAAGACATTTTTTCATTTCTCAAAGAACAAATTAAAGCACTAATAATAACTTCTATAATAGCTAATTACATGAACAGGGAGCCTGCCGGAGCGAATAATAAGGGAGCCTGGCTAAGATCCGTGTTTAATTTTTTGAAATCCTTCGAACAGTCAGCCATCTAATCAAAGGCAGTGTCTCCTTTTAAGAGTTTGTAGAGGGGTAAGCTGTTCTCCTCCATTTTTG
The DNA here is from genome assembly GCA_028651295.1 of Catharanthus roseus. Classification (NCBI taxonomy): domain Eukaryota; kingdom Viridiplantae; phylum Streptophyta; class Magnoliopsida; order Gentianales; family Apocynaceae; genus Catharanthus; species Catharanthus roseus. Next base: position 2,570,997 of record JAPQWS010000033.1, on the reverse strand, counting down.
ACAAGAACCTACTAAGGTAGGCAATGCATCCAGATAACTTTTGTACGTCCTTTACAATTTTCGGGGTTTACATTCTTTGGATGGCTCTGATCTTGCAGGGGTCAACCTCTATCCGTAATTTTGAAACAATGAATCCCAAGCATTTTCCAGATAGCCCCCAAAGAGACATTTCATGGGGTTTAGTTGCATTTCTGCTGCCCATATTGTTTGGAATGTTTCATTCATGGCAAAGGGGAGGTCACTGACCTTTTTGTTCTTTAGGATGAGATCATAAACGTAGAATTACATGTTGTGGTTGCTCTGGGCGCCAAAGGAGTTGTTTACTCTTCTCTCGCATTCTTGAGTCCAAAGCGCATCGAGTGTAGCAAAAGATGCCATAGTTGTTGACAAATATAGGTTTTCCCATATCTCCAGTGGCCATTTAGATTTGATTAAATCCCTTGCAATCGTTGAGGAAACAAAGGATTTCAGGACCTGTTAGTATGTCAACAACTTGATCAATTCGTGGTAAAGGGAAAGGATTTTCGGGATGGTTTTATTTAAGTCTGTAAAATCAATGCGCATTCGCCATTTCTTGTTGTGCTTTAGGACCATGATTGGGTTTGCTAGCTATGTGGGGTATTCAACCTATTTAATGATGCATGCATTCAAGAGTTCTTGCATGTTTTCTTTGATAATCAGCTGTCATTGTCGAGTAAACGTTCTTTTCTTTTGGGTCATTGGTAGGAAATCGCATGGGATGCCTAGATGCTGTTCTGCAACTTTGTGGGAGATGGTGCTCAGGTTGTGTGGGGTCCAAGAGAAAATATCTTTATATTAAAAGAGAATATCTCGAATATCTTGAAGGATGGAGGCGGGAGAGTAGAGTCAATCTTGATCTTTTGTTCTGGATATGTGCTATGATACTGAATAGCTCAAAATCTCCTTGTGGTTGGAATTCTTTAGTGGCTATCGCTTCCTTGTTCAGATTATGTTAGATGGCCAAACTCTCGACCTCTTTTTTTGAAGCTATGAAGTAGTCGCGACTGGTGTTTTTCGCAGTTCGATTTCTTAAGGAGGGACACTCATTTGGTCAAAGGCGTCTTTGAAAAGGACATTACCTATGCTCCCTGTGTCATCTAGGATTCGTTGTATGGTATAGTGGCTGATATCAAGAGTGATAACCAGCAGGGGCATAATTTTCTTCACTCATTTATCACTTCCAGGTTCTCGTTTCTCTACTTATGGAGATAACATTGATCACATTTTTCTTATTTGCACTCGTTCATGATGGCTAGCTATTTTTTGGATGGCGGTATTCCTTATTACTCTTCTTTTTGTTCTCCTGCCGGCGGTCTGCCCTTTGAGCGATAAAATCCTTCTGTAATCCTTGGCGACTGGCATTTTCAATTTAATTACACAGTTTGATGCATTGTTCGTGTATTTGACCGTGGTCTCGGTGGAAGTCATAGTATTTTGTTGCTTCGATTCTCGGGTAGGGGGAGGGAGGGGTCATTTTAGCAGGTGCTTTGAGGATCCCTAGCGATTCAATGAGCTACAAATTTTCTGTGCGGGACTTTTTAAGAGGTGTCTAAGTGTCAAGTTTGTTAGATGGTGTACAGAGATAACCCCTTTGTGAGCCCATTTATACGGGTAGAACAGTCATTCTCGTACAGGTGGTTGGTTGCGATCCTGTATGCGATGCGACTTCTTACCTTTTCCGTTCGTTAACACATTATCATTCTGTTCTCATTTACTTTGGATGCTTATTTCTCCTTTAGTAAATTCATGGACTGCTTCTAGCAGATGATCAACAGTAAGGTTTTTGTTACAAGCACCTTCGTGAGAGATAGTGATTAGGGGCCGTGTTTATATGCTTGTATGTTTTTCCGATCACTAAGGTTAGGTACATTCATGACTTCTTTTTTTAACGTTTCTGTGTATGATCGGACGGATTCGAATTGTTGTTGCTAGACAGTGAGTAAATAATCGGAAGTCGGGATGATCTCCCTCTCTACCGTGAAGTGGTGATGGAATTTTTGGCCATGTTCTTGGAATCCTGATATTGATCACGGGGGTAAGGAAGCGGGCCAGCAAAGAGCTGCATCTCGGACAAAACTGGGGAATGAACAACATAATTCCACATCATGAGTATTATGAATGAATCATAAGCACAAGGAAGTGATGAAGGTGTTTATCAGGGTATGTGGTGTCGTTATATCTTTCAAAGAGAAGGGTATTTGTTGATAGATTTCAGAGAAAGGGCTGCAGGCTGTGTAGTTCCAATCATTTCCTTGGGAGTTAGATGGTGCACGAATATCATTTATAATGTTTTGGACTCAGGTTTTAATATTTTTGGGGGTGGTGTGCTTGCAGGTGTCAACATGCCCTTCTGGCGCGGCCTAGCTGTGTCTTATCCATAGCGTTGTAATAAGGTAAGCCTTTCATTGCAGTGTGAATGGAATATCGAGTGCATTGCTCCCTGCTTGTGTATTAGCGGGCTGTTGTTCCAAAGTAGCACAAGTTTTTGGGTTAAGGGTAGTATTTTCTATATCATCATCCATTAAGTTAAGTTTCTGGGGTCCTTGAAAGACTGGATCATGTACGGAGGACGGCAATTGATGAACTTCCACCTACCAGGCGCTCTAAAGCCCTACAATAGAGAAGGCCATTAGAGACCCGAGGGGACTAACTCCTTAAAGGTTCTCCGATGCCTAAGTCAACAATGATATCAAAGCGAGGTTGGTGGAGAAGTAAGGAGCATTTACTAGCTAGAAGTTAGATCAACCATTAATGAAGGAAGAGGAGATCTTTTTATAGGCGTTTAGCTGGGCTTCTGGTTTCTTATGTTGTGTTCTGGGCCGAGCTGGTTTTTGCCTAGCAACTCTTTGTCTTTGAAGCTAGGCTAGGCCTTGATGAGTTGATTATATTAGACGATGGGGTTTGTCCTATCATTATTGATGAATTTCTAGCCACTGAACGCTCTAAGTTAGCAAAGATTTTCCGATGCCTAAGTCAGCAATGATCTCAAAGAGAGGTTTTGGTATGATCCTCCTTAACCTTCCTTTAAGTATCACTTGCTCCCAAGACCAACTCTCCTCTAGAGTACTCATTTGATGCTTGTTCTTAGAAAAATTGAAGAATAAAGAACAAATTGCATATAAATAATTAAGAAAGGAAACAAATAGACCTTCTTATATTTAGGGGAAGAATCAACAAGGCTTGAAAAGCCTCACCTATCCTCCACACTCGCAAGAAGGACCTAGATTCTCAAGCAACACCAACTATGGAGTTGGCACCACAAGAGAGAAATAGGATTTGGAAATTAGACTAGAACTCTTGAATTAAAGATTCAAGAAAAATTCCTTGCCTTGAATTATACAAAGGAAACTCTTAATTGTACAAGAAAGATGAAGAAAATTCAAGAACCCTAATTCTTCTCTCTATATACTTCTTATATCTCAACTTCGCCAAAATGGTTTCAAACAAGAGTATTTATAGTGTGCTTCACCATTAGTTTCCAACCCTAAGTACTAGACTAGCTTAAAATAGTGTAAAGGGTGTTTAGACCACTTAATTATAAATCAAAATAAGTTTACAATGAAATTGAAGGGTCAAGAAAGTTAAAAGCTTCCCAATTTCTCCACCAGCAAACACCTACCGGCGACATTAGGTCAGCGTGGTTGGTCAGATGCCTCAAACTCCTCTGACCAGAACCCTACTGGCGATGGTAGAGTGGACCTACTGTCACCGGTAGGTTGAGTGACTTTCTCTTTCTCCACGAGCGAAACCCTACTGTCTCCAGTACGGTCCAGAGAACCTTCTTCATTTGAATTTGAAGCTACAAAACCTCCCAAGCTTGCTTCCTTGGATTATTCGATTTCCACCTTAGACAATAGGAAGGTTTTTGATCCCCTAAAGTCTTTTCCTCGTTCCTCTCTCTTATGCAAAGTGAAGTTCTGAAGAATCTATTCAAATATCACCGCCAAGCCTTTGTGTTATTCTATCTTTTTGGCTATTGCTCTCGTGACCAGCCCTTGGAATAATTCCACCTTGTCTTGTGCATCCCAGGTCATATGATCCACCCCTCCTTTGAAAGGATTTGTCCTCAAATCTGTATCCACATCAAGAAGAGATAAGTCGAAAACATTGAAGGTAGCGCTAATGTTATACTCATCAGGAAGATCAATCTTGTATGTATTGTCGTTGATCCTTTCAAGGACTTGAAATGGTCCATCGCCTCTCGCATCGAGTTTTCCCTTATGGAGGTTAGGAAACCGTTCTTTTCTTAAATGTGCCAAAACCCAATCTCAGGTTCAAATGATGCCTTCTTGCGTCCTTGATTCTTCCTAGAAGCCACCTCGTCATTCTTCCTTTTAATGTGTTCACGAACCTTAGCATGAAAGAACGACTTCGGCCTTTCTTTTACCATCTAAATTCAGTTGATGGTCAATTGGGAATGCAATCAAATCCAAAAGGTGGAAATGGAGAAAACATACTATTAGAATGACAAGCTCTATTATAAGCAAATTCAATGAACGGCAAACATTCTTTCCACTTGCTTTTTAAGAATAGCCCTAAGAAGTTAGCCTATAGTCTTATTAACTACCTCGGTTTGACGATCCATTTGAGGATGATATGAAGTGGAGTAAAGTAAGTTATTCCCTAGTTTCTTCCATAACACTTTCAAAAAATGACCAACAAACTTGGTATCTCGGTACAAAACTATAGTTCTAGGCATTCAGTGCAATCTCACAACTTTTTTAAAGAATAAACTAGCAATATGAGATGCATCATCCGTTTTTCTGCAAGTGATGAAATGCGATATTTTTAAAAACGATCCACAAAAAAAAAAGATAGAATGCTTTCAAAGAAGAAGTCCTCGGGAGCCCCAAAATGAAATCCATGGAAACATCCTCCTAAGGTACTTTGACAACTGACAAGTGTACAAACCATGAGGTAAAGAAGATGATTTTGCACGCTTACAATCCAGATAATTACCTGCAAATCTTTCAAGATCTCTGTTTATTTTAGGCCGAAAGAAATGCTCATTAAAAATTTCATAGGATTTAGCTATGCCAAAATGCCCCATAAGACCACCCCATGAGCTTCCTTAACGAGTAAATGCCTAATGGACTCACTAGGAATGCAAAGTTTCCCTTCTCTAAAAAAAAATCCATCCTTCACATAAAACTTATCACAAGGAGCAATCAAGCATGCATCAAAGATACTTCCAAAGTCGACATCGCTAGCATACAAATCTTTCCATATTTCAAACCGCAAGTAAATGCAAATGTAGAGAGAAGTGAAAAGTGTATACCTTTGTGAGAGTACATTGGCCACGACATTCTCCTTTCCTTTCTTGTACTGGATGACATGGGAAACGTCTTAATGGATTCCATCCACCGCGTATGCTTCTTGAGTTTTTGTTGACCTCTCATGTATTTTAAGGACTCATGATCGGTGTGCATGACAAATTCCTTTGGCCACAAATTTTGTTGCCAATGATTCAAAGTCTTCACCAAGGCATAAACTTCTTTTTCATACGTGGCATAGTTCAACGTAGCTCGCGATAACTTTTCACTAAAGTAGGCAATGGGTCTGTTATCTTGCATTAGAACCCCTCTAATTCATACTCCCGAAGTATCGCACTCGATCTTAAACATCTTGTCAAAGTTAGGTAAGTTGGGAAAGTTGAGAAGTGGAGCATTGCATAATTTTTCATTCAAAACCTTGAAAGCTAACTCCTATGCTTCTCCCCAATTAAACCCATTGATCTTCTTGATGACCTCAGTGAAGGACTAGCAATGGTGCTAAAGTCCTTAATAAACCTCTAGTAGAATCTAGCGAACCCATGGAAGCTTCTAACATCGGTGGCGCTCTTGGCGTCGGCCAATCCTCTATCACCTTCACTTTGTCAAGATCCACTTGTAATCCCTTGGAACTGAGAACATATCCAAGAAAGGTTATCTTTTCTAAAAAAATTCACATTTTCCCAAATTGGCATATAATTGTTCTCTTCTAAGCATAAAGTAAACTCGTCCAATTTGATGCAAATGATCCTCACAGGTCTTGCTATATATTAAAATGTCATCAAAACACCAAATTTCCAAATAAATTCACGCAAGACATGATACATCAATCTTATAAACGTGCTAGGTGCATTGGTAAGAGCAAACGTCATAACGAGCCACTTATAAAGACCAAGTTTTGTTTTAAAAACAGTTTTCCATTCATCTCCTTCTTTCATTCGGATTTGATGGTAACCCAATTTCAAATCAATTTAGAGAAAATCATAGAACCATGAAGTTCATCAAGAAAATCATCTAATCTAGGAATAGGATCACGATATTTAATGGTTATATTATTAATAGCCCTGCAATCAACGCATATACGCCAATTACCATCCTTTTTAGGGATTAGGAGTACCGGTACTGCACATGGGATAAGACTCTCTCGGATACAGCCTTTGGCAAGAAGTTACTCCACTTGTAATTTGAAGTTCCTTAGTCTCTTCAGGTAAGCTCTTATAAGTGGATCGGTTTGGCAACACAGCTCCGGTAACAAAATCGATTTGATGCTCTATGCCTCTCGAGGGTGGGAATCATCTGGGCATTTCTTCTGGGAAAATGTCTTTAAGTTCCTTGATGACACCTACAATAGCTTGAGGCAAAGAAGAAACAATTTTATTATTAGAAGACATATAAGCTCTTTTGTACATAAGGAGTAAGACGGTTTCTTTCGCATCAATGGCCTCACAAGTCTCACTCTCCTTAGCAAAGAAACTCAACCTAGTCCCTCCCCTTCCCTCATTTATTACCACTCAATTTTTCTTTGTTTTCACTTGATCTTTCTCACTCTTTTGAGACTCTCCTCTCTTGTCTTTTTCCTCTTCTATCTTCCCCTCTTTTATGTTTTTTTTTTTTATTTTCCAATTCCCTTTCATTTGTTTTCACTTGGACTTGGTACACTTGGAATGGGGTGAAAGGTTTGAGACAAATCTTAACCCCATCTCTCTCAAAGGAATAGGTGTTTTTCTATCCGTCATGGATGACCTTTCTATCGAATTGCCATGGTCTTCCAAACAAAAGGTGTCCGGCTTGCATTGGCACAACGTCGCAAATGACCACATCCTTGTATCTCCCAACAACAAAAGTTACCAATACTTGCCTTGTCACCCTCACTTTCCGGCTATCATTTAGCCATTGTAACCAAAATTTTCTAGGGTGTTTAGTGGTTGGAAAACTCAATTTTTCCTCCAAATATGTGCTTGCCACATTATTACAACTCTCACTATCAATGATGATATTGCAAGCCTTATTATCAATGTTACACCTTATGAAAAAATGTTCTCTCTTTCTTCACTTGAGCCATCTTCAAAGCTTGTGAGCTAAGAGCCTCAAGACTACTAAGACCTCTCCGTCATATGGAGACTCCTCATCCGATCTTCATTTTCTTGCTCATATTCAGCTTTATCTTAAGATATGACTTCTTCGTTCAGCCTACTGATCATGACCTTCTTCGTTGAGCAATTACTAGCATAGTGTCCATATCTCTTGCACTTAAAACATTGGACATCTCTAGCTCTACTAGGTGCCCCCTCCACCTCGTTCTTATCCTTGTTATCTTCCTTCCCCTTAGACCCTTCCTTAAATGCTACTTTAGGTATGTAATCCTTTGTCAAAGGATTAGATTTGTAGGTTGGGGCTATCGTTTTAGAAGTAGTAAAAGTATTTTTTGAAGGATGCTTTGCTCTTCAATTCTTTCTCTATCTTCATGGCCTTGTGAACCATCTCTCCCAATACTACATAGGCTTGAAGCTTCAAAGTGGGCTATATCCTGGTTCAATCCGTTCATGAACCTCGCCATTATAGCTTCCCTCTCTTCAATGATGTTGGCCCTTATCATTGCCACCTCCATCTCTTTGTAGTAATCATCTACGCCTTTGCTTTCTTGCTTGAAGTTTTGAAGTATGTTACAAAATCCCTATGATAATGTGGGGGAATGAATCTTTTCTTCATCAAAGTTCTCAATTCTTCCCATGTCTCCACTAGCCTCTCTAAATTCCTCCTTCAGTTTGTCACAAATTGATCCCACCTTATGACAGCATAGTCGGTGCATTCTACCACTTCTAATCTCATCTTTGTAAGATCCGAGTAGTTGTGACAATCAAAGACAAGCTCCATCTTTTCCCATTCAAGGTATACTTCCAAATCGCTTTTCCCTTTGAAGGGAGGGATTTTCAATTTAACCCTCCCAAATTCCTTTTCCTTAAAGTAACCCTCTCCATCCCTTTCTAATTCTCGATCATATCTATCTTGTCCTCCATAGTTTTTTTCTTGTTCTTGGCATTCTCATGAACTCCCTTTCAATTTCTCTTCCCATGCCCCTTCCTCCACCTTGGGTTCCCAAAGGTTAGAAACTCTCTTCGAAGTTTTGGGATAGATCATCCCTAACTCGAACGTTAGCAAGAGGACTTTCTTCATATCTCATTGTTCGTCTCGGGGTAAGGTTATCTACATTGTGGAACCCCCTTCTTTCGCCCAACGTCGATTCTTGTCTATCAATCCGAGCGTACAATGCTCTAACATTCCTTTCAATGTTTCCTGATCTGGATTTTTATAACAAAGTTTTAAACCCAATACTTGCAAGTGCACAAGGTCAATGTAATATGGAAGTATTAGGGTATCGAACCACAGAGAAAGGCTTAACTACTTAAATTATTATCTACCTAAATTAATTTTATAAGAAGATTGAAATTTTATTATCTAAAATTATTCATAAATTAATTAAAATTAAAAAATAAAATAACTAGATTTAAAATAACGAGAGCTTAACCAAAGAGATGATTTAGAACCTTGAATCCACCACTAACCTATACAACAATGATTTAATTCTATTTAGGAGAAAATATTAGAACTTTGTGTGGTTACCTAAGCTACAAGTTTCGATTCACTAAAGAAATATATTATGTTTAAATGCATGGCATAATCCATATAACCATTTGCATGACTTATTCAATTCTCTTACATAAATCATCTAAAATTAGCATGAATTATTCAATTCTAAAACCCACAATATACTTGCAAAAATGACATATCTCTCATACTCAAGACTAGAAGAATTAAGCATGAATAAAAATATCAATTAATCCAAATAATTATTCTACAAGAACAATCTCAAAGAATTAATTGCATCAAATCAAGAAACATCTCAAGATATGCAATCATATAAATACTATAATAAATTTCCCAAAAATAAAATAAATTAAAGTTACATAGTTAGGGTTTCATCAAGATTCTAAAAAAAAAAATTAGTTCATGGTTAAAGGGAAAGAAGGAACCAATTTGTGGATCATGGCTTCTTCTTCCAAATAATTTTTCGTTGCTGCTCCTAGATTTGCTGCTTCAAATTATGGCCGTCTTGCGGCTGCTTTTCTTTTTCTCTCGTTGCAGCTTGGCAGCTGCTGCTGTCTCCCCCCAGCTCTCTTCTTTTTTATTTTCTCTTTTTCTTTTTTCTTCTTTCTGGGCTCCCTCTATTTCTCCCCGCCGAAAGCCCCCAGCAGCTCTCCCGTTTAAAGTTGCTATTCAAGCAGCTTTCCTCTTCCTGTTCTTCTTCAATTTATTTTTTCTATTGTGATTCCCCTTTCTCTTTTTCTAATTCTTCTGCTGCTTTCCTTTTTCTTTTTTTTCCTTTGGTTTTCGACTACTGCTTCTTTTGGGCCACATGTCTTCTTTTCCTTTTTTTCCTTGCGGCCAAAATCTTATTTTAATTCTTTCTTGGCCACCCTTTTTTTTTTTAATTTTAATGTGGGCTTCTTTTAATATTTCTTGTCTTTTCTTCTTGAGCTTCTCTCCCTTTTATCACCTAAATAAAATAAATTAAATAATTATATTTAATAAATAAATAAAATATTTCATGTGTTGTGTTGCAAGGACCTCAAAGTTCCAACAATCTCTTGCATAAGAGGATCACTAGGTCCCTGATTATGGTTTCGGTTTTAGTCTTCTTCATGAGACATTTCAAAATTGATGGAACAAGAGATACCTACCAAACAAGAAACAAGTATGGAAAACAAGGACTTCGCCGCTCCCTAAGTGTATCGCTCAAGGTAAGTACTCTTAACCTTCGTGTTTAATCTCACTCTCTATGACTTTTAAATAAATGAGCTCACCCTCTTGCCTTTTAATTTTCCTCACCCACTAGAATTACTTAGTGATTTCTAAAACTTCCAACTTATAAGAAAATCCCCAAAGCAAATCAAGCAAGAAATTCTTGATAGGTAAGAACAAAGAATTCAAAGAGACCTTTTATCGAAAATGTAGAAGGCATAGAGTGTCAAAGAGAAATTCAAGAGCATGAGTCAACAAGAGAGTCTAATTTCCACAAAAAAAAAAGATTAGAAAAAACTTATAATTATATCCAAAGAGGTTGAAAATTCAAAACTAAGACAATTGGTTCGCAAATCAAAGATATGTAGATTACTAGAGAGCAATTCCAGGAAAAAAAGCATGAAAATTAGATGTAGTAATCTCAACATAACTCGTTCATTTCTCAACCAAATAGGCTCCAATTTGTTGAAATATATTCAAAATCGAGTAAGCTTTCAATCAAGACTAATTTCATGTAATTCAAAGTTCATTAGATATACTTTGAAATTCAATCTTTACTCATGACCTTTTCTGGCCGAAAATTTTCAAGACTTTTATGCCTTTTTTAAATAACATTAATTGGCTCTTTCCTTATCCGAAATTCAACAAATAAGCACATATACTTCACCTCAAAGAGAGCTTTGCACGGATACCACATGGTATGATCCCCCTTAGCCTTCCTTTGAGGATCACTTGCTTCTAATACCAACTCTCTTCTGGAGTACTCCTTTGATGCTTGTTAAAATTGAAGAATAAACAATAAATTGCAGATAAATAACTAAGAAAGAAAAAAGTAGACCTTCTTATATTTAGGGGGAGAATAAAAAAGACTTAGAAAGCCTCACCTATCCTCCACACTCTCAAGAAGGACCTAGATTCTCAAGCAACACCAACTATGGAGTTGTCTACTCAAGAGAGAAATAGGATTTGAAAATTAGACTAGGCTTGAATTAACGATTCAAGAAATTCCTTGCCTTGAATTATACAAAGGAAACTCTTAATTGATCGAAGATGAAGAAAACTCAAAAACCTCCCAAGCTGGCTTCTTTGGGTTCTTCCATTTGCACCCTAGACAATAGGAAGGTTTTCGATCCCCTAAAGTCTTCTCCTTGTTCCCCTATCGTATGCCAAGTGAAGCTCTTGAATATCTTCTCAAATAGCATCGTCAATCCTTTGTGTTCTTCTTCTATCCTTTTGGCCATTGCTCTTGTGACCGGCCCTTGGAATAAATCCACTGTCTCTTGTGCATCTCAGGTCATACCATGTTGGTGGAGAAGTAAAAAGCATTTATTAGCTAGAATTAAGATCAAGCATTAATGGGGGAAGAGGAGACCTTTTTATAGGCATTCGGCTAGGCTTCTGGTTTCTTATGTTGTGTGTCAGGCTAAGCCAGTTTTGGCCTAGTAACTCTTTGTCTTCGATGCTAGGTCAGGCCTTGATGAGTTGATTATATTGGACGATGGGGTTTTTCCCATCAAGGTCTATCATAAATGTACCGGACAATTGGTAAAAGTTCGGTAAAAATTCATTTCTAACTCGAGGTCTACAAAACATGGAACGAGCTCTATCTTAATTAAAGTAATTAAAAAAATTTTAACAACATCACTCACTTCTTGAACTCGAACTCATATATACATATGCATATATATAATACTTATATATATAATACTTAGGGTGGTATACGTAAATAATAAGAATATTTATATATGCATTCGAAAGAAGCTTTTTTTGTATGGCTTTCTTTCCTTTTTTTTTTTTTGGGACAAGGAAGTTTTTGTATATACGTATGCATAGAAGTAAATATATTAATTTTGAAACACTATAAATTTTATTTTTTTTGTTTCTAAGCTTTACTTAATAAGCAAAAATAAATAAATACTGGAGAGTTGAGAAAATAACCAACTGAAGCAAGTGGAAAGCTAAAGGTTGGACGAGCTAGATAAGTACTCATGACCTGTGGAGCTGAGGCGTAGATTAGCTAACCAACTACAACCTGGGAGTTACTCAAGTGATTCATGGAGAGATCGACTAATGAGCTGGAGTATAGTTGCTTGACCAAATTGAACTATGCGTCCTCCTAGCCATTATCTGAAGTGGGCTCAACCCTAAATTCATTTGCACACTGTTGCCTGCTCTAGATGTGTAGAAGGTATTGCAAGAAATCTGGAGTTGAGAAATGACTATAAAAGATAAGGAAAGCTGAAGATTAGGGTACAAATACACTCATAAACAAACTACGTTTAACTTTTTATATTTGTCTTATTTTTAATCTTTTTTTCCGTTATATGTTCTTCTCAACAACATGAAGTCCAGATTTCTTTAAATTTCATTTCATTTCGATTCATATACAGCTTTCCTATAACTGTCTTGATAGCTTTCTTTCGAGCATTCTTATAACTTTTATTAGTTTAAATTCATCATACTTTTTATCTCTTCTAAAAGTCACAATGGTCATTAGGTTGATTTTCCATTAAGAACTCATCTAACTCCATTTAAAACATGAACTTTAAGTGTATATTAAAAGATGATCTTTCTTGCCTAAATTTTTTGCCGAAGTCTAGCTACAAATCCTGCGTACAATAACTTATTAATATTATTACTAATTAAAATCTTGAGTGCAAATTATTATATAGACACACATACAAATTAACCCAACCAAGAATCTATCATATAGGGAACCATATTTCTACCAATTACAACATTATCTATACACCTATACATATTATAACTTTTTATATATTGATTTTCAAACAATGGTATAGACTGGTTACACGATTTACTCTTATTTTTAATAAGATTGCAGTTCTTTTAGAGCTTATATATATATTTAATTATTAATGATCATGATAATGTGATGTATTCCCACAAAGCTTGTGGCACCAGTGGTGGTACAAGAAATGTGAACATGGTGACTCGAGTTTTATATTATACGATTTGTAAAAGAAAAAAAATACATATTAGACGAGGGCTACAAATTGGGTAGGGGTGATCGACGACAATGGGTAGTGGAGGGTAGATTGGAGATGATGTTTGGAGGAAGAGAAGGCTGCTACGTTTTTAAGGATTAGGGGAAGTAAGAATAAATTTAATTGGAAATGTGAATGTATTAGGAGAAGAAAAAAATTTCACATATTTAATATAGGGCCCATTAAATGTGTATTTCCTTTTAAGTCCCGTAGTGAAACAACATTGTTTCACTAAAAACTTTTCAATCAAATAATAATAAAACAAGGTCATTATTGAAATGATGTCATTGCACTTGTCTCTCTAAAAAGAATTAAGAAATAAAGAAAAACAATCCACAAAACTTGTCTCGGACTGCAATGGTGTCTACCGTCAATTTTACTTTACGACACCACCGAAATACCCCAATTCAGAAAATTTTCGATGGAATGGGGGCTTGTAGACCACCCTTGCCAAAGGGTGGTTCGAAAACTGTTGTACTGTAGAAAAGTTTCATAATTTAAGTTAGGGTTATGTAAAAAAAAAATCCACAAAGTTAGGGTTACTTATCAATTGAGGATATAAAGATTTTTTTAGACAATAAGGTCCCAAAATTTAGTTAATATGTCAACTCAAGTTATGAATTTTGTTTTAGACAAAAAGCCCTCAAAAGTTGAGCTAATTTCTCAACCCTAGTCATGAACTTTATTTTAAACAAAATTAAAGCCCCTTGAAGTTGTGCAAATTTTGCCAATTAAGGATGTGATTGTTCTTCTTTTTTTGGGAAAAATACTATAAATAAAATTAAGAAAACTGTTAATTCATCTCCAATCCAGTTGAATATTCCGGTCTAATCCTTTTTTATAATGTATTTTGTATTTCCCTTCCAGTTATATATATAATTTTCGTCCTCATTTTCTTCATGCCAAATCTATAATGAAAATGTTTTCTAGGTATTATATATATTTTTCATTATATTTTACATTTTCTCATCTTTTTCTCTCTTTTAATTTTTTCACACCCTCAACCAATTTATATTTCTAACATCATCTTGAATGCTTTATTCGTTATTATATGAAAGGGATTAACAATGATAAAAAATACAAATAAAATGTTCTTGCAAGCAAAAATTAAATCCTCAGTTGAAATCTTTTTCTACTTTGGGGTTTTTGTCAATAAAAGTTCATATCCTTAGTTGACAAACTATTACAACTTCAGGTGACATTTTATCAAAAAAAAAAAAAAAAGATTTATATCTTCAATTGACAAGTACCCCTTAACTTCAGAGCTGTTTTTGGACTTTACCCTTTAATTTCAGCGAGTTACTTATTTAATTGAAGTATATATACCATATCCGCAATCATTTAGGCAATGGATGATAGAAGAGAAAAATAAAATAAAAATTATAAGGATTGATTTTTTTAAAAATAAGATTTATAATATCAAGTTGGAGCTGATCTTGGATTCGAGTTCGAGTTTGGGAAATCTACAATTATATTCGAACTTATTTGGCTCGAGTTCGAACTCTAGTAAACATCTATTAAGTTCATCTCGAGTTTAAAATTTTTTGTTTGAACAAATTCAATATATTTAGAGTTTATTAACATTTAGTTTAAGTATTATAGTTGTTTATATCTCCAATTTTAGAAATTGTATTTTACATTGATGATAAGCAGAGATATAGTGATGAAGTAATCAAGTAGTATAAGAAATCTAGGATTTACTATGTTTTAATTGCTGTCAGAAGCTTTGGGGCTTAAGCCAAATCATCTTGAAGAAATGCATTGTGTTGAAGGCCTAATCCTTGTTGGTCATTACTACTATGCATGCCTCAACCAAAATTAACATTATGTACAAGCAGGCACACAGAATCTAGTTTCTTAACCATACTTTTGTAGGATCAAATTAGTGGCCTTCAAGTTCTGCATGAGAATCAACGGGTTGATGTGCCCTTTATTCCTGGAGCTCAAATTGTAAACATGGAAGATCTTGTATAGGCAAGTAAACGATCTAATTAAGTAGAGAAATGGGCTGTATAAAATATAAACTATTTCATGTGAATCTTTAATTCCATGTAGATTTGATTCAACACCTTCCCAAGATCATCTCCTTTGATGAAAAACCTCTATTGAGGATTTTGTAGTTCAACATTCCAATGGAAAACTTATGAGGATCTAACCCTCATAAACCCAACATGGAGAGGAAAAACTCTTTCCTACTTTGATAGGAAGAACCTTGAGGAAACTAAGGCTTCAAAACCCCAACTACAGAAACTAGAAGACCTAGGATTAATTGAATTAAAAACAAGAACTCAAAGACTAAATTAAAGAAAGGAATTGGATGATCAATTGAATTCCATAGATTCCTCAATCTAAGGCAAAAATTTGTTCACAAACTAAGGACATTAACCCTTAGCAAGCTAAGTAAGACGGGAGGAGAACCCTAGAGAGAAAGAGAATCCTCTCTCACAAATTTCAGCGAAATTCATTAAAGCTAGTTACAATGAGTTTATAGTGGTGTATTTATAGGCCAAGAGTTAACCCTAACGAAACAATTGATTAATGGCTTAAAACACCCATTCAACCCTTGACTAAAAGTTGTAAAAACAAGTTGAATAACAAAATCCCGCCTAAAAGATTGCACTGCACTTCTTCACTCGAACCCTACCGACAATGATAGGGTGAGACCCACTTTACATGGTAGGATGCGCTCTTCCAAGGAGTTCCAGGCCGAAACCAACCGGCGACAGTAGGGGCCGGGCTACCGTCAACTGTAAGGTCACTCTTATCCAATATTTGGCCATTTTCACCTTCCAATTGTTCTCTTGAATGATCATTGCTAATTGAACATATTGAGGACGATTGGAAGTCTTTCCTTGATCTTCAAATTCTTTAAAGCTTCCTCTATTTAAGAAACCATGTCATTATCTTCATGAATCTTGAGTTTCTTCCTTTGAGCTCTGGTGATTGGTCCAAGTTTCAATTCCATAGGTGCTTGACTCTTCCAATTCACATCATTTGCCCCTCCTTTAACAACATTCGTCCTTGAATCTTCACTTACATCAAAAGGAAATGAATAAGAAACGTTAAAGGTAGCGCTAACATTGTATTCACCCGGAAGATCAATTTTATAGGCATTATGATTAAGACGCTCAAGAACTTGAAAAGGTCTATTGCCACGAGCATTAAGCTTATTCTTGCATTGAGAAGGAAAGTGTTCCTTCCGAAGATGAACCCTAACCCAATCACCGGGTTCGAACACAACTCATTTCCTTCCTACATTCCGTGTAGCCACTAGCTTCTTGTTCTTGGACTTAATAGCATCATGCACCTTTGCACGAATAGACTTGACATGCTCCACCTTCCATTTTCTATCCAATCTCACAATATGATCTATAGGCAAAGGAACCAAATCAAATGGAGTCAAAGGATTAAAGCCATAGACAATCTCTAAAGGAGAAAAGAAAGTAGTAGAATATTTAGCCCTATTGTAAGCAAACTCAATGTGAGGAATGACTTCTTCCCATTGGCCCAATTCTTCTTAAGGATGGCCTAAGAAGTTGCCCAATCGTCCTATTGAACACCTTCGTTAGGCCATCAATTTGTGGATGGCAATCTGTAGAATACAAAAAATTAGTGCAAAGTTTTCTCCACAAAACATGCCAAGAATGACTAAGAAACTTGGTGTCACGATCCGAGATTATAGTTTTAGGTATTCCATGGAACATCACCACCCAAGTAAAGGACAAGTTTGCTACATGGCTAGAATCATCGGTTTTCTTGCATGGTATAAAATAAGCCATTTTAGAAAACCAATCCATTACAACAAAGATAGAATCCATTCCTTTAGTTAACTTAGGGAAACCAAGAATAAAATCCATTGAAATATCAATCCAAGGAATTTTAGGCACATCTTAAAAAGTATAAAGACCATGAGGCAAGGATAGATTTAGCTCTTTTACAATCTAAGAAATTTCCAATAAACTTTTCAACATCTTTTCTCATGTGAGGCCAAAAGAAAAGCTCATGCAAGGTGTCATGAGTTTTAGCAATGCCAAAATTTCCCATTAAGCCACCACAATGAGCCTCTTTAACCAACAACAATCTAGTAGAACAAGATGGAATGCACAATATCTCTTCATAATAAAAAAAACCATCATGTATAAGTTACTTATTACTAGGCACGAGCAAGCACTTCTCAAATATATCCTTAAAATCTTTATCACTAGTGTATAATTCCTTAAGCATCTCAAAACCAAGAATTTGAGCTTGCAAAGTAGAGGTAAGAGTGTACCTTCTTGACAATTCATCGGCTACAATGTTTTCTTTACTGTTCTTATACCGAATGATGTATGGAAAAGTCTCAATGAATTCCATCCATCTTGCATATCTCTTGTTCAACTTTTGTTGTCCTTTAAGAAATTTCAAGGACTCATGATTGATGTGCACCACAAACTCCTCTGGCCACAAATAATGTTGCCAATGTTTCAATGTCCTCACAAGTTCATAGAGCTCCTGATCGAATGTAGCATAGTTCAATACTGCACCGCTCATCTTTTCACTAAAGTAAGCTAAGGGTCTTTTGTCTTGCATCAATACTCCTCCAATGCCAACACCCGAGGCATTACATTCTAATTCAAACATCTTCTCAAAGTTAGATAGTGCAAGTAGAGATACACTGCTCAGCCTCTCCTTTAGTAGCTTGAATGCTTTCTCTTGACTCTCGTCCCATTTAAATCCATTCATCTTCTTGATAAGATCCATCAAAGGACCAGCAATGGTGCTAAAATCTTTGATGAACCTCCTATAGAAACTTGCAAATCTATGAAAGCTCCTCACTTCGGATGCATTTTTGGGTGTAGGCCATTTTTTGATTGCTTTCACCTTTTCTTGATCCACTTGAAGGCCTTGAGAACTCACCACATAACCTAGGAAAGTCACTTTTTTCCAAACAAAACTCACATTTTCCAAGGTTAGAATATAATTTCTCACTTTTGAAAACTAACAAAACTTGTTTAAGATGATGGAAATAATCTTCATAAGTTTTTCTATAGATCAAAATATCAATCAAAATAGACAGCAACAAATTTACCAATGAGAGTTTTCAAAACATAATGCATAAGTCTCATGAATGTACTAGGAGCATTATTTAAACCAAAAGACATGACTAGCCATTCATAAAGACCAAAATTGGTTTTGAAAACTGTTTTCCACTCATCTCCTTCACTCATTCTAATTTGATAGTAACCCGATTTAAAATCAATCTTTGAAAATATTTGAGAACCATGCAACTCATCAACCAAATCATCTAATTTAAGAATAGGATGCCTAAACTTGATAGTAATATTGTTAATGACTCTATAATCTACACATATACGCCATGTACCATCTTTCTTTGGAACTAATAAAAGGGGAACAGTACAAAGGATAAAGCTTTCTCTTACATAGCTTTTGAAGAAAATTCCTCAACTTGTCTTCTTAGCTCCTTGGTCTCTTCCGCAGGACTCCTATAAGCCGGTCTATTTGGCTATACCGGTTCAGGTACCAAATCAATTGGACGCTTAATCCCTTCACCAGGAATCTCTTCGAGAAAGACATCTTTGAACTCTTCAATAACCTTTACTATAGCATTAGACAAAGAAGACAAGTGATCATTAGTAGAAACAAATGTTCCCTTCAAATAGAGAAGTATAACCAACTCTTATTTTTCAATGGCTTCTATGATCTCACTCTCTTTTGCATAGAAGCATCTTTTCTCTCCCTTGCATCTATCACTTTTTTTTTCTCTGTTCAATTTTTCCTCTCTAGGTTTTTCCACACTCAATTCTTTTCCCCTCTTCAATGCTGTTTCTCCTTTTCTTACACTATAGTCTTTCTTTTTCTCTCATTTTCTTTTGTTCTACAAAAACTTGACTAGGAGTCAAAGAATTCAACATGAACGTTTCTCTATCCTTTTCAAAAATATATGCGTTTTTTAGACCATTATGAATAGCCTTTCTACCATATTGCCAAGGACGTCCCAACAATAAATGCCCACTTGCATAGTAGCCACATCACAAAGAATCTCATCATTGTATGACCTCTTAGTAATAGACACTAGAACTTATTTGTTCACTTTCACTTCTCCATTATCATTTAACCAATGAAGATTATAAGGTTTAGGATGCTTGAAAAGTGGTAAGTTCAAATTTTCAACAAGTGCTAGCTGCATTGGTGCAACTACCACTCGCAATAATAAGGTTAGCAACCTTACCTCTCACTAAGAATTTAGTGTGAAATATATATTCCCTTTGAATGCTAGTATGCTCCTTATGTACTTGGGCAAACAGAGCTCTAATAATCACCAAGCTCATACCCTCCTCATCGGCCTCAAAAGAGGTAATCTCTTGGTCTTCACTACTTTCTTCCTTTTCAATAATACCCTCTTGGCAATCATTACTCTTCTCAATCTAACCATTTAAATCTTCACTAAAGACTAAAGTTCTTATGGTAGGACAATTTATAGCAATATGCCCCATACCATCGCATTTGAAACACCTTGTTGGATTGGTGGTCAATTTTCTTTTCTCTTTCACCTACAGCTTAGAATGATCTTTGAAAGCCACCTTAGGTGTATTTTCTTTCTTTGGCCAACTCTTTTTGGTATATGTTTGAGGTTTAGGCACCACACTTCTTGAAGAAAGAAGATTAGCTTTAGAGAAACCAATCCTCTTCCTTTGATTCTTGATCTGGGTAGCCAAATGACATATGTCTTCATAAGTGGTGTAAGGGTGCAACTCTAATTGATTAGCATGTTCCTACTGAGACCACTTAGAAATCTAGCAATTGAAGCATCCTTGCCTTCCTCCAAGCTCAATCTAAAAGTGTACAACTCTATTTCTTGCCTATATTCTTCAACACATTTGGTGCATTGCTTAAGAGTCATAAACTTGTAGTGAGGCTTCCTATAATAACGTTCTGATACAAATCTTTCTTTCATGAGAGTCTTCAATTTTGCCCAAGTTTCTATCGGTTGCCTTCCATTTCTCACCCTTTGAGTGACAACCTTTGCCACCAATGAAGTACATAACCCGAAAATTCAGCAATAACTGATTTCAACTTGATAATGTCACTATAGCTTCTCACCATGAATAGGTTCTCTACTTGTCATTCCCAATCAAGGAATACATTTGGGTCACTCTCATCTTGAAGCTAGGCACCTTCTACTTGATTTTGTCTAGAGCTTTATGACCTTGTTGATTAGCATAGTAGTCACCATGGTATGCTTCGCTAACATTTGGATTATCTCTGTAATCTTCATACAAGTTATCTTCATGCCATGTCTATAGTGTCCTCTTCCTCCTAAACCTCCTCTTCCTCCACCTCTAACTTGTGGTCTTCTTTGGTATCCACCTTCATGAAATAGATAAGAATTTTGAACCGGCATGTCATGGTATCCATAAGTAGATAAATTATTAAAAGGTCTTTGATAGTGAGATGAATTAAAGCCACTAAGGTTATGTCCAATTCTTTATTCCATTTTGGCACTATTCTTCCCTTTCTTAAGCTTTTCAACATCTCTAACAACACTTTGGAATTGTCTTGCCAATCCTTCCATTGAATGTTGCATAGACCTCAAAGTCTCATTGAGATTCATCCTTGTAGGATCATTAGTACCTTCATAATGAGATTGAGTAGGCAAATGATCATCCGTAGAAATTATTAAACCTTCAAATTAAGCAAATAAAACAAAGCAAAAGGACCTCCCAATCACTCCCTAAGTGTTTACACTCTTTGATGATCACTCCATTCACTCGTTTTGGCACTCTTTACTGGCTTTTACCAAGATAAGGTCGCCCTCTTGCCTTTTCCAAATAATCAACACTCAAGTCTCTATATGATCCTTCAAACTTCTTAACCAACTCAAACTAAGAGCAACAATCCTAAGTAAGTGAATCAATCAATGCACTTTGTTGGATAAGTATTCAAAGAGGCAAAGCTTCAAACACTTGAGGTGTAAGAATTTCAAGGAATGTAATGTATAGAAAAGAGCTAATAATCTTAATTGATCATGAAAAAATATTAGGAGAACACAAAGAAACAATTAGAAGTTAAAAACAAAGCAATTCAAAGAATTAAGTTAAGCAAAGAACACAAGAGTACTAAAAAAAATTTTCCAGGAAAAAGGGGATAATGATATGCTGTCACTAAAAGAATGATAACTCAAAAACTACAAATCCTAATCCAATGAGGCCAATACACAAAGATTTTTAACTCGACGAGGATGAATTCAATCAAATTGAGCAATTAGTTGAACTCCAATTGAGTAAAACTTATTTCAATTTAATCTTAACTCAAAGGAGAACATCTTCATCACAAAACATTAACAAATTCGCACATAATTCATTCAAGTTTTCAATTGATATTAGGAACTATTTTTCAGTACTGCTACTGCATGATCTTCATAGAATTTTTCATAGAACATCAAGTACTTTTCTTTTTCTTTGATTGTCAACAAATTTTAAACACTTACATCGCAAATTAACCTTCATTTCGAAGTTTCTCTTATGCCACTTTAATGTAAATCTTCAATTGCATGTAGATTTCATTCAACAACTTCCCAAGATTACCTACTTTGATGAAGAACCTCTATTAAGGATTTTGTAGTTTAACACTTTAATAAAAAACCTATGAGGATCTAAGCTTCATATACCTAAAATTTAGAAGAAAAACTCTTTCCTAATTTGATAGGAAGAACCTTGAGGAAACTTAAGCCTCAAAACACCAACTACACAAACTAGAAGACCTAGGATTAATTGAATCTAAGAACAAGAACTCGAAGACTCAATTAAAGAAAGGAATTGGATGATCAATTGAATTCCATAGTTCCTCAATCTAAGGTAAACAATTGTTCATAAACTAAGGACATTAACCGTTAGCAAGCTAGCTAAGAAGGGTAAAGAACTCTAGAGACAAAGAAGATCCTCTCTCACAAATTTCATCAAATTCATCAAAGCTAGTTACAATGAGTTTATAATGGGGTATTTATATGTTAATCCTTAACCCTAGCTAAAAAATTGATTAATGGCTTAAAATATCCATTAAATCCTTGATTAAAAGCCGTAAAAACAAGTGGAATAACAAATCTCGCCTAAGAGATCAGATTAGCACTTCTTTACCCGAACCATACTGGCGACGGTACAATTAGACCTACCGTACGCGGTAGGGTATGCTCTTCCAAGGAATTCCAGGCAGAAGCCTATCGGCGACGGCAGGGGCAGAGCTACCGTCGGTGGTAGGGTCACTCTTCTCCAACATTTAGCCATTTTAACTTTCAGATTATTCCCTTGAATGATCCTTTCTAATTGAACATATTGAGAACAATTTGGAAGCCTTTCCTTGATCTTCAAACTCTCTAGCTTGCTCTTTAAAACTTCCTCCATGTAAGCAACGGTACCATTATCTTCATGAATCTTGAGTTTCTTCCTTTGAGTTCTTGTGATCGTTCCAAGTTTCAATTCCATAGGTGCTTGACTTTTCCGATTCACATCATCATTTTAAATTTTATCATCTTGTATATTAACCATTTTTGTTTTTGTATGCATGAATTAATTTTTAAAAATTGACTATGAATATGTATGAATTATATACTCATTTAGAATTATGTATATAAACTTTATTTTTCTTTAACTATACAAATGAACAATTTTCAAGCATTTAAATGTATCCTGGAAACACATCTCACAATAGTATCATATACATGTTTATACACACCTGGTGCACGTATTTGACAAAAAAAGCCCGTCACAGTCAACTCATCTGCATTAGGCTCGAATAGACATGCTTTATTCTGCCATAAAATGTGATGGATAAATACTTTTAATTGCTCAAAATTTGTTTATGTAATTAAAGAAAATAAAGTTGATGGGTACAGTGCATAGATCATGTGCATTTGTAGAAAATTTGCTATTGTTATAAAGGTGAAATCTGCTCACTCACAACGAAATTTGATAACTTCACTCAATTAGATTACACATAATATCGTCTGGCATTTTTATCAATTTTTACTAATATAATACATGAAAAAAAAAGGTAACCTTTTCAAGTTAATTTATCAGATTCTACTACAGGTGAGGATAATTGATGAACAATTAAAAATTTTGGTTGTGTAGTTTGGTTTCAGAACCAAATGGTTATGACTCTTAATTGAATACTAACGAATTCCGTACAATTCTGTATGTGAATGTCTATAAATATATGGAACTTTATAGAGTCTTAAAAAGTCCATAGAATTTCTAAATTCTTAAAAAGCATGCATCCGATCACTATTGCAATGTGTCTCTTTGAATCCTAAAGACATTTTATCATGACAAACTCTGCTTTGCAATAAAATAATATAATGCGAGTAAATAGTAACCTAAGTGTTCAAAGTGCCTAGGACACATCTAATTTTTGCATAATTCCCTTATTATTATTGTTAGGCATATTCACTATTAAGATTAAACATATAATCTAATTAAACCGAATTGAATTTTATATTTAGATTCATTTTTTTTATTTTAAATATGCATAATTGTTTGATACCATTTTCGATTTTCATATTTACAAAACTAAAAAACCAAATAACCGAATTAATTATTGATTTTCAAAAATATATTATTGGAATTTAATTTTAATATATTATTATGTTAATACTTTTAAATTTTATAAGATTTTTGAAATCTTGTTATTTCTAAACAAAAAGTAAAATTTGCTTAAAATTTTCCTGATTAGGTATAAGATTTGTTGTCTTTTAATCAAAATTTAAGTTTAAATTGAAACCTAATCCAATTAAATCAAAAAAATTTTGATTTTTTTTCGTTTTATAGTCGATTTTCTTTAAAAGGATAATAAAATCAAAATTTTAAACTGAAAACCGAACGCATATAACTAATTGCTGTTGCAAGTTTTCTTGAATAAAGTTCATACAACTTCATCTAATTATTTGTTCTTGTTCTTTCCGTTTTGTATTTTTTTTCCAATCCTACTTGAATTAAATCGGCTACTACTTGATTGATTTAATATTCATAAGCTTATCTCGAATGACAAGTACGTAAGTGTGGAACATAGAGTACTAGCAAAAAAATGTTGGTCCAAGGATTTCGGTTGCTTGCTTCTTTGCCAGTGGTGTATTCCAAACAGAAAAGCTCTACGGTCCAATTGAAGAATTGCTATCAGCAGAAAATCTCCCAAAGTATCGCGCCACGATAACAAAAGAGTATGTAGAATGTTTGAAAGATAAAGGGCTTGATGGCACATCTGGCCTCTTGCATTTCAGGCTCTAAAACTTGAAATAGAAAGATAAAATATTGTGTGGAATTATTGCTTCTTTGTTTATGGATTTCTTTGTTCCAGTATAAGAATGGTAAGAAGAATCCTATATTCATTTACATGTCCAGGGATTAAAGAAATCACAGAGCATGATGCTTTGGAGGAAGAACTTTGGTTCTATGTGAAGAAAAAATAAAACAAGTGCCATGTTAGACTTCCAAATATACTCGACATCCTTAGGTAACACATCTTGTAACATTCTTATTTATAATAATTTTTTAATTTACTTTTAAGAATTTAAAATTTATATTTTATTTGGTAAGTTTTCTAAATAAAATGCTACACTAGAAAAGTTGCACAAGAGTATTACAAAAGATGCTATAACAGATTCAAACCACTCCATTTAAGATGTAGTAGTAAAAAACAATGCCATGCCTTTCAAATGAAAACCTAATGTATGAGTAGGAAAATGAACCTTTTAGATCATATTAA
Source organism: Catharanthus roseus (assembly GCA_028651295.1). NCBI lineage: Eukaryota > Viridiplantae > Streptophyta > Magnoliopsida > Gentianales > Apocynaceae > Catharanthus > Catharanthus roseus. The sequence goes on along the minus strand of JAPQWS010000033.1, from coordinate 2,546,144 downwards.
GTCACACTCTATATGGTTGTTTTTCTAGATTTTTCTGTGGATCATGTCTATACTTGTGAAAAATAAGGAATATACAATAATAATTATATAAGTGATATAACTTAATGTGGTTTATGGTAAGTGATATAACTTAATATGATTCAAAGTGTTTCATAAGGATCTCTAGCTAGATCTCGGTTTCCACATCCTTAATTATAATGGTGTAATTTAAGTACACACCTAAATATGTTCTGAATGTGCAAGTAAAGTTTTTAATACAAGAACTAGCTTAAGAACTTCTGTAACTCTCTAAGAAGAAAAGATTAGCCTTGCAAGCTAGACAAAATGAAGAAAATAAAGGAAAACCGTAGAGAAAGCTGTACAAAAGCTGTTAAAGGCTGAATTTAAAGGAAAGTTGGAATTGTATTTATAAAGTTCTATTTAGGTCTGTCATGTTGAGTTTAACAACCTTTCAGTTTCTTGTATGGGATTTGTAGTATGCAGTAAGAAACTAAGCATAAACAAATAACACAAGCAATGGTAACCCAGTTTCGCTAAACAACCCTATATCTGCGAGGCGAAGCCCAGAAAGATAATCCAGTAAAACTGATAATAGAGTACAAGAAAATACTTAGCTCGTTAGCACATATAATTTTCTCCAGTGGATGGTTCAAACTCCCTCTGCACATAATACGGCTAAACTCCCTTCAAACCTTCAAGGATCCCCTTTTGTAAATCATTGTTTGGCTTGAACTCCCTTCACTAACAACTAAGTTGTACAGAACACAACTCCTTTCATAAGAAGGTGATGGTTTTCAACAAAGATTCGATGTTGAGAACTGTCAACACAGTAGCCCAGCACTGGAAGAACACGTTTATGCAATTATAATGAACTCCATGAACTTCGAGATATTGATTTTCATAAACTCAATCTTAGAATAACGATGGAATGCTTTTGAATGCTCAAGCAGAATACAAAATTAGCCAAAAGATGGAATGAATGCATTGGCAATTCGGTGTAAAAATATTCTCTATACTATTGAACCTCTTTAGGGAAATAACAACAGGAAAAATCACGGAAAGCAGTCCCTAGTAAAGATGTCAGGGAGAGTCTTGGGGTAATCCCATGTGGTTTTAGTTCTTCGCCCTTCAATTCATTCCTACTCCATTGCCAAACCTTGCCAAGACGGGGATAGACATCAGGCTCCGAGGTCCAAGAGAACTTTATTTGGCCTTTGTATGACCGTCTTCCCTTCCTGTCCCTAATTCTTTCACGGATGAGATCCTTAAATACTTAGGGTTGTTTTCTTTTAGAAGGAATCCTAAACCTTTTGCATCTTTAGGTCTTATTTTTTTTCTATAAGGATTTAGTTTCGTAACATATCTAAGTGTTCTATAAGCTTAGTTACTCTAGGATTTGTATTCTAATTAACATGTACCAATTAGGAAACTTAGGTTACACCAATCACTAGAGAGTCTACAACGGATCTTCTAGACTCCAAAAATAATGGCAATTGTTATTGACTAATCTTTGATATGACCCATTCTGAGTGACCATGCTAACTCTAGATAACAAAACATGGTGTACTCGATACAACATGCCCAAAAAGGAATTTTCTAACAAACCCCCACTTTGACATTGTTTTTGAGCAAACACAACTTGTACGTAGTATACATAAGGATGATCACAACCAAGTTCAAGTATTGTGAATCTATTGTTAGTATTTCAGAAGGGCCTTCATACCTCATAAATTTTTACCGATTCAGCATATGAAGAATGAAAAAAAAAGGAATACGCGTATGACACTTCAAAAAATAAAATAAGGCAAGTATTCTATCAAACATAAAGATGGCCACACAGAACAAAAAAAAAACAAAGAGAAGTATCCAAGGCCGTTCATGCCATAAATAAAAGAAAGACAAAATATCCAAAATATTCAAGGCCATTCAGGCCATCACCAGCAAACCAGAAAAAAACACAAATATTCATAAATATCATCAAGGCAAAAGATCAAATATCCTAAAGGAAAAAGAAGAATTTTACTTTCCCTGAACCTGCCAATTGTTCTCCTCCTTTTGCTCATAAACCAAACCATGCCTAAGGCAAACTGTTCTTGAGCCGGTTCAAATCTGATGGTTGTTAGGTAATAGTGGTAATCACTGTTGTAATTTGGTGATTAGCGATATTCAGCTTAGGTAAGAACTTTTTGCCTATGTTGGAAAAAACATCCTCAATTTGATCCATCTGCTGATTGCCTATGGCAGTTCAATATTTGTTAATGGAGGAGGAGAGGACCTTCATGTGGATGTTTAGCAGATGTTGTAGAAGCCGAGTGAGTATGGAGCTCTTTCTCGAACCGGTTACTAGACTTAGGGCAAGGAAAATGAAGGAGCATGACGATAGCATTACCAATGGATTGCTTGCATTTTTAGAAGAAGCTATGAAGGGTGGATTAAAGTGCAAGACAGAGAGCTTAGAAGATAGTTGTAAATATCTCAAATTGCTCATGATTCATACCTTAAACAAGGAGAAACAAATGTAACAAGTGAAAAAGAAAATAAAAAATTATTGCTGGAAAATAGAGCCTTCCAGCGGTAGTAGGTTAGACCCTACTGACTTGGAGAGCGCTCTATCCATGGCGAGCAAAGATTCAAGCCCCTACCATCGACGGTAGGGACCGACCTACCATTTATGGTAGCATATCTGTTGAACTCCAATGTATTTTGAGCTTTCAATTAGGAGCTTAAATGGTCTTGTTGAGGGGATTAACCCTAAAACTATAAATAGCTATTTACATCCATGTTGTAAGTTAAAGCTTGATATATATGAAATTGAGCTTTTCAATCCTCTACCTAACTTCTATTTGGGGTGGGATCTTCCTTACCTAAATTTTAATTGAAACTCTTGGATTGGGATGATGCAAGAGCTTCTTAATTGATCATAATTCAACTTCGTTGATTTTTACAATCTTGTAAATGTCGTAGAATTACGTCTTCTCTATAAGAGTCTAATTATGAGTCGGTATCAAATCCCAATGTTGAATTGGCTCATAGCAGAAAAGTTGTTCATCATGGATTCAAGAGTCTTTAGAGAAGGCTAAAGGTTTCTTGAGGATGATGAAATTTCAAGTCCTATTGAAGGCAAAAATCCTTGGGTGTTGATTTTTATGAACTGATTTATTGTAGATATAATTCTATATCATTTGGTATCGGATCTATCTTCAAGTAAGCTCAATTGTGTTTAATTTTTGCCAAAAAAAAATAATAATAAAAATTGATGATCAAAGAAAAGTTAATGAAGATCATGCAAAATTCGTACAGTAAAATGATGCCAAAAAAATGGCTTGAATTCATTGTTTAATTTTTGTTTTTGTGTTAAAAGTTTTGTGGAATTTCTTCGTCTAGGGGTTGGTGATCATTTGCAATTTGTTTCATGTAATTTGGACCTAATTTGGTTAGGTAAATTCATTGAAAAGTTGTCCAGAAATCGAAAACTATGAACAGTGATGTATTTATTTTATCATACCTTATGTATTTCTGGCCTAAATTGATCAAAATTTGTGCTTAATCATCGAGTTCGAAATATTTCTAAATTGATTGGAATCAATTTTGAGCTATAGGTTTTGAGTTACTGAGTTTTTACTAACGCGATGTTATTATCTCCTGTTTTTGGAAAACCTTTGTTTTAGTACTCTTTCTTCTTTGTTAAACTTAGCTTTGTTTCGTTTAACTTTTTTGAGTTATAATTACATCCTTTAGTGATACTAAACCTTTTTGTGATAATCAATTGTCTTTGTTGATTATAATTATTGTTAGAACTCTTGCATCTCAAGTGCCTGTTGAAAATTATCTTTGATTCCTCGATTATCTCAACTAAGTATTTTGATTGAAGTCTTATCTTTGGTTGATAACATTGGAAGTTTTGATGGAATGATTTTGAAAGCTTAAAGGATTCTTGTGAGGTGAGAGTTGGGAAAAAGGCAAGAGAGGTGAGCCTATCCTTATAAAATCCATATAGAGAGTATACACGAAAATGAGTGATCATTGCAAGAGTGTATACACTTAGGGAGTGATTGTGAGTTCCTGTTTTTGTTTGTTTTATTGTTAATTTGCAGGTTTTATAATGTCTATGGATGGTCAATTACCTACCCACCTTATCATGAAAGCACTAGTGGTCCTACAAAAATGAATGTGAATGAGACCTTGCGTACTATTCAACAATTTATTGAATGTTTTCAGAAGACAATTTCAAGGAGTTGTTAGAGATGTTGAGGAATTAAAGAAGGGCAAGGGTAGTGCTACTATAGAACAGAGAGTTGGGGATAATCTTGGAGGCATTTTCACACCTCATCACCAAAGGGGTAATGAAAATGTGTCTCCTTATGTCCACCATGATATGTCAGCTCATAGCTCTTATAACTTTTATGATGGTGGTTATCAATGAAGGCAAGCCACTAGAGTTGGAAGAAGAGAGGGTCTATTAGGAAGAGGGATCAATAGACCTCAAGAAGAGTGTCCAAGAAATGAAGCATGGCATGAAGACAAACTTGTTTGATGACTATGGGGAAATTCTTAATATTTTGCCAAGATTTCTTTGGTGGGTACCAAGAGGACAACAAGGAGATAGAGCTTTAGATAAGATCAAGGGGTAGGTGCCTAACTTCAAGGAGAAGTGATCCAAATGCATTTCTTGATTAGGGACATCAAGTAGAAAATCTCTTCTTGGTGAGAAACTATAATGACAATGTCAAGGCTAAGTTAATCATTGCGAAATTTTTGGGTTATGCACTTCATTGGATGGACAAGTCTTCAACTCAAAGGGCTAGAAATGGCAGAAGAGCGGTGGAAACTTGGACTGAATGAAGTGGTATGTGATTTTGTGCCTATGCAAGCAAACAACTGTTGTTTGTACGTCCTTGGAAGTTTGATATGAAAGCCATTCACCATGGAGATAAGAATACTTATATCATTGAAAAGGATATCAAGGCCTATACTATGAATCCCTTAAACCCTCAACAAGTTCGGGAAGAGCAACGAAAAATGAGAGAGGAAGAGAGGGTTGAGCATGAGTTGAAGAAAAAGAGTATAAGTGAGGGTAAAAGAACAGAGTTACAAGATGTGAGTGAAGTAAAATCAAGAGAGGAAAAATATAAGAGGTAGACGAAAATGAGTGATACAAAAAAAGAGTGTGCTATGAGAGAAAAGAGATGTCTCTGTGCAAAAGAGAGTGACATCATAGAGGCTATTGAAAAAGAAGATTTTTTATATTGCAAAGGAAGATTTTTATCTATTTTGTAAGTTTAACTTTGATATATATGAAATTGAGAGAAATTTTTCTAGGGCTCTTTTTGTAGCTGCCAAATTCGAGTATGGCACCATAACTTTGGCATCATCTGCATCTGCTATTGGCACATCATTGATGCCTACCGTTTCATCATCGACATCTCCACCCACGCAGCCAGTTGTTGATGCTTGTCCAGTTATCACTCTGCATTCTAAAAGGAACATGTTCTTCTTCTTTTTTTTTTTTTTTGAAATTTAAATCTAAATATACTAGTATTAGATTTGAATATAAATCTAACTATACTAGAATTTAACTTAGAATTTCAGGCATAGTAACAAGTTTGAAGTAGTATTATTTTAAATGATTGTCATTTTCGATGTTTTCTATGAATTACGGATTTTCATTCAGTCCTAGGACGAAACTGGATGGGATGTTGTTGACATTGAATGGAAACCTCCTACAAAGATTGAGAAAGATGACACAACTAAATTGACTAAGGTAGTTATGAAGCTCAGACTTGAATGGATGGATGCTGAGAGAAAATCTGCTCAGGCTAATGCTAAGGCATTAAACACCATCTTTGTCGGTGTAGACAAGAAACAATTGAAGCTAATCTCAACTTACACATCTATAAAAAAAGGCATGGGAAACTTTTGAAGCATTCATGAAAGTCCAAATGCTGTGAAGATTTCCAAATCACAGATGTTAGCTACTCAGTTAGAAGAATTAAGGATGCAAGAGGATGAAACAGTTGGTGAATTCAGTGGCAAACTTAGAGGCATTGAAAATAAGGCTTATGAATTGGGAGAAGAGTTCTCTCAAAAGAAACTAGTGCGAAAGGCACTAAGGTCTCTACCTGCACGATTTCATTCTAAAGTTGCAGCAACTGAAGAAGGAAATGATGTGACAAAACTTCCTTTGAATAATCGTTTAGGATCCTTGGGGACATATGAGATGAATCTTGATGTTGAATTTGAAGGTAAGGGTATTGCCTGAAAGTTTAACATAACTCATCCAATGCCACACCTTACTCTGAAGAAGAGGTTATGATACGTACTAGAGACTTTGGGAAGTTTCTTACTAGAACTAGAAAGTCATCCAAACCTCAAGGGAGGTTCAAGACTGACAATATAAATAGGAAAGGCCCTAATAAGTTTAAGTGTGAAGAAAGAAAAATGAAAAGGAAGTTTGAATACTGGTCAAAAAGGAAAAGACATACAATGCATAGAATGTGAGGGATATGGTCACATCTAAGCATAATGTGCCAATACTATGAAGAACAATAACCTACGAATACTACTCTCAGTGATGATGATAAGAAAAGTTATTCTGAAGATGATGGAGAGAACACTAATTCTAATGAGACACTGATATTTAATGCGATAATAGATTTGGAAGATACATTTGTGCACATTGATCGCGAAGATGACAGTGACGATGATTCCATCTATAGTGATGAAGAAATATCCTATGGGGAACTGCAATGAATGTATAGCCTTCTCTACATCAAGTGGGTTGGACTTGAGAAGTTACGTCAAGAACTAAAGTATAGCCTAAATAAGGTCCTGGAATAAAAAGATGCTCTTGAAGAAAGAAATTATGAGCTAATGGCTCAAGTCAAAGATGCAACAGAGAGAGTTAATGTGGCTGAAGGCAAAATTACAATATAAACACTAGGAAGGATAAACTTGATGAAATAATCCTTATGGGAAGACAAACTGGACTGAAATCAGGACTTCGTTACATTGGTACATATCTCAATCACACAATAGGTATGCATGTCACACAATATGAGAGCATTTATACAATGATTGGCAAGTTGGAAAGAGTATATATGAAAGACAGCTTGAGTCGAGTTGAGAGAAGAAACTTGATCAAAAAACACAAACCTAGAAAACCTCTACTTATTTCTAATTACTGTGAAATGATCAGGCATGTATGGCATCAATGCTACATGAGAATTGGAGATTGAAGTAAGGAAGAAAGCTACACACACATGCTTAAGTTAAGATGCGATAGATTTGGATCAGTAAGGAAGAGTTGAGATGTAATGTAGATCATCTATCTCTGTTAACAAATTTTGGGAGTTTATGGTATCTTATCAGTGGATGCTCACGCCATATGACGGGAAACAAATAATCTTGTAGACTATATAGATTGTCATAAAGGTAGTGTGACATTTGGTGTTGGTGTGAAAAATAGAGTAGTCGGTATAGTCACACTAAATGTACCTGGAATGCCAAAATTATCTAATGTGCTACACATTGAAGGATGAAAGCTAATCTGATACGTTAATTGTGTGATGATAATGATCTATTAGTGTATTTTTACAAGAGACAATACTATATCCTGACAAACAATGATAAATGCATCATCATAGGATCAAGAACAGGTGACAATTCCTACCAGATGAATGCTATGAAAGAACCCATATGTCAGACTGGACAAATTGGAGAAGTTGAATTGTGGCACAAACGATTGGGGCATGTGAACTATAAGCACTTATACAAACTTGGAAGCAAACAAATTGTCGAAGGAATTCCTCAATTTAAAAAGGAGTAAGTTACTGTGTGAAAAGATTGCAAGATCGTTAAGCCAGTCAGAGCCAAGCACCTCAAAGTTGGAGATATCACCACAACACACATCTTAGATCTAATGCAAATTGATACGTTTGAACCCACACAAGTAGAAAGTACTGGTGGAAAAAGGTATACCTTGGTATATGTCGATTACTACTCAAGATATACATGGATAGACTTTCTCATAAATAAGTCAGATTCATTTCATGCATTCAGAAATATATGTCTAAGTATTTAGACAGAGAAAAGCATAACTCTGAAAAGGCTGAGGATTGATTATGGCAAGGAGTTTGATAACAGCCAGTTCTTAGAGTTCTGTGAGTCACATGGCATCATACATTAGTTTTTCAGTACCTAAGAAGCCAGAATAAAATGGTGTGGCTGAGAGAAAAAACAGAACAATTCAAGATATGATTCATGTAATGTTGAATTCCAAGGGACTGTCACACAGTTCGTGGGCAGAAGCAGCCTACACAACAGTTCACATCATTGATAGAGTGTTCTTCAGGCTCTTGATGAACAAAACAGCATATGAAATCTAGAAGGGCAGGAAGCCTAAGCTAACTTACCTGCATGTGTTTGGAAGCAAATGCTACATCCTAAAGGATCGCGAACACTTAGGAAAATTCGATGCTAGAAGTGTGAGGAAATATTTTGGGATACTTTGTAAACAGTCATGCATACCGTGTGTTTAAAAAACGCACAAGAATAGTCATGGAATCAGTAAATGTTACTATTTAGAATGTTGATACTAGGAGACTAAGTATTAATGATCAAGCTGTTAAGGATGAAGACAACACACCAGGAGTGACAGTAATCCAACAAGATAAAAATGATGTTGAAGATTCTTTAAACCTACCAGTCGATGGGAGTGTGACTCACATTCAAGACATTGAGATAGTAAGAAGGAAAGACATAAGACTTCTGAAAGATCACCCACAGATGATATCACTGGTTACATCTCAAAAGGTCAAAGAACTAGAGCAAGAAAGGAGTATACGACAATCAGATGGTTGTAATGATCAGCATGACATGCTACCCTTCTACACTTGAACCCAAGAATTTCGAGAAAGCACCCACGGATGAATACTAGATAGAAGCAATGCAAGAGGAGCTGCAAAAATTTGAAAGAAATGATGTATGGTAACTTGTCACAAGACCAGAATGTGTGAATGTGATCATTACCAAGTGGATATTCAAGAATAAAACTGATAGGAAGGTAACATTACATGCAATAAGGTAAGGTTGATTGCACAAGGATATACTCAAGTAGAGGGACTGGATTTTGATGAAACATTAACCACAGTCACACGACTTGGATCTGTAAGACTGTTGGGCTTTCTTGCATGTGCCAAGAACTTCACACTTCAATAGAGGATGTTAAAAGTGCTTTCCTGAATGGAATACTACAAGAAGAAGCATATATTGAACAACCAAAAGGATTTGTGAATCCAATATATCCTGATCATGTGTATAACTTGAAAAGGACTCTTTATGGACTTAAGGTGGCTCAAGAGCATGGTATGAAAGGCTCATAAACTACTTGCTCAACAAAGGATATATTAGAGAAAATGTGGAGAAAACTATGTCTATCAAAAGATCTACACAACACGTGCTCATAGCACAGATATATGTTGATGACATAGTATTTGGCTCCACATTAAAGGAGCTCACCGAGGAAATCATCACATCCATGAGAACTGAATTTGGAATGAGTATGGTAGATGAACTTACGTTCTTTCTTGGATTGCAAATTAGACAAGTGATGGAAGGTATATTTCTCTCTCAAGGAAAATATGCTAAGAATCTGGTGAAGAAGTTAAGTTTGGAGAATAGAAAGACAGCTGGGACACCAATGAGTACCACACTTAAGATCAACAAAGATGAGGTGGGAACCAATGTGGATCAGCACGAGTACGAAGCATAATCAGTGGATTACTCTACTTAATAGCTAGTAGACTGGATATATCGTACTGTGTTGGAGTGTATGAAAGATATCAAGCAGATCCTAAGGAGTCACACAAGGAAGCACCGAATTGCATCCTAAGATATGTACATGGAACTGTTGAGTATGGGTAATTTTACATTAAAAATATCACCACTCATCATGTTTGATAATGCGATGCAGGTTGGGTTGGCAACTGTAATGATAGAAAAATCATGCTTGGAGGATGCTTCTATGTTGGAAAAAATTTGTCTCTTGGTATAGTAAGAAACAAAATTATGTCTCACTATCCTCTGCAAAAGCTGAGTACATCACTGTAGGGAGATGTTGCACACAACTCTTTTGGATGAAACAGATGTTAAATTACTATGGGATTACACAAAAGGAGCTGATCATGTATTGTGACAACACTAGTGCAATCAACATCACCAAAAATCCTACACAACACAGTTAGACCAAGCACATTGACATAAGATATCACTTTATTTGAGAATTGGTCGAGCAATAGATGTGAGCTTAGAGTATGTGAACACACAAATAATTGGCCAATATCCTCATAAAGTCTCTTGATGCAATAAGGTTCGAAGAACTCAGACAGGCATTGGGGATCTGTGTGATCAACTAGTGCATAAGATGTCTATCTAACAATGGTCTTACTTCACACCCTTATAAATGTTAGGCAGGTAGTGCAGTGTGAGACTGTATGAATACTCTCGTCTCAGGCTCAGATCATCTCGTTTCACACCAACCACATTAGATGCAACACGCAATTATTTTCACACGTAAAAAACCTTAGAAGAAGAGTCCATTAGTGAGTCTGACATGAAAAATGAGGGATTTTCTGTCACAATAAATCAACTCAACACTCGTTTCCAAATCTTTCTAAACAGACCTACTTTGCCTCCACTCTCATCGATTATCTCTCCGCATTCCTTAGGGATTTGTTTTTCTGTAAATCCTCATTCTTCTCCGAGGCATATTTATCTTCTCTCCATACTCCAACAACAAATAATAGCAGGAGAACAACCGATTGGGGCTAGAAGGTGTTTGGCTCTTAGATGTGATAATCGCACCTTCTCTCCCTTGGCAAGGGCCAGATACTTCTCTCCCGTGTCATCAAGCACAGCAACATCGTCTGCTACGCTAGCCACTCCAGTAATCAGGTCGGTAAACTCTCTGTCTCTTGGACATTATTTAGGTTGTCCGGATGAGTTCTTACTCATGTGTAGGCTGAGACTCGCAGGCACTCAAATTTCATTCATGCTAAATCTTTTGTTATTGCCTGTCGTATCTATTTTCAATTTTCGTTTGATTATACATGCTAACGTGCCTAGATATTTTCTAGAAAATACTATGTCTCTACCGATTGTTGAAAACTTGGGTACTTAGTTCTTGTTTGTTTATGCACACCCTGTGCACCACTTTATTGATGAATTGTCTCCTATTGTTGTACTCCCACCTTAACTGGTTGGAGATCAATAAATCAGTTCATAGAAGATATTGATGAAGGAATTGAGGAAGGTTCTGAGGGGGAGTACACTGTTAAAGAAAGGGAAGCTCTGGCATTAGACCTAGAGGTTGTAGGGGTGACTCCTAGCACTGGACTAAGTCAGGGAAGAAAGAGGACTAGAGCAGCTCTACAAGGAGCTTCATCTTCAAAACTAGCGGTAAAAAGGCACAAGCTGCCACTCCTCCTTCCCCGGCTCCTCTTAAAGAAAAAAATGATCTCAAGAAACACTTTTACACAAAGACTACTTAATTGAGGATGGTGGAGATAAATGACTAACCAATTTTGTGTAAGAAACGGATCATGATAAAGTCAATTTTTGGTACAAATAAACACCTTAAGTTTTAATTATTAGCCTTTGAAAATATTTTATTTATTTATTAGTAAAAATTATTATATTTAATTTATTTTATTTATCTTTGTGCAAATTTCTAAAAAAGAATGGAAAATAAAGATTCCATATTAAATTTGGTAAAGAGAAGCTGCAATATTTGAATCCTTTAAGGATTAGGATTAGAACTTTAGTAGAATCCTTTAAGGATTAGGATTTTGATTCTCTTTTGTCTATATATAGAAGAGCCACACAAGAAGAGAAGAGGAGAAAAAAAGAGGAGATAAAAGAATGAGAGAGCTGGAGGGAGAAAATAGGAGCAGCCACAAATTGAGAAGAAGCAGCTGTAGCAGTTGAGTTGAAGCTGCAGAAATCAGCCGAATTAGCAACAGCTGCTGTTGGTGAAGACCGAAGCAGCACAAGAACAGCCACAGCCGCTGAAACCAGAGCACGCAGCAGCTTAAGCAGGCAGGTACAGAAAAACAACAGCAAATTGAAGCAGAAATCCAGCAGCTGAGTAATTTCAAGCAACAACAGAAAAATTCCAGCAAGCTTCTAATTAAAAGAAAGCCATGATTTTCTCAAATAAATTGGTTATTTCTTTCCCTTTAGCCATGAACTAAATTTATTTTTAGAATCTTGATGAAACCCTAGCCATGTGACTTTGGTTTATTTTATTTTTGGGAGATTTATTCTATTATTTCTGTGATTGCATATCTTGGGATGTTATTGGTTTGATGCAATTAATTCTTTGTGATTGTTCTTGTAGAATAATTATTTGGGTTAATTGATATCTTTATCCATGCTTAATTCTTGTAGTTTTTGGTATAAGAGATATGTGATTTTTGCAAGTATATTGTAGGTTTTAGAATTGAATAGTTCATGCTAATTTTAGATGATTTATGTCATAGGAATGAATAAGTCATGCTAATGGTTAGATGGATTATGTCATGCATTTAAGCACAATATATTTCTCTAGTGAATCAAAGCTTGTAGTCTAGATCAACACATGAATGTTTAATCTTTTCTACTAAATAAGATTAAATCATTGTTATATAGGTTAGTGGTGGATTCAAGGTTCTAAATCATCTCTTTGGTTAAGCTCTCGTTATTTTAGCTATTTTATTTATTAGGTTTATTTAATTTAGTAAAAAATTTTAGATAATAAACTTTGATTCTTTTTATAAAATTAATTTAGGAAGATTATAATTTTAGTAGTTAAGCATTTCTCTGTTGTTCGATACCCTTATACTTCCGTATTACATTGATCTTGTGCACTTGCAAGTATTGGGTTTAAAACTTTATTATAAAAATCCCGACCAAGTTTTTGGCGCCATTGCCGGGGAAAGGTTGAATTAATTGCTTGTGTTATTGTCTCCTAAATTTGTTAATATTTTTTTATTTTATTTATTTTGATTTTTTTTAATTTCTAAAAAAAAAGAATTGTTTTTGGGTAGTTTTCTTAGTTGTCTTCATTTTTTATTTATTATTATTTTTTTTTATATTCTTCCATTTAGTAATTTATTCGTTATTATTATTTGTAGTAAATTTTTTTTTCTTCTTCCTTGAATTTGTTTATTAATGCATGGTCGTCGTTCGCTCTCTGTTAATTTAAAAGAATTTGATCTTTAGATAGAGCGTACACTTAAGGCACTTAGAGCACAAGGAAAAAATTACTAATACTTGTGAGGTTAAAATGGCTAAAAGTCCACGAGCATTAAGGGAGAATTTTACTCCTAACACTTATAATTCACCAACAGGTGATAGACTACTTGAAAATGAGGCTAACACTTTGAAATCAAAGCTTCTACTATTCAAATGTTACCATCTAATTATGGGCTTGATTCTGAAAATCCTTATAAGCATATTGATGAGTTTTTAGAAATTTGCTCTACTTTTAAACTGCCTAATATAAATGATGATGCTATTAGATTACTCCTTTTTCCTTTTACTTTGAAGGATAAGGCTAAACATTGGTTGCACACACGTGAGAGAATAGATACTTGGGCTGAGATGTCTAGGGAATTTCTAAAAAAATATTTTCCTATGGGTAAACTTACAAGGTTAAGGAGAGAAATCACTACTTTTTCCCAACAAAATAATGAACAATTTCATGAGAGTTGGGAGAGATTTAAAGAACTTCTTCGTAGTTGCCCTCACCGTGAAGTCCCTAAATGGCAGTAAATACAAAGCTTTTATTCAGGATTAGATGAGAGAAATCGCCAAATGGTTGATTCCTCTTGTGGTGGTACCTTTCTTCATAAAACTGCAGATGAGGCATGGGATTTATTTGAAAATTTGAGTGATAATTCACAACAACACGCCACCTCCTCACAAGTAGGTACATCTAGGTAAATAGGAAATAGAGGAATGTTTGAAGTTTCTCAAAATGTTGATCTTTCTGTGAAAGTTGATGCTTTATCTAAAAAATTTGATCAATTATTAGCTTTGAATACATTACCTACTAATTCTACCAATGTGCAAAGTGTTTGTGCAATTTGCTCTAGTCCTTCTCATGTTATCTATGACTGTCCTAGTGCTTCACTATTTCCAGAATTTGTGCAGGAACAAGTCAATGCAGCCCAATGATTTCACAGACAGAATGACCTATATTCAAACACGTACAATCCAGGCTGGAGAAATCATTCTAATTTCTCCTGGAGGCAACAAGGAGGGGAAGTTCAATTAGGCCAACAACAATATCAACAAAACAGACAATCTGGTATGACTACTCCCCCTGGTTTTCAATCTCAAAGGTATGTACCTCCTCATCCTCCTCAAAGTGGAAACTCTATTTTTGAAGAAAAAGTATTATCTGCTTTGAAAGGTTTAGAATCTATGACACAAATTCTAGATTCACACACCCAATCTATTGCTAAGTTAGAAACTCAAATAGGGCAACTAGCTAATGCAATAAGTAGAAGAGATGAGGGTAAGCTTCCTAGTCATCCAATAGAGAATCCTAGAGCTAATTACCATGAGCAAGCTAAAGCTGTAATTACTATTAGAAATAGGAAGTTGGTAGATAATAAAGTAGGGGAACCTATTAAAGATAGTGACTCAAATAGTAATGAAACCAAGGGAATTTCTATGACTAAAATTGAAAGGAAGATAGAGAAGGAACTAGCTTCTTCCTCTAATTTTAAGACTCTAGAATCATCTCCTACGACTTCATACAAACCAAAGGTTCCTTATCCAGAAGCTTTATTCCCACCCCCACATCTTAGAAAGGATAATAAAAGGGAAGATATTTTAGAAACTCTCAAACAAGTTAAAATTAATCTTCCACTTTTAGAGGGTATTAAGCAAGTCCCATCCTATGCAAAATTTCTTAAAGACATGTGTACTTTTAAAAGAAAATCTAAAACCAGTGTTTTTAAAAAAATCTTACTAACTGAACAGGTGAGCTCTGTTTTTGCAATATAATACTCCACCTAAATATAAAGATCCTGGTGTCCCTACTATTTCATGTCTTATTGGTAATCATAAAATAGATAGGGCACTCTTAGATTTAGGTTCTAGTGTTAATTTGATTACATACTCTGTTTATGAAGAGTTGGGATTAGGAGAATTGCAACCAGCTGATATGACCTTACAATTTGCTGATAGGTCTATCAAGGTACCTAGGGGAAGGATAGATAATGTTCTAGTTCAAATTGATAAAGGTGTCTTCCCTGTAGACTTTGTAGTCCTAGATATGGAACTTGGTAGATCTTCTCAAAATCATATCCCCATTATTCTAGGTCGTCCCTTCTTGGCTACTGCTGACGCCACTATTAATTGTAGAACTGGGGTTATG
This sequence comes from Catharanthus roseus, assembly GCA_028651295.1. Lineage (NCBI taxonomy): Eukaryota > Viridiplantae > Streptophyta > Magnoliopsida > Gentianales > Apocynaceae > Catharanthus > Catharanthus roseus. The sequence goes on along the minus strand of JAPQWS010000033.1, from coordinate 2,530,720 downwards.
GATGTCTCTGTAATGAATATGAGGGTTAGATTAAATATTTTTAAAACTTCTTCACAACCTTCTGTAGAAGATAATTCTGATTGCTATTTGGTAGATGTAAATGATGAATTAATTGAAGAAACTCTATCTTTAATGTGTTCAAAAGATTATACTTTTATTGAGAAACAAAACCTTATCTGCACTGAAAATGTTAATTTTAATCTTGCCTGCATTGCTCCACCTGAAAACTCTTCTTTGATTGTGAATCATGAGCTTAATATGAGAGAAATAGATCCTGGATGAATGCAAAAAAATTAGGGAGTCTGGCTGAAGACTTTAAAATTAGCGCTTTTGGGAGGCAACCCAAATTTTATTTTATTTATTTTATTTTTATATTTTATTTTATTTTATTTTTATTTATTTATTTATTTTTATTTTATTCCACTTGATTGGTAGAAAGGTATGAAATGTTTGTTTTGTAGGGTAATAAAACAACTTATCATTATCATGGAGATTACAAAGATTGTTTACTACTCTTGCAGACATGCATTAATACTGCCTCTTCTACCAGGTTGTATTGTTCTTTTCTTTGTCTATTCTCTACTCTTGGTACTCTTATCACATTGTGGACAATGTAGGGTCTAGGTATGGGGAGAAGATGCTTTTATTCTGATATCTACTATTTTTTTAGTATTTTCGTTTTTTTTTCTCGTATTTCTTGTTCAATTATTTTTTTTATTTTTTTAATTTTATTTATTTTTCTACATTATTTTTAAAAAAAATCAAAAATATGATTTCACTTAAAGAATGATTCTTTTCGAGTTCCTTTAAAAATGTCTTGAATGAGTTGAGAAAAGTACTTGTTTTCTTATTTTTAATTAGGGTGATGGACTTATGTTCTATATATGTTATAACTTTTGCATGACTTATACTTGAGCACATGGGTTATTGCTAGTATTTAATAAATCCTTTACATTATTTTTGAGCTACATAAAGTTGATGAATCTCTTCCGTACATTCTAGAACTTACTTGAGTACCTCTTGAGGCGAAATAGAAAGGTTTTCCTTATTTGACTCAGAGACGATGGTCATAGGCCTTCTTTGAATCGTTTGTGCCTTTTAAGCTTACCAAATTTCAAAATTTTTACCCTCGTACCCTTTTGAGCCTAAATGTTATATCTTTCTTTAAGCCACTTAAATATTAACCTTTAATCTTGTAGAGAGCTTAATGCAGACTTCTAACTTGTGCTTCCATAATGGGTTATTATTTTTGTGTTATGGAAAAGAGAATAAGTTATTTTGACAAAGGGGAGAAGAAAATATATATAGATCAATATATGACTTATTGTGTTGAAAAAAAATACATTGAACCAAGAAAAAAAAGAAAAAAAAAAGACAGAAAAGTCGATACATGATTGTTACAAGTCATAAAGTGAAAAAAAAAAGAAGAAAAAAATTCAAGAGGCCCAAATTTGGGAATGTAAGAAAAGAGAATGGCCTTAAATGATGAAATCCTGAGAAAAAGAATATGGTAGCTGGTGAATGTATTACAGAAAAAAAAAAGGAGCAAAAACAAAGTTAGAAAATTTGTCAAAATTTTAAAGTATCCATCTTCTTTGTAAGCTCTCTTTTCTTTGATTTTGAATTCCTTACCTTCGCTTGATAACCAATGCCCTAACCTTACATTACAAGCTTTAAAGTCCTACCTGATCTGAGTTGAGTTGAGAATCCTTGATTAGTGGAGAGAAGGTACGAAGAGTGATCCTATGAAATGAACTCTTGCTGAGATTTGTTCTCTATATGTAATTTGAAAATTTTATTTAGTATTTATTTTATACTCTCTTATGACTACGATTACACCTTACACAAGTTTTGCATTAGTTATGGGAGATAATTGAATATTTGTTTGTTTACTTGAGTTTAAAAATAAGAAGAAGAGTGCTTGTCTTGATAAGTTTGAGATCTTGATAAATGGTACTTAATTGGGATTATTATGTATCTTTTAAAAAGTTTATTGTTTATTTGACTTTATGGGTATGTCGTCTGTAAACCCTCACGAGACCATACTCGTCCACTAAGGGTAACTTAGGGGTTTAAAGGGCTTGTTGCACACGCTAAGTGCAATTGTGGATCCTACGAAAGTGGCTAGTTAGTTTTTCTTTTGTTCTTTTATTTTTTCTTGAGGACTAGCAAAACTTAGGTGCGGGGGAGTTGATAAATTCAATTTTTGGTACAAATAAACACCTTAAGTTTTAATTATTAGGCTTTGAAAATATTTTATTTATTTATTAGTCATAATTATTATATTTAATTTATTTTATTTAACTTTGTGCAGATTTCTAAAAAAGAATGGAAAATAAAGATTCCATATTAAATTTGGTAAAGGGAAGCTGCATTATTTGAATCCTTTAAGGATTAGGATTAGAACTTTAGTAGAATCCTTTAAGGATTAGGATTTTGATTCTCTTTTGTCTACATATAGAAGAGCCACACAAGAAGAGAAGGGGAGAAAAAAAGAGGAGATAAAAGAAAGAGAGAGGTGGAGGGAGAAAATAGGAGCAGCCACAAATTGAGAAGAAGCAGTTGTAGCAGTTGAGTTGAAGCTGTAGAAATCAGCCGAATCAGCAGCAGCTGCTGTTGGTGAAGACCGAAGCAGCACAAGAACAGCCACAGCCGCTGAAACCAGAGGACGCAGCAGGCAGGTACAGAAAAATAGTAGCATATTGAAGCAGAAATCCAGCAGCTGAGTAATTTCCAGCAACAGCAGAAAAATTCCAGTAAGCTTCTAATTAAAAGAAAGCCATGATTTTCTCAAATAAATTGGTTATTTCCTTCCCTTTAGCCATGAACTAAATTTATTTTTAGAATCTTGATGAAACCCTAGCCATGTGACTTTGGTTTATTTTATTTTTGGAGATTTATTCTATTATTTATGTGATTGCATATCTTGGGATGTTATTGGTTTGATGCAATTAAATCTTTGTGATTGTTCTTGTATAATAATTATTTGGGTTAATTGATATCTTTATCCATGCTTAATTCTTGTAGTTTTGGGTATGAGAGATATGCGTTTTTTGCAAGTATATTGTAGGTTTTAGAATTGAATAGTTCATGTTAATTTTAGATGATTTATGTCATAGGAATGAATAAGTCATGCTAATGGTTAGATGGATTATGTCATGCATTTAAGCACAATATATTTCTCTAGTGAATCAAAGCTTGTAGCCTAGATCAACACATGAATGTTTAATCTTTTCTACTAAATAAAATTAAATCATTGTTATATAGGTTAGTGGTGGATTCAAGGTTATAAATCATCTCTTTGGTTAAGCTTTCGTTATTTTAGCTATTTTATTTATTAGGTTTATTTAATTTAGTAAAAAATTTTAGATAATAAACTTTGATTCTTTTTATAAAATTAATTTAGGAAGATTATAATTTTAGTAGTTAAGCATTTCTCTGTTGTTCGATACCCTTATACTTCCGTATTACATTGATCTTGTGCACTTGCAAGTATTGGGTTTAAAACTTTATTATAAAAATCCCGACCTAGATTTTGGCGCCGTTGCCGGGGAAAGGTTGAATTAATTGCTTGTGTTATTGTCTCCTAAATTTGTTAATATTTTTTTATTTTATTTATTTTGATTTTTTTTATTTCTAAAAAAAAGAATTTTTTTTGGGTTGTTTTCTTAGTTGTCTTCATCTTTTATTTATTATTATTTTTTTTATATTCTTCCATTTAGTAATTTATTCGTTATTATTATTTGTAGTAAAATTTTTTTTCTTCTTCCTTGAATTTGTTTATTAATGCATGGTCGTCGTTCGCTCTCTGTTGATTTAAAAGAATTTGATCCTTAGATAGAGTGTACACTTAAGGCACTTAGAGCACAAGGAAAAAATTACTAATACTTGTGAGGTTAAATGGCTGAAAGTCCACGAGCATTAAGGGAGTATTTTACTCCTAGCACTTATAATTCACCAATAGGTAATAGACTACTTGAAATTGAGGCTAACACTTTGAAATCAAAGCTTCTACTATTCAAATGTTACCATCCTTTTATGGGCTTTATTCTGAAAATCCTTATAAGCATATTGATGTGTTTTTAGAAATTTGCTCTACTTCTAAATCATCTCTTTGGTTAAGCCCTCGTTATTTTAGTTATTTTATTTATTAGGCTTATTTAATTTAGTAAAAATTTTTAGATAATAAACTTTGATTCTTTTTATAAAATTAATTTAGGAAGATTATAATTTTAGTAGTTAAGCCTTTCTATGTGGTTCGATACCCTTATACTTCCGTATTACATTGATCTTGTGCACTTGCAAGTATTGGGTTTAAAATTTTATTATAAAAATCCCGACCAGATCACTCAAGAAAGTTTGGAGCAGTACAATGGGCTATTTGGAATTAGCTCTATTTGCTGAACAATATAATGAGAACTTACTCAAGGAGTTCTATGCCAATCTGACTGGCGGAGTTTGGCAATCTCGAAAGCCCAGCTTATGGTCAAGTATATGTGCGGGGGCATGTTATTGACCTCTCACCTGTCAATACAGCATATTACCTAATCTCCCCACACTTTAGTGACATTGAAGGGACTAGATTGGATGAGGATGCTAACTTTGATGAGGTTGATAAGGTTCTAACAGATGATGCAGAGTCTTCTGGCCAGAAGCTAACAGGATCTACTCAAATCTAATGAACATGCATTACAGAGTAGTGTTTATATTCTTTTATGGAACTGGCTGCCCACAACAAATGCAACTGCTGTTCTCAAGGAAAGAGCTCACCTACTCTATGCCTTTGCCACCAGAAAAAGGATCAACACCTGCACTAATATCTTCATAAACATGCTGAAACAAATACACCAAAAGATGGCCAGTTAAGATTACTCTTCCATATCTCTGTTTGATTTCTGAGTACCTACTTGGTTGAAGAGACCTTTCATTGCCTTCTGATTCCTTGGTATGGGCACTAGACCCTCTTCTTATGCAAAAAATTATAGCTCTTGGTGTGGTGCCAATTTCTCCAACTCTATCAACACTAGGACACACTAGTCAAGGCAGGTCTACGAGGCAGCAGTGATCTAAAAAGAAGCAGTCCAACACTATGTTGGCCTCACCCTCTCCTCATCCTCCCAGTGTAGAGTCTTAAGAAGTTACCACCAACTTAGACCTGCTTAATCTACAATTTTCAAATGTTATGGCCTCTCTTCTTCAAATGCAACAAGACTTGATGAATCTCAACAATAAGCTCCCTTGAGCATTATTTCAAATCAAAAGGGGGAGTCTCAGGGGCTGCAATTATTGAATATGAAATTATTTTTCTTGACACTGTATGGTCTTTGGGTGGCCGAGTGTGGTCTTGAACTGAACGTTTTAATCTATGTTTTTTAACAACTTGCATGGTTGGGATTTTTTTATTGCTTTATATGGTAGCCTCTGAGCTATCTATTTTGGCATGTGTGCCACTTGAATCTAGGACTTGAACAATTTACTTAGTGTTTATTATTCATGATTATAGTTTGATACGAATGCTATGAGGTTCTTATGAAGCAGTAAAGTCTATGCAGCTCACTAGTGTTTGATCTAAAATAATGCCAAAAGAGGAGTTTGTAGAAACTTGTCACACAGCTTGAGTGTGGCCACACAGGCTGATCATGTTATGGCACAAACGCTACAAGTTTGCAACAGCACAGTGTTGACATCGTTTTAGGAAACTTTGTAAATCCCGAAGAATCTGTGACGAAGAGTTGTGATATGGAAGTTCGATTAAGAAAATTTTGAAAGCATAAACAAATGTCAGAATCATAAAGAAAAATAGGATTTGCAGGGAATCAAAATTTGGAGTTTTATTTTGAAACTAAATCTTGGTCCAAATTCATTAGGAAACACAAATGACCAATGAACCTCAACATCTATAAATAAAGCAATGCAATTGAAGTTGAAGGCTAACCGTTCTGCAAATCTTCAAAGACATTCTACAAGAGAGAAGACGGCAGTTTACAGTGGTTGAGTTTGTGCATTCACAAACTTTAACTGCTGTGATTCTCCATTGATGCTCTTTGTTCATCATTCATAATTCAATGGAATTCTTGTTTTGAAGACTATAGCTTCTAGGAATAGAAGTTTTGCTACGGTTCAATGGTGTTGAAGAGTTAAAGGGATTCAAGACCAACCAGCTTATTCCAAGAGAGAGCCTTGAAGAGTTGAAGGGATTCAACTGCGCCATTGGAAAAGGGAGTTTGCACTGATTCAGTCTTGAAGAGTTGAAAGGATTCAACTATGTAGTGTACAAAGTGAGTTTGTACTGATTCCACTAGGGAAACACTAGATGTGTAAGGTGTTTTCTTGTACTGCATTGATGATTATTAGTGGATTGCTTTTTGGGCATGACCTCGCAGATGTAGGCTTGACCGAACTACATTACCAATTGTTGTGTCTTGTGTGTTTGTGTTATTTATTGCTTTTCACATAGTTTTTCACACTACTACTCACACAGCAAAGTCAGGCACACTGCACGAACTGACTAAGTACTAACTTCTAGTTTCCTTTAGGCATCTGTAACTACTAGTTGTTGTATATGAGAACTTGTTCACTTCTAAATAATTTTCATTTTCTATGTTTTCTATGAAGCATTCGAATCATTTTTAAGTTTGTAGTGAAATATATGTTTAAAGTCTTGTAAGTCTAAACATACTAGTATAGTTCTTCATTCTAACTTATAAGTTTTCTAAGTTTACAATTATAAGTCATTTTCTTATAAGTATTGTCATTCTAAGTCTAAGTATTCTTAATATTCATTATAAAAATTATCTTAAAGATTGTCTCGATTTTGCATGTTAATTTGTTGGGGTTTGATTTGTCTTCTACTTCAAATTTGTATAGTTTCAACAAGCAATTGCATTCTGTTGTTGATTCTCCCAGCTTCAGGATTATGCCTCATCTAAAAGATATGTCATGCACAAAGTTTTCGGTGAGTGTTTAAATAACTATCCAATAACTTTTAAATGTACAACAATTTTGTGTCTGTATTTATGTATTATTTTGTGCTATGCGAAAAAATTTCTAATGGGACCCGATACATGAGAGTAAGATACGGACATCTTGGGAGAAACATGCCTTGGAACGTTACAAGGACATGATGTATGAGATCCGAGATGATGGGTTTCTACCTGTTTGGATGACCGAAAAAATCTACATTGATCTCTATGCTTATTGGAATATCGAAGCATAAAAGAAGAAGCATGAGGCCGCATAAAAGTACAATGTGCAAAGGCGGTGGCCAGGGGCCGAAAAGAACACTAGCGGGTCCATGATTCATTGAGTGGGAAAGACAATTTTGTTGTTTCTTTCTATGATTCTTGTATTAGTTATAAGTTACAATCTACTTCATTTGATATTTGTTGTGTTATTGCATATTTGTATGTCATTGTTCGTTTAAATATTTGCAACGGGAGAAAATGGGCGAAAACTTTTGACAATCAGAGTTGTACATATCCTCTATTGGCAAAAAGGATAGTGAGTCGATTCGTGTTCCGACGAGTTTTGGGTAATGTTATTTAATAGTTTTAGTTTCATGCCATTTTATTATTTACATGTTATTTTTGAATTGCTTAACAATCAATCATAATTCTCTTTCTTGTAGGACAAATTTCAAGAATTGAGGGAAAATGCAAAATGCCTCCATTCAAAGACTGGCACACCAGTCCCCAATGATGATGCTTTGATGTTCTAGGTTATTGGTGGCTACAACAAAGGCAACATCTATGTTATCAGCTCACAATCCACAGCTATTACTTGAGCATCAGGAAGGCACCAACTCGTCATCGATGCTTTCTTTTTCTTCTACTACTGCCCACGATTGCTTTTTTGAGAGGGCTAGGAAGTGGAAGGGATATGTGCAGCACGCTTAGGATACCTTTAGTGGCTTCATGCATGATTTAGCATCAAAGATTGGTGTGCAGCTGGATTCAGTGCCTACACTATTCCCCTTAGATAGATGTCGCTCGATAAGATGCCAACCAAATCAACCCTCAACTTTTTACTAGTCATCCCTCATCCTCTGACGCACCTACAACTCCATCTCCGCCGACTTAGTACATTATTATGTTATATTAAATTTTTTTTATGGATTTGATAGTTATATATTTTATGTATCTGACAGTTACATTATGATATTTGTTATTTTGTAGTGGTTTTTGATTTGTCATACATTGGTTGTTGCCATTGTCATATATTTTTATTTGTTTGTTATATATTGGTTGTTGCAGTTGTATTTGAACTTTTGTTGTCATTTATTAAATTTCAGGTGGATTTTTAAGTTAATGAAAAATATTTAAAAAAATATAATCTACCGATTACCCATCGATAATCGGTTAGTAATTGATCTTTTTTTTTAATAAAGATAGTTAGCGATCAAATTTCAGTTGGTAAAGAAAAACTTGCTGACTGAAAAGTCAGTTGGTAATTACTATATTTCAGTTGGTAAGTTCTTTTCGAAATGCATTTTTTACATTTCAAAAAATACTTAAATTTGTCGGTTAGCTAAAATTATTCCGCAACTTTCCCGAACCAAGTATTTCGTTAGTTATTAATAGTTACCGACCAATTTTTAAATGTCACGATCGAATATTCGGTCGGTAACATTGAAAAATCAAGTGGTAACCTCGGTCTGAGAAAGTTGCAAACAATTTTAGCTGACCGACAAATTAGCTGACCCATCGTTACTAACTGATTCCTGGCCGAAATTTCATCGGTAAAAGGTTCTTTTTTTTGTATTGTTCTCAACAGTAAGCTTTTTTACTCAAAGTCTCTCATCATGTTTGCAGACTCTTGAGCGTAAAAGTGATGATTCAGGGCGTGCTTAGCTTGGATGACTGATTTGACAGAGAGATTTGACATATGGCTTTTTGGAAGCTTGGCCAGCAACGACCGTCAATCTCGTAGAGGATTTAGTCCTCTTCTTCCCTTTACCCGTTGGATCACGGGCATCACCACTGGTCTCACCCACACTTCAAGTTTCGAATCAGTGGACATTGCTGCATCTTTTCTTTAATAAGGATCTCAGGTTGTGCTACCTCATCCAGATGAGGAAACAATGTAGCAAGAGAAACCATCTCATCAATAAAAACGATGACAAGGGTATGCATCAATAGGCAGCAGTTCAATACTAAGATAACGTATTTTGCAGAAAGTGTTGTGGTACATGAGATTGGGTAGGAATACCAAAATTAAACTCTTCAAATACAGGTATCTGAAACATAGATGCAAAAAGAGATACCCTAGTGCCACAAGGCACAGTTTACATAATAAAACAAAAACTTCTAGAAGATTCAGATAGCTACAGTAAGGAAAATTTACTGGAGTAGGTGCCAGAGCAATGTGCTTGAATATCCCAAAAATGCATATGACATTGCTTATGGACTTTGATACTCTGTATTTCCAACCAAAAGGCATCTTTGATGACAAATAAGTTGTTCACCTGCGATTGATAGGTAAAATATATGAAGAATAGACAGAGTAGATATTAAGTATGGACTTTTTCGGAGATAAAAGAGTAAGATGGAGAGACTAATCCCAAGAGCAGAGAGAAACCCCTACAATTTATAGAGGAGGTCGCATGATTTTTACTGAAGTTGAAAAATCAAATGATTACTTGGAAACTAGAAGAACTCTGCATGATATGATAGCGGAGAGAAAAAATCCCTATTTTGAAGGAATTAAGACAAATTTAAACAAGAAGTCTTTTCTTTTGTTCACAAAGTTTATAAAGCTTTGTTGTGTTGTTAATAGAAGATCAAACCACACAACACATAAAGAATAGCATAATATGAGAAAACCATGAGATAATGAAGAGAAATCCACATAATATTTTCCGTAGAAGATACATGATCTGAGAACACATATCCCCAAGGCCTGCTGGAGTTCCTCAAATCTTCCAACACCTTGTTCTACTAATTTCTGATGTAATGAAGTCTAATGTCAATGTGCTTGGTTTTGCTGTGTTGCACAGAGTTCTTAGTGATGTTGATTGCACTTTTTGATGTGAATTTCAATTTGATTGCAAATTGCATCCATCACCATCCCAAGATCACCTCCTTGTTGAACAACTTCTATTGAAGATTTTGTAATGCAAACACTCCACTAGAGAACCTAAGAAGAACTAAGTGACATAAACCCAATAGTTAGAGTAAGAACTCTTTTCCAACTTGCAAACAAGAACCTTAGGTAAACTATGGCCCTAAAATCCAAGCTACACAAATTAGAAGACCTAGATTAATTAACTCTAGAAACAAGAACTCCTAGAATCAATCAAAGAAGGAATTAGAAATGATCAATTGTAATTTCATATATTCATCAATCTAAGTAATCAATTGCTCACATACCAAGGAAGCAAGCCCTCAGAAGCTAACTAAAATGGGTTGAAGAACACTAGAAACCATTACAGAAAACTCTCAATTTCATCAATATTCAACTTGATTACAATGTAGGCTATAAATATATATTTATAGTGTTAGGGCTAGACCCTACATTGACTACTAACTTAAGACTCTAAAAGACCAACTACACCTTTAATTAACAATCGAAGATAGGGTTTAAACATTAAAAATCTGCTCAAACAATGCATTTATTAGAAATCCAGTACCCAACCGTCGACGATAAGGTACCCTACCGTTGGCGGTGGGTCTTTAGTATCACCACAACGAATTTAGCCAGAAGCCCATCATGGATGATAGTTACAGGGTGGTAGGCCCTGTTCCTCACTCTTCTTGGACTTATTCATCTCCTACTTTCTCCATTGAATACTCCTTTCTTATGGTATGAATCATGAGTAACTTGGGAGGTTTTCCTTCATCTACAATGCCTTCATTTGTGCTCTTTAATCCATTCTTCATGGTTTATTCGATGAACGCAACCATTCCTCTAGCCAGGCCATCATCTTATTCCTTTGTCTTCTTTGTCCTTGCTCTAGAGATTCGCCCTTTAATCAATTCCTTAGCTTCTTGGTCATCCCATTTCATATCACTAGTGCTGTCACAAAACATGATGACTTGCTTCTGTGTTATGCCATAATCATTTTCAACATCTGTTTCATCCACAGTAATTGTGTGCAACAGTTACCTACAGCAATACACTCAGCTTCTGTTGTATGATCGGGATTTTTGTAACAAAGTTTTAAACCAAATACTTGCAAGTGCACAAGATCAATGTAATACGGAAGCATCAGGGTATCGAACCACAGAAAAAGGCTTAACTACTTAAATTACTATCTTTCTAAATTAATTTAATAAAGAGAAGAATCAATTCATATTATCTAAAAATTATTCCTAAATTAAGTAAAAATAATAAATAAAATAAATTAAAAATAACAAGAGCTTAACTAAAGAGATGGTTTAGAACCTTGAATCCACCACTAACCTACATAACAATAATTTAATTATATTTAGGAGAAAATATTAGACTTTTATGTGGTGTCTAGACTACAAGCTTCGATTCACTAAAGAAATAAATTGTGTTTAAATGGATGACATAACCCATCTAACCATTAGCATGACTTATTCAATTCTATGACATAAATCATCTAAAATTAGCATGAACTATTCAATTCTAAAACCCACAATATACTTACAAAAATTACATATCTCTCATACTGAAGACTACAAGAATCAAGCACGGATAAAAATATCAATTAAACCAAACAATTGTTCTACAAGAACAATCACAAAGAATTAATTGCATCAAACCAAGAAACAAATCAAGATATACAATCACATAAATAATATAATAAATTTCCCAAAATAAAATAAACCAAAGTCACATGGCTAGGGTTCCGATTCTAAAAATAAAATTAGTTCATGGCTAAAGGGAAAGAAGGAACCGATTTATTAAAGTAAATCATGGCTTCTTACAATTGAAGCTGGTGTTGCCGCTTCTTGCTTCAAATTCCTGCTGCTGTCGATTCTTCTGCTTCAGATTGCGGCTATAGGGGCTTCAATTGCTGCTTGTGTTTGGAGTTTCTGTTGCAGCTTCCTTGGGCGCATTTGCTTGCTCAGCTGCTTTAAATTTAAGCTGTGTGTGTTTTCCGTTTTTTTCAATCTTCATCGGCTGCGTATAGTAGCTTCTTCTCTTTTTTTTTCCTCAGCAGCTCTTCTTCTCCTTTTAAAGTCGCTGCCCTCTTTCTCTATTTTTCCCCTTTTCGATTGCAGTTGCTTCTTTTCTAGCAACTTCTAAATTTCTTTCTCTTCTTCTTTTTCTTCTGCCGTTTCTCCTCTTTCTTTTTATTTATTTTATTTCCTTTTTCTTGGCCCAACTTTCCATTGTTCTTATTGTATTTGAAATCCCTTTTTCCTATCCTCATTCTAGTGGGTTTTGACATTCTAGTCTAGTACCACTTAAAATTATGGGCTGCAAACAAAAAAATAAACTAATTAAATAACTATAATAAATAAAAAAATTCTACTCCATCACTAATAATTAAAATTTAAGGTGTTCATTTGCACCAAAAATCAACTCTATCATTGTGGAAAGTGAGATGTAATTCTATTTTTTGCTATACCATGACACAAGATTGTTCCTAATATAGAAACATCCACCAGATGTGCTCTTTCTATTATCACACTTTTTTGCCTAGGCAGTATCACTGTACCCAACAAGGTGTGTTTTTGTGTCATTGTTGGAGAAAAGTCCATGATCTGCAGTGCAATTCACATATCTCAACACACGTTTTACAAACTTCTAATGTGATTCCTTTTGATCTTATTGATATTCGGCATATACTTCAAAAAGTAGGCTATGTCAGGTCAACTTTCTATCAAATATTAGTAATAAGCTAATCATGCTTTTGTACTAATGTTGGTCAACACCCACGCCTTTCTCATCCTTTGTGATTTTAAGTGTTGAGCTCATAGGTGTTCTGACTGTTTTTACATTTTCCATTCCAAACCTCTTGACAAGATTTTGCGTGTAGTTAGACTGAAATAGAAAGATGCCTTCCTTCATTTGTTTGATTTACATTCCTAAGAAGAATGATAGTTCACCAACTATAGTGATCTAGAATTCCATAAGCATAGATGTGATAAATTCTAGTGAGCTCCTCAGAAGTAGATCCAAACACTATGTCATAAACATAGATCTGTGCGATCAACATTGTTGTGTTATCCTCTTGACAAACATCATCTTGTGTTAACACCATTGTGTTTGTAACCCCCGTTCAACAAGTAGATAGTCAGCCTTTCATACCACGCTCTGGGAGCTTATTTTAATCCATGTGGAGCTTTCCTCAACTTGTACACATGATAAAGACGCTCCAGATCCAGAAAACCTTTCGACTGTTAAAAATAAGCTTCTTTTTGTAGTATGCCATTAAAAAATGCACTCTTCAAACACATCTATTACAACAAAGAAATTTCTAGCACATATGATAGATAGAAAGAACCCACAAATTCCAGCCGTGTTACTGGTGTGAATAACTCTTCGAAGTCTATGCCTTTAATAATAGTGTACTCATGTGCTACAAGCCTTGCCTGTTTCTCGTGATTTTTCGTTCTCATCTATTTTGTTTATGTAAACCCATTTGGTTTTTATTATATTAACACCTTCAAGTCTTGGCACAAGGTGCCAAAATTCATTCCTTTCGAATTGGTGCAATTCTTCTTGCATAGCTTCGATCTAATGCTCATCAACAATTTCTTCTTTGATGTTCTTGAGCTCTATAATAGAGGTATAACAGGTATGACTGATCATGCCAACTATTTCCCGGTAGTTAACATGCCTTTTTCCTCTTTCTCTTCTTCTTTTTGTGATGTCCCCAATAAACGCATTTGTTTGATGATAATACTTAGCTCCGACTCAACTTTCTTTTGTTTAAAAAACTCTTCAACTTCATTTTTCTCATCCCCCACAATAGTGTTTGAGCTAGTATCAGGTTTGCACTTAACACTGTATTGTACTTCATTGTCGAATGCACTATCAACATGCTCAATAATGTGTTCTTTAAACATTCTTTATACAGTTCATAATCTTCCACTGTAACATTCACCTAATCCTTCACAACACCAGTTCTCTCTTGTTAAACACACAATGCGCATGACTATTCATGGAGTATCCCAGAAATACACCTTCCTCACTTCGTGCATCAAACATTTTGAGTTGTTCCTTGTCATTCAATAAGTACTATTTGCTGCCAAAGACATATAGTTAGCTTAATTTTTGTTTCTTAGACTTCTACATTTCATAGGAAGTTTTGTCTTTCAAAGTCCTAAGGTAAACCCTGTTAATTATATGAACTGCAATGTTGGAAGCTTCTGCTCACCAACTATGGTCCATGTTCTTGGCATTCAACATAACTTTGGTCATATCTTGTATTGTCCTGCTTTTTCTTTCTACTATTTGTTAAGATGTCTTTGGTGTTGATAATTCATGTTTAATTCCATATCCTTCACGAAACTCCTTCTCATGCTCATTTCTCAATCTCCTGAGTGTTGACTCTTTCTCTGTCTGCATGTTTAAGCAAATCAGTATGAAAGCACCAAAGATATCTAACTTATTTATGAGAAAGTTGATCCAAGTGTATATTTAATAGTCATCCACACACAGTAATACATACTTCTTTTCTGCAACGCTCTCATTCTATGTTGGCCTGAAGAGATCTGCATGCATTAATTCTATAGCATGTGTTCTAGTGATGTCACCTATTTGAACATACTTAGTCCTTGTTGGCTTCCCTACTTGACAATCTCGACATATAATGCAAATTTCTCTTTTGAACTCATGTGGTCCTCGTAGAATTCCTTTGTGCCCTAGCTTATGTAAAAGCTTATAATTAACAGGACCAAGTTTCTTGTGCAAAAGATCCATGTCATGCATTTTTACATTCATTCTAATCGCATCAACCACAACATTCATTTGATACAAATAGTCAAAAGTCCTTGTTCCCTTTATAATACACTCTTTACCTTCTTTTTGTTAGTATATGCCCTAAGACCAATTGACTCACATTTATGATTTATGAAGTATGTATTTTTTGAATTGTATTTTATGCTCTTGGTCATCAAGTATGTGACTTGATAGTAAAACCCTTATAGCTAGTAAAATACTATTCTGATTTGTCCCTAGTTTATTACATTTTGTAAACTAGTGTGAAGTTGATTGATGGTCAAGTTTTACTGATCATGAATATGAGATATAAAATCAATTCATAAAACATATTGAGAATATTGTATTGGACATGACCCAAAGTGAAGAAGAAATATTGAATGGGTTTAAGTTATAAGTATTTCTTCTCAGTTTTATATTCGGTGTCCTTTGACCTAATGTTTCTAATGTTTCTTGCATGGGAAGAAAATATGTTTTGACATAGTAAAACATCACTTTTAATTAGGTGATCATTATGACTATTGGTTGGCTTATTTTCTTGTCATGGCTTGAATATTGGAGATAGTGAAAGGATTTGTCCCTCTCTTGTTAGAGAGAGATATCCATGGGCCCCTTGATAAGGAAGACAGGAAAATATGCGTAGCCATGCTCAAATAAGTATTAATAAGGTGTTATAATATTATTTGTTGGAACAGTCTGCCTGCTGATCAAGTAAATGGTTAGTTAAGTTTTATAAGGACGACTTGGTCCATGCCTTATACTTAATTAGGATATCGTGTGACAAAAGGACTAAATATTAAATCTGATGCTAGGTTATTATTACATTTACTTAACTTGGGTAAGCATAATGTCTTGCAAGAGACCGCTTATGTTTTGTGAATAAATGTGTAGGACAATTTTCATTCATTGCCAACGTTAAGTGAACCTACAGGGTCACACGCATAGACAATCTTATGAACATAATGTCCACGTTCAATGAATCTAGATTGTGTCCAGATTCGTTGAACGTATACAAAAGGGGAATCAGATTCCATATTATATTTTCTGGTAAGTTAATAAGTAATTAATTTTATTTAATCGAATTAATGAAATTAATTACTTAATATTACTCATCCAACCGTTGGATGATTATAGGAATAGACGGACGAGATTAAACTGTCATTAGATGACAGTTAGGGTTTTGATATTGATAGCTATAAAAGGTTATGTTAACCTTTTCTTGGTGGTCGTCCTTCATCTGATTAAAGAAAAACAATACCCTAAACCCTAGAATAGCGATATAGTATCTAGCCTCCTCTCTCCGAAATATGACCGATTACCAGATATTCAGGATCAGTTTTGAACAGTTTTCAGAACACAGAAGGGGCTACAATCAAAACATTGAGGTAATTTCTATCCAATCAATTTTTCTAGTATGTGCAGATCCTGTTGGTGGATTTCGTAGTTTTATTTTATTTTGTTTTTGCCTACGGAGTCCAACAGTAGTGTCAGAGCCTCGTACATAGTAGTTTTACTAATTTTATCTGTTACCGCTTTGATTACATGTGTTGTTTTCAATCGGCCTTATAGTAAGGTTTCTGATTAGTGTAATAATCAGAGTAAATTGAATTATAGGATTCGCATATATCATATTCCGTTTTACTTATTAATGCGATTAATTAAACTGAATGTTGTTACTGCCAAATTGTTTGGCGTACAGTCTGTAATCTGTGCAATTTAATTGTTAAACTAATATGCACAATCACATAATTTAATGTTTAACTGTTGAACAAAATTTCTGGCGGCATGATTTTAGGGTTTATGACGGCAGTAACTCATTCAATGAGTTAGAAATGAAAAATCGCTTTTCTTTCCGGGGGCGCTACCCCCTCAAAATTTCTGGTGGCATGATTTTAGGGTTTACGATAGCAGTAACTCAATCAATGAGTTAGAAAGCGGGACTGTCGTTTTCTTCTGGGGGCGAAGCCCCCGGAACTCCCTTGTTGTTTTTGGCATGTTTCTTTCTATGTTTAGATGCATGGTGCATAACATGGCCCTTTACCTCTTGTGATTGATTGGCTTATTTTGTTAATGGGTTGTATGTTTTTAAATAGGACCTACGTGTTGTTGTTATCATGGATGTAATATTATCAAGCTTTACTAGAATAGGTTAATTCTATTTCCTGTTCCTATGCATGTTTTCTGTCCTATGTAACAAGATTAGAAGGCCAAGACATTGGAGGCAAGCTCATGGAGATGAAGACTTACCTAGATTTACCTTTGACTTCCATGAGGCTCGTGGAAGTCAATATAGGATTGGGGCCATGATATGACACGTTTTATTTTATATATATATTATGCATGTGATGTTTAGTTTATTTCCTTTTATTTTTGGATATATGTTTCGTGAAATAATATACAAATAAAAGGAAGAAGGTTTTTGAAACCATGTAAAAATTAAGTCGTAAAATGCCTTCCATGATCATAAGCACTTCTCCTGCTTGGATGTCCATTTTGTCTCATTGCCAAAGCAAGAGATAAATGGTTACCTAAGTAGGGAAGATGGAAAATGGTGATTTCCATATGCTTGGAATGGTTTGGCTTAACTAGGCTATCAAAATGGTTTTGAGCCTAGGACATTATATGGGATTTTGCCAGTACATAAACATGTAAATCTAATTAATATATTTTTCTCTAATTATGGGTGTTAAGCCAAAGCTTACTTATGATTAGAATAAAATGAATTTTTATACCCATGATTTATATCATGTGTTGAATATTTCAGGGAAAATTTAATGCTTCATTTGTTTAATTTTACTTTGCAAATTCTATGTAGATAATGGCCTCAAATAATTCAAACACCTCGTTGCGATCCGTGCTTGAAAAGAATAAGCTTAGTGGGACTAACTTTCTTGATTGGGCACGAAATTTAAGGATTGTCCTTAAACAAGAAAAAAAAGCTATATGTACTTGAGAACCCTATCACTAATCAACCAGCTAACAACGCCCCTAGAGTCGAAAAGGATGCTAATAGTAAGCACAAGGATGATTCCAACGATGTGACATGTCTCACGTTGGTTACAATGGAATCTGAGTTGCAAAAGCAATTCGAGGAAGTTGAGGCTTATGATATGATAAACAGCTCAAGAAATGTTCCAAGAGCAGGCACGTCAAGAGAGATATCTTACCACTAAGGTGTTGAATAGCTGCAAAATGACCCCTGGCACTTCTGTTAGTGCTCATGTCCTTAAGATGAAAAGGTATTTTGATCAGCTTGAAAAACTTGGAGCACCTGTAAGTCATGACTTGGCTACTGATATGATCTTGGCCTCTTTGACATCTGACTATGATCAGTTTGTCATGAACTTCAATATGCATAATATGGAAAAGTCCATAAATGAATTGCACGGGATGCTCAAGCAGGCTGAACAAAACATTAGGAAGTCTACTTCTAATTTTCTGATGGTTCAGAAGGGGCAGTTCAAGAAGAACAAGGGAAAGGGAAAGGGAAAGGATATGGCCAAGAAGGGTAAAGGCAAGCAGAAGCCCAAGCCCAAGGTTAAACCACCAAAGGAAGGGACTTGTTTCCACTGCATGAACCTGGTCATTGGAAGAGGAATTGCAAGCTCTACTTGGAAGAAAAGAAGAAGCAAAAGGCCAGTGAGACTGCCGCTTCAGGTATTTTTGTTATAGAAATTAATATGTCTACTTCTACTTCATGGGTATTAGATACCGGATTTGGAGCTCACATTTGTGTAAATGTGCAGGGACTCAAAAGGAGTAGATCTTTGGCAAAGGGAGAGGTGGACCTACGAGTTGCAAATGGAGCAAAAGTTGCTGTTGTAGCTGTAGGGGCATTTGATTTACTTTTGCCTACTGTGCTTATAATTGAACTTAAAGATTGTTATTATGTTCCTGCTATGAGTAGGAACATCATTTCAATTTCTTGTTTGGATATTGATGGTTTTGAGTTTAATACTAAGAATGGTAAAAGTTATATTTAAAATAATGATATTTTTTATGGGGATGCCTCTTCATGTAATGGACTTTACATTCTTAACCTACATGATTCCATTAGTAAGCTCATCTATAACATAAATACAAAGAAATTTAAATCGAATGATTTAAATCAAACTTACTTCTGACATTGTCGTTTGGGCCATATAAATGAGAAACACATATCCAAAATCCATAAAGATGGACTTTTATCTTCATTCGACCTTGAGTCTTATGAAAAATGTGATTCTTGTTTATTGGGCAAAATGACTAAAAGTCCATTTACAGGGAAAAGTGAAAGGCTACCGAATTTATTGGAACTTATACATAATGATATATGTGGGCCAATGAACACACAAGCCAGAGGAGGTTTTCAATATTTCATTACATTTACAGATGATTTCAGTAGATATGGTTATGTCTATCTAATGAAACATAAATCTGATTCCTTTCAAAAGTTTAAGGAAGTTCAAAATGAAGTACAGAATCAACTTAGAAGGAGTATCAAATTACTTCGATCAGATCGAGGTGGTGAATACTTAGGCCAAGAGTTTGACGAACATCTAAAAAATTATGGGATATTATCACAATTAACTCCACCAAGAACACCACAATGGAATGGTGTGTCTGAACGCAAAAATTGAACTCTATTGGATATGGTTCGATCTATGATGAGTCAAACAGATCTTCCAATTTCTTTTTGGGGTTATGCTCGAGAAACTGTTGCATTCATATTAAATAGAGTTCCATCTAAAGCTGTTCAGAAGACACCATATGAGATATGGACCGGGAAACAACCTAGTTTAGCATTTCTCAAAATTTGGGGATGTGATGCTTATGTGAAGCGATCATTATCTGAAAAACTAGCACCCAAATCTGATAAGTGTCTGTTTGTGGGATATCCTAAGGAAACTAAAGGATACTACTTTTATCTTCCATCTGAAAACAAAGTGTTTGTTGCTCGGAACGGAATTTTCCTTGAAAGGGAATTCGTTTCCAAAAGAGTTAGTGGAGTATAATCCATCTTGAAGAAGCTCAAGGACATCATACCATTTCTGAACCAGGTATGGATACTCAGTTCGACTCACGTATTCATACTGAGCCTAAACCTTTGACACAAGGACCAAAAAGGTCTGGTAGGATTTCTCAGGTACCACAGAGATATGGATTTCTTGTGACTGAGGATCATAATATTGATCTTATTGATCAAGGTGAACCTAATTCCTACCAAGATGCTATTCATAGTCCTGAATCTAGCAAATGGCTAGAGGCTATGAAATCAGAAATGCAATCCATGCATGATAATCAAGTTTGGACATTGATTGATCCACCTGAAGGTTGCAAGACCATAGGGTATAAATGGGTTTTCAAAAAGAAAACTGACATAGATGGCATCTCGAAGGTGGAATCTTCATTTTGATGAAGCAATTAAAGATTTCAATTTCATCAAGAATGATGATGAACCTTGTGTCTACAAAAGGGTTACAGAAAATGCAGTAGTCTTCTTAGTACTCCATGTCGATGACATCTTGTTAATTGGGAATGACATCCCCACTTTGCAAAGTGTTGGTTGGGGAAGTGTTTTTCAATGAAATATTTAGGCGAAGCAGCCTATATTCTAGGCATTATGATCTATCGAGATAGATCTCAAAACCTTATTGGCCTAAGTCAGAGTGGATATATTGACAAGGTACTGAAAAGGTTCAGTATGCAAGATTCTAAGAGAGGATTCTTGCCAATGTCACATGGCATTAAACTCAGTAAGTCTCAAAGTCCTACCACAAGGGAGGATACAGAACACATGAGTAAGATTCCTTACACTTCCGTAATTGGATCTATCATGTACGCCTTGTTATGCACTCGCCCAGATGTCTCATAGGCATTAAGCATGACTAGCAGATTCCAGTCAAATCCTAGTGAACCGCATTGGACTGCAGTAAAAAACATTCTCAAGTACTTAAGAAGGACTAACGAGATGATTTTGGTCTACGGAGATCAGGAAGGAGAGCTTGTTGTAAATGGTTACACGGATGCTAGCTTCAGACTGATGTAGATGATTTTAGATTGCAATCTGGATTTCTGTTTTGTTTGAATGAAGGTGCTGTGAGCTGGAAGAGTTCAAAGCAAGATACCGTGGCCGATTCTACTACAGAAGCTGAATATGTGGCTGCTTCTGATGCAGCCAAGGATGCAGTTTGGATCAGAAGGTTCATCACAGAACTAGGTGTAATTCCTAGCATTGTGAACCAAGTGGACCTATATTGTGATAATACAGGAGCCATTGCATAAGTGTTTGATATTTATAGAGTAAATTCTTTGAAACTCTTACACATCAAGTGTTTGATATTTTGTCTCTTTGAACGCTTTCCAATTGATTGTTTGCTTGCTTGGGATTGATGCTCTTGGTTTGAGTTGGCTAAGAAATTTGAAGGATCTATAAGAGACTTATGTTTCGAAAGTTCGAAAGAAAAGAAGGAAAGAGGTTGAGCCTATCTCGATAAAAGCCAACAAGAGTGTAAACACGAGTGAACTTGAGTGATATTAAAGAGTGAAACACATAGGGAGTGATTGGGAGGTCCTTTGTTTTCGTTTCCTTTGTTTAAATTGCAGACTTAATCATGTCAACAGATGGTCATATGCCTACTCAATCTCATCATGAAGGTCCTAGTGATCCTTCAAAGATGAATCTCAATAAAACTTTAAGGTCTATGCAACAATCCATTGAAGGGCTAGCAGGACAATTCAAAGTATTGCTAGAGATGTAGAAGAGCTTAAGAAGGGCAAGAGTAGTACTACTATGTAGCAAAGATTTGGTGATAACCTGGGTGGTTAAAATTCACCTCACTATCGAAGACCTTATGATAATGTATCGCTTATGGATACCATGACATGCCGATTCAATATTCTCATCCATTTTATGACATTGGATATCAAGGAAGACCACAATATAGAGGTAGTAGAAGAGGAGGTCTAGGAGGAAGAGGACACAATAGACCACAAGAAGAGTATCCAAGGCAAGAAGCATGGCATGATGACAACTTTTATGAAGATTATGGAGATAATCCTAATGTGGGCCAAGCATACCATGGTGGATACTATGGTATTCAACAAAAGGATAAAGCACTAGACAAGATCAAGTGGAAGGTGCCTAGCTTCAAGAGGTGAGAGTGATCCTAATGTGTTTCCTGATTGGGAACGACAAGTAGAGAACCTATTCATGATGAGAAACTATAATGACATTGTGAAGGTGAAATTAGTTATAGCCGAATCTTTAGATTATGCACTCTATTGGCGGGAAAGAGTTGTTACTCAAAGGTTGAGAAGTGGAAGACAACCAGTAGAAACTTGGGCGGAGTTGAAAATTCTTATGAAAGAAAGATTTGTACTGGAGCATTACTATCGAGAGTTGCACTACAAATTGATGACTCTTAAGCAAGGCAACAAAAGTGTTGAAGAGTATAAGCAAGAGTTGTAGTTGTACATTGTAAGATTAAGTTTGGAAGAAGATAAAGATGCTTCAATTGCTAGATTTCTAAGTGGTATCAATAGGGATATAGCTAATCAACTAGAGTCGTACCCCTATACCACTTATGAAGACATGTGTCATTTGGCTACCAAGATAGAAAATCAAAGGAAGAGGATTAGTTTCTCCAAAACTAATCTTCCATCTTAAAGGAATGTGGTGCCTAAGCCTCAAGCATCTACATACAAGAGTTGGCCAAAGAAGGAAGATACACCTAAGGTTGCTTTCAAGGATCATTCTAAGCATAAGGTGGAATAGAAGGCAAAGTTGATCACTAATCCAATAAGGTGTTTCAAATGTAATGGAGTGGGGCACATAGCCATCAATTGCGCTACTAAAAGAACTTTGGTGTTTAGTGAAGATTTAAATGGCTTCATTGAGAATAGTGATGATGATTTCCACGAAGGGATGGTGGACAAGGATGAAAGTAGTGAAGGTCGAGATAACGCCTCATTTGATGTCGACAAAGGGGGAATGAGCTTGGTGACCATTAGAGGCTTGTCTACCCAAATCCATGACGAATAAGCAAGCATTCAAAGAGAAAACACCTTTCACACTAAATGCTTAGCGGGAAGGTGGCTGACCTGATTACTGATAGTGGTAGTTGCACTAATGTGGCTAGCACTTATCTTGTTGAGAAGTTGAATTTGCCTCTTATTAAGCATCCTAAACCCTATAAGGTACATTGGTTGAATGATAGTGGGGAGGTGAAAGAGAACAAACAAGTGCTAGTGTCAATTAGTAAGGGGTCCTATATTGATGAAATTCTGTTTGATACGGCTCCTATACAAGCGGGGCATTTGTTGTTGGGGCGTCCTTGGCAATATGTTAGGAAAGCTATTCATGATTATGTGAAGAACACCTACATTTTTTAGAAGAATGGTGAAAATTTCAGGTTGAATCCCTTGATTCCTACTCAAGTCTCTGTAGAACAAAAGAAAATGAGAGAAATAGAGAGACTAGAGAGTGAGAAAAACAAAAAGAGTATTGAATAGGTAAAAAGAATTGAGTGTGGAAAGGTATAGAGAGGAAAAAGTGAAGAGACACAAGAAAAGCAGGATCAAAAGAATGAGAGTTGCAAGGGAGAGAAAAGATGCTTTTATGCAAAAGAGAGTGAGATTATAGAGGCTATTGAAAACGAAAGGTTGGTGCTACTTCTCTATTGCAAAAGTGCATTTATTTCTACTTATGATCACTTGTCTTCTTTTTCTAGTGCTATAATAGATATTATTTAGGAGTTTAAAGATGTCTTTCCCAAAGAGGTGCCTGGTGGACTTCCTCCCTTGAGAGGAATTGAGCATCAAATTGATTTGGTACCCAGAGCGGTGTTGCCAATAGACCAGCTTATAGAAGTCCTCTCGAAGAAACCAAGGAGTTGAAGAGACAAGTTGAGGAATTTCTCTCCAAAGGCTATGTAAGAGAAAGCTTAAGCCCTTGTGCCGTTCTCCTTTTATTAGTTCCTAAGAAAGATGGTACATGTCATATGTGTGTTGATTGTAGAGCTATTAATAATATAACTATCAAGTATAGGCATCATATTCCTAGATTAGATGATTTCCTAAAGAGTTGCATGGTTCTCATATATTTTCAAGGATTAATTTAAAATCGGGTTACCATCAAATTAGAATGAGAGAAGGGATGAGTGGAAAACGTCTTTCAAAACTAATTTTGATCTTTATGAGTGGCTATTCATGCCTTTGGTTTAACTGATGCTCCTAGTACATTCATGAGACTTATGCATCATGTGTTGAGAAAATTCATTAGTAAATTTGCTGTTGTTTATTTTGATGACATCTTGATATAGCAAAACTTATGAAGATCATTAGCATCACCTTAGACAAGTTTTGTTAGTTTTGAGAAGTGAAAAGTTATATGCTAACCTTGGAAAATGTGAGTTTTGTTTACAAAAAGTGACTTTCCTATGTTATGTGGTGAGCTTTCAAGGTCTTCAAGTGGATCAAGAGAAGGTAAAAAGCAATTAAAGAATGGCCTACTCCCAAGAATGCATCCGAAGTGAGGAGCTTCGATGGTTTGGCAAGTTTCTATAGGAGGTTCATCAAGAATTTTAGCACCATTGCTAGTCCCTTGATGGATGTTATAAGGAAAATTAATGGATTCAAATGGGAAGAGAATCAAAAGAAAGCTTTTGAGTTGTTAAAGGAGAAGTTGAGTAGTGCATTCTTACTTCACTACCAAACTTTGAGAAGATGTTTGAGATAGAATGTGATGCCTCGGGTGTTGGCATTGGTGGTGTTTTAATGTAAGACAAGAGACCCTTGTCATATTTTAGTAAAAAATTGACTGGTGCGACCTTGAATTATGCAACTTATGATAAGGAACTCCATACACTAGTGAGGACATTGAAGCATTGGAAACATTAATTGTGGCCAAAGGAGTTTGTGCTACACACTGATCATGAGTCCTTGAAATTTCTCAAAGGGCAACAAAAGTTGAACAAGAGACATGCAAGATGGATATAGTTTATTGAGACATTTCTATACATCATTCATTACAAGAAACGTAAAGAAAACATTATAGCTGATGCATTGTCAAGAAGGTACACTCTTATTTCTACTTTGCAAGCTTAATTTCTTGGTTTCAAGATGCTTAAAGAGTTATATACTAGTGATAATGATTTGAAGGATATATATATATATATGAGAATTACTTGCTTGTGCCAAGTGGTAAATACCTTGTTCATTATGGTTTTCTTTATTGTGATGGTAAATTGTGCACTCCCTCTTGTTCAACTAGATTGTTGTTGGTTAAAGAGGGTTGTTAGCCCTAAGGGCATTAATACTTATGTTTTGATTATGATTAACATATGCTTGTGTGAGTATTTTAGCTAACCTTTCATAGAACAAAAGAAGCACTTGTGAAGTCTCAAAGTCTACAAGAAAAAGATCTTGTTGAAGAGGGCAAAATAGAGAAAGAAGAGACTAAGCCATGCCAAGATCAAATCATTGAAGACATTGAAGGCATTGTCTATGTTAGAGTGAATTAGGTACTACCTTGTAAAACTCCCTAGTCTTACTCTTTGATTATTGATCATATATGAAGCTCCTTTTACGATTTTCTAAAATATAAACTTTTGTTAAAATCTAAGTATTCTTGACTGAAGTTGTGATGCTTTTGGAAGGTTTTTCTTCTCTTTAAAATGATTGTCAAGAATACATGTTTTTGAAACAATGAAGAAAGTTTTTGTCTTAAAAAGAAACTTGGCTGAAGAAATAAAAGTTCGGTCATCCGGTTTTAGAACCGGTCGTTCGATTTTTGCTAAATCAAAAATTCGGCAGTCCGTTTTTCAGATGAACAAGTCCGAATCTTTCTGTCCAAAAATTCGGTCATCCGTTTTTAGAACCGGTCGTCCGATTTTTCTCTAAATCAAAAATTCGGCAGTCCTTTTTCTAGCTTGGACAAGTCCGAATCTTTCTGTTTTAAAGAACCGGTCGTCCGATTTCAGGAACCGGTCCGATTTTCACAGTTACTGTATAAAATATTACCGTTGCACTGAATGTAACGGTCACCTTTTTAAGACTCTATATATAGACTTTATGATCAGCCATAAACTAGAGAAGTTTGGTGAAATATTCATTGAGAACATTTAAGACGTTTAAAGAGCTTCAAAAGTACATTTATTGCAAATCATTTTCAATCCCAAACAAAAATCTTCTTGAGCTTCATTGTTGATCATCCATCAAAGAAGAAGTAAAGAGGTGCTTGTAGAAGTATTCCATTGAGTTGTATCTTCCTCTTCTCAAGCTCATTTGGTAACATTGTTCCTTACTCTTCTATTCTTTTATTGCGATCAAAGGTTTGTGGAAAACCCTTTGGGTGATCCTTTGATAAATTTGTTGTATTGGTTTGTTGTGTAAACTTTGAGGTTTTTGTGTAAAACCCTTGGAGGGTGATCCTCATTGTGTTGTTGTGTAACCAACTTTGAAGATAGTGGATTTGTGAAATCCTTGGGTTGAGTCTCAAGGTAGTGGATGTAACTCTTCGAGAGAGTGAACCACTATAAATTGTTGTGCATGTTCTTTAAAGTTTAATTGTATGCTCATTTCTTGATTGCCAAAACTATAAGATTTTGTTTGGTGTGGATTCTTATCGAAAAGAGTTTTAGAATTCTTTCACAAACAAATTGGAGGTTTATCTTTCTAATCACACAAAAGATTTTTTAAAATTAGCCAAAAACCTTATTCACCCCTCCCCCCCCCCCCCCCTAAGGTTTTTCAAGGGTCATTATGGTGGATTAATTGGGCATTTTTGTATTGCTAAAACTTATGACATTTTGCATGAGCATTCTATTGGCCTCATATGAAAAGAGATGTTGGGAAGTTTTGTGGCAATTGCTTAGAATGCAAAAAGGCTAAATCTACTATTTTACCTCATGGTCTTTACACTACATTAGGTGTGCCTAAAGTTCCTTGGGTTGACATTTCTATGGATATTATTCTTTGCTTGCCTAAATCTTCTAAAGGGATGGATTCTATCTTTGTGGGGTAGATAGATTTTTTAAGATGGCTCATTTCATACCTTGCAAGAAAACCGATGATGCTAGCCCATGTAGGAAACTTGTTGTTTACTTAGGTAGTGAGGTTTCATTGAATTCCTAAGACCATTGTTTCTGACCGTGATACTAAATTTCTTAGTCATTTTGGGCACATTTAGTGGAAAAAACTTGGTACTCATTTGTTGTATTCTACAGTTTTCCATCCAAAAATCGATGGCCAAACGGAGGTGATCAATAGAACCATTGGCCAACTTCTTATGGCCATCCTTAAGAAGAACTTACGCCAATGGGGAGATGCTCTTCCTCATATTTAGTTTGCTTACAATCGGCTAAATATTTTACTACTTCCTTTTCTCCTTTTGAGGTTGTGTATGGTTTTAATCCTTTGACTCCCTTTGGTTTTGTTCTTTTGCCTATAGATCACATTGTGAGCTTGAATGGTAATCAGAAAGAGGAGTTTGTCAAGTCCATTCATGCCAAGGTGCATGACATTATTGAGTCTAACAGCAAGAAGTTTATGGCTAAACATAATGTTGGAAGGAAGCGCGTGGTGTTTGAACCCGGTGATTGGGTTTGGGTGCATCTAAGGAAGGAACATTTTTCTTCTCAATGCAAGGGCAAGTTTGATTCTCGTGGCGATGGACTATTTCAAGTTCTTGAGCGTCTTAATGATAATGCATATGAAATTGATCTTACGGGTGACTATAATGTTAGCGCCACTTTTAAAGTTTGTGATTTATCTCCTTTTTTATGTTGGTGAAGATTCGATGATGAATATTTTTAAGGTTCGGAGGATGATACGAACCGGATGAGTCCATCATTCGAGGAATTAAAGCTTAGACTGAAGACAAGATCACAAAGAAAGAAAGTTCAACATCAAGAGGATAATGACATGCTTGTTAGCATAATGGAAGCTTTGAAGAGCAAAGAAAGATTTTGAAGCCCAAGGAAAGCATCCCAAGTTGTTACAAAGTACTCAATTGATAAGGAGCAACCAAGGAACCATATTGGAGCAAATTTTGGCTAGGTCTTGGAGGAAAAATACCCTACCATCGTCAATAGCTTTCTATTCGTGATGGTGCCCAGATCAAGCTACCCACCATTGACGGTAGGCCTTACCTTACCGTCACCAATAGGCATTGGGAGGGAAACTTTGTAACCGCACTTTTGGGCTGGAATTTGTTATGCAAGTTGATTTTCCAGCTCTTAATTAAGGTGATTATGTGTACTTGAAGCCCTTAAACATTAGTTAAGCTAGGATTAATTCCTTATTCTATAAATACCCCTTAGTAACCTCATTGTAAGACTAACTAGGAACTTTGCAGAAATTTATTTGAGAGTACATCTCTTTTGTCTCTTATGGTTCTTCACCTTTAATTAGCTTAGCTTGCTAAGGGTTCTAGTCCTTAGTAGCGAGCAATTGAATGCCTACGTATGAAGAGTTTATGGAATTCAATTTTTCATCTGAATTCCTATTGTTGATTGAGTCTAGAGTTTGTGTTCTTGATTCGATTGATTCTAAGTCTTCTATATCGTGTGCTTGGGGTTTTGAGGTGTTTGTTGCCTAGAGGTTTTAATCATCAATATAGGAAAGATCCTTGACCTCTCAATGCTTGGGTTTATGAGGCATTGCTCCTCATAGATTCTTCATTTGAACTTGGAGCTTCAAATCCTCAATAAAGGTACTTCAAATCAAGGAAGAGATCTTGGAAGGGATTTGGATCCAATTCTTCAATTACAAGAGGATTTATATCAGTTATTCACTGATGTTTGATGAATCTCATGTTGATTGATCGCGCCGAATCTAAATAACACAACATGGTGTACTCGACACAACATGCCAAAAAATGAATTTTCCTATATATTTATGGAACAAAAAACATAACCGCTAAAATGAGAAAAAATAAAAGAAAGTTAAAAAAGAGGATGGAATTTTTTGTTTGATTTTATGTTGTAGAGTATTATCACAGCTGGCGTGTGGCCACTAGTTGTGTTATGTCAGTGAATTGGAGTCAGTAAAACAATACACATGTGGGACCACATGAAGAATTATTGGCATTATTTTAGAGATCTTTTAGATGTGTTATATTCGCTATGAATCATACGAAGATCTCAAGGATCCTACTTCCTAAAGTATTGCATGTTGAATAAGGACACAAAATCTTTTGTATCTAATTAATTAAGAAAGTAAGTTTAAACAACATCCATGTGTATAAAAAAAGATATGACTGTAGAATCGATTTAGGATTCCACATTGGATCAAAATACGCTAAGTATTTAAGCATTGATTCGCAGAAGTATCGAGATTAGTCGTTCATAATTCCAGTTGTATTATTCAAGCATAAAAATGGCAATTCATGAGTTTCAAGCTTATGAATCCATATATTTTGAAGGCCATGATCTTTCTCCATTGTTGAGTGTTGTTCCATCAGCATCAAGCATTGAAGTTTTTCTTTGAAGACAAAATTTCTTCTTGCAAAGAAGCTGCTGCATTTCAACAGTGTTAAAAGATTGAAGAGAATTGAAGCCAAAGCAGCTTAATACTAAAGGGAAGCCTTGAACAATTAAAGATTGTTCAACTATGTAGTATGTAAAGGGATTTTGCATTAGATCCACTAGGGAAATACTAGATATGTTAAAGAGCTAGGTGTTTCTTGCACTGTGCTACTAGTTTATAGTGGATTTCTTTTCTGGGCATGGCCCGTAGACGTAGGCTTAGGCTGAACTGCATTACCAATTTGCTGTGTTGTGTATCTCGTGTTTATTTACTGTTATCACACTAAATTTTCATACAACACCCACACTAAAATCATATCACGCTGCACAGAAGACCTAATCGCTAACTTACAATTATAATCAGAGTAAGGAACAAATGTTCTTTGCTATTTACTTAGCAGGTGAGATCATGAGAAGATGGTAATTAATGCATCATGCCAACTAAGGAAGGTGGTTCTATAATATGTCCTCTTCTGCTTGAGGGCATGAATTATGTCTACTGGAAGATGAAGACAATGATTTTTCTATAATTTTTAGATGAAACTTCTTGGGATGTTGTAGAGAACAAATGTAAGGAACCAATAAACATGGTAGATGATGCCATAAAAAAGATCGCTAAGGGGGTTTTGTAGCCAAGGATCCAACGGAGTAATGTTGAGAGGAAGTCAGCACAAGCAAATGCGAAGGCACCAAACACCATATTCCCTATTGCGGATGAGGTGCAATTCAAGTTCATATCTATATGTGCCGCATCTAAAAAGGTCTGGGACGTACTACAAACAATGCATGAAAGTAATAGCTCAGTGAGAGTATATAAATTGTAGATGTTGACCACACAATTCAAAGAATTGAGAATGCAAGAATATGATACTATTGTCGTCTTCAGTGAAAAACTGAGGGATATTTCAAATAAGGTCTTTCAACTTGGAGAGTATCCGAAAGAAAAACTTGTGTGCAAATCTTTGGGATCTTTACCTACAAGATTTCATCCAAATGTGGTTTCCATAGAAAAGGCAAACAACGTGACTAAGCTAGCACTGGATGATCTCGTAGGTTCTCTACAAACCTATGAGATGAACTTGGAAACTCAATCAAAGGACAGAGGCATTGCCTTAAAGACGAAGGTAAGCGCACCCAATGATACTCATTATTCTTAAGATGAAATCATGATGATTACAAGAAACTTGGAAAGTTTCTTTTAAAAACTATCAAAGGTGGATATATAGGTGAAACTTGAGATAAGAGAGTTGTGACCAAGCCAAGACTTGAAAATTATGGTGAGAAAAAGAAGTATGACATGGGACAAATAAGCAAAGGGAATCAGTGTCCAAAGTGTAAAGGGTTTGATCACATACAGGCTGAATATACCAACACTCTGAAAAAGAATCGATCCTTGAACGCCACACTCAGTGAATTATGTGAACCGGTTAGACATAAAAGAATATCAAGGAGTTGTGACAAGAGCTAAGGCAGAACAACTAAAGAGTCAGAAGGATCAAATTGAGCAAGAGAAGTTTCAAGGTTTAAATTTTGATGTCGAAGACTTTATGGGGCAATATGGTAAAGTTTTGAATAAGTTAGAAATTGAAAATTCACCTGGTAGATGGTTGGAAGCCCTTTTTCCCAAGTTAGAAAATTGCCTCATATTTTTGGCAATGCGTTGACTACTCTAGAATAGTCAGAATGCAATTAAAACACCTTTATTATCTTATCAACTGAATGTATAGTTTATATCTATCCTTTGGGCTGAAAATGTGGGAGGTTAGAATATGCCTTCATAGGGCTTAAATTTGGGACTTAAATTTTGGGGCTTAAATTTTGGGCTGAAAATATGAGAGGTCAAGTCTCTATAAATATGTAGTCTTCCATTTTGAAAAAGCTAATCAAGAAATATTTCAAGACATAGGTTCTTCTTTTAGTATTCTTAGTTCTTAGCTTAGTTTTTTTTTTCTATCTTCTTCAAGGATGAACTTCCTTGAAAGAAAAATCACTTTGAAGACTTGTTAAAAGTTCCAAGAGCTTCAAGGTTGATCATCAAAATCCCTTCATACTAATTACTACTCTCTTGTAGAAAACTAGTCTTGAGGTCTTCTTCTTGTTTCATTGAGGTCTAAGGTTCCAAAGTACCTTAGGTTGCTTGAACTTTAAGGAAAATATTTTGTTTAAACCTTCTTAAGGTCTTAGATTTAATATATCAAAGGTTGCTAGATGTTTAACATTTTTAAGTCCTTTCAAAGGCATTTTCTCTCTTCAACTTGTTACATTCATTGTTCTTGTTCTCTCCCTCATTTCTTGGATGAAATTTTATGCTCTTGAAGATCATTCCGCATCAGTGAACGAAGAAAAAAAGGAAGAAACTTACTGGGATAATGAGGATGAGGATGAGACTGACACAAATGATACCATTGCATTCAATGTTATAGTAGATTTAAATCACATAACATTTCAGGATGATGACCAACAATATTAGTGATTATGACGCACTCTATAGTGATAAGGAAGTGTCTATGAGAAAGTTCAAGATAAATAAAATATAATGTATACTAAGTGAGTTGATCTTGTTGAGATAAAAAAAGAATTGATGAAGAGTTTACAAGAGATTAAGAATAAAAAAAGAGGCACTTGCAAAGAGAAACTGTGAACTACTGCCACAAGTCTAAGATGTGACTAGAAGACTAAATAGTTTTGATGAAAGAATAGCAACGATGAAGGCAAGATAAAACTTGATGAGATACTTGAAACTGGCAGACCTGCTAGAGTGAAAACTAATCTTTGATATGCAGGAGGCAGTCACACAACTAGAGGTAATCATATCAAACTCAACAGGTGGTGCTTAGATATATAAGAGGTTAAAAGGTGTGTTCATAAATGGAAATATGACCAGTGTTGAAAAAAGAAAGTTGATCAACAAATATAAGCCAAGAAGACCACCCCATTTACATGTGGTTATTATATGATGATTACACATGTATGACAACAGAGTAACCAAAGAGATAAAGATCTAAAGCAGGGGAGAAAGCTTTAAACACATGCTCCAAGCTATGTAAAAGGAGAGAAGGTCACTCGTTCAACATGGATCAGAAAGAAGAGGTTGAGACGCAATGTGGCACACTTGTCCCGATCAATTAATAAGTGTTGTTTGTGGTATCTTGATAGTAGAAGTTCCAAACACATGACTAGATTAGAGATTATCTCACTATGTTGAGAGTCAAAAAAGCAGTGTAAATTTTTGTGATGGAGTAAAAAATAAAGTGATTATGTATAAGGAATACCAAAGTTGACAAATGTGTTGCATATAGAAGACAGAAAAGCTAATTTGATAAGCATAAGTCAACTGTGTGATGAGGACTTGATATGTATTTTGACAAACGGAGATACTATGTTATAAAGGAAGATGAAGAATGCATCATAGTGGGAACCAGAACAGATGATAACTATTACCAAATGAATGTTGTAACATATTCATTCAGCATGACTGCAAAAGTTCATGACATGGAGCTATGGCACGTAAGACTGGGGCATGTGAACTACAAGCTACTGCACAAACATTGAAATAAAGAGATAATACGAGGAACTCTTCAATTAAAAAAGGAGTATAAGTTTTTGTGTGAAGATCGTCAAGTAGGGAAACCAACAAGAGTGAAGTATGCACAAGTTGGAGATATTTTCAATAACTCATGTCCTGGAGCTGATGCATATACACTTGTTCGGACCCACTCATATAGAAAGCATTGGAGGAAAGAGGTATGCACTTGTTTATGTTCAATACAAAAAAAGGGCCATTTATCGACGGCCAGACGTGTCAGTACCACTTCATTATCAACAGCATTCCGACGGACAATCAACCTCGAGTACATGATATCGTTATAAAAAGTACCGATGGTAAGCCGTCGGTAATTGTTTAGTTCCCAATGATGTTTCCAATGGTACTTTAGTTTTCCTACGGTTTGTCAGTAGCCGACACTCGTGTTCCATTAGAAACTCATGTCGATGGCCTTTCTGACTATTTTTTTCGATGTGGCTAACTTGAACCGACAGTGTTGCTTAAAATTTCTTGCCGTCAATGACACTGACGGTACTTATCGATGGTTGTTTCTATCAGTTTCCAGTTTTGTGAAATTTTGGTTTCAATGGATTGAACATCCTACCCCGTCAGTAAGTTCTTTTTTTAATATAATTTGTAAAACTGACTCGAAAATCCCTGAAATGCAAAAAAAACCAACAACAACTGCAAATACTCATAACTCATCCATAAACAGTATCTATTCATATATATCAAACCCACAACATATCAATAAAACATCCATGAAATATAAAACGTACAAGTATCAAAGATCCTCGGGATCCTTAATATCACTAGAGGGCAGGGGGGAGGGGAGAGGATCAACAGTGCTAATGTTCGGGACATCAATAGAGGGTAGAGGAGGAGTAGAGAAAGATATCCTCGCCGGGTCTGAAGTCCCCTCAACTATTATCGTTGATGGAATAGCAACCATAGCAGCTCACACAATGTCCATCATCTGTAATCGGGTGCATGATAAGTGGCTCTGCTCAGCAAACAGCCTCATATGCTCGTCGAAGGCAGCAAAGACACTGGAAACAACAGCCTCAACCTGTCTTATGATCCTCTACTCCGCTTATAAACAATAAGGTGGCAATCCAACTGCAGCCCAACTGCTCTCGACTATGAGATGAGCTGCCTCTAAACTAGCTCCATATAACCGGTCGCAGTTCAATCCATAAGATGCAATGGCCATCAACTGGAGATCATCTGGCAATGGAGCGCTCATGCCTGCAGCTTCCTCCTCTACCTTCTATAGGGCCTCGTGAATTTCTACTACAATATGAAATGTTTGTTGGATAATAAGTTATAAAATATTATATAAAATGTAAAATTGTTCTTATAAAACATTAAAAAACTTAATTTATAAATTTCACTATAGTTACCCAAACCTCCTTTGAATGGAAATCCACATACTGCCCCTTCTTATCCCGCTCATGGAGTTCCTCCAAGTCTCTGCTCTTGGAGAACATCTCTATTAAATCTTCTTGCTGCAAAAACATCTAAGTTATTAACTACATTATAATAAATTGAAGAAATGAAATAATGAAATCAAACATAAGTTCTTACCCTTTTCAATTAATGCTCTGTGAAGGATATAGAACCACCTGTGTGCTTCCCCGCTCCCCAATGCCCCTATCCCTCATTTATGTTTCTTTTATTCCGTTCACAAAAAGCTTTATACTCGGGATTCTCCCGATCCTTCATCATCCGCTCCCAGAACAACTCAGGAATCCAAACGGGCCTCTTCCTTGCTGCCTAAGCATCGCCAAGCAAATCTCTGATCCGATTCCGTGACCTTGACCTCCCATTGATGCCGCATCTTGGTGTTCGATAAACTCGAGTCCCATACGCATCTTTTCTTAAATTTCAATGAAATATGAAAACATTATAAAATAATATGCTCCTAGTATAAGTATAAGAAACATTCAAAATATTATAAGTATTAAAGACTTGTAAAAGAAATAAGACAGAGTAAAACAACTACAATATTAGATTAATTTACCTGAAACTCTCCCCACCACATGTCGCAAACATCCAGCGGGACCTTAGACCAATGGTTGATGGACCGGCGGACCGCTAATGCAAGACAGCTGAGATATGGGTGGTAGCTCTCGAAGATGGTTGTAATTTATACATATTAATTATATTTAATTATAATTTATATAATACTAACGACACATAGTTTATTGAACTTACTGATCTACATTCAGGGCCAATAGCTGGCAAATATCACTGGGGGGTAGCTTTAAGCCGTAGGATACGTAGAAGGAGTCGTAGATAATGACGGTTGTGTGGTCGGTGTAGAAAATGAATTGGGAGCATCGGAACTAGCCAGTACCTATGTCTGTGTAGTCGGTCCGGAAGATGAACAAGGAGCACTGCAACTGTTAGTATATGCCCTAAGACCAATTAACTCACATTTATGATTTATATTTTTGAATTGTATTTTATGCTCTTGGTCATCAAGTATGTGACGTGCTAGTAAAACCCTTATAGCTAATAAAATACTATTCTTATTTGTCCCTAGTTTATTACATCTTGTAAACTAGTGTGAAGTTGATTAATGGTCAAGTTTTACTGATCATGAATATGAGATATAAAATCAATTCATAAATACATATTGAGAATATTGTATTGGACATGACCCAAAGTGAAGAAGAAATATTGCATGGGTTCAAGTTATAAGTATTTCTTCTCAGTTTTATATTTGGTGTCCTTCGACCTAATGTTTCTAATGTTTCTTGCATGGGGAGAAAAATATGTTTTGACACAGTCAAACATCACTTTTAGTTAGGTGATCATTATGATTATTGGTTGGCTTATTTTCTCGTCATGGCTTGAATATTGGAGATAGTGAAACGGATTTGTCCCTCTCTTTTTAGAGAGAGATATCCATGGGCCCCTTGATAAGGAAGACTGGAAAATATGCATGGCCATGCTCAAATAAGTATTAATAAGGTGTTATTACTATTATTTGTTGCAACAGTCTGCCTGGTGATCAAGTAAATAGTTAATTAAGTTTTATAAGGATGACTTGATCCATGCCTTATACTTAATTAGGATATCGTGTGACAAATGGACTAAATATTAAATATGATGCTAGGTTATTATTACATTTATTTAACTTGGTTAAGCATAATGTCTTGGTAGAGGCCGCTTATGTTTTGTGAATAATTTCTAGGACATTTTTTCATTCACTGCCAACGTTAAGTGAACCTACAGGGTCACACGCATAGACGATCTTGTGAGCATAATGTCCACGTTCAATGAATTTAGATTGTGTCCAGATTCATTGAACGTATACAAAAGGGGAATCAGATTCCATATTCTATTTTCTGGTAGGTTAAGAAGTAATTAATTTTATTTAATCGAATAAATGAAATTAATTACTTAATATTACTCATCCAACCGTTGGATGATTATAGGAAAACACGGATGAGATTAAACTGTCATTAGATGACAATTAGGGTTTTGATATTGACAGCTATAAAAGGTTATGTTAACATTTTCTTGGTGGCCGTCCTTTATCTTATTAAAGAAAAAACAAAACCCTAAACTCTAGAACGGCGATTTAGTATCTAGCCTCCTCTCTCCGAAATACGACCAATTACCAGATAGTCAGGATCAGTTCTGAACAGTTTTAAGAACACAGAAGGGGCTAGTGTTAGTGTATGCCCTAAGACCAATTGACTCACATCTATGATTTATGAAGCATGTATTTTTGAATTGTATTTTATGCTCTTGTCATCAAGTATGTGACTTGATAGTAAAACCCTTATAGCTAATAAAATACTATTCTTATTTGTCCCTAGTTTATTACATCTTGTAAACCAGTTTGAAGTTGATTGATGGTCAAGTTTTATTGATCATGAATATGAGATATAAAATCAATTCATAAATACATATTGAGAATATTGTATTGGACATGACCCAAAGTGAAGAAGAAATATTGCATGGGTTTAAGTGATAAGTATTTCTTCTCAGTTTTATATTTGGTGTCCTTCGACCTGATGTTTCTAATGTTTCTTGCATGGGGAGAAAAATATGTTTTGACATAGTCAAACATCACTTTTAATTAGGTGATCATTATGATTATTGGTTGACTTATTTTCTCGTCATGGCTTGAATATTGGAGATAGTGAAACGGATTTGTCCCTCTCTTTTTAGAGAGAGATATCCATGGGCCCCTTGATAAGGAAGACTGGAAAATATGCATGGCCATGCTCAAATAAGTATTAATAAGGTGTTATTAATATTATTTTTTGGAACAGTCTGCCTGGTGATCAAGTAAATGGTTAATTAAGTTTTATAAGGATGACTTGATCCATGCCTTATACTTAATTAGGATATCATGTGACAAAAAGACTAAATATTAAATATGATGCTAGGTTATTATTACATTTATTTAGCTTGGGTAAGCATAATGTCTTGGTAAAGGCCGCTTATGTTTTGTGAATAATGTCTAGGACATTTTTTCATTCACTGCCAATGTTAAGTGAACCTACAGGGTCACACGCATAGACGATCTTGTGAGCATAATGTCCACGTTCAATGAATCTAGATTGTGTCCAGATGAACTTATACAAAAAGGGAATAAGATTCCATATTGTATTTTCTGGTAGGTTAATAAGTAATTAATTTTATTTAATCGAATAAATGAAATTAATTGCTTAATATTACCCATGCAACCGTTGGATGATTATAGGAATAGACGGACGAGATTTAACTGTCATTAGATGACAGTTAGGGTTTTGATATTGACAGCTATAAAAGGTTATGTTAACCTTTTCATGGGGGCCGTCCTTTATCTGATTAAAGAAAAACAAAACCCTAAACCCTAGAACGGCGATATAGTATATAGCCTCCTCTCTCGGAAATACGACCGATGACCAGTTAGTCGGGATCAGTTCTGAACAATTTTCATAACACAGAAGGGGCTAGCATCCCGATCGCTTGCAGAGGAGTTCGTCGCATGGATACCAGTAGAGGGCGAAGCGGAAAAAGCAGCGCCTTCACAACGAACAATAAAACACCGAGGTAATTTCTATCCAATCAGTTTTTCTAGTATGTGCCGATCCTGTTGGTGGATTTCCGTAGTTTTATTTTACTTTGTTTTTTCCTACGGATTCCAACAGTGGTATCAGAGCCTCGTACATACTAGTTTTACTGATTTTATCTGTTACCGCTTTGATTACATATGTTGTTTTCAATCGGCCTTATAGTAAGGTTTCTGATTAGTGTAATAATCAGAGTAAATTGAATTATAGGATTCGCATATATCATATTTTGTTTAATTTATTAATGCGTTTAATTAAACAGAATGTTGTTACTGCCAAATTGTTTGGCGTACAGTCCGTAATCTGTGCAATTTAATTGTTAAACTAATATGCAGAATCACATGATTTAATATTTAACTATTAAAAAAAATTTCTGGCGGCATGATTTTAGGGTTTATGACAGCAGTAACTCATTCAATGAGTTAGAAAGCGGGACCGCCGTTTTCTTCCGGGGGCTTCACCCACGGAACCCCCTTGTTGTTTTTTTTTTTTTTTTTGCATGTTTCTTCCTATCTTTAGATGCACGGTGCATAGCATGGCCCTTTACCTCTTGGGATTGATTGGCTTATTTTGTTAATGGGTTTTATGTTTTTAAATACGGCCTGCGTGTCGTTGCTTTCGTTGATGTAATATTATCAAAGCTTTACTAGAATAGGTTAATTTTATTTCCTATTCCTATGTATGTTTTCTGTCCTTTGTAACAAGATTAGAAGGCCAAGACATTGGAGGCAAGCTCATGAAAATGAAGACTTACCTAGATTGACCTTTGACTTTCATGAGGCTCGTGGAAGTCAATATAGGATTGGGGTCATGCTATGACACGTTTTATTTGATGTATATATATTATGCATGTGATGTTTAGTTTATTTCCTTTTATTTTTTATATATGTTTTGTGAAATTATATACAAATAAAAAGGAAGAAGGTTTTTGAAACCATGTAAAAAAAAAAATTAAGTCGTAAAATGCCTTCCATGATCATAAGCACTTCTCCATGCTTCGATCATCATTTTGTCTCATTGCCAAAGCAAGAGATGAATGGTTACCTAAGTAGGGGAAGATGGAAAATGATGATTTCTATATGCTTGGAATGGTTTAGCTTAACTAGGCTATCAAAACGGTTTTGAGCCTAGGACATCATATGGGATTTTGCCGGTACATGTAGATGTAAATCCCATTAATACATTTTTCTCTAATTATGAGTGTTAAGCCAAAGCATACTTATGATTAGAATAAAATTAATTTTTATACCCATGATTTATATCAAGTGTTGAATATTTCAGGGAAAATTTAATGCTTCATTTATTTAATTTTACTTTGCAAATTCTATGCAGATAATGGCCTCAAACAATTCAAACACATCGTTGCGATCCGTGCTTGAAAAGAATAAGCTTAGTGGGACTCACTTTCTTGATTGGGCACGAAATTTAAGGATTGTCCTTTAACAAGAAAAAAAGCTATATGTACTTGAGAACCCTATCCCTAATCAACCAGCTAACAATGCCCCTAGAGTCGAAAAGGATGCTTATAGTAAGCACAAGGATGATTCTAACGATGTGACATGCCTCATGTTGGCTACGATGGAATCTGAGTTGCAAAAGCAATTCGAGGAAGTTGAGGCTTATGAGATGATAAAACAGCTCAAGGAAATGTTCCAAGAGCAAGCACGTTAAGAGAGATATCTGACCACTAAGGCGTTGAATAGCTGCAAAATGACCCCTGGCACTTCAGTTAGTGCTCATGTCCTTAAGATGAAAGGGTATTTTGATCAACTTTAAAAACTTGGAGCGCCTGTAAGTCATGACTTGGCTACTGATATGATCTTGGCCTCTTTGACATCTGACTATGATCAGTTTGTCATGAACTTCAATATGCATAATATGGAAAAGTCCATAAATGAATTGCACGGGATGCTCAAGCAGGCTGAACAAAACATTAGGAAGTCTACTCCTAATGTTACGATGGTTCAGAAGGGGGCAGTTCAAGAAGAACAAGGGAAAGGGAAAGGGAAAGGATATGGCCAAAAAGGTTAAAGGCAAGCAGAAGCCCAAGCCCAAGGTTAAACCACCAAAGGAAGGGACTTGCTTCCACTGCATGAACCTGGTCATTGGAAGAGGAATTGCAAGCTCTACTTGGAAGAAAAGAAGAAGCAAAAGGCCAGTGAGACTGCTGCTTCAGGTATTTTCGTTATAGAAATTAATATGTCTACTCCTACTTCATGGGTATTAGATACCGGATGT
Source organism: Catharanthus roseus (assembly GCA_028651295.1). NCBI lineage: Eukaryota > Viridiplantae > Streptophyta > Magnoliopsida > Gentianales > Apocynaceae > Catharanthus > Catharanthus roseus. The sequence goes on along the minus strand of JAPQWS010000033.1, from coordinate 2,490,497 downwards.
GTAGCTCACATTTGTGTAAATGTGCAGGGACTCAAAAGGAGTAGATCTTTGGCAAAGGGAGAGGTAGACCTACGAGTTGCAAATGGAGCAAAAGTTGCTGTTGTAGCTGAAGGGACATTTGATTTACTTTTGCCTACTGGGCTTATAATTGAACTTAAGGATTGTTATTATGTTCCTGCTATGAGTAGGAACATCATTTCAGTTTCTTGTTTGGATATTGATGGTTTTGAGCTTAATACTAAGAATGGTAAAAGTTCTATTTATAAAAATGGTATTTTCTATGGGGATGCCTCTTTATATAATGGACTTTACATTCTTTACCTACATGATTCCATTAGTAAGCCCATCTATAACATAAATACAAAGAAATTTAAATCTAATGATTTAAATCAAACTTACTTCTAGCCTTGTCGTTTGGGCCATATAAATGAGAAACACATATCAAAACTCCATCAAGATGGACTTTTATCTTCATTCGACCTTGAGTCTTATGAAAAAATGTTATTCTTGTTTATTGGGAAAAATGACTAAAAGTCCATTTACAAGGCAAAGTGAAAGGGCTACTGATTTATTGGAACTTATACATACTGATGTATGAGGGCCAATGAACACACAAGCCAGAGGAGGTTTTCAGTATTTCATTACATTCATACATGATTTCAGTAGATATGGTTATATCTATCTAATGAAACATAAATATGATTCCTTTCAAAAGTTTAAGGAATTTCAAAATGAAGTACAGAATCAACTTGGAAGAAGTATCAAATTACTTCGATCAGATCGAGGTAGTGAATACTTAGGCCAAGAGTTTGACGAACATCTAAAAAATTGTGGGATATTATCACAATTAACTCCACCAGGAACACCACAATGGAATGGTGTGTCTGAACGCAGAAATCGAACACTATTCAATATGGTTCGATCTATGATGAGTCAAACAGATCTTCCAATTTCTTTTTGGGGTTATGCTCTAGAAACTGTTGCATTCATATTAAATAGAGTTCCATCTAAAGCTGTTCAGAAGACACCATATGAGATATGGACCGAGAAACAACCTAGTTTAGCATTTCTCAAAATTTGGGGATGTGATGCTTATGTGAAGCGATCATTATCTAAAAAACTAGCACCCAAATCTGATAAGTGTCTGTTTGTGGGATATCCTAAGGAAACTAAAGGATACTACTTTTATCTTCCATCTGAAAACAAAGTGTTTGTTGCTCGGAACGGAATTTTCCTTGGAAGGGAATTCATTTCCAAAGGAGTAAGTGGGAGTAGAATACATCTTGACGTAGCTCAAGGACAGCTGATCATTTCTGAACCGAGTATGGATACGCAGGTGGACTCATGTATTCATACTGAGCCTGAACCTTTGACACAAGGGCCAAGAAGGTCTGGTAGGATTTCTCAGATACCACAGAGATATGGATTTCTTGTGACTGAGGATCATAATATTGATCTTATTGATCAAGGTGAACCTAATTCCTACCAAGATGCTATTCATAGTCCTGAATCTAGCAAATGGCTAGAGGCTATGAAATCAGAAATGCAATCCATGCATGATAATCAAGTTTGGACTTTGATTGATCCACCTGAAGGTTGCAAGACCATAGGGTGTAAATGGGTTTTCAAAAGGAAAACTGACATGGATGGCAATGTGCACACTTACAAAGCACGATTGGTAGCAAAAGGGTATAGACAAACTCATGGTATAGACTATGGTGAAACCTTTTCTCCAGTTGTAATGCTTAAGTCAATTAGAATTCTACTTGCCATTGCAGCATATTATGATTATGAAATATGGAAAATGGATGTTAAAACTGCTTTTCTTAATGGAAATCTACTGGAGGATGTGTATATGACACAACCTGAAGGTTTTATTCATCCTTCGAATTCTAGTAAAGTGTGTAAACTTCAAAGATCCATTTATGGCTTGAAGCAAGCATCTCGAAGTTGGAATCTTCATTTTGATGAAGCAATTAAAGAATTCAATTTCATCAAGAATGATGATGAACCTTGTGTCTACAAAAAGGTCACAGAAAATGCAGTAGTCTTCTTAGTACTCTATGTCGATGACATCTTGTTAATTGGGAATGACACCCCCACTTTGCAAAGTGTAAAAACTTGGTTGGGGAAGTGTTTTTCAATGAAAGATTTAGGCGAAGCAGCCTATATTCTAGGCATTAGGATCTATCGAGATAGATCTAAAAAGCTTATTGGCCTAGGTCAGAGTGGATAAATTGACAAGGTACTGAAAAGGTTCAGTATGCAAGATTCTAAGAGAGGATTCTAGCCAATGTCACATGCCGTTAAACTCAGTAAGTCTCAAAGTACTACCACAAGGGAGGATACAGAACGTATGAGTAAGATTCCTTACTCTTCCGCAGTTGGATCTATCATGTACGCCATGTTATGCACTCGCCCAGATGTCTCGTATGCATTAAGCATGACTAGCATATTCCAGTCAAATCCTGGTGAACCGCATTGGACTGCAGTAAAAAACATTCTCAAGTACTTAAGAAGGACTAAAGAGATGTTTTTGATCTACGGAGGTCAGGATGGAGAGCTTGTGGTAAATGGTTACACGGATGTTAGCTTTCAGATTGATGTAGATGATTTTAGATCGCAATCTGGATTTGTGTTTTGTTTGAATGGAGCTGCTGTGAGCTGGAAGAGTTCAAAGCAAGATACCGTGACCGATTCTCTACAGAGGCTAAGTATGTGGCTGCTTCTGATGCAGCCAAGGAGGCAGCTTGGATCAGAAAGTTCATCACAGAACTAGGTGTAATTCCTAGCATTGTGAACCCAGTGGACCTATATTGTGATAATACAGGAGCCATTGAACAAGCTAAGGAACCTAGATCTCATCAACGATCCAAACATATTCTCAGGCGTTTCCATCTCATTCGAGAAATTATTGAGCGTGGAGATGTTAAAATTTGCAAAGTAGACACCAATGACAATGTCGCAGAACCATTGACAAAGCCACTCCAACAACTTAAGCATGAGAGTCATACTAGGTCAATGGGTTTGAGAGTCATGTCAAATTGGTGGAAGGGCAAGTAGGAGATTGTTAGTATATGCCCTAAGACCAATTGACTCACATTTATTATTTATGAAGCTTGTATTTTTTAATTGTATTTTATGCTCTTGGTCATCAAGTATGTGACTTGATAGTAAAACCCTTATAGCTAATTAAATACTATTTTTATTTGTCCCTAGTTTATTACATCTTGTAAACTAGTTGCAGTTGATTGATGGTCAAGTTTTACTGATCATGAATATAAGATATAAAATCAATTCATAAATACATATTGAGAATATTGTATTGGACATGACACAAAGTGATGAAGAAATATTGCATGGGTTTAAGTTATAAGTATTTCTTCTCAGTTTTATATTTGGTGTCCTTCGACCTAATGTTTCTAATGTTTCTTGCATGGGGAGAAAGACATGTTTTGACATAGTCAAACATCACTTTTAATTAGGTGATCATTATGATTATTGGTTGGCTTATTTTCTCGTCATGGCTTGAATATTGGAGATAGTGAAACAGATTTGTCCCTCTCTTTTTAGAGAGAGATATCCATGGGCCCCCTGATAAGGAAGACTAGAAAATATGCATGGTCATGCTCAAATAAGTATTAATGAGGTGTTATTAATATTATTTGTTGGAACAGTCTGCCTGGTGATCAAGTAAATGGTTAATTAAGTTTTATAAGGATGACTTGATCCATGCCTTATACTTAATTAGGATATCGTGTAACAAAAGGACTAAGTATTAAATCTGATGCTAGGTTATTATTACATTTACTTAACTTGGGTAAGCATAATGGCTTGCTAGAGGCCGCTTATGTTTTGTGAATAAATGTCTAGGACATTTTTTTTTTCATTCACTGCCAACGTTAAGTGAACCTACAGGGTCACACACATAGACGATCGTGTGAGCATAATGTCCACGTTCAATGAATCTAGATTGTGACCAGATTCGTTGAATGTATACAAAAGGGGAATCAGATTCCATATTGTATTTTCTTGTAGGTTAATAAGTAATTAAGTTTATTTAATCGAATAAATGAAATTAATTACTTAATATTACTCATCCAACCGTTGGATGATTATAGGAATAGAGGGACGAGATTAAACTGTCATTAGATGACAGTTAGAGTTTTGATATTGACAGCTATAAAATGTTATGTTAACCTTTTCTTGGTAGCCGTCCTTTATTTTATTAAAGAAAAACAAAACCCTAAACCCTAGAATGGCGATATAGTATCTGGCCTCCTCTCTCCAAAATACGACCGATTACTAGATAGTCAGGATCAGTTCTGAACAGTTTTCATAACACAGAAGGGGCTAGCATCCCAATCGCTTGCAGAGGAGTTCGTCGCGTGGATACCAGTAGAGGGCGAAGCGTACAAAGCAGTGCCTCCGCAACGAACAATCAAAACATTAAGGTAATTTCTATCCAATCGGTTTTTCTAGTATGTGCAGATCCTGTTGGTGGATTTCCGTAGTTTTATTTTACTTTGTTTTTGCCTACGGATTCCCACAGTAACTGGCTGGTACTTGTGTCTGTATGGGGGGATCCTATTATACTGGAGTCAATGGATCCTCCTGCGCGTGAATCTATGGATCCGTTTGTGTAGAAGGAAATGTATCCTGCTGTGTGAAGGGCTCAAGATCCTTTCTCTTCGATCCTCTAGCCATCGAATCTGTATGAACATAAGTATAATTAGAGTTTTACTATAAATATCATCAGTTTATAAACATGATGAAAAGAAGTACAAGAAGTTAATAAACATAAGTACTATAACATAAGTTTATAATAAAATCATACAATGTTCTATATGTCGAAATCCGTATCAGAATCATTATCAGATGCAGCACTGGAATCCTTGTCGATCTCTTCATCATCTTCATCAGAATCTTCTTAATCAGAATCCCATTCTATTTTATTTTCATCATTTCGTACTTCCTTAAAATATGTCTCGACTACGATATCTAATTCTTCCTACGAACGAGACTCGTGGACAAGAGGTTTTACATCTTCAATTGTTACATCTAATACCGAGAACGCATCATCTTAGTAGAGAACATCTATTAGCAAAGATCGAGATTTCACCATACTAACCCGATCGGTCATCGGTCTTTTAGAGCCAAGATACGGTAGGAACGAAAATTGCTCGACTTGATGAGCTAACAAGAAAAGATCATATCCTCCATGCCTCCAGTCTTTCTGCAAATCAACAATTTTATATCGAGGATAAATCCTTATTCCTCTATCCAAAGAATCAATGCAATCACAATAAAACAAACGACCTTTTGGATTGGTGTTCTAGTCAACTCTACCTTAACTATTTCTTTTAAAGTACTGTAATAGTTCGGTTTCACACACGCACCATTATTATTAGTTTCTCCCTCACCGAAACCCACTGACAATGTATCCCGTGCACCTTTTAACTTTTTTAGAAGGACCTTAAGATAGATTTTTCAGGAGTTGATACTTTTGCGTAGGTGTGTGCATCTTATACACATTTGACAAGGTTAATAAGGTTATGTAACGATCATTTTTAATTAAATTTAAACTCTATGAATGCCTCGTTTATTTTTTGTTGAATTTCATCATCTGATATATTATAATTGAGATTTCTCAGTTCTAATTCGTATTTCCTACACAAGTAAATTTAAAGTTTACAAGATGTGTATATATGTATACGAAATGATTGTTAAGGGATTATTTGTCGATTATCTTACTGAAGGTACGGTTCCACTTCCTCACAATTAAGGAGTATACAATTCTAGGCCATTTTCCATTCTCAATCATCCAAGATTTTTTTTCATCTCGTCGAATTTTCTTTCTTGTTGATTGCATATTGATAGAACCTCACCCTGATGAAGAGGATTCCCGACATCATCATTTCGCCTAACTCGTTTGTGGAGTGTAGGTGCACTTTCTTCAAAGTAGTAACTAAAGAATATTGCAGCCTCCTCAATTAGATAAGCATTGCAAATTGATCCCTCGATTCTTGCCTAATTTTTTAATATGTTCTTTATATGGTGCAAGTTCCTCATAAATTGCAATATATTAGAATAAGTTATATAATTTAATTAAAATGACGTTTTGAAAAATAATTAAGTGAAGATGTGTAGGTTACCTCTCGAAGGGGTACATCCACCTATATTGAATGGGACCACATACTCTCACATCATACGGCAAATGAATCATCAAATGCTCCATAACATCCAAATAGCCCGGAGGGAATATGCGTTCTAACTAGCATATCAAAATGGGAATACTTTCTGCTAATTCATGCATATGAGACTCACTTATCTTCAACGCACACAAGTCCCAATAGAAGAGACTTAACTCGGCCAAGCAACTCCACACTTTCGCCAAACGAAGCTCTCTAAAGGCGATGGGAAAAAGTCGCTCCATGAACACGTGACAATCATGACTTTTCATGCCAGTCATCTTTATGTCTATAATCGATGCACCTTTTCAAGTTAGATGCATATCCATCAGGTAGGTGCAACTCTTTAACCCAATAAAGCACCATTTTTTTTGTTCCTTCCTCAAGCTATAAGATGTCATTGGCTTCGAACACTTACCACCACCACTCTTCCATCAACAAGTCCTGTCGATTGCAATACATACATAAATCTTGTCTAGCCTAGATATTATCCTTTGACTTCCCTTTTACATCATAACTATGCTGAAGACATTATCAAATACCTTCTTTTCATTGTGCATCACGTCAATGTTATAACGCACTAAAAGGGCACGCCAATAAGGAAGATTCCAAAATGTACTCCTCCTTGACCAGTTGTGATCCTTCCTCGTCCATTTCTTATTTCTGTGATTTCTGAAAAGTCCCGGACCCTGTCCCATATACGATCTCCCGAAAGTCTTGTGGCAGCGACGTGCTGTCTTTGCCTCTACCCTTCTTGAAAGACCTGGAATCTCATCTAAATTTGTAACCTGGTGGCAAGAAACATCAATGGCAATCAAACTAAGTTGTTTTCCACTATTTTGCAATCGAAATGACTGTCTATTCCATGAAATAGGAAAAAGCCAACGCTCTCCATGTACTCTAACCGCTCAACATACCATATGCTAGGAAATCAATAATGGTCAATGAAGTATGGCCCGTATTTGGAAATTTTGTTTCTTTATTAGTCATAAGTAAGGGTCCTCACATCCCACAGATTATTTAATTTATCTATCAACGGTTGCAAATAAGCATCCAAGTTATTTCTCATATTCTTTGGATCCAGGATGAGAGTCGTCAAGAACATCACATCTTTCTTCATATACATCCAAGGCAGCAAATTATTAGTTACCATTACTGGCCACCAAAAGTATATCTTTCCCACCATTCAAAAAGGTTAAAACCCATCCGTACAAAAGCCCAAGTCTCATGTTCCTTGTTTTTGCCAAAAAATATGAGGAAGTACTATTAGAATGATTTCAAGCATCTCCATCCATAGGATGACTCATCATATCCGGCTACTCTGAACTTTCAGAATGCCATAACATATGTTCGGCAGTCCTTTTCGAGGCATACAATCTTTGCAATCTAGGAGTTAATGAAAAATAAAATATTGTCTTCACCAGCCTCTTCGGCACAAGTTTTCTCTTCTTCCCTCTCTTCTTCCTACAACCTTGTATCGATGACTGCTAAAAAATATACATTCTGTTCTATTGGAGTCCTTCTTCTAATAAAGTATACAACCATTGGGACACACATCAATCCTTTGCACGGAAATCCTAACCCAGATATCAATTTTTGCGTCGCATACCAATCTTCGACCATATTCTTTTCTGGTAGAAAATGCTTCTTTATGAATGCACAAATATCATTGTACAACTTTTGAGTCCATTGATTCTTAGACTTAATATACAACAACTCTGCACAAGCAGATGACACTGAATGTGATGTGGAATGATCTTCAAGAGCATAAAATTTGAACCAAGAAGTGAGGGAGAGAACGAACAAAATAAGTGTAACAAGGACAAAAGAGAAAATGCCTTTGATACGACTTGAAAATGTTTAACTTCTGGCAACCTTGGATATATTAAATCCAAGACCTCAAGAAGGTTTTAAACAAAATAGTTTCTTCAAAGTTCAAACAACCTAAGGTATTTTGAACCTTAGACCTCAATGAAACAAGAAAAAGACCTCAAGACTAGTTTTCTACAAAAGTGTAGTAACTAGTATGAAGGAATTTAAATGATCAACCTTGAAGCTCTTGAAACTTTCAACAAGTCTTCAAAGTGACTTTTCTTTCAAGGAAGTTCACCCTTGAGAAGATAGAAAAAGAAACTAAGCTAAAAACTAAGAATACTAAGAGAAGAACCTTTATCTTGAAATATTTCTTGAATAGCCTTTACAAAATGGAAGACTACATATTTATAGAAACTTGAGAGAAAATGGATTAGGAATGTTTCCCTCTCATATTTTCAGCCCAAAAATTAAGCACCATAAATTTAAACCCCAAAATGAAGCCCCAAATTTAAGCCCCAAATTTAAGCTCCAAATTGAAGTCCCAAATTGAAGGCATATTCCAACCATCTATCAAGGTAAATTTCCAATTTCTAACCTATTTAAAACTTTAGCATATTACCCCAAAATGTCTTGGACATCAAAATTTAGCCCTTGAAACTTCTCTTGCTCAATTTGTTCCTTGTGACTCTTTAGTTGTTTAACCTTGGCTCTTGTCACAACTCCTTGACGTTCTTGTATGTCTAACCAGTTCATATCATCCTCCCCCTCTTGAAAAGGATTCATCCTCCAATCTCCATCACCTATATCAAATAAAGAGAGATCAAATACATTAAAAGTGGCACTAACATTATAATGTCCCGGAAGATCAACTTTATAGGCATTGTCATTAATTTTCTCAAGGATTTAAAATGGCCCATCTCTCCTATCATCAAGCTTAGACTTTCTTTGTTAGGGAAATCTTTCCTTTCTAAAATGCACCCAAACCCAATCACCGGGTTTGAATACCACTTTTCTTCTTCCCATATTTCTTTTCTGACAAGCTTTTTGTTGGAGTTGACAATGGCTTCATGGACCTTCGCATGAATTGCTTTCACAAAATCAGCCTTCTTGTCGACATCCTTGCTTAATGCTTGATCTATAGGCAAAGGAACCAAATCAAAGCGAGTTAGAGGTTAAAACCATAAACAACTTGAAATGGAGAATGAGTAGTAGAGTGAGGTGCCCTATTATAGGCAAATTCAATATGTAGCAACCACTCTTCCCATTACTGCAAGTTCTTCTTCAAAATAGCCCTTAGAAGTTGACTAATTGTTCTATTTACCACTTCAGTTTATCCATCCGTTTGTGGATGGCAAGCTGTAGAATAAAGCAAGTTAGTACCAAGTTTCTTCCAAAGAACTCTCCAAAAATGGCACAAGAATTTGGTATTCCTATCCGACACAATAGACATTGGAATTCCATGGAATCTAACTATCCAAGTAAAGAATAAGCTAGCTACAGGACTAGCATCATCGGATTTCCTACAAGAAATAAAGTGTGCCATTTTAGAGAACCTATCCACAACAACAAAAATAGAATCCATACCTCTAGAGGTCCCCGATGAACCAAGAATAAAATCCATAGAAAAAAGATAAGCCATCTTCTTTTGGAACAAGTAAAACCGGAACCGCACAAGGACTAATGGACTCACGCACTTATCCCTTTGAAATTAGATCCTCAACTTGCCTTTTTAGCTCCTTAGTCTCTTCGGTGAACTCCTATAGGCTGGTCAGTTTCGCAAGACCGCCCCAAGGACAAAATCGATTTAGTGTTCGATTCCTCTAATTGGTGGGAAATATGTCTTTGTAATCTTCAATAACCTGCAAAATTTCACTTGAAAAAGAGGGTGATTGTTCTTTAGATGAAGTAAAAGATTCCCTACAATACAAGAGCAACACCACTTCTTTTCTTTCAGTTGTTCCAATCATCTCACTAGGTTTTGCAAAGGAACAATTCTTTTCCTTAATCCCACTCTTTTTTTTTTTTGTCACTCTTTTTCTTTTCACTCTTGTTTTTCATCATTCTTTCTTCACTCTTTTCTTTGTCCTCAACTCTCTTTCCCTCCTCGATATTTTTTCTTTTGAGCTCACTTTCGGCCCTCTCTTTCTCACTCATCTTTTTTTGTTCATCTCTCACTTGTTGAGGTGTAAGAGGATTCATTGTGAATGTTCTTCCATTCTTCACAAAAGAATAAGTATTTTTCTCCCCATTGTGGATGGACTTTCTATCAAATTGCCAAGGTCTTCCCAAGAGGAGATGGCATGCTTGCATAGGCACCACATGACATAGTATCTCATCTTTGTAAGCTCCCATTTCTATTGGTACCACAACTTGTCTCAAAACTTTAATTTGTCCACTATCATTTATCCAATGGAGTTTGTAGGGCTTATCATTTTTTGTAGTAGATAGTTTCAACTTCTCAACAAGATAAGCACTAGCCCCATTTACACAACTATCACTATAAATGATAAGGTTAGTAATCCTTCCCTAAACTTTACATTTAGAATGGAAGATGTTTTCTCTTTGTTCAATCATGTTATCATCAAAAGCTTGAGCACTTAGTGCTCTTATGGTAACTAAGCTCAAGACATCGTCATCACTTTCTTAAGGGGTCAAATTTACATGTTTATCATCCTCACCATTTTCTTAACCCTCAATACATTTGCCACTTTCATCCTCCTTATTCTCAATCTAACTATTCAAATCCTCCCAAAAGATCAAAGCTCTCTTTGTCAGACAACTACTTGCATAGTATCCTACATCATTACATTTAAAGCACTTTGGAGGCTTAGAAGTGATTTGACCTCTCTCTTCCATCTTTGGTTTGGTTGGAGGTTGGAAAGTACCTCTAGGAGCCTCCTTCTTTTTTGGCCATGGCTTGAAGTTGGAAGTAGGTGGTTTTGTTGTTGCAACTTGTCTTTGGTTGGGAAATGAGGATCGTATTATCCCACTTCTTTTCCTTTGGGTTTCGATCTTGTTGGCAAGGTGGCACATGTCTTCATAAGTTGTATGTGTTGGTTGGCTATCTCCCTATTGAGACCACTAAGGAACCTAGTCATTGAAGCATTCTTGTCTTCTTCCAAGTTCAACCTCAAGATGTAGAGCTCAAGCTCTTGTCTATACTCTTCTACACTTTTTTCACCTTGTGTTAACGTCATGAGCTTATAATGAAACTCTTTATAGTAGTGCTCGGGCACAAATCTTTCTCTCATCAAAGCTTTTAACTCTCTCCAAGTATCAATTGGTGGTGTACTATTTCTAACTCTTTCGTTTACTACCCTTTCCCACCAATATAAAGCATAGCCATAAAATTCGGTTATTACAAGTCTAGCTTTTAAGAACTCATTATAATTTTTCAACATAAACATGTTTCCTACTTGCCTCTCCCAATCTTATAAAAATGTTAGGGTCAGTCTCACCTTTAAAACTAGGGAGCTTCCAATTCATTCGGTCCAAGGTTTAGTCACCGTGGTCTCTTTCACGGTTGGCAACAAATTGAACATGTTCATGATCATCATATAATGGCTCTTCATTCGTAGCTTGTGGTCTTCGGACTTCTTCAAAGTGTCTAGGCATGCCTCTATCTCCAAAACCGCATTTTCTACCACCGTAAGGAGGTGGATGAAGTTCTTCATCAAAATGTGGAGGTTTGTAGAACTCAGTTATCCTAGAGCAATTGAAGGGTCCATTGCTCAGTAGGGTAGTAACATTGAGACTACCATGAGAAGTAACCTCCCTTTGTTGATTAGAGAGATTAGTGACATCCCTTCTAATATCCCTCATCTCATCTCTTAGGGATTGTAACTCTTGCATTATGAGAATCAAAGGGTCATCACATTGGGAGTTGCTAGACTTTTATCCAAAAGGAGCTAGTGCTTGAGCTTGGGTTGACATCTTGATAATGTTTACCTCACAAAACTCTCGTATTTAACTCTCTTTGGCTTTTTCTGAGGATATTCTCATAACTCTTGCCTTTTTCTATGGTTCAAGTCTCAAAGAGTTCTATGAGTTCTTAAAAAAGATTTAATACCTCTACTCAAGTTTAAAACAACCAAAATAAAAAAAAAATCACAAACAAAAACTAGTTGAGAAACATGAGAAGCAAGGAAAATGACATTGAGTCATCCATTCATTTTAAGGAAGTTCAACAATATTTCCAAGAGCATTTGAGTCAATAATGGTAGAGTGACCAAATGAAGAAATAAGTACTGAAAAAAGGAAAGAAATTCGACCACAAACATAAACACAAAGCTAGGATAGTTCAAGAACACAAAAGAATACAAAACAAAAGTTCCCAACAAGCAGAGTAGATGACATACTCGGCTTGTTTTGAAAACTGGTATTGAACCACAAATCTAAATTGAATGAAGTTTATCTAGTAAGAATCCTCACTTAAAATTATTGAGTTTAGGATCAAGAATCAAAGAAAAAGGATTAGTAAAATAGAACATATGCTCAAATAATTTAAGCACTTTTTGTCTGTGGAAAGGCCAGGTGCACCTTCAAGTTTTTTACTATTCTGAGATATCAAATGAAGTGGAAATTAGATGACACTTGTTTCATTTGTTTCCCAGGTCAATTTAGTATAACTCCATATAAAAATATTGCAATGTTCTAGTCATACTCAAGGTCCTTCAAGCACTCTATTTTTGTGTTGCCATTTTCCAGCGATCTTGTCTCTTTTTCTTTTTTCTGTCTTCTTTTTTTTTTTTTTTTTGTACGTAAGATATCTCAAAAACAGTTACTTGAAGGTGACTCTGATACAAAATTATGTGGAATGATCTTCAAGAGCATAAAATTTCAACCAAGAAGTGAGGGAGAGAAAGAATAAAAACGAGTGTAACGAGTAGAAAAGAGAAAGTGGCTTTGATAGGACTTGAAAATGTTTAACTTCTAGCAACCTTGGATATATTAAATCCAAGACCTCAAGAAGGTTTAAACAAAATATTTTCTTCAAATTTCAAGCAACCTAAGGTATTTTGAACCTTAGACCTCAATGAAGACTTCAAGACTAGTTTTCTACAAGAGTGTAGTAACTAGTATGAAGGAATTTTGATGATCAACCTTGAAGCTCTTGGAAATTTCAACAAGTCATCAAAGTAATTTTTCTTTCAAGGAAGTTCACCCTTGAGAAGATAGAAAAAAAAAACTAAGCTAAAAATTGAGAATACTAAGAGAAGAACCTTTGTCTTGAAATATTTCTTGATTAGCCTTTACAAAATGGAAGACTACATATTTACAGAGACTTGAGCAAAAAGGATTGGGAATGTTTCCCTCTTATATTTCATCCCAAAAATTAAGCACCATAAATTTAAGCCCCAAATTTAAGTTCCAAATTAAAGCCCCAAATTTAAGGCATATTCCAACGATCTATTAAGGTAATTTTCTAATTTCTAACTTATTTAAAACTTTAGCATATTGCCGCCTTTGAAACTTCTCTTGCTCAATTTGGTCCTTGTGACTCTTTAGTTATTTTGCCTTGGCTCTTGTCACAACTCCTTGATGTTCTTCATGTCTAACCGGTTCATATCAGAATTTCTATCATTGACTTCAACCAACGGTGTCTCTACTACTTTTAACATTTCAAAGAACATTTTTGCCCCAAGATTAGGTGGTTCTTCATGATTAGTTTCTTTATGAGGGGTAAAGTTTGGACCGGCTTTATCAATTATCATCTCACAATGGGAGTTCATCTCCTCCGGCATTGATCGTTTACCTTCTAACCCAACATTTGACCAGATTATACCAGAACTTTCCTCAAGAACACGTCCCTCATCATGTGGCCATATTTTTTCACTATGACCTGTCCAATTATGATAACAAGGCACAAAACCCCACTACAAAAGATAATCTTTACACCATCCGCTTCTGTAAATCTCTTATTTTTAAACTTTGCACATGGACATCTCATCTCTTTTTTACTTTCGTTATTCGTTTCAAGACAACATGAAATAAAACCAATAAACCCCATTAATGAATTCACTTGTAAGACCCTTAACCCCAAGCATGAGTCGTTCTCTGTATATCTAACTACGATCTGGTATATTTTCCATTGCTAGGAAGAATGCTTGGAGAAAGAATTGTTAGTTCTATAACTTCTAAGCTACGATTACTTCCTTATTAATTTTAGAAATACTTAAAATGCTTAGGGTTTTAGGGTTTCGAGTTGGGATTTAGGGTTTAGGGGTTTTAGTGTTTAGGATTTTAGGGTTCTAGGATTTGGGGTTTTAGGTTTTAGAGTTTATAATCTTAAAAGGTTTCCCTTAAAAGATTTAAAAAGCTTCAACTCCAATTTTCATTTAAAATTTTACGTTAAGTCATAACTAAAAATTCTATGTTTTTAATAAGATTAAAAAAATTTTGGCAGAGTTTCCTCTATATTACGCACATTTCTCAGGCCACGCAAACAAGCAACGAACTCACAAGGTTCCTCTTGTTATAATCTTAACAAACTCACACAAGCCATATAATAAAAGTTGAAAATAAATTCATTAAACATTTTCCCTTAATGAACAAGGTTCCTCTTTTTATAATCTTAAGAAAGTTTCATTGTGTCGATTTAAAAAGTTTCAAATTCTTTCATTTTAAATTTTATGTTTAGTCATTACTAAAAAATTAAGTCTTTTATAACATTCAAAAAATTTTAGCAAAGTTTCCTTTTTGTTAAGGACATTTTCCAGGCACATAGGCCACTCAAACAAGCAACACAAAAAACCAAATAAAAAATTAAGAGTCAAGGTTCCGCTATAAAAGTTTAAAGAGTCAAGGCTCCCCCGTAAATCTTTACAGAGTTAGGGCTCCCTAGTAAAACTTAAAGAGTCAGGACTCCCCCGTAAAACAAAATTTAAACTAATTAAATGCATACCTCTAACGTGTATAAGATAGACAATGTCACTGAAATCCTCACGAACAAAAATATAAGAAAAAAAGGGAATAATATTAAACCACTTAACTTAAAGTCGTACACTTAAAGCAATTTAACAACTTAAACTAATTTAATTACCATGTGAATTCATAGAAACACTACTACGTATTTTCTTTCTTTTTCATTTGAAATTAAATGCTAAAATAGTACATATTTAAATGTGATTAATAAAAGTAGAATTTTTGTGCCTATATAATTAATGAATTAGTAATATTCTTATGTGATAACTCTAATAATCTCTCTTTTAAAATAGTATAGATTTTCATGAAAAGAGTATGAAAGCTCCACATAAAATAGTCTATAGAATGAAGTTCTCAAAAAAGACATGATATGCAATTATTTGTCCTATTAACTACATTCTTTCTTTCTAAAAAGGACATGAGATAACTAAGCTAACTACATTGCCGCAAGTTTCTTTCTCTTATTCACTTAGAATAATTTATTACACACAAATATTTCTTAGTGTTTACATACAATTTGAATTCTCAACTGCTTGTTAATTAATGCTACTTATGAATATTAAATAAAAATTTAATTAGACAACAATCAACTTGATTGTCTTTGGATGTTGACTCCATGAATTAGTTCATATCTTCTACCCCTTTGTTATTTAACTAGTATTAGTTACCTCATCATTTATTATGGATTTTATAATCTTGTTTACGTTAAACACTCTTTTCTAATCTTTAATTAGCTGCTTTTACAACTATACTTTTCCACAGTCTACCACATTTTTTATAGATAATTCCACAGTCTACCACATTAGTAAGTACATATTTTTCATGCATTTCATCCAGAATTTGACTAAACAAGCTCTTATTAGAAAGTAGTATCATAAAAAGAATGACCAAAGATTGTCTTTGAACATTTTTTGTCTTATATTAACTACCTAATGTGCGCCATATTCGACAAACTTCATCTTATGCTATAGTATGTAAAATACATGAACGAAAAAAAAAATAGTGATACTAGACAAATTCTATGTAACAGGATCATATAAGAAAAGAAATTTAACTTTGGTAATGGGAACCAATAATTTATTCTTATTTTAGGGTAAGTCATATGCGCATATAAACATATGATCATGATGATTACCATAGCTAGCCCTCATTGAGATGTATCATAATGATATAAATTGACTATCTAGGGACTTAAATTGGTGTTAATGTAATAGCACTCTTATACATAATACATGCTAATAAACATGACATTACATATACATTTACATTTCTAAGATTTAGTAAAGAGAATCCGAATGAGTAAGATTTATTAGATAAGCAATATTTCTAAGCATAGATTAAATACATGGTTGGCCAATGATTATTCATAGTAGGTTTGGTGTCTGCAACATTTATTTTCTAGAATAGTTCTCACCGTTCTTTCTTCCGTTACTCCCCATCCTCTCCTTCCTTTCTAAACTCCCCCACAATCTGTACCTGGCAGAACTGCTGAATAGCCACCAATCCCCACTATCAGCAAAAAGAAAAAAAAACAAAAAAACAAATACAATACATTTCTAAATCAACCATGAAATAATTTTACAAAAATCCATTCCAAATACAGATTATCATCAATGATCATCAACTAAAAAATAAAGAACCAAGCATAACTTTAAAAAAAACAAAAAAAAAAACCTAGCAGCAACAACTATTTCGGCGGCAGCAGTAGCAACGATTTCCGCCAGTAGCAGCAACAACAATTCCGACCAGCAGCAGTTATAACAAGTGAAGGAAAAGATGAAAAAAGGAATAGGAGAGAACAAGAGAAGAATAAAAACATAAAAAGATCGAGAGAGAACGAGAAAAAGACACAAAGGGAGTACATATCGGAGAGGGAAAGAGAGACTAGTGAGACAACGTTTGTGAGGGAAGGGCATCAGTGGTGAGACGTCATCGGTGAGTGTCAATGGCAAGCTGTTAGTAAGTCAGGTTTGGGAGGGGTTGGACAGGGTTTTTGGTGAACAAATTGGGAAGAAAAGGGGTTTGCTCGATTTTGTGTATCTCTGAAGTTATTATCGAAGGGACATCGACGATACACCCGTTGGTAAGATAATATAAAAAAATACCGATGGTCAAAGTTCGGTAATGCTGAAGGTAAATTGACATTAACTACCGATGATAGATAGCCCGTAAGAGGACCATCAGTACTGTGCTCAACCAACGCCAATTTTCATCGGTACAAACTCCTCATTTTTTGGCACGCAATTTACCCTGTTTTTTTGCTAGAATTCCTAAATGCCGATGATGACGTCGTCTCCGTCGGTACCCCGTCGTTGAATACCGACGGACCTTTTGCCGTCGGTCATTTTTGTCGATAAATGGCTCTTTTTTTGTAGTGGTTGATGATTTTCGAGATATACTTGGATAGATTTTCTCAAAAACAAGTAAGACACTTTTGAAACATTTAGAAAAATATGTCTGAATGTACAAACTAAGAAGAGCAAAACATTGAAACGGATGAGAAGTGATCATGGTATTCTCAAACTTCTGTAAGTCT
The DNA here is from genome assembly GCA_028651295.1 of Catharanthus roseus. Lineage (NCBI taxonomy): Eukaryota > Viridiplantae > Streptophyta > Magnoliopsida > Gentianales > Apocynaceae > Catharanthus > Catharanthus roseus. Next base: position 2,473,031 of record JAPQWS010000033.1, on the reverse strand, counting down.
TACGGGATTAAACACGAGTTCTCCACACCTAAAACTCCACAATAGAATAGATTTAATGAGAGAAAGAACAGAACAATTCAATATATGATTCGTGTTATGCTTAATGCAAAGAATTTGTCACATAGCTGGTGGGCAGAGGCTACCAACACTGTAGTGCACATAATAGACAGGGTCTATCTAAGACCGGTGATGAACAAAATAGCCAATGAACTCTGGAAGAGGAGGAAGCCTAAACTAAGCCATCTTCATGTCTTTGGAAGTAAATGCTATATTCTAAGATATAAAGAACACACAAGTAAGTTCGATGCACGTAGTGATGAAGTACTTCTAAGAAACATACAAATGTTAATAGAATCAGTCAATGTGTTGGTAAAGGATGTTCAACAGTACAAGACTTTTCTAAGAGTGTCCATTGACACCAAATATGAGGATATTGTTGAAACAGTTGCTCTGTATTGTTGTATTCACACTCCTAGCAATAATTCAACTACAACATGTGACATTGATGAAATTGATCCAAAGACAGGGATAAAACCTAAGAAATCTAAGTTAAGGGTGTTAAAGAATCATCCAACTGATGCTATCATTAGAGATACTATTGAAGGAAGAAGGACAAAAGGCAAGAAGAATCTTGACTACCGCAAGATGGTTGGGAGGATCAGCATGACATGTTACACTTCAACAATTGAACCAAAGAATGTCAAAGAGGATATTGATGATGAATACATTGAGGTTATGTGAGATGAATTATAATAGTTTGAAAGGAATGATGTGTGGGAACTTTTTTCCAAACCAAATGGCATAAACGTTATTGGCACGAAATGGGTGTACAGAAATAAGACAAATGAGCATCGCAACATCACATGGAATAACTCAAGATTAGTTACACAAGTGGAGAGATTGGACTTCGATGAGACATTTGCACCAGCCACATGCCTTGAATCTATGCGACTACTTGTATCTATTGCATGTGCTAAGCACTTCACATACAATAGATGGATGTGAAAAGTAAATTCTTTAATGGCATCTTGCAAGAGGAAGGATACGTTGAATAGCCAAAGGGATTTATTAGTTCAGAGCATCCGGATTATATGTTCAAACTAAAGAAAGTTATGTATGTCTTGCAATAGGCTCCAAGAGCATGGTATGAGAGATAAAATTATTTTCTTAATAGAGGTTACAAGAGCGGAGGCATAGATAAAACTATGTTTCTACAAAAGATAGCACAACATGTTCTAATCATACAAGTCTATGTAGATGACATTTTGTTTGGCTCAACTTGAAAGGAACTCACAAATGAGTTCATCACATCGATGAGAACTAAGTTTGAGATGAGTATGGTTGGTGAATTGACCTTCTCCCTAG